>CM076684.1:7303125-8022500 GCA_038501925.1 Xenopus petersii | reverse complement strand
GAAAAATTTGGATTTTGATAAATAACTCCAAAATCTCTAAATTACTGTATTCTCTTTATTACAGTAGATATTTTCCTATATGCTAAGAAACTACAGAAAGTTGAGTGCACACTTACCTACAGCACAGATGATACTCAGCGGGGTCGATTCACTAAGGGTCGAATATCGAGGGTTAATTCGACTAGGAATTAAAATCCTTCGACTTCGAATATCGAAGTCGAAGGATTTAGCGCAGATGGTTCGATCGAACGATTTGAAGGATTTTAATTCAACGATTGAAGGAATATCCTTTGATCAAAAAAAGTTAGCCAAGCCTATGGGGACCTTCCCCATAGGCTAACATTGACTTCGGTAGCTTTTAGATGGCGAACTAGGGGGTCGAAGTTTTTTTTAAAGAGACAGTACTTCGACTATCGAATGGTCGAATAGTCAAACGATTTTTACTATGAATCCTTTGATTCGAAGTCGTGGTCGAAGTAGCCCAAAAAAAACTTTTTTACCTTCGAATCCTTCACTCGAAGTTAGTGAATTGGCCCCAGCATGTTCATATTGTTCTATTGTAGTTGTTTAAACTGAAGACATATTACAATTAACTGATTCCCAATAAAGCTTATCAATATTTATAAATGACTAATGACAACATACAAATTCGATCCACGTTCTGTGGCAAAGTAACTTGAAATGCCACAGATCGTAGATTCTACGTTCTGCAGCATTTGCAGGTTTGGAAACGGAGAAGCGACCGCTCGCTCCATTCCGACTTGTTCCCCAGTCCTTAGGTGATGAGCCTAGGTGAAGAACAAGTGGCCCCTGGGCCGCGATAGCCCAGGGGCCCCAAGGCAGCAGCAGGCACATGCAGCATTTCTAGAAATTTTTTAAAAAAATGTTGTATTTAGCATAACTTTGCGGTTCGGTAGTTTGCAGTAGAAAGATATAATTACCTGCTTTAAATTCATCAAAATATGTTCTTTCGGAAAATATATGGTTTTATAGGGTCTCCATATTATTAGGGGGTCTTATGGTGCATAATACACATACTGGATGCTTTGATTGTAGCAGTCAGCGTGTCATACGTGAAAATTCATATGTACTATTTTCATTTGGAGGTCTCGATATGCCACCTAGTTTAGTAAATGTTTTCATATCAGGCATCAAACTGTTCAGCACACCCCTGGCATTCATATTTTGGATGCCTTTTGCTGGTACGTTACAAAATGAGGGTTATATAATGGGGTAAAATGCAAGCTTTGTAACAATTTTCAGAAATTTCAAAAAAAGCTTTATGTTTAGCATAGCTTTGCAGTTTGGTCGATTGCAGTAGATGTCATAACGTGCTTTAGATTCATCAGAATGCATACTTTTGGAAAATATATGGTTTTCTAGGGTCTCCATACTGGTATGGGTCTCATGGCACATAATAACATACCGGGTGCTTATATTGTAGTGTCATACATGAAAATTCCCTATTTGGATTTGGGGGTCTCTGTATGCAACATAGTTTGGTAAATCTATGCATATTGGACATCAAACTGTTTAGTAGACCCCCACATTCATATTTAGGATGCTTTATGCTGGTAATGATACATGCATGGTACAATGCTGGAAAGTTGAAGCTTTGAGGCAATTTTCAGGTATTTCACCAAAACCACCAATTTTGGGAAAGCCTTGTTTGGAGCAGAAAGACATGGGTACACATTTTAGATTCGGTAGAATGTGTACTTTCCAAAAATATATTGTTTTGGGGGGGTAAACATATATTTCTGTGTTTTTACCCCACAAAAAATGCAGTCCATGTGTTGATTTTATTAGCTGAAGTTACCCACAGGACTATTTGTATGCGCTAACTTCATTTTGGGGCTTCTAAATGCCAGATACTTTGGTAAACCTATGCACCATGGGCACCAAACTGTTCAGTGGACCCCTGGCAATAATATTTAGGGTGCGTTTTCTTGGTAAGTAATGATTCATGGGTGATATGGTGCTAGAAAGTTGAAGCTTAGAGGCAATTTTCAGATATTTCACCAAAACCGTCAATTTTGGGAAAGCCTTGCGACTCGGTAGTTTGGAGCAGAAAGGCATGGGTACACATTTTAGATTCGGTAGAATGTGTGCTTTCCAAAAAGACATGGTTTTGGGGGGTAATCATATGTTTTTACCCCACAAAAAATGCAGTCAATATGTTGATTTTTCATTAGCTGAAGTTACCCACAGGACTATTTGTATGCGCTAACTTAATTTTGGGGCCTCTAAATGCCAGATACTTTGCTAATCCAATGCACATTGGGCACCAAACTGTTCAGTGGACCCCTGGCAATCATAATTAGGGTGCTTTTTCTTGGTACGTAATGATTAGTGGGCAATATGGTGCTGGAAAGTTGATGCTGTGAGGCAATTTTCAGATATTTCACCAAATCCTATAATTTTGGAAAAGCCTTGCGACTTGGTAGTTTGGAGCAGAAAGGCATGGGTACCCATTTTAGATTCGATAGAATGTGTACTTTCCGAAAATATATGGTTTTGGGGGGGTAAACATATATTTCTGTGTTTTTACCCCAGAAAAAATGCAGTCAATGTGTTGATTTTTCAGTAGCTGAAGTTACCCACAGGACTATTTGTATGAGCTAACTTCATTTTGGGGTCTCTAAATACCAGATAAATTGGTAAACCTATGCACAATGTGCATTAAACTGTTCAGTGGACCCCTGACAATCTTATTCAGGGTCCTTTTTCTTGGTACTTATTACAGTGTGGGATATGCGGAGCAGCAAAATAAAACCTTTGAAGTGATTTTTCTACATTTTTCTACATTTTTATAAAAACCACTACGTTGAGACAAGCTTTGATGTTTGGTAGTTAGGTGTAGAGAGACATAGTTACCCATTTGGAATCAGCAGAATGTATACTTTTCAAAAATATATAGGTTTCTGGGGTAAACCTAATGTTTCAGGATTTTGTGGACTTGGAATCTAAAGTATGCCTTTTTCTGCCTTCTGCTTATAAAATTCGGTAATATACTGCCACGAGTTTTTTCTGTACAGAAGTCCTAAATCTGCCTAAAACATACATACCTGGTATTGGCACATTCGAGAGACATGAGGGTTTCTAAAACAGTTGGATTTTCATGCGTAAAATGAAATTTTTTTTCTAGTATAAATTCATATCTTGTGAAAAATATAAATTTTTAATTTTTTTTTTTTATTTAGCGCTAGAAATCTTTTTGGGTGGAAATACATGAAAACTCAGGCAGATTTAGAAAGCTCGGTTTCTCCCAAAAAAAAAAAATGTATAGTTTTCCTAGGTAAACTATAGGTAAACTCAGAAAATGCCCCTAAAGTGAGAGAGCACAAATGTTTTAAAAAATGGCTGGTATTTCACATAACCAAAATGTGAAATTCTGATGGCACTTAAAGGGTTAAACCCAGAGGATGGAAAAGTCTCAGACCTGTCGAGCTTGCATATAAGTCAATTGGTGAAGTCCCAATGATTTTTTGACGTGCGTTGGGTTTCAGGCAATACCTGAAGTTTTCAGGTGAAAATCATAAAAAAATCTGATGAAAAAGTTGATTTGTGAAAATCTGATTTTTTCCCACAAAGCAAATTTTTGGGAAAATGTAATAATAAATAAGCGTTAAAAACCCGAGCGGATTTTATCAGAGTTTGTATCAAAAAATATTGAGATAAATTCGGACTTTGATAAATAACCCCCTATAAGATATGGGTTTATTCATCACACCCCAATATTTTTTTGCCAGCAATAACAATGCTTACTGGTTTGCAATATGCATCAGAGATTGACAACTCGTCTCTGAGCTCTAACAACAGACTCATGTCTTCTACTCAAAAAAAGTCAGTTCTGTGAAATTGAAAATTTGTGAATTTCCCCCGAAATGTGTGAAACAGCGAAAAATTTGTGAAACGAATTGAAGTCAATGGGTGTCAATATTATTTTGACGGACATCAATTTCAACGCCCACGACAATTTTTATATACGCGCCTATTTGGTCTAAATGCATTAAAGTCAATGGGCGTCCGAATTTATTTGCCCATCACTAGTTTTCATTGATCAAATCAGTTCAGTTTAGGGAGTAGTGATGAGCAAAAAATCTGTGAAACCGCAAAAACAATTCGTAGAGTTTACAAAACAAACGTTATTTTTCGTATTCACTCAATCAATTTTTTTTGATGCATAACTTTTTTTTACATGATTTTTTGGACTCGCAAAACGAAACGTATAGCAACTTTTTGCCACAGTTCTGTAGAACTTTTCTCCTGTGGCGAAATGAGAAGATTTACTGCGAAACTTACCATGGCAAAATTTTTCGCCCGTCCCTACTAGGGAGTCCTTTAGGATTACCCTATTAGAATCTTGGTCAATCTATAATTACAAAATACCCTTTTTAAAGGGGTTGTTCACCTTCGAGTTTTTTATTCAGCACCTCTCCAGTTTGCAATTTCAGTCCAAATTCCCCTAGCATGCATTGATTTGAATAAAAGACTGGAATATGAATAGGAGAGGCCTGAATAGAAAGATGAGTAATAAAATGAAGCAACAACAATAAATGTGTAGCCTTACAGAGCATTTATTTTCAGATGGGGGTCAGTGACCCACATATGAAAGCTGTAAAGAGTCAGAAGAAGGCAGATAATTGAAACACTACAAAACAGAGAAATGAAGGCCATTTGAAAACTTGCTTAGAATTGGCTATTCTATAACATATTCAAAGTTAACTTAAAGGTGAACCACCGCTTTAAATTTCAAATTTTACTTAAATTACATTGTTTAAGTTAAATTAAAATGTAAAAATGCTAAATTTACATTACAACTCTCTCCAGTTCTCTTTCCTACTAACCACGCTCCTCTTTTCATGGTTAATGCTCATCCATACAAAAGATCTTAATAAACAGTATTAGAATCAGGTTTGCATTGTACTTACATTAGAAGAACTCGTTAGCTTGCAAGTGCCTTGTTAAATGATACCAACCCATGCCAGGAGTATTTATATGCACTTCACTGCTGACTTTTACTTTAATTAAGTCCAAAACAAACCAACACCTTAAGGTTTGGTTGCATTGCACAAGTGGAACTTGTGAAGCAATTAAAGGGTAGAAAACAATAAAGTGATGATGGTTAAAGTCTCTTCCCGATATTCTTGCTTAATAAAGTACTTTTGTGTTTCATACAATGAAATATAACAAGATGATCTCCGGGAGGTTTGGTGCAAGAGCTATTTGTAATCTTTCAGTTGTTTTTCATTTTTAGTCTTTTGGGTGTTTTAACTTCCTACTGTGCCCACTGTTCCCACTGGCCCACAGTGCGCAAATTTGTATTTATAACTTGTATCATTTATATTTATCCCATTACTTACCTTTCTGTTCCGACCCTTTCTTGTTCATCTGTTTTTATGACATTGAAGCAAATGGCTGAATCGTATGGACAGATAGACCAGCAAGAAGATAAAGAGGGGCCAGAGTGCAAAGTGCTAAATTGGGCCCAATCCCACGTGTTTTTGCACAATGCACAGGTAGAAGAATTGCCACAGGTCATTGTGATCCATAACTGAAAAGCGGCATGTACTAATGCTATGTTTAAGAAAAAAACGTCCAACTTTTTTTTGAAAAAAAACTGAAAAACACCCATGCATTTTTTTATGCAAATTTCGACAGTTGAATTTTTCAGCCAGGACAGATTCGCTCATCACTAAAGGTCAATTAAAAAAATTCACAAGATCATTTTATACATGAATAAATAGGACAACCACTACCGGACCCAGAGGTGCACCAATCATTGGTGCCAGGATATTCTGAAAGCTATGGGTCATATGGGAATACAACAAGGTTTGGAGAATTAACTTTGCAGTAATGAAAATTCTCTTTGCATTGGAGTGATGTCCAATTTAGTAAGAGCACAAGAACAAATTTATGGCAAGAGAAATTTCTCCAGGTTCAGGCTGGCGAGTTACCATTTAAAAGGGGTTGTTCACCTTTGAGTTAAATTTTAGTATGATGTAGAAAGTGATATTCTGAGACAATTTGCAAGTGGTTTTCATATTTTATTATTTGTGGCTTTTTAGTTATTTAGCTTTTTATTCAGCAGCTCTCCAGTTTGTAATTTCAGCCATCTGGTTGCCAGTCACAAGGAAAGAGTCAGACGAAGAAGGCAAATAATTTAAAAATGGTAAAATAGAAAAAAAAAATAATGGGCAATTGAAAATTTGCTTAGAATTGTCCATTCTACATACTAAAAGTTAAATTAAAGTTGAACCACTCCTTTAAAGATATAACAACCACTTTTGAATCTCTTTAGCTATATCACCCCTCCAAGCTAATTCTCAATAATTCACTTTTTTCATGGCGAAAATTCTCTAGACACATTTCTCACGACATTTCTCTTGAAAACGTGTGCTTACCATTTTTAGTATATATGAGATGTGTTGTGAACTTGATGAAATTAGACGAGGAGGAAATTCACACTTTAGTAAATGTGCCCCTATGACTGATTGAGTTTGTTGTGAGCCCAGAGCATTCCTTTCTTGTCCATGTGATTTGTTGATGTAATGTCACCTTGGGTGGTAATTATTGGCTTACAATTAAGAAGGTAATTAGGGATCAGACTGGAAATAACACCCATGTCAGGATCTCATTTACATTTCATATTTCCAGGGACCGCCCCAACTTTCGTAACATTTGTTGCAGAGAATTATTGTCCCTGACTAAGTTCCGTCTATTTTTAAAACCGCCCAAAGGCTCAACAGGGGGTATTTGCGGACAATGATCTGAATGGAATTCTCAGAAGAAAGTGTAATTGTATAATAATAATAATCTAAACCATAGGCGGAGGGTGATTTTTTTGTTTGGAGAGGCTAAAGTTGACCATGCTAAATTAAAGGGAACAATTCATCCGGAATTTCTTTTACCCCATTAATAGAGCTAATAGAGTTTGCACGCCGGTTGGGTTAAACAGTAGTTTTTTTTTTTTCCAAAATATATTAAGTGTATTGAAGACAGTGGGTCCTGGCACATTATACTCAGTGGGAGACAGTGGATCCGGGCACATTATACTCAGTAGGAGACAGTGGGTCCTGGCACATTATACTCAGTAGGAGACAGTGGGTCCTGGCACATTATACTCAGTAGGAGACAGTGGATCCGGGCACATTATACTCAGTAGGAGACTGTGGGTCCTGGCACATTTATACTCAGTGGGAGACAATGGGTCCTGGCACATTATACTCAGTGGGAGACAGTGGGTCCTGGCACATTATACTCAGTGGGAGACAGTGGATCCTGGCACATTTATACTCAGTGGGAGACAGTGGGTCCTGGCACATTATACTCAGTGGGAGACAGTGGATCCTGGCACATTATACTCAGTGGGAGACTGTGGGTCCTGGCACATTTATACTCAGTGGGAAATGAAATGCTAATTTACATATAAAAGCCTCAGGAAAAATGGTAGGTATAACAGAGGACTGTTTACATGACAACAATGAAAAAAGTCAGAAAACTAGTATAAAGCAAGAAGAAACAGAGCAAAAAAAAGAAAAAGAACTTAAAAAAACCTTTAATATTTATTCAAGCTGGTGTAGAAGCTGCTGTATATAGTACCTGTGAGTTGAATGGAAAATGGCCAGCTGGATGTTCCAACTGCTTCATATCAGTCTCCCTTCTGCCATGCTGCCTTCAATCGGTAAAGGTTTCCCAGCCACGCCTACTCTGAACCTGGATGGTACATTTCACTGTCTGTAAAGTTAGCTGTGCTCTGGTTGGACAAGCTACAAACCACATATATCCAATCAGAGTGCAACTGATCTCTTCAGCATCGTGGTTTGGAGGCGGACCTTAGCTACCAATCCGTGATTAAAGAAACAGTGCAGTCAGCAACGGAGCAGGTTTTATTTTGTTTTATTTCTTTTTATTTTAGTGGTCAGACAGGTTTGGGGAGGCTTAGCCTCCCCTAGGCTTATTGAAAATCCGCCTATGATCTAAACAAAATCTATTCAAATCCAAGATTTGCAACATAAATGTATGACTACAACTTGAATGTAACATAATAGCATGCATTGGGTCCAGGGCCAGTACTAGGGGTAGGCAAAAGAGGCATTTGTCTAGCAGTGGCATAACTAAGTGCTATGGGGCTCCGCAACCAATTCAATTTAGGGCCCCAAAATATTGATAAGTTGGCCTAACCTACCAAGAAAAATTAAAATTGCTCATTAATTAGGGCAATAGAGAAGAAATTACCCTCGCACACCCTGGCCTTCCCAATCTGAACGAATCCCAGGTGCTCTTTCCTGACTCTTGATGGACAGCGGGCCACAGGTCTGGGTTGCGGATAAGATATCTGTGGGTCGGGTAGCGGGGCCAACCGGGTAAGAATGTGGTTTGCGGGTCTGGGTTGTGGATTGCAGGTTGCGGGTATGGGTCGGGTATGGGTTCCAAAAAAATGGACCCGTGCAGGACTCTAACTCAATCCATTACCAATATAATAAAGACATAGAGACATTTTGTGCCTTGAGCTACTCAAAATGCCTTACCCTTTAAACAAAAAAGGGATTGTTTGTCCATATATTTAAGCTGGCCAACTATGTCCCAGTCATCCCATATCTGGCCAGTCCTATACTCAATTTTCATCTGATTCATTAAGAATTCTATTGCTTCATTATACATTTTACAAAGGGACTAAGTTTTACCTGCAACTTACTTGCTGCTTTCAAAGTAAAACTCCCAAACTTGGCTGCCCTTTTATTAGACACCAATGGGATCACCTGACTATAACTGGGAAGGGTGGGAGCTACAACATGGAGCTGGTCACTGCTCCTGTATAAATATAAGAAACTTAGACAAACTTAGACATTGACAAGTCTTGCCCATAAGCCTGAAACATAAATAGCTACCGTATATACTCGAGTATAAGCCGAGTTTTTCAGCATCCAAAATGTGCTGAAAAAGTCTACCTCAGCTTATACTCGAGTCAGCGGGCAATAGCTGAGATTGCAGTCACTTTTAATCATTCCTATACAAACAGTTCGCTCGTGGAGAGACTGCAATATCACACAGCACCCTCTGTTGGTTATATGAAAGAATAACAATGTGCCCTCTGTTGGTTATATGAAAGAATAACATTGACTGCAATATCACACAGCGCCATCTGTTGGTTATATGAAAGAATAACAGTGACTGCAATATCACATAGTACCCTCTGTTGGTTATATGAAAGAATAACAGTGACTGCAATATCACACAGTGCCATCTGTTGGTTATATGAAAGAATAACAGTGACTGCAATATCACACAGCGCCATCTGTTGGTTATATGAAAGAATAACAGTGACTGCAATATCACACAGCACCCTCTGTTGGTTATATGAAAGAATAACAGTGCGCCCTCTGTTGGTTATATGAAAGAATAACAGTGACTGCAATATCACACAGCATCCTCTGTTGGTTATATGAAAGATTAACCGTGATGGCAATATCACTCAGCGCCCTCTGTTGGTTATACGAAAGATTAACATTGATGGCAATATCACACAGCACCCTCTGCACATGGTAGTGGGACAGTGGGACAATGACCACAGTAATCCGTTTCACAATTCTCTGTCACCATCAACTTTGCAAAAAAGTCCGGTTGATCGCTGGGGGGTCACTTTGCAGAATGTGCGCTGCTGGGAGACAGGGCTGTAGTTTTGTCTAGGCTTATACTCGAGTCAATAAGTTTTCCCAGTTTAGTAGGTAAAATTAGGTAATTAGGCTTATACTCGGGTCGGCTTATACTAGAGTATATACAGTATGTTGTATTTCTTACTTTATAAAACACAATCTATTGTTCAAATAGAACAAGAAGTTATCAGATGATGGAAAATATAAATTATTCTCTCTTCAGGTGTCAGAGGGAATAAAATGTAAAGATTAACAAGTAAAATCTGTAAGATCAGATAGGTTCTCTCCAAGGGGTTATTTATTAAAGTCCAAATGGCAAAAAATTTTACTATCAAATCTGAATTTTTTGTATAAAAAGAACTAAAAATGTTTGAACTTTTTTTATACCCCGAGGATGGAAAAAGTCTGAATCAGAAAATCCGGAATCTCAGACCTGATGAGGTTGTAAATAAGTCAATGGGAGAGGTCCCAAATATATCCTGATCTGTGCTGGGTTTCGTGCAAAAATCTGAAGATTTTGTGGTTTTTGGGCAAAAATTTTTGGGTGGAAAATCCGAGAAAATCAAATGATTCTTTCCATACCGGAATTTTTCTGGAAAAGGTATTGATAAATAAAAAGGGAAATAACCTGTGTGGATTTGGTCTCAGTATATTTCAGAAAATAATGAGAAAAATTCGGATTTTGATAAACAACTTCAAAATCTCTAAATGACTTTATTCTCTTTATTACAGTTGATATTTTCCTATATGCTAAGAAACTACAGAAAGTTGAGTGCACACTTACCTACAGCGCAGATGATACTTCATATTGTTCTATTGTAGTTGTCTAAACTGAAGACATATTACAATTAACTCATTCCCAATACATCTTATCAATATTTTAAATGACTAATGACAACATACAAATTCGATCCACGGCTCTGATGGAGTTGATGACAATAAGTCTCTGTGAAGCAGCTGAACCTCCTAGAAACAACTGTTACTAAAGACTTCTTTGCTTTTTTAGCAAACTTTCTTTTCAGCTACAGTTATAGGATTCATTATCCAGTAACAGATTATCCAGAAAGCTCCCAGAGACTCCATTTTATCCAAATAATCCGCATTTTTATTTTAATTTCCTTTTTCTCTGTAACAATAAAACAGTAACTTGTACTTGATCCCAAATAATATATAATTAATCCTTATTGGAAGCAAAACCAGCCTATTGGGTTTATTTAAATTTTACGTGATTTTCTAGTAGACTTAAGGTATGAAGATCCAAATTACAGAATTATCCATTATACATGTCTCGAGCCTTCTGGTTAACAGGTCCCATACCTACAGTATATAAGTTTTTAATTTTACTTCCCCATTTGTCATTGAAGTGTGTCAAATAATTGGGAAAGCTCCTTACTCTGCTACATACAGTAAGTCCACTATAGGTACTAATGTTCCTATCTCTTTATTCTAAACACAATAGTGAGTTCTATATAAAGACTATGGGGGTTATTTACTAAACTTATTTTTTTTTAATATAATTGGACTTTTAAAAAATTAAAAATTATTTGGAATTTATTAAACCCAGAGGATGGAAAAGTCTGAATCTGAATATCCGGCATCTCAGACCTGTCGAGCTTGCATATAAGTCAATGTGAGAAGTCCCAATGATTTTTTTGATGTGCATTGGGTTTCAGGCAATACCTGAAGTTTTCAGAGTTTTTCGGGTGAAAATCATGAAAAAATCATGAAAATCGCGAAAATCTGATGAAAAAGTCAGAAAAATTAGTGAAAATGTGATTCTTTCCCGCAAAGAACATTTTTGGGAAAATGTAATAGTAAATAAGCGTTAAAAACCCGAGCGGATTTGATCGGAGTTTGTAGCAGAAAATATTGAGATAAATTCGGACTTTGATAAATAACCCCCTATAAAATATTGGTTTATTTATCACACCCCAATATTTTTTTGCCAGCAATAACAATGCCAACTCGTCTCTGAGCCCTAAGAACAGACTCATGTCTTCTACTCAAAAAGTCTGTTCTGTGAAATTGTCATATTTATCTGGTTTAATAAATTTGAACTGCTGGGATTCTATCAGGATTCACCAATTTAACACAATTTGTAGTCACAAAGGAGCAAAATGTCTGATAAAATTAAGATTCTGTCTCCTTAGTACTTCTCAATGCCTGAAATCTATATGAGAAAACCTTAATAGGTACTAATGAATCAGACTTAGCTCCATATTACATTAGAATTGCTATTTAATTTGGAAGTGCCTTGCTAAATGCTAATGACCCACGCCAGGAGTATTTATTCATGTGATGCTCCCTAGTTTGCTTGGTACTACACAACATATTGACACATTAAGAAATAAACATCTTAAAATAGTGATATCAACCAAATTTTAAAGAAGAAAAACTAACTAAAAAGGAAGGTACATATCTCCCAGGATGCTGATGAGACACGACATATAGAAAAAACATCTGGGGGCTTATTTATCAAAATCTGAATTCAGAAGTCAGTAACAGTAACCATAGTAAGCGGTTGGGTGAGTATCTTCAGATGAGTTTAGAGATGTAGGGTCGGGCAGAGTTATGAAGTGCTTTAAATGTCAGGGTCTTTAGTTTGAATTTTACTGTGAAAGGTAGCGGAAGCCAGAGCAGGGATTGGCAGAATGGTGTAGCAGAGGAGGAGCAGTTGCTGAGGTGTATAAGCCTGGTGGCAATGTTCATTATGGACTGGAGATGGGCCAATTAATAGAAATTTACAGTAGTCTAATCGTGATATGATGAGAGACTGATTAAGAATTTAGGCGGCATCTTGGGTGATAAATGAGGGTATTTGGATATGTTTTAATAAGTGACTGGATATGAGGAGTGAAGGACAGAGCAGAATTTAGGAAAACCCCAATGCACCAGGCCTAGGTAGACATGGTGATAGTGGAACTATTAACTACAATGGATAGTTTTGGGATGTTACAGGAGTTATATTGGGGGAAAGAGAACCATATCCATTCTAGGGGTTTAATTTAAGGTAGCTTTGTGACATCCAAGTAGAGATAGCGGACAGGCAGGGGGAGACCTGAGTTAAGAACTCTGGGTTAAGATCAGTAGAGGAGAGATAGATCTAGTATCATCGGCATAGAGGTGGTAGTGGAAACCATATGAGTTTGCTGAGGGAGGAAGTATAGATAAAAATAATCAGGTTCCCAGGACAGAGCCTTGAGGATCCCCAACAGAATGAGGTAGGAGAGAATATGATACTCCATAAGAGACTGAAGGAATGATTAGTGAGGTAAGAGAAGAACCAGGACAGGCCCGTGTCATGAAGGCTAAGTGAATGGAGGGGGAGAGGACGATCTACAGTGTCAAATGCAGCAGAGAGATCAAGCACTATTAGTAGTGAGGAATGGTTGTTGGCTTTAGCTGTTAAAAGTCATTAGTTAGTTAAGTTAGAGCAATCTCAATGGAGTGTTGTTTCCTAAAACCAGATTGTAGGGGGTGCAGCAGGTTATTGTCGGTGAGGAATAGCATTAGTCTGTTACAAACTCAAGTAGTTTAAACATTACTAAAGGGTCTAGCCTGTTCAAGGAAATCACCCACCAGGTAGCAGCTAACATTTGAGATAGCAAAAAAATTGTAAGTGGGAAATTCCAGTATAGGGAAGGAACAATAGAGCTAAGGTCTTGGGTAGGGGACTGATGTAAAATGACTGAAACATTGTAACCCAAAAGTCTTTTTTTAGCTGAACAGCTTTTTAAGATTCTTGGAGGACATTTAAAGACTTCAGCTCACAAGGGTGGACTGAAGGATAATTTCGGTGGCTGGATTATGAGCTGACCCTCAGGAAAATGAAAAGCAGTTCTTCAAATTGCTAACACTCCCAAAATGTATATACCTATTGGTTAGTTTGCTTTTGTTATGTACAAAGATATTACAGAGTTTATGAAGCATAATGTAACTTTATGTGGAGAAGCAAAATAACAGTAATGGGAAATGGAGAGTCCAAAGGAGGGGACTGCCTATGTTTGTTTCCCCAACATTTGTTCCCCACATTGAGCAGATTAGGTATTTTTGTAAATGCCTAAATCAATCATTAAATCCATTAACATATTTTGTATAAATGTTATGCACATTGGAGAATATTTTGCTTCATCTCATTGGGGTCATATATTCCTGAACATTGAAAGTCTTAATAGATAATGGAATATGGTGCACTGCCCATTCCAGTCATGTCCCCATCCCTCCCCATTTCCAAGATGTGAGGCTGTAACTTTTGAACTAGATGATTAATTTGAATGTAAAGATCAGTGATCTTGATTCACAAAAAAGAAGGAATAAATAAGCAAAAGAAGTAAATTATTTTTTGTGTTAAATTTACTCATTCACTGGGAATGTTTCATATTAAACGTTGTACATTTTACATTTGGTAAGAGTTGTCCAGCATAGTGAATGTGATCAGCCAACAGATTTTAATGATAAAGAGCCCCATATGCACTTCTGGAGTTTTCCTTATTCATTAGAAGGAGGGCATTGCCTGGGCAGAACACAGAGACCCGAGTTGCCACGTAGAAAGATATAAGGTTCCTTGCAGGAACACCTAGTAATGCAGACTAATATGCAGATCTTGGGTGGGTTTCTAAAGTTCTGACAATTCAAGGGACAGGCAGTTCCACAAAAGTCCCAGAATTGATTAGATTGGCAGCTTTGGTCTGTCAAATTACAAATTACAAAAAAAAACTTGAATGTCAGGAAGGCAATGAACATATTGAAATGGTTAAATGGACCTCTAGCATTGACTTGTAAATGAACTGTGCAGGTTTTAGGTGAAATGTTTCCATGGCCGAGGTTTGATAAATCTCACATTCAAATTTATATTTGAATTTGTGCTTTTAAATTCAAATTTGTGTGCTTTGACAAAAAAAACATTTTTTTTAAAATTCAAATCTACCATTTTATAAATCTTGAATGTTTCGAGTTTTAGAGAAATAAAAAACATGAATTATTTTGAGAAAAAATATGATTTGT
Source organism: Xenopus petersii (assembly GCA_038501925.1). Lineage (NCBI taxonomy): Eukaryota > Metazoa > Chordata > Amphibia > Anura > Pipidae > Xenopus > Xenopus petersii. Next base: position 8,007,837 of record CM076684.1, on the reverse strand, counting down.
GGAAAGAAAAAGAGATCTGAATGTTAGTAAATAGACCCCCTAAGACATTATTTTTTATTGCATCGCCATGGATTTTCTGTTAGAGAATAATTTATTGTGATTTGAATCAATACAGACACAGGCTGCTTACACTCTTGTCTCCAATCTCTCTTTGATACCAATGTCTTAAAGGGACAAAACTAAAGTTTTTGTTGGATCACACAGAGAAGGACACCTTTTAGTTTAAACTTAATTCAGACATTTTTCATTTCACAGCAATTGTGGGTGGTGGGGGGAGATTTTAAATCAGTCTAATGTATTTCTATGTATATTCCCTGTATAATAAAGTCCTTATCTGTAAACTTGAAACACAGATAACAATTAGCAAAAGTAAAGGGCTCTGATTATACACAGCTCTGTACCACGTTTGGGATGGGCATAAGGAGCAAAACAGCAAAACAAATGTGGATTTGGGCTTTTATTTATTTATGTTGGCTCCCCATTGGAATTCAGTATATTGGCCATTGTACATACCAGCCCCCCACAAAGAAATAAAGATACAAAAGATTGGAAACAGCCATTAGAGTACAAAATACTGCATTCCAACTTAGAGCTAATTTATATGAATGAAAGAATAATAAGAATGGTTATACATTTAGATGATATATAATAGTAAATTGATATATTTCCTAATTGGTATTTTACTTACTTTCGTCATCTCCATAGACATAAAGTGGATGCTAAAAAAACAGAATTTACATAGTTATGTTAATAATACACAATCTATAGTTAAAGGGGGACTACTGAAAAAATAAAAATGTAATAAAAGCTTAATCTCAGGAAAAAAGGAACATTCCAATGAAAGTCAATTATAAATTCAATTACTCTTCTCTATCCCTTTCTCAACAATCAGTCTCTCTACATGCAGCATTGTGTCGGAGTCGGTTATTTTGAAAAACAGTTAGATCTAAGAGCAGGGGCACACAAAGCTACAGGGGTGTATTAGTCGCCCAGTGACAAATCACCTCTTCTTCAAACAACTAATATCCCTAAATGGCCCTTGGAACACTTTGTTTTCCGAAGTCCTCACAATGAAACTGCTGACAACTTCGGAAACAGAAATGTTCCAAGTGCTGGTGATTTAGACTCTAGCCGGCAGGGAGGCAGTTTAGTTGCCCGAAGAGTTGTCACAGGGCAGCTAGTCTCCCCCTGTAGCTTCGTGTGCCCCTGCTATAATGCGTTGTTAGGCAAAGGGGGCACTTACCAATGTATCAAATATAACTGTTCATTAAAATCTGACTCCAACTCCTGCAAGAGGAGAGACACATTGCCGAGAAGGATATAGGGAAGAGTAACTTAGGTATGGTCTGGAAAACATGTTGTTGTTGTTTTTTTTTCTGTATTAAGAAATAAAATAATAAAAATATGCAAGGATTTGAGTTCACACTTACCTAGAGCACAGACGAGAAAGATGGTTCTCACTCTCAGCATTTTTCTTTTTTTGTGGTTATCTAAGAAAAAGATATTTGGAAATGATTTAATTCACAATAAAGTGTTTATTTACAAGTGAGTGAGTAAAAGGGGTGAAGTTGGGAAGTATAAAACCCACTGAAATCGGAGATTGCATACAAATTTAGGCCCCTGGCATGGAAGGTATTTTGAACCCAAAAACAAGCTTGAGTATGTTGCACCAAAGTGATAATGGGGCAATTAATCAAGTACCGTTGATCCTAATGATCAAAGAAGTCCAACAAACTTAAGCATATTTATCATATCTAAAGAGCCTCTATGTTAAAGAGGTGGTTCATCTTTAAAGTAACTTTTAGTATGTTATATAATGGCTAATTCTAAGCAACTTTTCAATTGGTTTTCATTATTTTTTATAGTTATTTGCCTTTTTTTCTTCTGACTCGTTGCAGCTTTCAAATGGGCATCGCTGACCCCTTCTAAAAAGCAAATGCTCTGTAAGGCTACAAATATATTGTTATTGTTAGTTTTTTATTGCTCATCTTTCTAATCTAACCTCTCCTATTCATAGTCCAGTCTCTTATTCAAATCAATGCATGGTTGCTAGGGGAATTTGGACCCAAGATACCAGATCAGATGCTTAAAATGCAAATTGAAAAGCTGCTGAATAAAAAGCTAAATTACTGAAAAACCTTAAATAATAAAAAATGAAAACCAATTGGGAATTGTCTCAGAATATCACTCTTTACATCATACTAAAAGTTATATCAAAGGTGAACAACCACTTTAAAAAATTTTTCTCCAATTGGAGCCTATGGGCGTCATTTTCGCAGTGAAGCTTGGCGAAAAATTACGCTCATCACTTGAGGTGAACCTTGAAGGTAAAGAGTAGGTAAAGAGAAAAGTTTTCCCATGCTGAGGAACTAATACATTCATTTGTTTTCATTAGTGATGGGCAAATTTGTCCCGTTTCGCCAAAGAATTTGCAAATTTCCCCCGAAATTTGTGAAACAGCAAAAAATTTGTGAAATACATTGAATTCAATGGGTGTCAAAATTATTTTGACAGACATCAATTTCATGGCCCACGACAATTTTTATATACGCGCCTATTTTGTCCAAATGCATTAAAGTCAATGGGCGTCCGAATTTATTTGCCCATCACTAGTTTTCTTTGATCAAATCAGTTCAGTTTAGGGAGTAGTGATGAGCAAAAAATCTGTGAAACAGCAAAAACAATTTGTAGAGTTTAAAAAACAAACTTTATTTTTCTTATTCACGCAATCAATTTTTTTTATGCATATCTTTTTTTTTTTTTTTCCATGTTTCTTTTGGACTTGCAAAACTAGGGAGTCCTTTAGGATTACCCTATTAGAATCTTGGTCAATCTATAATTACAAAATATCCTTTTTAAAGGGGTTGTTCACCTTCGAGTTTTTTATTCAGCACCTCTCCAGTTTGCAATTTCAGTCCAAATTACCCTAGCAACCATGCATTGATTTGAATAAAAGACTGGAATATGAATAGAAAGATGAGTCAAAAATGAAGCAACAACAATAAATGTGTAGCCTTACAGAGCATTTGTTTTAAGATGGGGTCAGTGACCCACATATGAAAACTGTAAAGCAGGGGTGTCCAAACTGCGGCCCGAGGGCCACATGCGGCCCAGGATGCATATGAATGCGGCCCAGTTTGGTTACCGAGGAAACGTCATGTCGCAAAGGATATAGGAGGAGGGGGGACTCTGCCCATTGCCCAGTTAGTAATAATAATATAATAATAAGTCTTTTTAATATCCAGGTTCCCATATTCCCGTGTATAGCTCCATCTGGTTATCCAACTGGCATTGTAGTTCTTTTCTGTGTATTTCCTTTACTTTTACAAATCAAACATGTTTGTTTATTTCATGTGTGGCCCCAGACAATTTTTCTTTTTCCAATGTGGCCCTGCGAGCCAAAAGTTTGGACACCCCTGCTGTAAAGAGTCAGAAGAAGAAGAAGGCAGATAATTGAAACACTACAAAACAGAGAAATGAAAACTTGCTTAGAATTTGCTATTCTATAACATATTAAGAGTTAACTTAAATTTGAACCACCTCTTTAAAATTCAAATTTTACTTAAATTACATTGTTTAAGTTAAATTAAAATGTAAAAATGCTAAATTTACATTACAACTCTGTCCAGTTCTCTTTCCTACTAACCACCCTCCTCTTTTCATGGTTAATGCTCATCCATACAAAAGATCTTAATAAACAGTATTAGAATCAGGTTTGCATTGTACTTACATTAGAAGAACTCGTTAGCTTGTAAGTGCCTTGTTAAATGATACCAACCCATGCCAGGAGTATTTATATGCGCTACACTGCTGACTTTTACTTTAAAGTCCAAAACAAACTGACACCTTAAGGTTTGGTTGCATTGCACAAGTGGAACTTGTGAAGCAATTAAAGGGTAGAAAACAATAAAGTGATGATGGTTAAAGTCTCTTCCCGATATTCTTGCTTAATAAAGTACTTTCGTGTTTCATACAATGAAATATAACAAGATGTTCTCCGGGAGGTTTGGTGCAAGAGCTATTTGTAATCTTTCAGTTGTTTTTTATTTTTAGTCTTTTGGGTGTTTTAACTTCCTACTGTGCCTCTACAGAGGTGTAATACAGAGAGAGAACTGCAGGAGGGCCCAGGAGGTATAGGGGGCCCACAAGTCTCTAATGTTCCATTTCAATATATATTGGTAAAACGGAATACCTCTGGATATTTAGGGTGGCCGTAAAATGAATTTGCTGTGGGGTCCAATAATATCTATTTACGCCACTGGCCCTCAGTGCCCAAATTTGTATTTATAACTTGTATCATTTATATTTACGTATCTCATTGCTTAACTTTCTGTTCCGACCCTTTCTTGTTCATCTGTCTTTATGACATTGAAGCAAATGGCTGAATCGTATGGACAGATAGACCAGCAAGAAGATAAAGAGGGGGGTTTACACGTGCATGTGAATACGGGTATTCCTCTGCAGCTCTGTGGCCGGTGTCGCCTATTAGCCAGTATTAAACAGTCCCAAGACGATAAGAGTCAGCGATTCTCTCGGAGATCAGTGGCAATATGTCCAGGAGGAGGAACAAGCAGAAACCTTTGCAACTCACTAACTTTTACGGGTCGCAACCGAAAGTTTTGCTACGGGACGGGATCCAAGATGGCGCCTACTCACCCTCTGCAGCCTCGTCGCCATCGCGTCTGGTAGCAGAGACCGAACAACTGGCAGATAAGTATGCTGACGGTACGCAAAGCATAGCGCAAGCTGATTTAAAGTGTATGCTAGCACAGCTCAGGGAGGACATATGTGCTGATACTAAACACGCAGTGCAAGACCTTAGGAGCGAGCTGCAGGCAATAGGTGAGCGCACGGACCACCTAGAAACTAAAATGGCGGAATTCGTAACAGCGCATAACGACATGGCTGACGCAGTCAATGCACAAGATGCAGAAATAGAAAAATTGCAGAATAAAATTGCGGATCTGGAAGACCGATCGCGGAGGAACAACGTGAGGCTTAGGGGGATCCCAGAAGATATACTGCACCCCAATTATGCCAATACGCTCAGAGCCTTATAAAGGCGGCACTACCAGACGCATCTGCAGACAACCTAATCATAGACAGGATCCATAGGATTCCCAAAGCAAAGACTGCGCCGAGTGCAGCGCCCAGGGACACTATCCTCTGTATCCATTTTTTTCATGTTAAAGAAGATTTAATGCGATATGCTAGACAGCATGGAGAATTCCCACAGCCGTATGATAAAATACAAATCTACGCTGGCTTGTCTGCAGCTACCTTGGCACGGAGGCGTGAATTAGCGGTGATTACCCAAAGCTTACGCCAGAAGGACATTCCGTATAAGTGGGGATATCCGACTAAGCTAATGGTCCAGTGGCAGAACATGTCTAAAATCATTGCTAATTTAGCGGAAGGCAAAGCAGCGCTCAAGCACTGGAATATCCCAATGGAACCACAACAAAAGCTTCCATTGACCCAAAGCCGTTTGCATGTAGATGTAAAGGACTGCCAGAAGTACCTGACCCAGAAGTCCCCGACAGCGCTGTTTACATTCCCGGCGTTCACAGTGAAGATCCAAGATGGCGGCGCCCATGCTGAACACATGGCTGCAGCGTCGCTGCATGATAATGTCATCACTGGTGCCGGGATCTCGTCATAAAAGGGCACCCAAAACACTGTGACGGCGCCCAAGAATAGGATTTGCTGCCATTAATCCTGGGTTCCTGTTTGTGTTTCCTGATTCCTGATTCCAGCCTGATTCCAGCCTGATTCCTGCTCCCAGTCTGTTTCTAGCTCCTGCCTTGGTTCTGACCCCTGCCTGAACTCTTGATATTTCCATCTGATCTGGTTGCCCTCGTTAACTCCTGCCTGTGACCACTACTACTGATTCTGCTTAACCCTTTGGATACCGCGACCTCCCTCAAGAGGGCTTCCTCCTTGATCCAGACTACCTCCCTGGAGGGGGCTCCCTGACAGTAGAGGAGGAGTAGCACACGGCCAAAGCTTAATGGTCCACCCTGTTACTACTTAACGACTAGATCTTGGGTCCCATACCCAACGTGTAAATTCTGATGCTGGCATGGAACTGTTTAGGATCTCACAACACCTGATCCAGGCACACCCCGTTTCTATCTTCTCCCACTGCTGAACTTTCTGTCGCTAGACATGGAAGCTAGTAGAGTAAAGACAAAATTCTTGGCAAAATTTTATATATGTTGTGATTGCTTTGTTGTTTGCTCTTCCCTCTTTTTCCCTCTTACTCTCGATCTTTCCTATTTTGCCCTGGAGACTGATATGATGTTTGACGATGCTTTGTTCATTGCCATGGGTTCCGCCGTATGTACGCTGCCCAGCAATATTCACCAACATCATGGTACTTAAATGTATCAGTATTAATGCGCGGGGTCTAAATACCCCTAGAAAGAGGCTATTGCTGCTAGCAGAATGCAAGAGACAGGGTGCGGATCTAATTTGGGTCCAAGAAACCCACCTTAGGGTGAAAGACCAAAATAAGCTTGAAAATAAATACTATACTATGTTGGCAGCAGCAACCTCCACATCAAAAAAATAGGAGTTGCCATAGTATGGAAATCATTACACACAACTAGTGTACAACAGATGGCGGATCCCATAGGCAGATGTCTAGTAGTGGTCTGTAATATTAATCAGCAACTATATACCCTGGTGAACTTATACACACCTAATACCCAACAGAATGTGTTTCTGACCCACCAACAGGGCATAGTTATAATCGGAGGAGACTTCAACAATATCCTTGATCCTCAGCTGGATAGATCCCCCCGATTTAAGTCCCTAGCTACTGATTATGGCAAATGTGTAATCAAAAAATCCTTGCAGTTTGCCAAATTACTAGAACAACGTAGCTTGTATGATATATGGCGGGTGCATAGGACTTTAAGGACTTTACGTATTATTCAGCCCAGCATCAGACTCATACTAGGATAGATCTATTCCTGACCTATCCGCAAACACTACATTTAACGTCAAACTGTTCGATCAGCACCACTACTTGGACTGATCATTCGCTAGTGGAATTTTCACTCCAAGAAAAGTACCAGTTTAGTACTAGACTGCCATGGAAACTCTCTAATGCCTTACTGGCGGATAAAGGTATTTGCAAACAACTAGAAACTAATATAACAGATTTCTTTTCTCTGAACGACAAAACTGACATTAAGGATTTAACTTTGTGGTGCGCCCATAAGGCCACATTGAGGGGTACATTGATTAGTATAGCAGCACATAAAGCTAAACAAGCAAGGAAAAAAACAGGAACAATTATTACTAAAAATAAATAGTCTAGAGAGACAAAAATGCATAGCCCCTTCATCCGTCTTACTGCAAAACCTGAGCAAGCGTAAAAAGGAGGTTAACCTCCTCATTTTGAACAGATGTCGAGCTCGACTTATGAAACTTAAAAGTGAGAACTATATTATGGGGAATAGAGCCTCTGCCATGCTTAAAAAACAATTACTTCAACAAATCCTACAGTGTAGAATTGTGAAAATTCGAAACACTTCACGAGTTGAAAATTAACCCTAAGGAAATAGCAGACACATTTGCTTAATTTTACAGCAACCTTTACAATTTACAGGATGACTCATCTATAGTTATGCCCTCAGAACATGACATAATTGCATTGGTATGGCAACTAAACTTGCCATCTTTGCCAGACAAGGAGTTGGCTGTTTTAACTGGTAATAAAAGCCCTGCCGAAAAACAAGGCCCCGGGACCGGGTGGCTATACTAATCTGTATTATAACGGCAGGGGACATTCCCCCAAGAAATGTTGAAGGCGTATATTTCCACTATCCCCAAACCCGGCAAAGATGAAACACAATGCTCAAATTACCGTCCTATCTCCTTGCTAAATGGAGATCTTAAGATTTATGCATCTGTACTAGCAAAGAGAATGCAAGAAGTTTTACCGGTACGACCAGACAGGGTTCATTAAAGGGCGCCACATACATGATAATACTAGAAGGCTTATCACCCTAATACAACAAATGCATCACACTAAAGCTCCATCATTAGTCCTAGCCTTAGATGCCGAAAAGGCGTTTGATCGAGTAAACTGGACTTATCTTAGAATAGTTTTGGAAACCTTCAGAATACCACCCTCAATGATCACTGCTATAATGGCTCTATACTCTGACCTATCAGCCCAAGTAAATATGAATGGGTTCTTGTCAGACCCCTTTTTGTTAACTAATGGAACTAGGCATGGGTGCCCCCTTTCGCCCCTTATATATGTCTTGAGCATAGAGCCATTAGCCCAAGCTGTTAGACAATCATGTGACATCCGGGGAGTCACTATGGGACCGCAAGAACATAAAATTCTATTGTTTGCAGATGATATAGCCATAACTGTAACTAACCCAGTTTTTGCTTTACAGAAATTATTTGATCTGATTGAACAGTTTGGAAACATGTCTCATTATAAACTCAATGTTTCAAAGACACAAGCCCTTCCCATACTTATGCCTCCACCAGTTATCTGTATGCTACAACAGAATTATAACCTGGATTGGCAATCCACAGCAGTAAATTATCTGGGATCGAAAATAACAGCCAATCATTTTCATCTATACCAACAAAACTATGGTGAAATCTTGAAAGACACAGTCACATTGCTCCAAAAATGGAAAACCACCTATATCTCCTGGTTGGGGAGAATCAACGCCATCAAAATGTTAATTGTTCCAAAACTTTTATATAAATTCAGGACTCTTCCCATCCCACTATTCACATTCTTTTTTCAGCAAATTCAAAGGATACTGATGCAATCCATATGGAATCAGAAGAAACCGAGACTGGTGCAGAATATTATGTATGCCACTAAACGGAGTGCTGTATTGGCCTGCCCCAATTTACACAAATATTATAAGGCAACTTTGTTGGACCAACTGGCAGATTGGCATCTCCCATCAGGCTCAAAAAAATGGGTTGATATGGAACGCTGGATCTACAAATCTCATTTTGATCATTCTATCATCACACATGTCTGGACTCTAAGCAAACATTGCCGCTCTGATTTGGATAAACTACTACAACCTATGCAAGCGACTTTATATGCTTGGTATACATCCAGGAATAATGATACCCTATCCAACCCTCCAAATGCACTAATGCCACTATACATTTTAGAAGAAGTAATACCAGATCTGACATTGTCTCTCTGGAAAACCCTAGACATAAAGAGCTTGGGAGACTTATACGATCAGGGCAGTCTGGCTACCGAACTCGCAGCTTTACACTTATATCAGATTAATTGTGTTGGTCACAATCTGGAAAACAGAAAGAAACGCAGAAACTATATCAAGTGCTACAACAGAAAGATTCTGACAGCACACCACTGGCGATGCAACACTGGCAGTCAGAACTGCAGATACCATTGTCTACGGATGTCTACGGAGGGCTTTTCCAACGCACGATTAAGCATTCACGGGCGCTTAACCACCATGAACTCACTGTCAAATTAATGTACAGGTGGTAAATGACTACTGAAAAAATCCATAAAGCATTCCCTAATACTCCCAAAACTTGCTGGAGATGTCGAAGGAATGAAGGAACCTTCTTCCATATATGGTGGGCCTGCCCCATAGCAGTGGAATATTGGGGGAGAGTAAACATTCTTCTAAAAGGCATTACAGGCGATCAAACTGTTCTTAGCCCGGCAATGGCCCTCTTAGGTTATGAGACGGTACTAAGAGACGCAGCAACACAAAGGAATATTACAAGACTTATGCTAGCCAGCAGATGTTTATTGGCACGAAATTGGAAACAGACCAGTCTCCCGCATCTTGCACACATACAAGCTGAAATCGACAGGATGGACCTGTATGAACATACTTTTTTCTCATAAACCCACCTGAGAATAAGGGAAACTTGTTGCTAATTTGCTGTGCCATAAAGTCTCCGCAGTCTCCAGTCTCCTCTCCTTTCCTCCCTTCTCTTCTTTCCCCCCTTTTCTTTCTTTCTTTCCTTTCACTAAATAATTGTAAATTGTAAAAAATTGTTAATAAAAAAAAAAGAAGATAGAGGGGCCAGAGTGCAAAGTGCTAAATTGGGCCCAATCTCACGTGTTTTTGCACAATGCACAGGTAGAAGAATTGCAACAGGTCATTGTGATCCATAACTGAAAAGCAGCATGTACTAATGCTATGTTTAAGAAAAAAAATTCATCAACTTTTTTTTCAAGCTCTTTGAAAAACACCAACATAATGATTGTTTTTCACAATGCTTGAAAAAAAAACTGAAAAACACCCATGCATTTTTTTTTCTGCAAATTTTTGAATTTTTCAGCCATCACTAAAGGTCAATTAAAAAAATCACAAGATCATTGTATACATGAATAAATAGGACACCCACTACCGGACCCAGAGGTGCACCAATCATTGGTGCCAGGATATTCTGAAAGCTATGGGTGATATTTAAGGGTGAAACTAAAAATTTGCAATCATTTCACCAAAACTGAAGATTCCACTCAATATCACCAATTTACTGTGTGGGTATTTGTAAAAGGTGGAATTTTAGAGTAATGTGATTTTTTTTTTTTAAATTCTAATAAATTCGGTTTTATTCACAATTTCAATTGGTATGTTATTTATGAAAAAATGAATTCTATAGAATAGTCCCTACCTGAAAACTCAAATCGAATTGGAATCAAGTTTCCCCCCCAAAAAAACCTCAACTTTTGCACATAAAAATAGTTTTGACACGCAATATTTTTTTTTCTCCCATTGGCGCCTAGAGGTCGTCGTTTCCAAAGTGAAACTTAGCAATAATTTGGCTCATCAATACTATTAAAATCTTCAAACAATTCAAGGGACCTCTGCTATTGACTTGTACATGAACTCAGAAGGTTTTAGGTAGAGAATAGTCAAATTAGAACTGTTTCCAGGATCAAGTGGTGATTAAGCTCACATTAAAATTTAAATTCAAGTTGGTGGTTTTGAATTCGAATTTGTGAGTTTTTTTGAAACTTCAAAATCAAATTTACCATTTGAACCTTAGTAAATCTGCCCCAGTATGTAGAATACAACAAGTTTTGGAGAATTAACTTTGCAGTAATGAAAATTCTCTTTGCATTGGAGTAATGTCCAATGTACTAAGAGCAAAAGAACAAATTTATGGCAAGAGAAATTTCTCCAGGTTCAGGCTGACGAGTTACCATTTTAAAGGGGTTGTTCACCTTTGAGATAAATTTTAGTATGATGTAGAAAGTGATATGCAGAGATATTTTGCAAGTGGTTTTCATTCTTTATTATTTGTGGCTTTTTATTTATTTAGCTTTTTATTCAGCAGCTCTCCAGTTTGTAATTTCAGCCATCTGGTTGCCAGTCACCTGGAAAGAGTCAGAAGAAGAAGGCAAATAATTAAAAAAATGGTAAAATAGAAAAAATAATGGGCAATTGAAAAGTTGCTTAGAATTGTCCATTCTACATACTAAAAGTTAAATTAAAGTTGAAACACCCCTTTAAAGATATAACAACCACTTTTGAATCTCTTTAGCTATATCACCCCCTCCAAGCTAATTCTCAATAATTCATTTTTTCATGGCGAAAATTCTCTAGACACATTTCTCACCACATTTCTCTTGAAAATGTATGCTTACCATTTTTAGTATATATGAGATGTGTTGTGAAAATACACCTGGCGATTTAAGGTGAACTTTGATGAAATTAGATGAGGAGGAAATTCACACTTTAGTAAATGTGCCCCTATGACTGATTGAGTTTGTTGTGAGCCCAGAGCATTCCTTTCTTGTCCATTTGATTTGTTGATGTAATGTCACCTTGGGTAATAATGATTGGCTCACAATTAAGAAGGTAATTAGGGATCAGACTGGAAATAACACCCATGTCAGGATCTCATTTACATTTCATATTTCCAGGGACAGCCCCAACTTTCGTAACATTTGTTGCAGAGAATTATTGTCCCTGACTAAGTTCCGTCTATTTTTAAAACCGCCCAAATGCTCAACAGTGGGTATTTGCTGACAATGATCTGAATGGAATTGTCACGGTCGGCACCCTAAACCAGAACTAATGGCAAGCTCCCTGGTCTCGGCTCGGCTTCACCAGTAGTGTGACCGCCTTTGGCTTCGAGAGGAGCCCTCAGCGTACTCAGATGCCAACTGAGAGGAGCAAAGCGAGGAGTTCTGGCAAGCAAAGGGGCACGACTGTTGTAAAAGTCAGTTAGACCGATGGTCACGGTACAAATGGAGCAGGCAAGAGAATCGTCAGACAGGCAGGGTCGAGGCAGGCAGATATCGAGAATCGTCAGGCAGGCAAGGGTAATACCGGGTTGTCAATCAAGAGATTTAGCAGGAAGAGTTGTCAAAGGCAGGCAAGGGTCAGGTTCCAGAGATCAGAATAGTCAGGCAGGCAGGGGTCAAAACAGATAATCAGGATCAGGTTCAAACGGAATAGCAATAGATAACAGCACCAGGAACAAATTCTATCACGGGCAATGACAAGGAAGAAAATGTCTCTTTAAATTCATTTGAATTTCGCGCCATTGCGCGCTGACGTAATCACGCCAGCGCGCATGCACCCATAAAAACCGGGCATTAGGAAGCCGGCAAGGCAGAGGAAGGACGGTGCGGCGGGCGTCCCCACCGCACCACCACTAGACCACCAGGGTAAGGATTCCTCACAGGAATTCTCAGAAGAAAGTGTAATAATTGTATAATAATAATCTAAACAAAATCTAATCAAATCCAAGATTTGCATGTTTGCAACATAAATGTATGACTACAACATGAATGTAACATAATAGGATGCATTGGGTCCAGGGCCAGAACTAGGGGTAGGCAAAAGAGGCATTAGTCTAGCAGTGGCATAACTAAGTGATATGGGGCTCCGTAACCAATTCAATTTAGGGCCCCAAAATATTGATAAGTTGGCCTAGCCTACCAAGAATAATTAAAATTGCTCATTAATTAGGGCAATAGAGAAGAACATACCCTGGCCTTCCCAATCTGAACGAATCCCAGGTGCTCATTGAAGGAGGCATTGGCAACCTCAAATTCAGCGTGAAAAGCAAGAAATCACTGGCACAACTTGGGTTACATCTAGCAGGGAAAACCCTTGCTCATTGATTGCGGATGCAACGTATCGGGGCAAAGGGGTTACGCCCCGAAACGTTGCATCCGAAATAAATGAGCAAGGGTTTTCCCTGCTAGATGTAACCCAAGTTGTGCCAGTGATTTCTTGCTTTTCATTAATTAGGGCCTCACTGGGGCCCCTACACTCCTAGGCCCTCCTGCAACCACAGGGCCTTCTTCCTCTGTAGTTACAAGTCTGGTGTCCAGGACACAACACTAGTGGGGTTGTCACGGCCGGCACCCGATACCACCCGATACCGCTCGGCTTCACCAGTAGTGTGACCATCGTTGGGCTTCGGGAGGAGCCCTCAGCTTACTTGGGTGCCACCTGGACTTAACGAGGGGTGCAAGGCAAGATGTTCTGGCTGGCGAAGGGGCACGGCTGTTAGCAGAGTCTTTTTGGGCCGAAGGTCACGGTACAAAGGATTAGGCAGAAGGATGGTCAAACAGGCAGGGTCAGGCAGGCGGATATCAGAATCGTCAGGCAGGCAAGGGTCAAACCGGGTTGTCAATCAAGGGGTTAAGCAGGCAGAGTTGTCGTAGGCAGGCAAGGGTCAGGATACAGAGTTCAGAGTAGTCAGGACACAGGCAGGGTCAAACACGGATAATCACCATACAGAATAACAGGAACAGATGCACTAGGCTCAGAAACCACTTAGAAACAACGTTCTATCACGGGCAATGTACTGTGGACTGAATTGGCTTAAATACTTTTTGAATTTCGCGCCTTTAAATGGACGGAGACGAGCCGTGCGAGCCCTATAGAGCAGCCGGCGCCAGCGAAAACACGCTGGCGCGGCTAGGAAGAGGAATGGTGCGGCGGGCGTCCCCGCCGATGGTGCAGCGGACGACCCCGCCGCACAGGTATTCTTACAGGGGTGCTGGGCATGTCCCTCCAGTATCAGCTGCTCCCTGTACCAATGCTCCTGCTCCCGCATATGTCTGCAAAAAGTAGCACATGACTTTAATGGGGCCACATCCACCCCAAGTGTCAGACTGGCTTGTGCAGCAACAATAGAGAAACCTGTAAGTGTTCACTTGAGCCCTTTTGGAGGACCTGTTCTGTTTGCAGTGGTAACTACAGTGATCCAACCCAGTGGGATAGCAGAAATAACAGTTGAACAGCAGACAAATATATATAGTTAATAAAATACCCCCTGTTGTAAATTATAAGGATATTATCATTGCATGACCAAATAAAAACCATGAGACCAAAGGTAACTTTTAATATCCTCATATTTTTTAACTGGGGTACTTTATTTATTATAATACACAAGTTTCAGTCATGTGACAGAAATGACATCAGAACTCACAGTTTATAACTGATGACATCAAAACTCACCGTTTATAATACAGGATATTCATGGCTTCTGTGTCCATATATTACAATATATTTAAGCTGGCCAACTACGTCACAGTCATCTGATATCTGGCCAGTCCTACACTCAATTTTCATATGATTCATTAAGAATTCTATTGCGTCATTATACATTTTACAAAAGGACTAAGTTTTACCTGCAACTTACTTGCTGCTTTCAAAGTAAAATTGCCAAACTTGGCAGCCCTTTTATTAGACACCTGGGGGATCACCTGACTATAACTGGGAAGGGTGGGAGCTACAACATGGAGCTGGTCACTGCTCCTGTATAACTATAAGAAACTTAGACATTGACAAGTCTTGCCCATAAGCCTGAAACATAAATAGCTACCGTATATACTCGAGTATAAGCCGAGTTTTTCAGCATGCTGAAAAAGTCTACCTCGGCTTATACTCGAGTCAGCGGGCAGTAGCTGAGATTGCAGTCACTTTTAATCATTCCTATACAAACAGTTCGCTTGTGGAGAGATTGCAATATCACACAGTGCCCTCTGTTGGTTATATGAAAGAATTTCAGTGACTGCAATATCACACAGCGCCCTCTGTTGGTTATATGAAAGAATAATAGTGTGCCCTCTGTTGGTTATATGAAAGATTAACAGTGACTGCAATATCACACAGCACCCTCTGTTGGTTATACGAAAGATTAACAGTGATGGCAATATCACACAGCGCCCTCTGTTGGTTATACGAAAGATTAACAGTGATGGCAATATCACACAGCACCCTCTGCACATGGTAGCGGGACAGTGGGACAATGCACACAGTATTCCGTTTGGAAATTCTCTGTCACCATCAACTTTGCAAAGAAGTCCGGTTGAACGCTGGGGGTCACTTTGCGGAATGTGCGCTGCTGGGAGACAGGGCTGGAGTTGTGTCTAGGCTTATACTCGGATCAACAAGTTTTCCCAGTTTTAGTAGGTAAAATAAGGTACCTCGGCTTATACTCGGGTCGGCTTATACTCGAGTATATACAGTATGTTGTATTTCTTACTTTATAAAACACAATCTATTGTTCAAATAGAACAAGAAGTTATCAGATGATGGAAAATATGAATTATTCTGTCTATATAATGTAAAGATTAAGAAGTAAAATCTGTAAGATCAGATAGGCTCTCTCTAAGGGGTTATTTATTAAAGTCAAAATGGCAAAAAATCTAAAAATTCAAGTTGTTTTTACTATTAAATCTGAATTGTTTGTATAAAAAGAACTAAAAATGTTTGAACTTTTTTTATACCCCAAGGATGGAAAAAGTCTGAATCAGAAAATCCGAAATCTCTGATGAGGTTGTATATAAGTCAATGGGAGAGGTCCCAAATATATCCTGATCTGTGCTGGGTTTCGTGCAAAAATCTGAAGATTTTGTGGTTTGTGGGCAAAAAATTTTTGGGTGGAAAATCCGAGAAAATCTAATGATTCTTTCCATACTGGAATTTTTCGGGAAAAGGTATTGATAAATAAAAAGGGAAATAACCTGTGTGGATTTGGTCTCAGTATATTTCAGAAAATAATGAGACAAATTCGGATTTTGATAAACAACTTCAAAATCTCTAAATGACTGTATCCTCTTTATTACAGTTGATATTTTCCTATATGCTAAGAAACTACAGAAAGTTGAGTGCACACTTACCTACAGCGCAGATGATACTCAGCATGTTCATATCGTTCTATTGTCGTTGTCTAAACTGAAGACGTTACAATTAACTCATTCCCAATACAGCTTATCAATATTTATAAATGCCTAATGACAACATACAAATTTGATCCACTGCTCTGATGGAGTTGTGATGACAATAAGTCTCTGTGACGGGAGTGGGTCTCACAGTACAGCACCTGGCACTACAAAAAGTGTGTATTAGGGAGGTGAGCGCTCCACTTGATTGACTTTAAATAAGTCTCTGTGAAGCGGCTGAACCTCCTAGAAACAACTGTTACTAAAGACTTTTTTGCTTTTTAGCAAACCTTCTTTTCAGCTAGAGTTATAGGATTCATTATCCGGCAACAGATTATCCAGAAAGCTCCCATAGACTCCATTTTATCCAAATAATCCACATTTTTATTTTTTAATTTCCTTTTTCTCTGTAATAATAAAACAGTACCTTGGACTTGATACCAACTAAGATATAATTAATCCTTATTGGAAGCAAAACCAGCCAATTGGGTTTATTTAAATTTTACATGATTTTCTAGTAGATTTAAGGTATGAAGATCCAAATTACAGAATTATCCATTATACAGGTCTCGAGCCTTCTGGTTAACAGGTCCCATACCTGTATAAGTTTTTAATTCTACTTCCCCATTTGTCATTGAAGTGTGTCAAATAATTGGGAAAGCTCCTTACTCTGCTACATACAGTAAGTCCACTATAGGTACTAATGTTCCTATCTCTTTATTCTAAACACAATAGTGAGTTCTATATAAAGACTATGGGGGTTATTTACTAAACTTGTTTTTTTTTTTAAGAAAATCTGACTTTTAAAAAATCACGAATTTTTATAAATTTATTAAACCCAGAGGATGGAAAAGTCAGAATCTGAAAACCCAGCATCTCAGACCTGTCGAGCTTGCATATAAGTCAACGGGAGAAGTCCCCATGATTTTTTGATGTGCGTTGGGTTTCAGGCAATACCCGAAGTTTTAAGAGTTTTCTGGTGAAAATCATGAAAATATCATGAAAATCGTGATAATCTGAGGAAAAAGTCAGAAAAATTTGTGAAAGTCTGATTTTTTCCTGCAAAGCAATTTTTTGGGAAAATGTAATAATAAATAAGCGTTAAAAACCCGAGCGGAATTCGATCGGAGTTTATAGCAGAAAATATTGAGATAAATTCTGACTTTGATAAAAAAACCCTTATAAGATATGAGTTTATTCATCACACCCCAATATCTTTTTCAGAGATTAACAACTTGTCTCTGAGCTCTAAGAACAGACTCATGTCTTCTACTCAAAAAAGTCAGTTCTGTGAAATTGTCATATTCATCTGGTTTAATAAATTTGAACTGCTGGGATTCTTTCAGGATTCACCAATTTAACACAATTTGTAGTCACAAAGGAGCAAAATGTCGGCAAAAATTAAATTAAAACCTGAGTCCCCTTTCCTATTTACCAAGATTCTGTCTCCTTGGTACTTCTCAATGCCTGAAATCTATATGAATCATACTTAGCTCCGTACTTACATTAGAAGGGCTGTTTAATTTGGAAGTGCCCTGCTAAATGCTAATGACCCACGCCAGCAGTATTTATTCATGTGATGTTCCCTAGTTTGCTTGGTACAACAACATATTGACACTATTTGGTTGATATCACTATTTTAAGATGTATATTTCTCAAAGAAGAAAAACTAACTAAAAAGGGAAGGTACATATCTCCCAGGATGCTGATGAGACACGACATATAGAAAAAATATCAGAGGCTGGGGGCTTATTTATCAAAATCTGAATTCAGAAGTCAGTAACAGTATCCATAGTAAGCGGTTAGGTGAGTTTCTTGAGATGAATTTAGAGATTTAGGGTCGGGCAGAGTTATGAAGTGCTTTAAATGTCAGGGTCATTAATTTGAATTTTATTGTGAAAGGTAGCGGAAGCCAGAGCAGGGATTGGCAGAATGGTGTGGCAGAGGAAGAGTGGTTGCTGAGGTGTATGAGCCTGGTGGCAATTTTCATTATGGACAGGAGATGGGCCAATTAATAGAAATTTACAGTAGTCTAGTCGTGATATGATGAGAGACTGATTAAGAATTTCGGCGGCATCTTGGGTGATAAATTAGGGTATTTTGGATATGTTTTAATAAGTGGCATGACCTAATAGTGACTGGATATGAATAGTGAAGGACAGAGCAGAATCTAAGATAACCCCAATGCACCAGGCCTAGGGAGACAGGGTGATAGTGGAACTGTTAAATACAATAGACAATAAAATAGATAGTTCTGGGATGCAACAGGTGTTATTTGGGGGAAAAAGAACCATTTCCATTCTAGGGGTTTAATTTAAGGTAGCTTTGTGACATCCAAGTAGAGATAGTGGACAGGCAGGGGGAGACCTGAGTTAAGAACTCTGGGTTGAGATCAGTAGAGGAGAGATAGATCTAGTATCATCGGCATAGAGGTGGTAGTGGAAACCATATGAGTTTGCTGAGGGAGGAAGTATAGAGAAAAATAATCAGGGTCCCTTGAGGAACCCCAACAGAATGAGGTAGGGAAGAACATGATACTCCATTGTAGAAGAGACTGAAGGAATGATTAGTGAGGTAAGAGAAGAACCAGGACAGGGCCATGTCATGAAGGCCAGGTGAATTGAGGGAATGGAGGAGGAGAGGACTATCCACAGTGTCAAATGCAGCAGAGAGATCAAGCACTATTAGTAGTGAGGAATGGTTGTTGGCTTTAGCTGTTAAAAGTCATTATTTAATCAAGTTAGAGCAGTCTCAATGGAGTGTTGTTTCCTAAAACCAGATTGTAGGGGGTCCAGCAGGTTATTGTCCTAGAGGAATAGCATTAGTCTGTTACAAACTCAAGTAGTTTAGAGATTACTAAAGGGTCTAGCCTGTTCAAGGAAATTATCCACCAGGTAGCAGCTAACATTTAGCAAAAAAATTGTAAGTGGGAAATTCTAGGATAGGGAAGGAACAATAGAGCTAAGGTCCTGGGTAGGGAATGATGTAAAATGACTGAAACATTGCAACCCAAAAGTCTTTTTTGGCTGAACAGCTTTCTAGGATTCTTGGAGGACATTTCAAGACTTCAGCTCACAAGGGTGGACTGAAGGGTAATTTCGGTGGCTGGATGAGCTGACTCTCAGGAAAATGAAAAGCAGTTCTTCAAATTGCTAACACTCCCAAAATGTATATACCTAATGGTTAGTTTATTTTTGTTAATTATGTACAAAGATATTACAGAGTTTATGAAGCATAATGTAACTTTATGTGGAGAAGCAAAATAGCAGTAATGGGAAATGGAGAGTCCAAAGGAGGGGTCTGTCTATGTTTGTTTCCCCAATATTTGTTCCCCACATTGAGCAGATTAGAGTCAGGTATTTTTGTGAATGCCTAAATCAATCATTAAATCCATTAACATATTTTGTATAAATGTTATGCACATTGGAGAATATTTTTCTTCATCTCATTGGGGTCATATATTCCTGAACATGGAAAGTCTAATGTAAGGTACTTACCATCCAGGCGGGGACGCCCACCTCGCCGCGCGGCCCCTGCTTGTAGGCCGCAGGCGCCTGCACTATAGGGCGCGCGCTGCTGTTTCAATTAGGTGCACTGACGTGATGTATAAATAGCCTGAAAGGGCTTCCAGACCTTGCCTGTGATAGGAGTTTGTTCCTGGTGCTTCCTGAGCTTTAGCTATTCCTGTTTTGTACCTGTTTGATTCCTGTTGTGACCCCTGCCTGGCTTTTGACTTTTCTGACTACTGGGTCCTGACCGTTGCCTGATTACGACTACCTCTTCTGCTTAACCCTCTGATTGACTTCCTGGTTTGACCCTTGCCTGCCTGACTAAGTTTATTCTCTGCCTGCCTCGACCCTGCCTGATCTGACTACTCTATTGCCTAATGCCTTGTACTACGACCTTCTGTCCAAAGACTTTGCTCTACAGTCGTGCCCCTCTGCCTATCCAGAACCCTCATCTGGCACCTCTCGTTTAAGTCCAGGTGGCATTCAAGTAAGCCGAGGGCTCCTCCCGAGGCCAAAAGGCGGTCACATTACTGGTGAAGCACAAGCCGAGACCCGGGTGCCTGGTGTTTGTTCTGGTGTTGGGTGCCGACCGTGACATTTATATAGATAATGGAATATGGTGCACTGCCCATTCCAGTCATGTCCCAATCCCACCCCATTTCCAAGATGTGAGGCAGTAACTTTTGAACTAGATCAGTGCTGTCCAATTTATATTGTACAGAGGGCCAGAATTTTTCTAATTTACATGGTGGAGGGCCGATAATGGAAGTCAGTGTTAGCCACTCCCTGTTTTAAGACCACACCCACTTTAAACCATACCCATGTTACTATAAAACCATGCCGACATTAATAGCACATCAAAAAAACAAATGGTTGGTGCTCACAGCAGGGATCAGGGCTGGAACTAGGGTTAGGCAGAGTAGGCGGGTGTCTAGGTCGCAATGGTTGAGGAGTGCACTTTTAATGGGTTTTTCATTTTTTCAAGCCTTTTTCACCTTCTCGCTCTCGCCAGCAAGTAATAGTAATAATGGGTGGCAGAGAGAAGCAAAGAGCTGGGGGGCTGCTGGGTGTGACTCTCGCTGCTCTCAGACTTGCACAGTTACACTGAACTGAAGACTTTCTTTCTATTACTGTAAAGTGTGAAGCTTCCTGCTGGCACAGCCACGTATAGATTTGGGGTCCATATGTTTGTTGTTGCTGCTGGGCTGGGCGCTGGCACAGGTACATAAATACTTGGGGCAATATGATGTGATCAGATTTATATTTGGCTGCTGCTGGATGGCTGCTGAGCTTGCTGGTACAGGTACAGGGGGCACTAATATAAATAGCAAAGTGTTGTTCATTTTCTTGCTTTCTTTATTTAAAAACCATCATGGTAAGGAGGGAAATGGTAATACAGGACAGGGGGGCACTGATTGAAGCTCTTGCCTAGGGGGGCAGACTACCTTGGCCCAGCACTGGCAGGGATGTCACTCATATGTGAAAAAAGTTGTGAACAATGCAAGGGGATCACAGATATGAACAATACAGGGGATTACTCTGAATTTGATGTTTAAACTATGCAGGGGACATTTAATCTCTGTAGTGATACCTTTTAAATCTTACATATGGCAAACAAACAAAGCAGGCAGACTTTAATGTGGAGGGCCACATGAACGAGATGATTCATTTGACTCTAAAGATCAGTGATCTTGATTCACAAAAAAGAAGGAATAAATAAGCAAAAGCAGTAAATAATTTTTTTACTTTAAATTTACTCATTCACTGGGAAAGATGAATGTTTCATATTAAACTTTATACATTTTACGCTTGGTAAGAGTTGTCCAGCACAGTGAAGATGATAAACCAACAGATTTTAATGAAAAAGAGCCACATATGCACTTCTGGAGTTTTCCTTATTATTTAGAAGGAGGGCATTGCCTGGGCAGAACACAGAGACCAGATTTGCCACTTAGAAAGACATAAGGTTTCTTGCAGAAACACCCAGACACGCAGTCTTTAGTGCAGGACTTGGGTGGGTTTATAAAGTTCTGACAATTCAAGGGACAGGCAGTTCCACATCCGTCCCATAATTGATGAGGTGGGCAGCTTTGGTCTGTCAGAAAAAAAATTCAATCATATGTATAAATGTGATATACGTTCTATAATATTAAAGGTGGACATTTCAGTGTGTATATATTCTCTATAATTTCAAGCACCATGCCTAAGATCTACAAAGAATGTTTTTAGACATTAAGGGGCAGATTTATTAAGGTTCGAATTGAAAATTCTAATTTTCTAATTTTATTTATGGTCAAAACTCTCAAATTCAACTAGGGAATTATCCGAACTCCATTTGAGTTTTTAAAAAAAATCCGAATTCGATTTTCGAGATTTATCATACTCTGGCACTTTAAGAATTCAAATTCGACTATTCGCCACCTTAAAAATGCCAAATTACTGTTTAAGTCAATGGGAGAGGTCCAGGGGTAAATTTGGAGATGTTTGCAGCCTTCCTGACATTCAAGTTTTTCAAGTCGACGACTTCGAGTTTTCAAGTCGTTTAAATGTGTCCAAGTTTATTAAAGAATTCGATTTTAATAATACATTTCCCCAAGTCGAATTTCGAATTTATATATATTTTTTTAAAATTACATCAGCTTTGATTTTTGGTATGGGACGAAGTGCCTCAATTCTATTAAAATCAATAAAGATACAGACTGCTTACAATCCTTTCTCCAACTTCTCTCCAATGTCATCAGCAGTCCCCAACCTTTTTTAACCGTGAGCCACATACAAATGTAAAAAAGAGTTGGGGAGCAACACAAGCATGGAAAAGTCCCTGGGGGGACAAATAAGGACTGTGATTGGCTATTCTGTACCCCCGATGTGGTCTGGCAGCCTACAGGAGGTTCTGTTTGGCAGCACTCATGGCTTTTATGTAACCAAAAATAGCCTTCAAGCCAGGAATTCAAAAATAAGCACCTGCTTTGAGGCCACTGGGAGCAACATCCAAGGGGTTGGTGAGTAACATGGTGCTCACATGCCACTGGTTGGGGATCACTGTATTAAAGGGACTAAACTAAGTTTTTGATATTTGCTGGATCACACAGAGCAAAATATAGCCTTGGAGGACCATTGTCTTTACACTTCATGCAGCCTCTTGAGAAATTTTGGGCTGTGGAGGTTCCTAGTTCTTGCCTGGTTCCTGTATTCCCTGCCAGAGGAACTTATTTTACTTATCTGTGATGTGATGTTTTTATGTTAAGAAGTATGTGGGAGAAAGGGATTCCTTCTGTCCATAAAGTTCAACTTTTTAACTCTTTTTTAACCTACCTCACTGCTAGTTGATCCAGAGGAAGGCAAAAAAAAAACCCATTTGAAGTCTCCCCAATTTCCTTGTGTTAAATTAATTAATAATATTTGTTTTTTATACTTAGTTACAAACACCTCTAAAAGTCTGGATAAAGGATAAAAAATGTACTTCTATAGGACCTCGACTAGTTTTACTTGGTGAATAGTGATGGGCGAAAAATTCGCGAAACGGCCAATAATTTGCGAATTGGCACCGGCGTCTCGTTTTTGACGCTGACGTCCGTTTTCAGCGCCGGCATCCATTTTTTCTGAATTTTTTTTTTTTAGGCCGGCGAATTTTCGCGGGCGTTTCGCGAATTTTTTAGCCGGCGAATAAATTTGCCCGTCACTATTGGTAAAGTTTTGTATTCAGGTTTTTTGTGTTTTTTACACTTGGGGGTTTATTTATCAAAGGTCAAGTTTTCAAATTAAATGGGAAGTTATTTATGAAAAAATTAGAAGGTCTAAAATACGATTGAATGGGAACAACCCAAAAACTCGATTCGTAATCGAATCAAGTACAAATGAAACTCAAAACGAATTTTCCTCCGAAAAAAAAATTTGAATGTCAGGAAGGCAATGAACATATTGAAATGGTTAAATGGACCTCCAGCATTGACTTGTAAATGAACTCTGCAGGTTTTAGGTGACAAATATTCGAATTAGAACTGTTTCCATGGTCGAGGTGTGATAAATCTCACATTCCAATTTATAATAAATTAGTGCTTTTAAATTGGAATCTGTGTTTTGACATAAACATTTTTTTTAAATTCTACCATTTTATAAATGTGTCCCTTAAAAAATCTCTAATGTTTCGAGTTTTAGGGAAATAAAAAAACATGCATTTTGTTGAGAAAAAATATGATTTGTGAAAAAAAAGAAATCTGAATGTTAATAAATAGACCCCCTAAGACATTATTATTGCATCTGGTTAAGAATAATGTATTGTGATTTGAATCAATACAGACACAGGCTGCTTACACTCTTGTCTCCAATCTCTCTTTGATACCAATGTCTTAAAGGGACAAAAGTAAAGTTTTTCTTGGATCACACAGAGCAGGACACCTTTAAGTTTAAACTTAATTCAGCCATTTTTCATTTCACAGCAATTGGGGGTGGTGGGGGGAGTTATTAAATCAATCTAATGTATTTCTATGTATATTCCCTGTATAATAAAGTCCTTATCTGTAAACCTGAAACACAGAGAACAATTAGCAAAAGTAAAGGGCTCTGATTATACACAGCTCTGTACCACGTTTGGGATGGGCATAAGGAGCAAAACAGCAAAACAAATGTGGATTTGGGCTTTTATTTATTTATGTTGGCTCCCCATTGGGATTCAGTATATTGGCCATTGTACATACCAGCCCCCCACAAAGAAATAAAGATACAAAAGATTGGAAACAGCCATTAGAATACAAAATACTGCATTCCAACTTAGAGCTAATTTATATGAATGAAAGAAAGAATAATAAGAATGTTTATACATTTAGATGATATATAATAGTAATTTGATATATTTCCTAAATGGTATTTTACTTACTTTCGTCATCTCCATAGACATAAAGTGGATGTAATGCTAAAAAAGAAACAATGTACAAAGTTATGTTAATCTATTGTTAAAGGGGGACTACTGAAAAAATAAAAATGTAATAAAAGCTTAACATTCCAATGAAAGTCAATTATAAATTCAATTACTCTTCTCTATCCCTTTCTCAACAATCTGTCTCTCTACATGCAGCATTGTGTCGGAGTCGGTTATTTTGAAAAACAGTTAGATCTAAGAGCAGGGGCACACGAAGCTACAGGGGGAGATTAGTTGCCCAGTGACAAATCACCTCTTCTTCAAACAACTAATTTCCCTAAATGGCCCTTGGAACACTTTATTTTCCGAAGTCCTCACAATGAACTGCTGACGACTTCGGAAACTGAATCGTTCCAAGTGCTGGCGATTTACACTGTTGCCGGCAGGGAGGCAGTTTGGTGGCCTGTAGAGTTGTCACATGGCAACTAGTCTCCCCCTGTAGCTTTGTGTGCCCCTGCCCTAATGCGTTGTTAGGCAAAGGGAGCACTTATCAATGTATCTGATATAACTGTTCATTAAAATCTGACTCCAACTCCTGCAAGAAAAGAGACACATTGCCGAGAAGGATATAGGGAAGAGTAACTTAGGTATGGTCTGGAAAACATGTTGTTATTATTTGTTTTAAAGTTTTTTCTGTATTAATAAATAAAATAATAAAAATATGCAAGGATTTGAGTTCACACTTACCTAGAGCACAGACGAGAAAGATGGTGCTCAATCTCAGCATTTTTCTTTCTTTTGTGGTTATCTAAGAAAAAGATATTTGGAAATGATTTAATTCACAATAAAGTGTTTATTTAAAGTGAGTAAGGGGTGAAGTTGGGAAGTATAAAAGCCACTGAAATCGGAGATTGCATACAAATTTAGGCCCCTGGCATGGAAGGTATTTTGAAGCCAAAAACAAGCTTGAGTATGTTGCACCAAAGTGATAATGGGGCAATTAATCAAGTACCGTTGATCCTAATGATGTTCAGCAGTTCAGGATAGTCAACTGCCAATCTAAAGAGCCTCTATGTTAAAGAGGTAGTTCATCTTTAAAGTAACTTTTAGTATGTTATATAATGGCTAATTCTAAGCAACTTTTCAATGGTTTTCATTATTTCCTTTTTATAGTTTTATAGTTATTTTTCTTTTTCTTCTGACTCTTTGCAGCTTTCAAATGGGCATCGCTGACCCCTTCTAAAAAGCAAATGCTCTGTAAGGCTACACATATATTGTTATTGTTAGTTTTTTATTGCTCATCTTTCTAATGTAACCTCTCCTATTCATAGTCCAGTCTCTTATTCAAATCAATGCATGGTTGCTAGGGAAATTTGGACCCAAGATACCAGATTGGTTAAAATGCAAATTGAAAAGCTGTTGAATAAAAAGCTAAATTACTGAAAAACCTTAAATAATAAAAAATGAAAACCATTTGGAAAGTGTCTCAGAATGTCACTCTTTACATCATACTAAAAGTTATATCAAAGGTGAACAACCACTTTAACAACATTTTTCTCCCATTGGAGCCTATGGGCGTCATTTTCGCAGTGAAGCTTGGCGCTCATCACTTGAGGTGAACCTCAAAGGTAAAGAGTAGGTAAAGAGAAAAGTTTTCCCATGCTGAGGAAATAATACATTCATTTGTTTTCATTAGTGATGGGCAAATTTGTCCCGTTTCGCCAAAAAAATTGCGAATTTCCCCCGAAATGTGTGAAACAGCAAAAAATTTGTGAAACGCATTGAAGTCAATGGGTGTCAATATTATTTTGACGGACATCAATTTCAACTCCGGCGACAATTTTTTATATACGCTCCTATTTTGTCCAAATGCATGAAAGTCAATGGGCGTCCAAATTTATTTGCCCATCACTAGTTTTCATTGATCAAATCAGTTCAGTTTAGGGAGTAGTGATGAGCAAAAAATCTGTGAAACCACAAAAACAATTTTTTTTTAAGGCATATCTTTTTTCAGTTGGGGGTCAGTGACCCACATACAGTATGAAAGCTGTAAAGAGTCAGAAGAAGAAGAAGGCAGATAATTGAAACACTACAAAACAGAGAAATGAAGGGCATTTGAAAACTTGCTTAGAATTGGCTATTCTATAACATATCAAAAGTTAACTTAAAGGTGAACCACCTCTTTAAAATTCAAATTTTACTTAAATTACATTGTTTAAGTTAAATTAAAATGTAAAAATGCTAAATTTACATTACAACTCTCTCCAGTTCTCTTTCCTACTAACCACCCTCCTCTTTTCATGGTTAATGCTCATCCATACAAAAGATCTTAATAAACAGTATTAGATTCAGGTTTGCACTGTACTTACATTAGAAGAACTCGTTAGCTTGTAAGTGCCTTGTTAAATGATACCAACCCATGCCAGGAGTATTTATATGCGCTACACTGCTGACTTTTACTTTAATTAAGTCCAAAACGAACCAACACCTTAAGGTTTGGTTGCATTGCACAAGTGGAACTTGTGAAGCAATTAAAGGGTAGAAAACAATAAAGTGATGATGGTTAAAGTCTCTTCCCGATATTCTTGCTTAATAAAGTACTTTTGTGTTTCATACAATGAAGTATAACAAGATGTTCTCCGGGAGGTTTGGTGCAAGAGCTATTTGTAATCTTTCAGTTGTTTTTTATTTTTATTCTTTTGGGTGTTTTAACTTCCTACTGTGCCTCTACAGAGGTGTAATACAGAGAGAGAACTGCAGGAGGGCCCAGGAGGTATAGGGGGCCCCACAAGGCCCTAATCAGAGCCGGATTAAGACTAAACAGGGCCCTAGGCAAGGTAGTGCTTCTGGGGCCCCCCCATCTCGAACCACCTAAAGTTACAGTTACAAAAGAAGCACTGCTATACTAGCGCACCTTTATTATGACAGTTCTTTTAAAAGTTCAGTAGTAACACTGTTGGCAATCTGACAGAAGGTATTCCTTCTGTTCATTGTCTTAAGAATACACTCTGCATTAACCTATTTCTTCAGAAAAGACATCAATTGATTGTTGTTTATCCATTCCTATTCTTTAATAGAGTGCTACTCAAATAAAATAATAAGGTTGTAATAGACAAACCTACACAGCATTTACTTCTTCATACTCAAAGTCAGACCAAGGGTTAATTTATAAATTTAATTAGCTAACAAAAAGCAGCATGTCCAGTACTGAACACAAAAAGTATGCCCATAAAATAAATATGAAATACTGCCATTATTATTGCAGAAATAGCAGCAATATGATGAAAATATAGCCACAGTTACAAAAACACTTGAGCCACAGATAATAAGAAACATTGTAAAACAGGGTAAGCTTCCCAAATATAATAACCAATAATAAATTATTAGTTAGCTTTTAATGACTTTGTGAACTTAGATTAATGAATTCTAACAAGAATTATGTCAGGAATTGGGAATCAGTTGCATTAAAGACTTGTTCCACATTTGCATAAAAATTAATCTGCAGCCAGATGAGACAACTAGACTATTAGAAATGTTGCAGCTAATTGGGAAGACTAGAGTATTAGTATTAGAAGTGTTTTGCAGCCAGATGAAGAGATGAGAATATTAGAATTGTTTTGCAGCCAGATGAGAAGACTAGGGTAAAATAATTCTTTTGTAGCTAGATGAGAAGATTAGGATATTAGAATTGTTTTGCAGTCAGATGAGACTAGGATATTAGAATTATTCTGCAGTCGGATGAGAAGAGTAGAATATTAGAATTGTTTTGCAGTCAGATGAGACTAGGATATTAGAATTATTCTGCAGTCGGATGAGAAGAGTAGAATATTAGAATTGTTTTGCAGCTAGATGAGACACTAGGGTATTAGAATTTTTCTGCAGCCAGATAAGAAGACTAGAGTATTAGACTTCTTTTGCAGTCAGATGAGAAGACTTGAGTATAAGAATTATTTTGCAGCCAGATGAGATGATTAGAGTTTTAGAATCATTTTCATTAGCTCTATGAACTCCTCTACTATGGAAGATGACGTAGTTGCTTACCCCTCAGTCTTACTCACCATACGTCTTTTATATGCTGCTCAAGAAATGGATCATTTTTAGCATGAAGCTCTGGTACTCACTGAAATCTCCCATTCTGTGGTGATCCAAATAGCTTATCAGTTCCCCTGAATGGTAGCCTAAGGAACTTTACAACACTGACAATCCAAGCAGATTTCTTTTCATGAGCTAGTTGTTCAAAGAAGAGCATGGTTTTGCAGTCAGGTGAGAAGACTAGGGTAAAATATTTCTTTTGTAGCGAGATGAAAAGATTAGGGTATTAGAATTAGACTTTGTGCACTTAGATTAATGAACTCTAAGAATTATGTCAGGAATTGGGAATCAGTTGCATTAAAGACTTGTTCCAAATTTGCATAAAAATTAATCTGCAGCCAGATGAGACAACTAGACTATTAGAAATGTTGCAGCTAATTGGGAAGACTAGAGTATTAGTATTAGAAGTCTTTTGCAGCCAGATGAAAAGATGAGAATATTAGAATTGTTTTGCAGTCAGATGAGAAGACGAGAATATTAGAATTGTTTTGCAGTCAGATGAGAAGACGAGAATATTAGAATTGTTTTGCAGACAGATTTCTTTTCATGAACTGGTTGTTCAAAAAAGAGCATGGTCTATTCATCATTATTTATTTTCCTTAGTTCTTTAGTCATATAACTTGTAATATCAGTATATGATTGTTTTACATACAAATACATATTTTGAACTAGATTTGTAAAACAATATTCACACACATTTTAAAACAGGGTAAGTCTCCCCAATATAATAACAAATTATGATGTAGCTTTTAATGATTTAAAATAATTCTTACAGCCAGATGAGTAGACTAGGGTACATTTTTTTGCAGCCATATCAGGTGAGTAGGGTTTTAGAAATATTTTGCAGCCATATGAGACAATGAATTAGAATTTCAACATTTAGAAATAAAGAAGCTGGTGAAGGGATTTCATGACTTGTGTACCAAGCCTTGTACTGTTTGCTGAGCAGCTAACAATTACAAATTAACTTTACGTACTTTTTGCTTAGCAAAAGAATCCACAATGTCATCAAAGTCAAGTTGTCTGACTAAAGCGGATTCCACAGCTAGCAAAGAAAGGGCTGATAACCTTTCTTGGCCCATGGTAGTTCTTCTTTCATTTTTTATCCTTTTCAAACAGGAAAATGATCTTTCTCCACTGGCATTGGTTACAGACATGCATAAAAACATACGTAGCAAGGTTTCAGTATTTGGAAATGTTTTTTGCAAGTCCCTGGCAATTATATATTGCCTCATTGCCATTGGGCACACCATGGATTCCTGGGGTATCAATGCAGAAAATTGTAAAAATTCTTCTGTAAAACAGTCTTCGAGATCCTCTGGGTAGTTTTTTTGCAATTTGTCTGCAGAGCTGCGTAAATCTGATATTGGCAAGTTTGTATTAAAAATATCAAAACGGTTATTCAAGCATTCATAGCACTGATTCCTTCTTTTAAGCTCTGCAATAAGAGAATCTGTTAATACATAGAATGTTTCAGTGATAAATTTGTTTCTTGCTGACATATGTTGGTTAACATCATCAAATGGTGATTCATCAGCAAATGTTTTGCGTTTTTTAAGCCGTTTTCCTTCTCCTGCATATGTATGGTCTCTAGTTAGCTTTTTAGCTTCTAGTTCATATGTGTCAAATGAATCCCTAATTATTTGCACATATGCAATCAATGAGTTATAAAGTATGACTACTTCTGAAAGACAGATTTTGGTGTTTTGTAAAGTTTTACTAGTCGCATTTAGCCTTTCTAAGATGTTTCCCCACACCACAAGAAGAATGGCGGTTTCAAAGTGGTTGAGTTTTCCCAATAAGGACTTTGCCTCATGTTGGACTCTTACTTGGTGATCAGACGACTCTAATTCTCTGAGAGCATTTTTCACATACTGAAAACCGATTCTCAGTGCTTTAGTAGCATCAGAACGAGCAGCCCATCTTGTGCCAGACAGACCTTTTACAGAAAGATTTCCAGGAGCTTTGCAAAGCTCATTTTTAAGAATGTTCCATCGATGAGTGGATGAAGAAAAAAAAACATAGATGCACTCCAATAGATTAAAAAATGTAGCTGCTTTAAGACAGGATTCTGCAGCACATGTTCCAACCAAATTCAGTGAATGTGCAGAACAAGGCACATAATATGCCAACTGATTGATTGCACGAATTCTAGCTTGCAATCCATTGTATCTGCCAGACATATTGCTAGCGTTATCGTAGCTTTGGCCTCTGCAATCCTGAATATTAATTTTCAATACAGCCAGGAATGACAACACAGTATTTTCAAGATGTTCTCCTGTATGAGAATAGATTGGAACAAACCCCAGTAACCGTTCCACAGGCCCATCTTTGTTAACATAACGTAGTACAATTGCTAGCTGATCAACATGACTGAGATCTGGTGTGGAATCTACAATTAAAGAAAAATATTTGGCAGTGTATAGCTCTTGCACTATTACTTGAGCAACTTTATTTCCCATTAACTCGATGAACTCCTCTACTATGGTAGATGACATGTAGTTGCTTACCCCTCTGCCTGACCCACCATACTTCTTTATATGCTGCTCAAGAAATGGGTCATATTTAGCAATAAGCTCTAGTATTCCCAGAAATGCCCCATTCTGTGGGGATCCAAATAGCTCATCAGTTCCCCTGAATGGTAAGCCACGTTCACCAAGGAACTTTACAACATCGACAACCCTTCTTAAAACTTCCCGCCAGTACTTCTGTTCATGAACTTCTTGTTCAATAAGAGCGCGGTCTATTCGGCATTCAGGGTTTGCCCTGTCTGTGAATATGAAAACACACTTGCGATGATCAGGTGAATTCTCATGCTCCCTTAATCTTGCAGCAGCATTTTTCCAGTCATTAAAGCCCGATGTTGCAAGGGCATGAGACAAACTACTATAAAGTTTACACGGCACACAGAATATAGTTCCTGTTGAGGGTGAGTAGATCATCCAATCACGAGTAATACATTCAGCATTATTTATTTTCCGTATGAATAGTTCTTTAGTCAGATACCTTGTAATATCAGTATATGTTCTTTTAGATGCAGAGTAGTCCACATACTTATTTTGAATTTGATTCTTAGAAAAATATTCACGCAAATCTTCAGAAATGTTACTTCCCCACTCAGCAGGATCATTAGAGTAACTCTTAATGATATTTTTGATAGCATTTGAAGTTGTTGTAATTTCTGGTATAGCAGATATGGACTGCTGGGATTGGGAAACTGGGGCATAATCTCCAGTTTCTTCATAGTCCATGGTCAATGGGCTTTGCACCATAGTAGCTACTTCTGTATCTCTAGTGCTTTTGGTGATTATAGTACAAACAGCATGACTGGATGACTGGATGACGACTTCATCATCATCATTAGGATGTAATGCACGGCTTACTATAGTTTGATCAGTGTCAGCAACTTGACTTATGGAGCAACTTGTTCCTTGTTCATCAGGCTGAGGTGTATTAGAATCTACACGGCTTTTGCTGGATTTATGATGAGCAGAAGGAATTACTCCTTGCTCCAAATTGGAGATAGAGACAGCATATGTATTTGTAGCATTAGGATGCGCTGCAGTACTATCTATACTTGTGGTGAAACTTGTTCCTTGTTCATCACCATCAGGCTGAACAAGCTGATGCTTTGGTACTAAAAAAGATTGCATATACGTCTTTTGTTTTACTGTCTCTTTTTGCTCTTTATTTTTCTTTCTCCTTTTAGCAGCCCCTGAGGCATGCCTATACAGATTCTTCGACATACCTTCTATTGTCTTTTTACAACCCTGTTTATAACTGGAAACCCTAGACAACCCTTAGAATTCTTCTGCAGCCAGATGAGATGAGTATTAGAACTATTTTGCAGCCACCAACCAGATTAGACTAGAATATTAGAACTGTTTTGCAACCAGACGAGAAGACTAGAACTGTTTTTCAGCCAGACGAGGCTAGAATATTAAAACTGTTTTGCAACCAGACGAGAAGACTAGGTTATTAGAACTGTTTTGCAGCAACCAGCCAGATTAGGCTAGAATATTAGAACTGTTTTGCAGCCAGATGAGACTAGAATATTAGAACTGTTTTGCAACCAGACAAGAAAACTAGGGTATTAGAACTGTTTTGCAGCCACCAGCCAGATTAGGCTAGAACTAGAATATTACAACTGTTTTGTAGCCAGATGAGACTAGAATATTAGAACTGTTTTGCAACCAGACAAGGAAACTAGGGTATTAGAACTGTTTTGCAGCCACCAGCCAGATTAGGCTAGAATATTAGAACTGTTTTGCAACCAGACTATGGTATTAGAACTGTTTTGCAGCCAGATGAGACTAGAATATTCTACCCGTTTTGCAACCAAATGAGAAGACTAGAATATTATAACTGTCTTGGAGCTAGATGAGGAGACTAGATGATTTTATACCAGAATAGAATTATTAATTTGCACTCAGCTCAGTTGTAGCTTTGGTTGGTCTTCTTGCAACCTGCATGGCTGCCGGCCCGGTCCCCTCCCTCACTCCTTTCAGAGCCAGTCAGACAGTCCCACTTTCAGAGACCCTTCTCAAATTATTTTACACACCGATATTTTGTATTTTTGTTTTTTAAAAAAAAAGTTTCGTTTTTTTCTGTAGTTTTTAGTTTTTTTCTAGGTTTTTTTTCTCAGTTCTGATTGCCCCCTCACTCACTGCAGAATCAGTTGAACAGTTCCACCACTGCCCCACAGACCCTTTTGAATTATTTTTACCCCCAGATCACACTGTTACTTCCAAATGGCTGCAGCACAGCCTGCCCCTCCTCCACCCCACAAGCCAGTCACAGCCCCACTCCCACAGACTCTTTACAAATTATTTTGCCCCCCAATTTTTTTTTGTATTTTTGTTTTGTAGTTTTTTTGGTGTTTTTTTGTAGTTTTTATTTTTTTTTAGTTTTTTTCTAGTTTTTTTTTCTCAGTTCTGTCTGCCCCCTCACTCACTGCAGAATCAGTTGAACAGTTCCACCACTGCCCCACAGACCCTTTTGAATTATTTTCACCCCCAGATCACACTGTTACTTCCAAATGGCTGCAGCACAGCCTGCCCCTCCTCCACCCCACAAGCCAGTCACAGCCCCACTCCCACAGACCCTTTACAAATTATTTTGCCCCCCAATTTTTTTTTGTATTTTTGTTTTGTAGTTTTTTTTGGTGTTTTTTTGTAGTTTTTATTTTTTTTTGTTTTTTTCTAGGTTTTTTTTCTCAGTTCTGTCTCTGCCCCCTCACTCACTGCAGAATCAGTTGAACAGTTCCACTTTCAATTTCCCCCCTAGCGCCAGAAGCCAGATGCCCAGCCCAAGATCACGTTCAAATGGCTAGAAATTAGAAAACAGCCTGCCAGCCTGGCCTAGTAACTGCCCCCTTCCTCTTCCCTCCCTCCCTCACAAGCCAAGCCAGCAGACAGTCGGACAGTCCCAGACCAGTACAGTAGTCTTCAAAAATATATTAGGCAAGCCGCAATTTAAAAAAAACAATTCGGGCTGCAGGCAGCCAGCAGGCACTGTTTGCTGCACAGGCAGACGGACCAGCAGATAAACAATTAGTTAGGCCGCAACCTGCAAGGATTTGTGGCAAATCAGTCACACAGTGTGTAAGAGAGCTCCTCCAGTCTAAACTTTTAGGCGCCAACTGAACGCTCACTGCGCACAACCGAGCTTTTATAATGTGCGCCATGATGTCAGCGCGCAGGCGCGCCGTGACGTCAGCGCGCAGGCGCGCCGTGACGTCAGCGCGCAGGCGCGCCGTGACGTCTGGGCGCAGGCGCGCCGTGACGGCAGCGCGCACGCCGAGATCAGCGGCGACAGACTGACAGGTGACTGACAACAGCACAACTGTGGGGGGCCCGGACCCGGAAGTTTTTAGAGGTATTTTTTTCCCGGCCCGGGCCCCCTAGAGCTAGGCGGGCCCTAGGCAGCCGCCTAGGGCGCCTAGTGGGTAATCCGGCCCTGGCCCTAATTAATGTTCCATTTCAATATATGTTGGTAAAACGGAATTCCTCTGAATATTTAGGGTGGCCGTAAAATAAATTTGCTGTGGGGGTCCAATAACATCTAGTTACGCCACTGGCCCTCAGTGCCCGAATTTGTATTTATAACTTGTATCATTTATATTTATCTCATTAATTACCTTTCTGTTCCGACCCTTTCTTGTTCATCTGTCTTTATGACATTAAAGCAAATGGCTGAATCGTATGGACAGATAGACCAGCAAGAAGATAAAAAGGGGCCAGAGTGCAAAGTGCTAAATTGGGCCCAATCCCACGTGTTTTTGCACAATGCACAGGTAGAAGAATTGCAACAGGTCATTGTGATCCATAACTGAAAAGCGGCATGTACTAATGCTATGTTTAAGAAAAAAACACCCATCAACTTTTTTTTCAAGCTCTTTGAAAAACACCCAACATGTTTTTCATAGTGCATTTTTTTTTTTGCAAATATTTGACAGTTGAATTTTTCAGCCAGGACAGATTCGCTCATCCCTAAAGGTCAATTAAAAAATTCACAAGATCATTTTATACATGAATAAATGAATAAATAGGACACCCACTACCGGAGCCAGAGGTGCACCAATCATTGGTGCCAGGATATTCTGAAAGCTGTGGGTCATATTTAAGGGTGAAACTAAAAATTTGCAATAATTTCACCAAAACTGAAGATTCCACTCAATATCGCCAATTTACTGTGGGGGTTATTTGTCAAAGGTGGAATTTTAGAGTAATGTGAATTTTTTTTAAATTCTAATAAATTCGGTTTTATTCACAATTTCAATTGGTATGATATTTATGAAAAAATGAATGTGTAAAATTCGATCGACTAGTCCCTACCTGAAAACTCAAATCGAATTGGAATCAAGTTTCCCCCCAAAAAAACTCAACTTTTGCACATAAAAATTGTTTTGACACGCAACATTTTTTTTTCACCCATTGGCGCCTAGAGGTCATCGTTTTCAAAGCGAAACTTAGCAATAATTTGGCTCATCACTACTATTAACATCTTCAAACAGTTCAAGGAACCTCTGCTTTTGACTTGTACATGAACTCTGCAGGTTTTAGGTAGATAATAGTTGAATCAGAACTGTTTCCAGGATCAAGTGATGATTAATCTCACATTCAAATTTAAATTTGAGTTGGTGGTTTTAAATTCGAATTTGTGAGTTTTTTTTGAAACTTCACAATCACATCTACCATTCGAACCTTAGTAAATCTGCCCCAGTATGTAGAATACTACAAGTTTTGGAGAATTAACTTTGCAGTAATGAAAATTCTCTTTGCATTGGAGTAATGTCCAATGTACTAACAGCACAAGAACAAATTCATGGCAAGCGAAATTTCTCCAGGTTTAGGCTGGCGAGTTACCATTTTAAAGGGTTTATATGAGTTGAGTTAAATTTTAGTATGATGTAGAGATTGATATGCAGAGATTTTTTGCAAGTGGTTTTCATTCTTTATTATTTGTGGCTTTATAGTTATTTATCTTTTTATTCAGCAGCTCTCCAATTTGTAATTTCAGCCATCTGGTTGCCAGTCAGAAGAAGAAGGCAAATAATTAAAAAATGGTAAAATAGAAAAATAATGGGTAATTGAAAAGTTGCTTAGAATTATCCATTCTACATACTAAAAGTTAAATTAAAGTTGAACCACCCCTTTAAAGATATAACAACCACGTTAGCTATATCCAAGCTAATTCTCAATCATTTTTTCATGGCGAAAATTCTCTAGACACATTTCTCACCACATTTCTCTTGAAAACGTGTGCTTACCATTTTTAGTATATATGAGATGTGTTGTGATGAAAATACACCTGGTGATTTGAGGTGAACTTTGATGAAATTAGACGAGGAGGGAATTCACACTTTAGTCAATGTGCCCCAATGACTGATTGAGTTTGTTGTGAGCCCAGAGCTTTCCTTTCTTGTCCATTTGATTTGTTGATGTAATGTCACCTTGGGTAATAATGATTGGCTCACAATTAAGAAGGTAATTAGGGATCAGACTGGAAATAACACCCATGTCAGGATCTCATTTACATTTCTTATTTCCAGCGACAGCCCCGACTTTCGTAACATTTGTCCCAGAGAATTATTGTCCCTGACAAAGTTCAGTCTATTTTTAAAACCGCCCAAATGCTCAACAGGGGGTATTTGCTGGCAATGATCTGAATGGAATTTTCAGAAGAATATGTAATAATTGTATAATAATAATCTAAACAAAATCTAATCAAATCAAAGATTTGCATGTTTGCAACATAAATGTATGACTACAACATGAATGTAACATAATAGAATGCATTGGGTCCAGGGCCAGTACTATGGGTAGGCAAAAGAGGCATTTGTCTAGCAGTGGCATAACTAAGTGCTATGGGGCTCCGCAACAAATTAAATTTAGGGCCCCAAAATATTGATAAGTTGGCCTAGCCTACCAAGAAAAATTAAAATTGCTCATTAATTAGGGCCTCACTGGGGCTCCTACACTCCCAGGCCCTCCTGCAACCACAGGGTCTGCTTCCTCTGTAGTTACACCTCTGGTGTCTAGGACACAATACTAGTGGGGTGCTGGGCACGTACCTCTACCCTGCGTACCCCTTATCCAGGCCCTCATGTCCCTCCAGTATCAGCTGCTCTCTGCACCAGATGCTCCTGCTCCTGTAACTCTCTGCCCCAAAACCCCAATGTGTCTGTGAAGTCTATATGCAGGCTAAAGGTAGTACATGACTTTAATAGGGCCACATCCACCCCAAGTGTCAGACTGGCTTGTGCAGTAACAATAGAGAGCCCTGTAGGTGATTACTTGAGACCTTTTGGAGGGCCTGTTTGCAGTGGTAGCTACAGGGATCTAACCCCTTGGGATAGCAGACAAGTTAAACAGTTGAACAGCAGACAAATACATATACTGTATATCATGGTCCAGGCCAAGTACCAGTGTAGAAAGTCGAGTATGAATCGCTGCTACAATCTCAGGTAATCTTGCCTGGATTACCTGAAAACCGGGCAGGTAGCTTTGACCTTAGCTTAGCTTAGTTTTGAGCTTAAAGAAACTGGGCTGGCCGGTCAGAACTAGACACATGGCAAACCCTCCCAAGATACTGTAAATCAATCTACCTGTATTGTAGTTACAATTTATGGGAGATTAAATATTGGCAGAAACATATAATTTCAGTTGTAGGCAAATAGTGTGCTCATTTATTGTGAAAATGGCCTGTAGATGTGACTGTGCTCAAGACTTATACTGTGCATACTTTCTATACAGCTTGTGGTGTTAGAGTTGCTTACTGTTGTGTAATGGTTGCATGAACCTGCTAATAAAGCACTGTTATTCTCTACTCATCCTCGGCTACCAAAACATAACAAGTTTATTTAGAGGAATAAGAGGCTGGCGAATGATGTGAAATATTGACTGGTTTTACAGGACAAGACATGAACAAATCACTCCCTTTGCATTGCGTGAGGGATGTTTTCTTACTCCAATGCTCTGACGTTTGGCAAGATAATTAAATATTTCACAAATATAATAGCAGCTGCAATGGGACATTTATCCTCCTGTTATTGTCATAAAATTACTACATTGCTTTATATACAGTTATATTTCATAAGTGACAAAGTTTATTGGATTAACAGAAATAATGCAATATGCATCATAACAAAATTAGGTGTATAAGTTTGGGCATCCCAACAGAGATATTAGATCAATAATTAGTTGAGCTCCTTTTACAAATGTAACAGTCTCTAGACGCCTCCTATAGCCTTTGATGAGTGTCTGGATTCTGGATGTGGCTATTTTTGACCATTCGTCCATACAAAATCTCTCCAGTTCAGTTAATGGCTGCCGAGCATGGACAGTCTGCTTCAAATCATCCCATAGATTTTCCATGATATTCAAGTCGGGGGACTCCAGAATATTGTACTTGTCCCTCTGCATAAATGTCTTTGTAGATTTCCAAGTGTGTTTAGGGTCATTGTCTTGTTGGAATATCCAACCCCTGCAGCGTAACTTCAACTTTGTGACTGATGCTTGAACATTATCCTGAAGAATTTGTTGATATTGGGGTGAATTTAACCGACCCTCGACTAACAAGGGCCCCAGTAGACCCTGAACTAGTCACACAGCCCCACAGAATGATGGAACCTCCTCAAAAGTTTTTCTTGGAATTAGGGATGCACCAAGTCTAGGATTCGGTTCGGGGTTGGGCCAGGATTTGGCCTTTTTCAGCAGGATTCGGCCGAATCCTTCTGCCCGGCCGAACCAAATCCGAATCCTAATTTGTATATGCAAATTAGGGGCGGGAGGGAAATTGCGTGACTTTTTGTCAGAAAACAAGGAAATAAAAATGTCTTCCTCTTCCCACCCCTAATTTGCATATGCGAATTAGGGTTCGGATTCGATTTGGTGTTTGGCCGAATCTTTCGTGAAGGATTCGGGGGTTCGGCCTAATCCAAAAAAGTGGATTTGGTGCACCCTACTTGGAATGCGGTGTTCTTCTTCCGCCATGCAAATCGCTTTTTGTTATGACCAAATAACTCAATTTTTGTTTCATCAGTGAAAAGCACTTTGTTCCAAAATGACTGTGGCTTTTGCAAACAACAAATGACTGTTTGTGGCGTGAGTTCTTGCAGGTCTTTGAAGGTGATTTTTGGGTTGTCTGTAACCATTCTCACAATCCTCCGCATATGCCGCTCCTGTATTTTTCTTGGCCTTCCAGACCTGGGATTTACAGCAACTGGGCCTGTGGCCTTCCATTTCCTGATTCCATTCCTTACAGTTGAAACTGACAGTTTAAACCTCTGAGATAACTATTTGTAGCCTTCCCCTAAACCATGATACTAAATGATCTTTTGAGAGTTGCTTTGAGGATCCCATGCTGTCACTCTTCAGTGGAAAGTCAAACAGAAGCACAACTTGCAATTGGTCACTTTAAATACCTTTTCTCATGATTGGACACACCTGCCTATGAAGTTCAAGGCTTAATCAGCTAATCCAATCAATTTGGTGTTGCAAGTAATCAGTATTGAGCAGTTACGTGCATTCAAATTAGCAAAATTGCTGAATACTGCTTCACTAAAAATCTTTGTTCAGAAAACACCCCAGTACCCAGATGTTCCTGGGAAATGAAAGACATAACACTATCTTTTTTTTGTTGAAAGTGGAGTAAATTATTATGCAGGCTAAGAGGGGATCCCAAACTTTTTCACATGACTGTAGTTGTCAGGTTGACATGTTCTATTGCCTGTGCACATAAAACCAAGGTTTGGGATGGTAAAGGACTTTCTTATTTATATTTTATTATGGTTTGTGTAATTTTCCCGAAAATTTGCTTTGCAGGAAAAAAAAATACATTTTTTTCAGATGTTTCATCAAATTTTATGGGTTTTTTTGGATTTTTCACCAGGAAACTCATATTTTTGCCCGAAAATGTCAGGGTATTGCAAAAAACCCAGCGCACATCAAAAAATAATTGGGACTTCTCCCAATGACTTATATGCAACCTCGACAGGTCTGAGATGCCGGATTTTCTTATTCAGACTTTTCCATCCTTGGGGTTTAATAAATTCTGAAAAATTTGGAGTTTAGTAAATAACCCCCTTAGTCATAGGATCATAGTCTTTAATTAATGTTCCTTTCCCCGTTTATACACAAGAGTAAGGCTGGATCTGCACAAGTATTTTTTCTTATTTTTTCTATACAATGATGTAACTCCCCAAGTTATATAGTGAATAAAGTACCCCCTCTTGTAAATTATAAGGATATTATAAGTTACCGAGGAGTTTCATAAATAAAATAAAATAAGACCAAATAAAAACACGAGGCCGAAGGCTGAGTGTTTTTATACAGGCCATGGAACACCCGAGGTAACTTCTAATATCCTCATATTTTGCAACTGGGGGTACTTTATTTATTATAATACACAAGTTTCAGTGAGTCATGTGACAGAAATGACATCAGAACTCACCGTTTATAACTGATGACATCAGAACTCGCTGTTTATAAGGATATAATTTACAGTATATTCATGGCTTTTGTGTATTATAAGATCATAACCTCAAGTAAATGTTGGAGCCAAATCAATAACATTGGTAGGCATATCTGTTGGGTTCCCTCATAAGGAGATCCAATTATTATTTCCAGACATTTTCAGAAAGAAATGAAATGTCCACCAAGTCTGATGTAATTCAGTTGGTAAGGAAGTATTGAAGGGAGGTGTTCTATGGTATTAATCATAATGCCAAGTACATTGTTATGGTAACCGGATCTGGGATTTAAAACCTTACTCTAAGGGGCTGATTTATCAACATTCGGAATTCTATTTTTTTTTTTCACAAATCACATTTTTCCTCAAGTTTTTTTTTCTAAAATTCTATAGAAAATTGAAGTTTACTAATTTTAAAAAACACAAAAAAACTCTTACAAAGGAATGTGCCCAGTAAAAACTATTGAGGTCCTATAGAAGTTTATGGAAGCTGCGCCAATTCCATTTTTAAGCAATTCGGACTTTGATTTACTAAATGTATCATTATTTAAATAAAAAACCACAACCAACCTCCCATACCCAAATTAACTTATTTATTATTAAATACACTTGATT
Organism: Xenopus petersii; assembly: GCA_038501925.1. NCBI lineage: Eukaryota > Metazoa > Chordata > Amphibia > Anura > Pipidae > Xenopus > Xenopus petersii. The sequence goes on along the minus strand of CM076684.1, from coordinate 7,966,604 downwards.
TAATTGGTTTGTGTAAATACCGGATACAATCTAGTGAAAACCTGAATAATACTTTTTTTAAAAAATGTTTTTCCTGAATTGCTCGATTTTTGTTGTTGTTGATATTTTTAGGTGTATTCCCGAAAAACCAAAGTTTTTCAGATTTCTACCCAAAAAGTCAAAAAAGTTGTTTTTTTGGCCTAATTTCAGCGCAGACCACATAAACTTCCATTATCTATACGTCCATGGCCAGCTTTACTCTTCATTTTTCCCTGTAGTTAATCCGTCTGCATGCAACTTTGAGTCAGAGTTCTTTTTAAAGGCAGTTTGTTCCAATTAGGGATGAACCAAATCCATTATTTGGAATTCGGCCAAATCCTCGAATCCTTGGTGAAAGATTCGGTCGAACCAAATCCGAATTTGCATAGGCTAATTAGGGGCAGGAAAGGAAAAAGTGGAAAATATTTTTTACTTGTTTTGTGATGAAAAGTCACGTGACTTTCTTTCCCGTCCCTAATTTACATATGCAAATTAGAATGCGGATTCGGCCAGGAACAAGGATTTGGCCGAATCCCGCTGAAAAAGGAAGAATCCCGAACTGAATCCTGGATTTGGTGCATCCCTAGTCCCAATATAATATCTAGGTAAAGGGAAGTCTTACCAGAGTTTAAAGGAGAAGGAAAGCTCCAAGACAGTTTATTGCCAATAGAATAGCCACAATAGTGCAAGCTAGAACACTATATTTATTCTGCAGAATGCTTTACCATACCTGAGTAAACCGCTCTAGACACTGTCTCTGTTTGTTTAGGATAGAAGCTGCCATATATGCTTGGTGTGACATCACTTCCTGCCTGAGTCTCTCCCTGCTTACTAACAGCTCTGAGCTCAGATTACAGTAGGGATGGGAGGAGGGAGGGGGAGAGGAGCAAACTGAGCATGCTCAAGGCCGTGCCCTGGAGGTTTAAGCTGAAAACAGGAAGTCTGATACAGAAGCCCATGAGTACACAATAAAAGCAAAGAAATGTGCTGTTTCTTTTGACAGAGGACTCAGAGCAGCATTACTTTGAGGGTTTACTGGTGTATTTATATAGACCTTTCTGATAAAGCTTACTTAATTTTAGCCTTTCCTTCTCCTTTAAGAGACAAATTTATCTCAAAGCAACCGACCCTGACACAAAGCTCTATGAAGAGACAAATGCTGAGATGGGATAAGTAAAGATGAACTTGATCATTTCAAAAACATTTTATAGGAGTTTTAAAGGGGTGGTTCACCTTCAAGTTAACTTTTTAAAGGAGAAAACTTAAAATCCAGGTTTCAATGTAATTACGTTTTTGCTGTTGAGGCCAGAACATTCCTTCCGTACTGTGTGATTGGTGCTGGAGAGACTTTCCTAATGAAGGAGGAGCTATCAGTTTAGAAACAGACGGAACTTAGTCAAGGACAAAAAATCTCTGGGACAAATGTTATAAAAATTGGGGCTGTCCCTGGAAATTAAGAATGGAAATACCATCCGGGCTGATCCCTAATATAAGTCAATCATTTTGACATCACAGTAACAACTCATGGGCCTCATTAACAAACATTGGGCAAATTTGCACCTGGGCAGTAACCCATGGAAACCAATCACTGATTAGCTGTCAGCTGCAGGTAACATGACAAAAGCAAACATCTGGTTGCTATGGGTTACTGCAACACCAGCCTATTGGGTTTATTTAATATTTCGATTTTTTTCTAGTAGATTATTGTAGGTATGAAGATCTGTATTATGGAGAGATCCGTAATCTGGGAAAACCCCTGGTCGCAAGCATTCTGAATAACAGGTCCCATACTTGCATTGAAATGTTCCCTGTGCACAAAACAAGTCAAGGTTTGGCACAGCACAAATATTCCAATTTCTATAGTTTTGTTGCGGTTTGAGTGTTATAACAAGAAAGAACATTTTAGCATCGCTGGGGGTGCCTTGTCCCCAGAAAAGTATTTAAAACTTTTGCCCCAGAAATAACGTTGCAAATTTTCCCCCATAAAACCCGCACATTGTTTTTAAGTAAAACAAAATCAATTATTTTGATGATAGGATCATGGAAACGTTTGCCATTCATTTCAGACTCAATGATGAAATAAAAATGTTTACATTGAATACCATGTATTGGATGTTATGTAATAAATGGTAACAACAGCCAAAAATTGTGAGTTTTTCTCCAAAAAGTAAAGACCAAAATAGTCATTTATTAGGACATACAGGTGAAGGCCTGATGCGTTTCGTGCCTACTGGGACACTTACTCATATTCTTACATAAGTCATTTTCTATTTTGTCTAATGTAATAAATGGTGCAAAGCTTCTTAAAGGTTTAATCACCAATAACTACTAATCAGCAGATAGCATGTACTGGCCACCTTTGTTCTTTTGGGAACATTGCATAGTTACCCTACAGCACACAGCCGAAGTCTTGAGATTTCATAAACCCAGTAGATCCCTCATTAAGACCATTTTCATGCACTGGTCATGAAGATGGCATTTAAATCACAGTTCCAGTTACCCTAGTAATGAATTTATGACTAACACCTTCCTTCATTAATTCTTTACAAACTGAATTACGTCAGATCTAGATATTTCATTAGCAGGATAGCAGCCTATAATTAACTTTGTCTTAAAGTCTGTTCCAAAAATATCCCTTTTGTTTTTGTTTGTTTGGCCTTGACAAGTAACGTGCCCAGAATGAGATTCCCAATTCGTGTACATGAGGAATTAATTCATCTGGTTAATTTGCAAGTTACTGTGCCTTAGTGCTGTGGCTTGTGGTTTATTCTTTACTTCTTTGTATCTAAAGGAAAATAAAAATACATTTTTCTCTGAAAATGACTGGAAATAATCAATGGATCTCATTTCAAGGAAACCCAATAGAGGTGCACACCAATGGTATTGATTTGGCGCCTACAACAACTTAATGAACGTGTGACTTGGGAAATCTCATTATTGAGCTTATACAGTCATACAAGACTAAGACACCAAGCAGAGTCAATGAGACCATGCAAAAACTGAAAGAGACAAGGGAGCAAATTCACTAAAAGGCAAATTTTCACCTGCAAAGGCTTGCCCACACTTTGTGATACTTCACCAGGCGCTAATTCACTATGACTAAGTTAATTCACTAAAATGCGAAGTTCCATCTCAGGAGCCAAATGCCAGTGAAGTTAAGCATAAATTAGTCACCACGAGCATTTCATAGCATACCTTTGCTAACGATAATTTCTACCTAGCCAAGCTTCATTACTACACTTACGCTTAGGTCAGTTTGATTAGGACGGGTACATATAGGTCATATATATACGTCTTTATTAGAGATGTTGGTGCAAATGTTTGGAGTGGCCACTTATTATTACACATGTCCAAAGAAGCAAAATAAAGATAAATGAGATCCTCTAATGTCCTAGACATGAGCCCACCCTAAAATAATATGGCATGCCCCTCAACTGGTTAAAAAAAAATTTACTCAAAAAAAAGTCACAACTTTTAAATACAATCCCAATATAAAAAAAATGTGTTTTTTTTTTTTCATTTTCATAACATTTCGGCATACAGGATATGATGTCACTGACATAAGACTGAGGAGGATGTAGCTTCATTTTATCAGCTCGCCAGGTCTAAGCTGGTGAAGGAAACTATAGAAAGGATAACGTAATGGAAAATTCACAATAGGGAATTTGCAGAGTAACGATCGCCTGAGTGATAATTTGCCTTGCGTAAGGGCGCAAAACTTCATTAGCGATCTACTCTTTCGCTAGGGAGTATGTCTGCAGATTGGATTTCTGGCTAATTTTGGCTAGAGACGGCCACATCGCCCTTTAGTCACTTTTCCCTAAGGGTGGAACAAGCCAAATGTTCAGGAGCAATTAAAGGAATCCGCCATCTTGTGAGGCCCAACTCTTTGGAGATGTTGAGAAAATAAAGGGGTGGAAGAATACTATGTTATAAATATAAAACTGTGGCTCCAATGTATCATATGTAAGCAGGCACCATTTTGTGAAATTTTTTATTTAGGCAAGTTTTGAATGATACCAAAATCTAGTTTATGTGCCAGAATGGGGGACCTGATGCCCATGCCCACAATTATAGGCAGTGAGGAGGGAGGGGGAAAGTGAGGAGTGCAATGACCTCTAGGAAGGGCAGAGGAAAATTAAAGTAATTACTTGTCACACATCTATGGATGCTTTAATAACAAAAATTAGAGTTTCATGTTTAATTTGAAAATTGTTTTTTTATTTTATAAAGATTTTTATGTTTGGGCGTCATGTTTTTGAGTTATTGCCAGAAGATTGCTTAAAAAACATGAATTGTTCTATTTTTAAATTCAGCTATCGAAAACATCTTGACAAAATCATTTCAACAACTGAAACCGACTGGCTTCTACGTGGTGTACGATTTAAATATACAAGAAGAACTGTTATCACATGTAGAGATATCTGGATTAAAGGAGAACGAATACTATTTTATACTTGGGGGTGCCAAAAATGAGGCACCCCAAGGAATTTATTTTACTTACCGTGACACCCCGGGCCGGTGCTCCTATCTGCAGAAAACCGCACCGGCTCGGGGTTCTTCAGCGAGCACCATGGAGTGATCCACTTTCTGCTTCTTCAGTTTTCAAATTTCCGCGGAAGATGCATGAGCAGTTGAATGAAATAGCGGCTTATTTGTTAAAGTTAGGCTTTTCGCTCTACTGAGCATGTGCACCTGCGAGAAGAAAGAAGAAGAAGGAAGTGATCGCTTGTGGTGCCCCGAGTTGGTGCAGATTTCTGCTGATAGGAGCACTGACCCGGGGTGTCAGGTAAGTAAAAGTAATTACTTGGGGGTGCCTAACTTTTGGCACCCCAAGTGTAAAATGGTATTCCTTGCTCTTTCTGAGAAATGTATTATTTTTTTTTATAGAAGTGGGGATCCAGAACAATAAAACATATTAGAAGCTTTCTTCTATAGGTGATCTAACAGTTATATGTTGCTGTTTCAGTGCACCTGTCCTATGTTTTATTATCCTGCTGTACATGGATTTTTAACAACATATCTATTGTATTTTGGCTTTAGTTTCATGAATTTCATTGCTGCCCAGTTTAATAGCCCCAGCTGCCATTGTGTGAATAATAAAGATCAGATTGAGTAACAGCAATGAGTAAAGAGACATCCTTATTACATTATGTCATCATTTCACAATTGCCTAATTATATTCATTAGATTTTATTCCTACTACAAGAGGTGCCACCTCTTTTGCAGATTGAGGATAAAAAGAGACAGACCATTTCAGCATCACTGCTACTGAAGATACAGGTAAGCGAGACGTTATAGTCAAGGAACCAAGACAGTGGGGCAAATTCACTAAGATGCGAAGTTGCGCCAGGCGCCCGCATTTCGCCAGGCGTAGTTTCGCCAGCGCTCGGCAAATTCACTAAAATCCGAAGTTGCGCACAGGGGTAGCGTAAGGTTGCGAAGTTGCGCTAGCGTTGATTCGCTATGTAAAGCGAAGTTACGCTAGCGAAGGCTAATTTGCATACGGCGCGAAATTCAAATTTCAATGGAGGAACACGTATTAGCACTACAAATGCCTAGAAAACCTTCAAATCAGCAAATAAAAATGTTATTTTGCCCTACACATGTGCCCACTGTCTAGGTAAGTTGCCATGAGTCAGGAAATGTAGGGGGGAAGGAGGGGAGCTCCAAAAATATTTTCGATCTTTTTCAGCCTATCACCCATCATGTAGAAAACACGCCAGCGTTTTTTGGGACTTAGAAAAAAATTTGACTTTTTTGGAAACAATCCCTATCTACTCTATTGCGCTTCGCCAGGTCTGAGGAAGTCTAGCGTAAAAGGTAGCGTTCAGTACACTGCGCAAGTTAGTGAATTTGCGTAGTTACGTCGCTATCGAAAATTCGCCTGGCGTAAGGGTGCGAAGTAACACTAGCGAAACTACGCTAGCGTTCGTTAGTGAATTTGCGCAGTCCCGAAAAATGCCAAACGCTAGCGAATTAACGCTAGCGTTCGGCGCTTAGTGAATTTGCGCTAGTGGGTTAGTGTGTTCTTTAATTAGCAGCTCTGATATTCCCTTTTCCCCTTTCATAGGTCAAAATGCTGCACAAGTCTCCAATAACGCTGCTTTTGGCACTTGGTAAGTAAATCCTGATAAAAGTGACCTTTATTATGACTCAATAGCTTTTTTTATGACATAGGAACTATTATAAAAATGTAATACAGACTTTAATGGAAAAAGGGAATTGTCTACATAAAGATATATATAGCTAAAATCAATACTCTTCATTGTCCTCCTCCTTTGTGTGAGAGACTATTATTTTAAAAGGCAGTTAGTCCTAATATAATGTCAAGGCATAGGGAACTCACACCAATGAATAAAGGCAAACTGTCTTTCAAACCAACCGACTCTGACACAGAGCTCTCTGAAGAGACAGGTGCCGATATGGGGATAGTAAAGATTATTATATTTTACTTGATTATTAGTGATGGGCGAATTTGTGCAGTTTCGCTTCGCCGAAAAATTCGCGAATTTCGCGCGAAATTCGCAAAACGGTGAAAAATTCGCAAAACGGCGCCGGCGTCTCGTTTTTGACGCCGGCGCCCGTTTTTGACGCCGGCGCCCATTTTTGGCGCCGGCGTCCGTTTTTTCGAAAAAAAAAATTTTTGACGCCGGCAAATTTTTTCCTAGAATTTTCGCGGGCGTTTCGCGAATTTATTTGCCGACGGCGAATCACGCAAATTCGCCGCGAATTCGCGCCTGGCGAATAAATTCGCCCATCACTATTGATTATTTCAAAAATTTGTACAGGATTTTAAATTGATTATATTTAGAAGAGGCTCAATTATTGAAGAGTCGGATTTTAGTGGTATTAGAACATTTTGAAACCACAATTAAACTCTGTTTCTTTAAAACCATGAATGCCACGAAAATTATTAAAAGAAAAATGGCCTGAGCGATCCAAAAATAATTTCTCTACAACCTCTATAAAAATAGTTTTTCAGACCAAAAAAAATCTGAAAACCTCTGTGACCCAGTTCTTAATAGAGTTTTTGTGGATTTTACACTTAGGGGGCATATTTATCAAAGGTCGAATTTCGAATTGAAAAAACTTCGAGATTCGAATTCAAAAAGACCAACCGAAATTAATTCAAATTTTTTTTGGTCGAATAGGTCAGTTTTCGATCGAATAGGTCCATATTCGGCCACTTTTGAATCGCACGAATCGAAGGAATAGTGTATTTGATCGAATTCGATTCTAAGTTTATCCCCCAAAAAAACTTAGATCTTTCAAAATCCACCAATTGACTCCAAATAGGTTCTAGGAGGTCCCCCATAGGCTAAAACAGCAATACGGCAGGTTTTCAATGGTGAATGGTCGAAGTTAAATTTTTAAAGAGACAGTACATGATAAATTTCAATATTCAAATTTTTGCTTTTTTCAAATTCAAATCAAATTTGGACTATTCCCTAGTCGAAGTACACAAAAAATAGCTCGAAATACGATTTTATATTCATTTAGAAAATTCACTTCGACCTTTGATAAATCTGCCCCTTAGTAAAACTTTTTTTCATTTTAGAGACATTAAGGGGCATATTTATCAAGGGTCGAATTTCGAATTCAAAAAACTTGAAACCGAAATTAAGTTGATTTTTTGATCAAATAAGTACGTATTCGGCCGAATTCGAATCGCACGAATCAAAGGAATAGCGCATTAGATCAAATTCGATTCTAAGTTTTTTCCAAAAAAACTTCGATTTTTCAAAGTCTACCAATAGGTTCTAGGAGGTCCCCCATTGGCTAAAACAGCAATTTGGCAGGTTTTAGATGACGAATGGTCGAAGTCAAATTTTTAAAGAGACAGTACATCATTAACTTTAATATTCTAATTTTTTAATTTCTTTCAAATTCGGTTGGAATTTGGACTATTTCCTAGTCAAAGTACACAAAAAATAGCTTGAAATACGTATTTTTTTTTTCATTCAGAAAATTCACCTCAACCTTTGATAAATCTGCTCCTTAGTAAAACTTTTTTGAGTTTTAGAGACATTAAAAAAAAATTTTAGAGGAAAATTACGAATCGTGAAAATAAGGAAATCCGAATGTCAGTAAATAGAATAGAATTACTATAGAATTGGGCTTCATTCTTTAGTTTTTATAGTTTATAGTTTTTAAAATGATTTGACTTCTTCTTCTGACTCTTTCCAGCTTTCAAATGGGGGTCACTGACCCCATCTCAAAAACAAATGCACTTACATAATCCATGTATTTTTCATTCCCTTTTGTACAGCGCTCACAGCGACACTGGTGATATCTCAGAATGATATAGTTCCTGGTAAGAGAAATTAATGTCCTTAAACATGTATTTAAAGGGGAAATTAAACTGGAACTTTAGAATGTTGTATTGGATAATATTCTTGGCAACAAGTCAAAGCACCAAAGGGCACAAAAGCATGTGACTCAGTACTTGTGGCAGGGACAGTGTTACCCTCTGCACTTCCCACTAAATTGAAAATCTGGCACAAGGTGCAGAGCGCAACAGATGCAGGGCAGCAATGTCGTTACCACCTGCGATACAGGCTGAGCCCACAACTGTTCCTTTACTTGAATGCAGCTCTGTAAAAATTTTGAGTTTACTATATCTCTAAACACCTGTGGCTGTTCCTGCTGAATTGCGAGGGATACTTGCGATCAATACTTGCATAGATCTACAGTTTTTATTCTGCAGCTATATCTAAATACAGGGGGCTGTCCATGCAATATTATACGGAGTACTACATGCATGGTCTTATCTCTATTCACAAGCTATGAGCCAATGTGGAGGCCTGTTCCTGCTGAATGAATTATGTGCATTGAATAATAATTTCACTTTCAGGCTATGAGCAAACTTAAGGGACTGTTCCTGCTGGATTGTGCTTAGTACAGGGAATACCTATGCTGCCATAGTTTTATATCTCTCTGTACAGACTATGAGCAAACTTAGGGACTGTTCCTGCTGAATTGTGCTTAGTACAGGGGAATACCTATACTGCCATAGTTTTATGGGATCTCTCTGTACAGACTATGAGCAAACTTAGGGGCTGTTCCTGCTGAATTGTGCTTAGTACAAGGAATACCTATGCTGCCATATTTTTATATCTCTCTGTACAGACTACGAGCAAAATTAGGGACTGTTCCTGCTGAATTGTGCTTAGTACAGGGAATACCTATGCTGCCATAGTTTTATGGGATCTCTCTGTACAGACTATGAGCAAATTTAGGGGCTGTTCTTGCTGTGATTAGTACAGGGGAATAACTGCAAAATCAACGAACAGAAATCCCATGAGTACCAGCAGTAGAGCTTAAGACATGATGTAAATCACACAGAGGAGGGCCAAGCAGTGCGGGTGCCCTAGGCAGCCCAGCCAGCTCGCTCCCTCCTGCATGCGAAGTAAAGCCGCTCCCGCGCGCATGCGCAGTAACTCCGCTCACGTGTGCGTGCGCATTAAAGGGTGGGCAGATTGCCCCCCCCAATCATTGCGCCCTAGGCAGCTGCCTCTTCTGCCTACCCCTAGTTCCGGCCCTGAAATCACAGTTTTGTAGGCAGTGAGCTAAGGAGCAGATTTAATATAGGCCCGTGTGCATGTAGCTATGGGTGCAACTAGAAATGACTGGGCTCCACAGTTCAGGGACCATCAGGAAATGGGCAGTTTGGTGCATGAGCCACACTGGGTCCCCCAGGAGCTATGGGACCCGCTTTCTCTTATATTATGTTTACCATTCAGTAGTGTAAATAAATATTATAGTAGAACTATTATGCATAGTAAATATTCGAGTTCTGAAGGAAAGCAGAAGAGCAGTTTTGTTTGTCCTGGTACCAGAAACATCTCTCTTCTCTCATTGTACAGAACGGCTGTGCCCAGTTAACCAGCGGTGGTACAGATGCAAGCCTTGTCTGACACTTTGCGGGGTCAAAGCCAAGTGCTCGGACAACTGTGTTCCCGGCTGTGCCTGCAAACCTGGATATGCAAAGCAGACTCTCGACTCTCAATGTATCCCAGAAGATAAATGTATCATCTGCAAAGGGCTGCAGGTCTATACTCCCTGCAGTGGTCACTGCCCACCAAGCTGTGAGCCCAGGATGTGCCATCTCATGTGTATCCCGGGGTGTAAGTGCAAATCAGGACTTGTCTTGCACAATGGGAGGTGCATCCCTCCGTCACTGTGCCCCAAAACATTACCTGCAAATCCTTAAAACAATAAATGTTACCCCAATGATCTGTACTTGGGTGGGACCCTGCTGAATGTATCCTATGGCCGGGTGGGTTGACATGTGACAATAAAAGATTTATCTCATAACTGAGTGAAATTGGAATTGTTCTTGTACAAGTGGATCTAAAGGAAGTGGGAGAAGGAGGAAATTATTTATTTTCTATATTATATCACCCTCTCTATTTCAATAAAGTAGGGAGAAATATTTTTTCTGAATTGTGCTTAGTACAGGGAATACCTATGCTGCCATAGTTTTATGGGATCTCTCTGTACAGACTATGAGCAAATTTAGGGACTGTTCCTGCTGAATTGTGCTTAGTACAGGGAATACCTATGCTGCCATAGTTTTATGGGATCTCTCTGTACAGACTATGAGCAAACTTAGGGGGCTGTTCCTGCTGAATTGTGCTTAGTACAGGGGAATACCTATGCTGCCATAGTTTTATGGGATCTCTCTATACAGACTATGAGCAAACTTAGGGACTGTTCCTGCTGAATTGTGCTTAGTACAGGGGAATACCTATGCTGCCATAGTTTTATGGGATCTCTCTGTACAGACTATGAGCAAACTTAGGGGACTGTTCCTGCTGAATTGTGCTTAGTACAGGGAATACCTATGCTGCCATAGTTTTATGGGATCTCTCTGTACAGACTATGAGCAAGCTTAGGGGATTGTTTGTTATGTTTTTGTAGCCGAGGATGAGTAGAATATAACAGTGCTTTATTAGCAGGCTCATGCAGCCATTACACAACAGTAAGCAACTTTAACACCACAAGCTGTAAAGAAAGTATGCCCCGTATACTGTAAGTCTTGAGCACAGTGACATCTACAGGCCATTCGTATAAACACCACACTGTTCCTGCTGAATTGTGCTTAGTACAGGGAATACCTATGCTGCCATAGTTTTATGGGATCTCTCTGTACAGACTATGAGCAAACTTAGGGGACTGTTCCTGCTGAATTGTGCTTAGTACAGGGAATACCTATGCTGCTATAGTTTTATGGGATCTCTCTGTACTGGTTATGAGCCATACACAGACTGACCAGGTCCACTCTCTGCATGATGAGCCCATAGGCTAACTAGACAGGAAATATATGATGAGCCACACATGGTATGGCCGCCTTTCTATTTTCCTTTTGATTGTTCATAGAATTGTTCATGATGGGCATGATAGGTATAACAAAACGTGAAGAGGAGCTGCAGATCTACTGGCCCTACTTGCACTGGCTTACACTGCTCACAGGCAGATGATTTTTCCAAACCTGCACAATTGCCAAACTGACTGATATCTATAGTACATAATGAACAGTCGTGTTTGGTAGGGCCCCCAAATACCATACATTAACCAATAATCGTATGTTTATGGGCAGTTTAGGTCACTGCAGTGTAGTTGTGGGCCCCTCAGGGGTGGGACTATGGAAGAAAACTGTTGCAATTACATCAAGGATGGTTGGAAAACTATGACTATGAGTTGGTTGTGAGCCCAGAACATCCCTTGCCCCTGTGATTGGTACAGTAAATTGTTACTGTGATGTCATAATGGGTAATATATATTGGCTTGTCTAATAGGACGGAATGAAGAATCTGCCCGGAAGTAACACCTGCATCAAGAATGGACCTCCTTTCCATTTCTCATTTCCAGGGACAGCAACCAATTTTCATAATATTTGTTGTAGAGAACTATTGTCCCTGACTAAGTTCCGTCTAATATTAAACCAGAAAATTCTCAGCAGCGACTGTTTATTATAACAATCTCAATGAGACTCTTATATTACCCGAAATGGGTGCTTGTAACTCATACCAGTGGTCGTAATTACACCCAGCAGAAGTTTTATGCAAGTCGCATAACTACTCGTTTTTTACCTTGGTATAAAAACAAATAAATTGTAGTTCTATAAAAACAGGAATAATATTAACATTGCAAGACCTGCATATCTGTAAACAAGTTTCTAACTTCCTGCATTTTTTTTTGTTCTGATTCATTTATTTCATAATATGAAATTTTGGGTGAGTACATTGGCGCTTTTTAGATTAATTGTGCCACAACTGCTGCAACACAAACAATGGTGCCTATTTATCAAACTGTGTAAAATAACAAACACCATACCAATGGTGTAAAATGAGGCACAAAATGAATTGAGTATGTACAAAACTGTGTATTTCACAATCGCCATTTCTCAAGCACATTTTTCAGATAGTACGTGCATTTTGACTTTTTGTGGTCACCTAAATTAATACACAGTTCAGATTGCAATGGGGGTATTTAAAGGGATACTGTCTTGAATTTTTATTTTGTACTTCTATTGTGAACTGTTTACACTGCAACAAATACTCTGCCATATACAATTTTATTCCTGAACCAAGTGTATTTTCTTTAACTGTAACATTGGTGTGTAGGCAGCCATCTAAGGTCATTTTGACTGGTCATGTGCTTTCAGAAAGAGCCAGCACTTCACAATGGAACTGCTTTCAGATAAGCTCTTGTTTCTCCTACTCAATGTAACTGACGGAGCCACAGTGGGACTTGGATTTTTACTATTGAGTGCTATTCTCATATCTACCAGGGAGCTGAAATCTTGTTACTTTCCCATTGTTCTGTTGTTAGGCTGCTGGTGTGGAAAGGGAGGGGTAAAATCACTCCAACTTGCAGTACAGCATATCATTCCAACTTGCAGTACAGCAGCAAAGAGTGACTGAAGTTTATCAGAGCACAAGTCACACAACTGAGGGAACCTGGGAAACTGACAGCATGTGTAGCTCCATGTCAGATTTCAATATAAAAAATCTGTTTGCTCTTTTAAAAAATGGATTCCAGTGCAGAATTCTGCTGGAGCAGCACTATTAACTGATGCATTTTGAAAAAAACAAGTTTTCCCATGACATAATCCCTTTAATCAATTTTTTTCCTATGTGACAGGCTAAAAAAGGTGAATAGTGGCCTGAATGAATGACTTACATAGCTTTGTCTTAAATAGCTTTTCCAACTGGCCATCAAGCTGAGCCCACCCAACTATTGCTGAGAGTATGCATGAGGGGCCAAGTCCACAGTTTGAAGCCACTGCATTAAAAGCTGAGATTACAGTTATATGTGTATATATGTATATTATAGTTATATGTGAAAGTCTGTGAACCTTTTAAAGTTTTTTATATTTTTTAATAAATATGCGACCTAAATAATCATTTGATTTTCAAACACATCCTAAAAATAGATGAAGAAACGTTAGTTAAACAAATGATTTATTTTTTATATTTGTTCATTTATAGATATTGAAAAAACTATCCAGTAACAACTCTACATATGACAAAAGTAAGTGAATCCTTAGGATTATTATATCATTTGAAGGTAACATAGTAAATTAGGTTGAAAAAAAAGACACACGTCCATCAAGTTCAACTATTTTAAGGTGAAATCAGAGTCTGGTGTTTTAAGTCAATGGGATGACTCACAGTGTGTTTTATTTTAACAACACGGATCCAGTAAAACTTGATCACACATACAACACATTTGTGGATATGTATCATGGCTCGAACAAAGGAGGTGTCTGAGGACCTCAGAAAAAGAGTTGTTGATGCCCATAGAGCTGGAAATGGTCACAAGACTCTGCGTTTGGACTCTGCCAATTAAAGGAGAAGGAAAGTCAGTTTGCACTTGGGGTGCCAAATGTTAGGCACCCCAAGTGATTGTATTGACTTACCTGAAACCCCGGTCCAGTGCTCCTATCAGCAGAAAACTGCACCGGCCCGGGGGGTTTTCTAGCAAGAACCACAGAGAGATCTTCTTCCGGCTTCTTCTTCTAATTTCCCCGGGCAGACGCATGCGCAGTAGAACAAAATAGCCAACTATTTAGTTAAAGGTCAGCATTTAATGGGTTTCAGGTAAGTCAGTACAATTGCTTGGGGGTGCCTAACATTTGGCATCCTCAAGTGAAAACAGACTTTCCTTCTCCTTTAACAGTCAAAAGATTGTGTACAAATGAAGGAAATTAAAGACCATTGTTAATCTATCCAGAAGTGGTCAACTTTGAAATATAACTCCAACTACATGGCGTCCGAGAGTTTACAAAGGAACCCAGGGTAACTTAGAAGCAACTGAAGGCCTGTCTAACATTGGTGAATGTTGATGTTCATGAATCCAGGCAGGGTAGCAAGTAGAAAGTCACTGTCCCTCCCAAAATATTGCTGACTATCTACAGTTTGCTAAAGATCGTGTGGACAAACCAGAAGGATACTGGAAGAATGTTTTATGGACGGGTGAAGCCAAAACAGTACCCTTTGTCTTAAATGAGGAACGTTACATTTGGAAAAAAAAACCCACTGCATTTCACCATATCACATTTGTGAAATATGATGGTGGGAGTGTTCTGGTTTGGGCCTGTTTTGCTGCATATGGGCCTGGATGGCTTTCCATCATTGATGGAACAATGAAAGGTGAACTATACCAAAGGATTCTAAAGGAAAATGTCTGCGAACTGAGAGAGATTCTCAAGAGGTCAAGCAGCAAGACAACGATCCTAAAAACACAAGTCATTCTACCAAAGAATAGTTAAAGAAGAATAAAGTGAATGTTCTGGAATGGCCAAGTCAAAGTCCTGACTTTTTAACCCAATATAAATGTCGTGGAAAGACCCATCCAACAATTTTTCAAGACTAAACCCTAGTGTTCCTCGACTACAGTTCCCAGCATTCTTTAACCCTTGATAGTGTGTATGCTGAGATGTTGTAGTTCATAAAAATTGAGTGACATTCGGCAGGAAGCAATCATTCTTCCACTTTATAGAGCACTGGTAAGGCCCCATCTAGAATATGCCGTACAGTTTTGATCTCCATCACTCAAACAGGACATTATTGTATTAGTGAGGGTACAGAAAAGGGCAACTAAGCTGGTAAAGGGAAAATCTTGCAGTTTTGGTCTTCAGCATTCAAATAGGATATTAATGAATTAGAGAGGGTACAAAGAAGGGCAACTAAGCAGGTAAAGGTCAGCTATGAGGAAAGACTGGCCAAATTGGGGATGTTCACCCTGGAGAAGAGGCGCTTAAGGGGTGATATGATAACTATGTATAAATATATAAGGGGATCATATAATAATCTCTCTAATGCTTTATTTACCAGTAAGGTTCCGCCTAAATATTGGGAAGGGGTTTGTTACAGTGAGAGCTGTGAAGATGTGGAATTGTCTCCCTGAATCAGTGGTACAGGCTGATGCATTAGATATAATATATAAGAAGGGTATTGGATGAGGTATAAGAAGGGGTTGGATGACTTTTTAGCAAGTGAGGGAATACAGGGATATGGGAGATAGCTCATAGTATAAATTGATCCAGGGACTGGTCCAATTGCCATTTTGCAGTCAGGAAGGAATTTTTTCCACCTCTGAGGCAAATTGGAGAGGCTTCAGATGGGTTTTTTTGCCTTCCTCTGGATCAACTGGCAGTTAGGCAGGTTAAAAAAAGTTAAAAGTTTAAAGTCGATGGTCTTTTTTTCAACCTAACTTACTATTGTAGGGATGTGAAAATCTTAGACACCCTTACACTTTACAGACAGGCACATCCCTAGTTATATGACACCTAAAAGGTCCTTATGGGGACCTTATGCTTATGTAACCCCTGTAGTTCACACAGTGTACACCAGATGGCACTATGTCAGAGTATAAAAGGTTTAGGAACCATGAGGTCTGGGTCCATTGTTTTAGCCCAACCAAGTAGGCTGGAAGGGAATGGGTAGTGTTGACCCTAGGCGCTTTGGCCCTAGTAATTAGACAGCTATACTCAATTATAGATCACTCTAGGAGTGATAGAGAGGATAGATAATTGAGCAGCTCAAGGATCCACCAAGGAGATTAGAGGGATTAAGATCCCAGGGTATTACTGACCCAGAGTAAGGACTAAAGTGTTGAGATAGGGATGATAGGAATTATCTAGTCTGCCACTGGAAGATATCCTGAAAACTGGGCAATACCCATCACATGCTGTCAACTTACTCTCTGCTGTACATTCCCTAGCCTGTGGGGATTCAGCCTATACGTGCTGTGAGTATATGTTCCTTTATGCTGCTGTGTTATTCTATGCTCCATTGTGGATCAATGTGTGTGATGACCTACGTGCTATTGTTCAATAAATACAGTTCTATGTTCAACCGTTAAAGAACTACTGAATCAGTTTATTTAGAGGAATAAGAGGCTGGTGATTGATGTGACATATTGACTGGTTTTACAGGACAAGACATGAACAAGTCACTCCCTTTGTATTGTGTGAGGGATGTTTCCTTACTCCAATGCTCTGACGTTTGGCAAGATAATATTTCACCTGTAATTACAGCAGCTGAAATATAATTATCCTCCTGTTATTGTCATAATGTCCTCATTTCTGTACAGGTTTTGCTATTTGGACATTTCATATATCAGAGCTGTTTGCTGGATTGTTGACAAGTTTCTCAACAACGTCCATGGGGAAAAGACCTAGAAGAACAATGGATATATATAGAGGAGAGGAAAGCAAGCTTATACTGGTATCCATTTGCTGTGGAGTTTGCAAAAAGTAATTATGCTTAAACAAGGCCACTATATATACAGTATGTATTTGTATATAATTAGTATTTATATTTGGGTGTTAACTTTCCTGAATGTGTATGTCTTCACGACTATAATAATTTAATGTAAGAGAACTGTTGACATTAACAGATCCAGTTGCTATTGAACTGTATTGAGACATACATGTGCGACTTGTGTCTAAAGCTATTCTTATTTAATTATTTAGCAATAGAATAACATCATATTTGCCATTGCCCATGTAATTAGTAGGAAAGCTTTCCCTAAATATGAGATAACAAATCTATTCTGTTTCACTGTCCCTATCCTACCATTTATGATCATGCAGCTGAAGATTTTTGGTAGCGATGCACTGAATCCAGGATTCGGTTCAGAATTCGGGCAGGATTCTGCCTTTTTCAGCAGGAATCAGTTTGGGCCGAATCCTTCTGCCAGGCCGAACCAAATCCGAGTTCTAATTAGCATATGCAAATTAGGGACATGGAGGGAAATTGTGTGACTTTGTCACAAAACAAGGAAGTAAAAAAATGCATATGCAAATTAGCATTCGAATTCGGTTCGGTATTCGGTTGAATCTTTCGCAAAATAGTGGATTCGGTGCATCCCTAATTTTTGGTAGCACAGAATTTCGACAGTAAATATAGTATTTCGGATGATAAGTTTTGACTGTCATCTCTGGGCAGAATCTGAAGCCTCTGTATGAATAACATCGATCAGATGGAGAAATAGCAATGAAAGTTTAAATTATGTTTTATTATGGTTTCAAAATACTCAGTGAAATGACCCTATTTTTATTGAAGTATTTAGTACAAGAGGCAATTTTTGCAGACGGCGGATTAATAGAAGCTAAACACTGAGTCCGGCATCACTGCTACTGAATAGACTGGTAAAAGCAATAGTGAAACTATAAGCTATCCGCCCCCACAAAAAAATCTTCATGGGGCCTGGCATGGTCCCTCAGCCGTGTTCGCTAGTCCCCCAGTCCCCCTGACCTGCTGCTCTACTTCCTGCCACAAGTAAAGCGAGCAGCAAAGCTGTATTTATATACAGGGCCTGTGCCGAAGGAGGCAGCTTTTTGGGGGATGCCTATGTAATTGAATTTTTTTTTCAAAATAAACCCCAGTTACTGCAGTATCACTTAAAGGAGAAGGAAAGGTCTTTTTTTTCTTGGGGGTGCCAAAAGATAGGCACCCCCAAGTGACTGTATCTATTTACCTGACACCCCTGTTCGGTGCTCCTTTCAGCGGAAAACTGCACCTGCCCGGGCTTAATCCAGAGAGCACCACGGAGTGATTGTCTTCCTTCTTCTTCTTTCTTCAAATTTCCCAGGACAGATGCATGTGCAGTAAAACGAAATAGCCAACTTTTTTGTTAAAGGAAAACTTAACTCCCAAAATGAATATTTAAGCAACAGATAGTTTATATCATATTTAGTGGCATATTAAAGAATCTTACCAAACTGCAATATACATTTAAGTAAATATTGCCCTTTTACATATCTTGCCTTGAACTACCATTTTGTGACGGTCTGTGTGCTGCCTCAGAGATCACCTGACCAGAAATACTGCAGCTCTAACTGTGTAACAGGAAGAGATCACCTGACCAGAAATATTGCAGCTCTAACTGTAACAGGAAGAGATCACCTGACCAGAAATACCGCAGCTCTAACTCTAACAGGAAGAGATCACCTGACCAGAAATACTGCAGCTCTAACTGTAACAGGAAGAGATCACCTGACCAGAAATACTGCAGCTCTAACTGTAACAGGAAGAGATCACCTGACCAGAAATACTGCAGCTCTAACTGTAACAGGAAGAGATCAGCTGACCAGAAATACTGCAGCTCTAACTGTAACAGGAAGAGATCACCTGACCAGAAATACTGCAGCTCTAACTGTAACAGGAAGAAGTGTTGAAGCAAAAGACTGTCTGTTAATTGGCTCATGTGACCTAACATGTTTGGTTTGTTTGTGTGCATCGTGAATCATACAATCCCAGGGGACGGCCCTTATTTTTTAAAATGGCAATTTCCTATTTATAATTACCCAATGGCACATACTACTAAAAAAGACTATTATTATGAAAATAGTTTATTTACATGAAGCATGAGCTGTGTTATGCAGTATATTTTTATAGAGAACTACATTATTCGGGGAGTATAGTTTACCTTTAAAGTTCTGCTTTTTGCACTACTGCGAAGGCTCGAGAAAAAAGAAGAAGCCGGAAGAGGATCCTGGGCCGGTGCAGGTTTCTGCTGATAGGAGCACCAGCCCGGGGTTTCATATAAGTACATGAGATCACTTGGGGGTGCCTAACTTTTGGCAGCCCCCTACTCCTTTAAATCTGGCAGCGTATCTGGGGGCTGAGGGGTACAGGGCCCATTTTAGTGAATCCTGAAGTAACATTTTTGCAGACGTGATGTTGAGCTTATGACGTTATTCTGTATGTTCGAGGGCGATGTAAGGTGCTGTACCTAGGGTGGCATGGATCTACAGTAAATACAGCCCTGGCGATTGGCAGGTGGGTGAGCTCTGATTTTCGGTGGACTGGTGTTGGCCCCCTTGTTCCGTGGGTCTGATGTAGTAGTTACCCCACTGGGTAAGAAATGTATTGTTCTCCAGTATGGACAGTGGGTTACCATGTCCTTTACTCTGCGCCAATAACTGACTCCCTTTCTCTATAGGTCAGAATGCTGCTCTCCAGTCATGTTGCTTTTGGCAGTTAGTAAGTAAATTCAAGTAACTGCAATTTTTATTATATGTCCTCCTAATAGTTTTGGACTGAAGCTCAAATACAAATAGCATTCAGGAAGCTTGAAAGCCAAGGAAAAGTTTTATCCAACAATTTTGTGTTGAGACTGAACCGTAGTGTTCCTGGACTACAGTTCCCAGCATTCTTTACCTCTTGATAGTGTGTATACTGAGCTGACGTGTAGTTCATAAAAATTAAGTGATGTTTGTTTGGGTAAAAGTGTTATTAACCTTTCAATAGGCAGCTGCTAGAAGAAAAGCTAAAACTTATAAGTAGACAGGGGTTTTTTTCCCCATTTTTTGGAACTTCCTGTTTGTGCAAATCCTAAACAACGGGCTCTGAAAAGGATAAGGATTGCAGGAAAGTCATTAGAATATCATCAAGCAAATTGTTACTCTATAGATCAGTAAATATTGCCCTTTTTTATTTTTTTTCCTTGTGGTGCCATTTTGTGTTGGCCTGGGTGCTGCCTCAGAGATCACCTGACAGGAAATGATGACGCTCTAACTGTAACAGGAAGTGTGGCAGTAATGGATGCAGCACTGGTTGGGGCCATTCATTGGATGGATCCCCATTGGATCCCCAGTCGTTGAAACTGTTACATTAGTGTCTCCAATCAGTAGATGTGGAACGTCAGTGATTGCTATTCCTGCCTTTAACTCCCAGTGAGGCCTACTCATTTTTGAAGTAGTTGCAGCATTTTAACCTGAACTTTTTGGGGTCATCTGAAATATTACACAGTGCAGACTTCCATGCGGGGTATTTAATCAATATTTTTTTATATGTGTCAGTGGCTAAAAAGGCAAATAGCTTATTTTAGCAGTGCTTCTGGAGTTGTAAAGGCTGCCTTGTTTGTGAGACTCAATCCTGGGCCCGGGGGGATCATTGCTCCTCAAATGTGTCCATAAAAACCATATAAAATGTAAAATGTGCTCTCCTTTGGGTTTTTACATGGGTTCTGACTCAGGGTTTGGTACCAAGACAATATGGTGCAAAAACTTTTTTTATGTAAGCCATCGTATTGTAAGTCTGGATTCATGGAGACAGTGTAAAGTATTTGGAAGAAATATTGGCAGAGAAACAGCCATGTGTCCTTCCTCCTCCCAGTCAATATCATTTCTGTCTGTATCAGTTCATTTAGAAGAATAAGAGGCTGGTGATTGATGTGACATATTGACCGGTTTTTCAGGACAAGACATGAACAAATCACTCCCTTTGTATTGCGTAAGGAATGTTTCCTTGCTCTGAAGTTTAGCAAGATAATTAAAAATGTCTAATCACAAACAGGGTTAGGGAGCACCACCCATCGATTGAGTAAGCCAGTGGATGGTGTGCAGGGTTAAAGAAACAAGTGTTAGGAAAAAGGAAAAGTTAACCCTTGAAACTGCACCGCCCCATCCAGGAGCCTTGCAGCCCACAGAACAAGGTTAAAACTTAACTTTTACTAATGATTCAATTAAAAATTGGTCCAGGAAAGCAGTTAAAGCCAAGTTAGGCACAGGGAGACAGAGAACACTGATTAGGTAATGCGATATTAACCACACCTAGGTCAAACGCAAGACTGATCCACCAAGTCTGTAGTGAACCACTACAGTCTTATAATTGGTGAATACAATGATAGCGTGGTGTGAAACACAACTGCAATATCAACGTAGGGCAGAAGAGGACAAAGGTTACGTAGCCTGTAACCAGTATAGATAACCTCTTAGATTGCCACCATTTCAAACACCAAACAGTCGTAGTCTTAATGATTGCACCACCCCTTCACTCTCTGACACACACCCTTTTTTTTTAAATTTTACTTCAGAGGAATTGCTATGTCTAGGTGGCATCAAAAATAGATCCACTGATTAATAGTACAAAATAATGGGGGTGCTTTGCAGCTTGCGTTTAAACTACCCCAGAGAGCGGTTCCATAAAGCGCCCACCCCTTCACCCACAGAGATTCCCTCTATCTCACCCACGTTTAGCAGGCTTTGTCAAAGGCATTAATTAAAAATGTCACCTGTAATTACAGCAGCTGAAATGTAACATTTATTCACCTGTTATTGTTATAATGCCCCCATTTCTGTATAGGTCATGGCATTTGGACATTTCACATATCACAGCTGTTTTATGCTTTGCTTGTGTTTTTTTGTTTTTTTTTTTTGCCGGATAGTTGGCAGTTTCCACTTATATTAAGCAGATTTTTTATGAACAAAGTGATAGATAATAGATGGATAGATAGATGATATAGTGAATAAAGTACCCCCTCTTGTAAAATATAAGGATATTACAAGTGACCGAGGAGTTTCATGACCAAATAAAAACACGAGGCCGAAGGTCGAGTATTTTTATACAGGTCATGGAACTCCGAGGTAACTTCTAATATCCTCATATTTTGCAACTGGGGGTACTTTATTATAATACACAAGTTTCAGTGAGTCATGTGACAGAAATGACATCAGAACTCACCGTTTATAACTGATGACATCAGAACTCTGTTTATAAGGATATAATTTACAAGATATTCATGGCTTTTGTGTATTATAGATAGATAGGTAGAGAAATTGATGATAGATAGATAGATAGATAGATAGATAGATAGATAGATAGATAGATAGATAGAGAAATTGATGATATATAGATTGGCAGATAGCTTGATAGATGATAGATAAGTAGATGAATAGATAGATGATGGATAGATCAATGATTGATAATGGATAAATAGATAGATTGGTACATGATAGATGATAGATGGATAGAGAGATAGATACATGATGGATAGTTAGACAGTGTCAGGTATTGCTGGCATTCGAGCCGAGGACCTTTGGGTTTCTGGCTCGATACCTTAACCATTTGGCCAGGTGAGCAGCCTGTAGGGCTGCTCGCTATGTGTAACCTGGCCTCTGCAGTCCCAGACCAGCTTCCGCCTGATTGGCCTCTCCAGCCCCAGCTCAGCTGCTGCCTGTTTGGCATCTACAGCCCCAACCCAGCTGCTGCCTAGTTTAATCAGCCAATCAGGGCTGACTCTTCCCTATTTAAGGGTAGCACTTAGACCTACTCCTTGCCAGAGCATTGCATGGTTTTCCTAGTACTGCGGCAGAGCCCCTAACTAGGTAGCTCTTGCCCCTTTTCCCTTATTATTCTGCTTTGCCTTGTCTTGTCTGCCTGTCCTTGTCTTGTCCTGCTTTACCTTATCTTGTACCTTCCCAGCCTTGACCTTGATCTGACCCTGCCTTGCTTGTTCCTGATTTCTGCTTCCTGTTCCACCTTGTACCTTGCCCTGACTTCACCTTGTACTGACCTTGTCTCGCCTGTTCCTGATTCTTGCTTTCCGACCCTGCCTTGCACCCCTCTCTTGCTATCCTCGGCTCCAGTCCTCTCTTGCTATCTTGCTCCAGTCCTCTCTTGCTATCCTCTGCTTCAGTCCTCTCTTGCTATCTTGCTCCAGTCCTCTCTTGCTATCCTCAGCTCCAGTCCTCTCTTGCTATCCTCGGCTCCAGTCCTCTCTTGCTATCCTCGGCTCCAGTCCTCTCTTGCTATCTTGCTCCAGTCCTCTCTTGCTATCTTGCTCCAGTCCTCTCTTGCTATCTTGCTCCAGTCCTCTCTTGCTATCCTGCTCCAGTCCTCTCTTTGCTATCCTGCGATCCACTCTAATCTCCTTCTGCTCCTGTCTTGCTATCCGCTCCAGTCTCCCTCTGCACTCTATCCCCAGTTTGATCTGATCTACGCCCGCACTGTCCTGTCCCATCCAGTCTGTTCCTGTTCCTCTCCTGCCCCGTCCAGTCTGTTCCTGTTGAGTCGTCGCCCTCTTCTTCCTGCCTAGTCCAGTCCTGATCTTCGCCCTCTCTGTCCTGCTCTGCACCTGATCCAGAGTGACTCTTCGCACTCATCAACCTGTTCCTGCTTTCCCTTCAAGTGTTCCCTAGGCACATACAGCTCCTGCCTCAAGGACTCGCCCTTTCCCTTCAGTCTCCACAGCTCCCCCTACCTAATCCTTGACAGACAGATAGATAATGGATAGATATATAGATATATATATAATGGATAGATTGATGATCGATAGATAGATAGATAGATAATAGATAGATGATGGATAGATAGATACAGGGCCGGATTTACATAGTGGGCACCCCTAGGCCCACTACCGTTCGTCGCCCCTGTCCCCTCCAGGGGAACAGGAGCAATGGGAATTGGCGCATGGGAAATGTAAAAAATGATTTTATCTCCAGTGCATCCCCAGTGTTTTTGAACCAATGTGGGTGTGGTTGGTCAGCATGCCGCCCCCTTAAAATCCTGCCGCCCTAGGCCCGGGCCTAGGTGGCCTTTCCACAAATCCGGGCCTGGATAGATAGATGGATAGATAGATACATGATGGATAGCTAATGGATAGATAAACAGAGACATAGATGGCTAGATATGTAGACAATGGATAGATAGATGATAGATGATAGATTGAGTGATAGATCAATGATTGATTATGGATAGATATATAGATAGACAGATTGGTAGATAGATAATAGATGTATGGATAGGTAGAGCAATGATATTTCACAAACCCTACAGTATTTGTATCACATGGTATATATACTCTTCCTCTAATTATCTGCACATCTGAATGAGCTCAAATTTCTTCCCCTGGGAAAGTCATACAGATGAGTAACATGATATATGCAAATGCAAATAAGCATTCTGATTCGGTTCAGCTGGGCAGAAGGATTCGGCCGAAACCGAATCCTGCTGAAAAAGGCTGAATCCTGGCCGAATCCCAAACCGAATCCTGGATTCGGTGCATCCCTACATATTAGTGATCACAACAGGGTGTCCATGGTATAAACACACTTGGAATAGATGTATAGAAGAAAGAAAAGTCAACACTGTATTTATTTGTTGTGGGTGTAACTGTTGTCGTGTATACATAGAGTAGTGGCACATAAAGTCATACACGCTGATTATGTAGAGAAACGGAGGGGATTAGGTTTGGAACAATTCACCTGCTTCTTCTATTCTATATTGAACTGAGTTTAGTTCCCTCCAACCTACACATGCTTGTACATAGTTATTATGTGTGAGTGAGGCTGCTTTATAGATCTATAATATTTACATTTGGGTGTTGACTTTCTCGAAAGTGTAAGTATCAACGACTATAATGATTTGACGCAAGAGTTGACATTTGACATAAATCAGACAAATGTGGCCAAACCCTGTCTTAATGAGTTATTTAGCAATAGAATAACATCCAATCTGCTGCTGCCCATGTAATTAATCATAAAGCTTTCCCTAAATATAAGATAAATAATAGATCAATGTTGCTGTTTCACTGTCCCCTATCCCACCCTTTATGATCATGTGGATTTTTGCTAAAACATAATTTGACAGTAAATATGGTATTTCAGCTGAAATGTTCTAAATGTCATCATTGCATACCTCCCAACATTCCAAAAAGTGAACCATTTGGACCACACCCATTTTGTAGCCACATCCCCTAATTACCATGTAAATGTTACGGAATTTGGCAGGTTATGAAAGTCTGAACACATTTCTGGGAGCTTAAGTGCAATGTTTTTATTGTGTTCTTACAGTTTTGCTAATGAAAGTAAAATTGCCCTTTAAGCTTCTAGTCAATTCTCCCAAGAGACCTGCTTATCTTAAATAGTTACAATTGTATCTTTGCTTATCTTAAATTGTTACAAATGTATCTAAGTGCAGCTGCTCAGTGTTCTGGTCTCTCTGCCAAAAAGCCTCTTATTTTAATTAAGTTTCAGAAACTTTGTATCATTTTCTGGCTTCAGTGCAGGAAATCGAATAAAAAAGTCAGGACATTTCAGTACGAAACCCAGGACTGCGGGCTGAGCTGTCAAAATCGGGACTGTCCCACAATAAACAGGACAGTTGGGAGGTATGTTACTGGGCAGACGCTGTGTGAATAATCAGATTGAGTAATAGCAATGAGCAAAGAGAGTTCTAATTATATTTTATGATTTCAAAAGTGAAATTACCCAATTATTACCCAATAGTCGGTTGTTATTAGTACAAGCGGCACCACCTTTTTTTTGCAGACTGAGCATAAATAGAAGCTGAACATTGAGTTCGGCATCAATGCTACTAAAGAGACAGGTAAGAGAGTGATTATTCTCTAGTGTGGACAGTGGGTTAGCATGGCCTTTATTCTGTGCCAACAATTGTCTCCTTTTCTCTATAGGTCAGAATGTCACGCCGATCTCCAATCCCACTGCTTTTGGCACTGGGTAAGTAAAATCTGATAACTGTGATTTTTATTATATTTATATATATTTATTTATTATATGTTGATGCATTTTAATGGTATTTCCGACCCTGTAAAGCTGAGGAAACATTTTAGCAAACAATACAGAGGTAGGTCTACAACCCTAATGTTCTTGGACTACAATTCCCAGCATACATTACCTTTGATAGTCCATATGCTGAGATGTATAGTTCAGATCCCCATTAAAGGAGAACTAAACCCCTGTAAATCGAAAACTCCAAAGATACTGAAGATGGCGCCCAAGACCTCCACTGTGCTAGTTTGCATGAGTATGAAGTTTGAATTTCAGAAATTCGGGACTTTGGAATTTTAAAACCCTGCCTTAATTACATTTATTTAGAAAAAGACGGAAGTGTGTATGTTTTGTTAACTATTTAATAACATAACAATCCTACTGTCAACAAAAAAGTGACAGTTTTCCTTTAATGCCAGGGACACTTTTTCAAATAAGCTACTATGGAGGGAGAAAGCAGGGAGGGGAGCCAATGGAGGAATTTGATTAAGAGGGGTTTAGTTCTCCTTTAACCTTTCAATAAAAACCAGAAGCAGACAGCATTTTTTTCCAATTTATGTTTTTTTTTCCCTTTTCCCTCATACATTGTACTTCCTGGTCCTCTTTGTGCAAGATCCAAAATCATCGGATATGAGAAGGATAGTGTAATGATGTGCACTTCTTGGTGCGGCACTTGAGAGGATGACAAAGCTGAGCTATAACCCCTATGTCAATAAAAAGTGTTGTTCACCTTTAAATTAACTTCATATGATGTGGAGATTGATATTCTGAAACAATTTGCAATTGGTTTTCGTTTTTTATTATTTGTGGTTTTTGAGTTATTTCGCTTTTTATTCAGCAGCTCTCCAGTTTGCAATTTCAGCTATCGGGTTGCTAGGTTCCAAATTCCCCTAACAACCATGCACTGACTTGAATAAGGGACTGGAATATGAATAGGAGAGGCCTGAATAGAAAGACAAGTAATAAAAAGTAGCAATAACATTTCATTTGTAGCCTTACAGAGCATTTGTTTTTAGATGGGGTCAGTGACCCCCATTTGAAAGCTGGAAGGGTCAGAAGAAGGCAGATAACTAAAAAAAAAGTAAAACATATAAATAATGAAGACCAATTGCAAAATTGCTAAGAATTGGACATTCTATAACATAAAAAATTTAAAATTTAGCTCAAAGGTGAACCACGGGAGATTAGTCGCAAAGCAGGCAACTAATCTCCCCAAAATGCCTTCCCGTCATCAAGAATGCAAATCGCCGGCAGGGTGGCATATGTATCAGTTCGGTTTTTCAAGTCGCCTGAAGTTTCCTAGTGAGGCAGCGATACGTATTCCATGCCGTCGGAGATTGGCATTCTTGCCGGCACCTGGCAGTTAATCTCATTGTGTGCCACTACCCTTAAAGACTTTTCCTTTATTGAAAACTCTACCTTGAGAAGGAATACCTAACCAGCACTTAATTTATATCATATTTAGTGACCTATTAAAGAATCTTATTGTGTCGGCCTATATATATTAGTACATTTTGCCTTTTTTTAGCTTTTCCCATGGGACACCATTTTGTGATGGTTTGTGTGCTTCCTCAAAGATCACCTGACAGGAAATGATGCAGCTCAAGCTGTAACAGGAAGTAGTGAGAAAGTAAAAGACAGAGCTCTGGCCATTCACTGGTTAGACCAATGGGACTGCAGTCAGTGAAAGTGCCACAATCTCAGGTCCCACTTCCTCAGCCATAGAGGGGCACCCCTGTCCCCATTCCTTCCTACCCCTGACATGAGCCCACCCATCCAACTAGGGTTGCCACCTGTTCAGTTTTGATCTGAACAGCCCATTTTGTTGAAGGGCTGCCTGGGTCAAAACCCTGCCTGCCCAATTTTCCAAAGTAGGAAAACCAGGATTCCCTGAGATTGACAAGGCAATCAGCTAATCGTCATGTCATAACACCGCCTCAGCTTGGTCCCGCCTCTCCGTCTGGAGTTAGTCGGGAGGAAAGATGGCAACCCTGCATCCAACCTGCCACCCCACTGCAGCTACCTCAAATTTATCCCCCAGTAATGGGCAGGAAAAGTAATATTAACTTGGTTCATTTATTAATATGTTTGGCAACATAATCAAATAATATGGACCCATGCTAGGGAATCATTTCACATACTGTAACAGATAGATATAACTATGGGGTGCTGCATTAAAAATATATAGCTTAGAGGTTAGTTCTGCCGTAAGTAAGGCTGCAAGATATGTACTGTCATACGCAGCTAATATTGAGTGTAATTTGTACCTCTCTTTATAGCCCTTACAGTGACGCTGATGATATTGCAAACCCTTGCAAATACTGGTAAGAAAGATTCATTGTCTAAAACTGCACTCGAAAATTTAATTTTAGTATGGTATAGCCAATAAAATTCTCAAAAAATATGCAGAAGGTCTTCAGTTTTATGGTGGAATACCTATGCTGTCATAGTTTTATGGGATCTTTCTATACAGACTATGAGCACATTTAGGGGACTGTTCCTGCTGAATTGTGCTTAGTACAGGGAATACCTATGCTGCCATAGTTTTATGGGATCTCTCTGTACAGACTATGAGCAAACTTAGGGGACTGTTCCTGCTGAATTGTGCTTAGTACAGGGGATACCTATGCTGTCATAGTTTTATGGGATCTCTCTGTACAGACTATGAGCAAACTTAGGGGTTGTTCCTGCTGAATTGTGCTTAGTACAGGGGAATACCTATGCTGCCATAGTTTTATGGGATCTTTCTATACAGACTATGAGCACATTTAGGGGACTGTTCCTGCTGAATTGTGCTTAGTACAGGGAATACCTATGCTGCCATAGTTTTATGGGATCTTTCTATACAGACTATGAGCACATTTAGGGGACTGTTCCTGCTGAATTGTGCTTAGTACAGGGAATACCTATGCTGCCATAGTTTTATGGGATCTCTCTGTACAGACTATGAGCAAACTTAGGGGACTGTTCCTGCTGAATTGTGCTTAGTACAGGAGAATACCTATGCTGCCATAGTTTTATGGGATCTCTCTGTACAGACTATGAGCAAACTTAGGGGTTGTTCCTGCTGAATTGTGCTTAGTACAGGGGAATACCTATGCTGCCATAGTTTTATGGGATCTCTCTGTACAGACTATGAGAAAACATAGAGGCTGTTTCTGCCGGTTTTCCTAATTTGGAAAACTGGGCAGGCAGTTTTGACCCGGGTAGCCCTTAAAATTACCGGGCTGTCAAAACCGGACAGACGGCATCCCTAGCCTTTATACATTACATTTTTGGCTAACTAGCTATATTAGAAATATTTTTATTTTGCACATACTCTCTATTTACCCAGTTTTTATTTTTTACACTGAACTGTTCCTTTAATGTGAAGATGAACCACTCCCTTTAAATGCTATTGCTAGCTGTATTTAAAGGTTTCATGACATTTCCTTTTATTTTGGCACCTGAAACACTTCTCTGCTGTCATTGTACAGATCTCAGCTGCCCACCGAACCAGCAGTTCTATGATTGCAAGCCCTGCCCGAAGCTTTGTGGGGACAAACCCGTTTATTGCCTCGAGATCTGTGAACCCGGCTGTTCCTGCAGTCCTGGATATGTGAAGCAGACCGATGACTCCACTGAGTGTATTCCAAAAGAAGAATGTATCACCTGCCAAGGGTTGCAAGTCTATTCAGAATGCAGGGGGCACTGCCCACCTAGCTGTGAGGATAAGCCATGCACTTTTATATGCCAGTCTGGGTGCATCTGCAAAGAAGGATATTTGTGGCACAATGGAGAGTGTATCCCTGAGTCACAGTGTCCTAATAAACAGTAACAGTGATCTCAATATAAGCTGGGCAGGAACATGCCAAATGTATGTTGTGTTGGTTGCCATTTTGCAATAAACTGCTTTATTTACTAAACTGCCTGGTATTGGGCTTTTAATTACAGCAGTCGGAAAGGCATAAAGCTATGATATATACAGAAAAAAATCCCTCCATTTTTACCAAAAACGGATCAATTTCACAATAACATTAACATTAACTCCGGAAGAATGATATTTATAAAACAGTGATTTTTTTTTTATCAACCAATTAATAAAGTATATATACTGAATTCATTAACTATTGTCCATTCAAATTCTCTTTAAACTGTGTCTAATGACTTTTACTTCTCTGTGGTAAATGTAGTGAAAATTCGACCTCTCATGGGGTGTTATAGGGCGAATAAATTAATAAAAAGGCGAGTCCACAATTCCATAAAGTGCAGGGCAATAACTAAATTAATTAATTAAAAATGAAATCATGAGTATTCAAGTGACTGCTTGCAAATTAATGAGTATTAATCATTTGAATTAACTAAACATAGAGCTCAAAATTCATCAGTTGAAGCAAGAAAAGGAAATTCATAGAAGGTGGAATTGTACCATCAGAACTATCTCAATTTTTTGCTACCTTTGGGGCACCACAGATGGAGAAGTCAGAATACCAGGGACTCCCTAGAAGTGATGTCCGCGACCCGAACCCACACTCCCTCCACCCGCCCATGCCCAACTTCCGGGTTCCTTTTATAGACCCGCCGATGACATCACAACAGGGGTGGGGCGAACAGGCACTTGGCAATAAAAGCGGAAGTCGGAAGCTGGCAGTGTAAGGTGGCGGGCTGGGATAGCAGGCAGAAGAGCTTGACCCGCCCTCCAACCGCAAATG
This sequence comes from Xenopus petersii, assembly GCA_038501925.1. Classification (NCBI taxonomy): domain Eukaryota; kingdom Metazoa; phylum Chordata; class Amphibia; order Anura; family Pipidae; genus Xenopus; species Xenopus petersii. Next base: position 7,936,082 of record CM076684.1, on the reverse strand, counting down.
CGGGTATCGGGCTGGTCCGCACGCTAATCCCTAGCGACTTCTTGTAGAACTGACTTCTATAATCTTCTGTGCTGAAGGGCTGTTATTAAGGTCGAGTTGTGTTTTTTCCATGAAAAATTGAGTTTAAGGTTATTTTTGAGACAAAAAAAAGATTTTGAGTTTAAAAAAAACCCACATTTTTCATGTTTTTTTTTAAAAAAAATTTAAATTTTTCGAGATTTATTATACCCCGAAACTAGAAATAACTTGAATACAAAAAATACACCATCTAAAACCTGTCGAGGTCATGTAGGAGTCAATGGCAGAGGTCCTTGAATCATTTGAAAATGTTTGTAGACTTTCTGATGTTCGAGTTTCGCTCAAAAACTCAATCAATTCGAGCAATTCAAATTTGTTTTCGTCAAAAACTCGATCAATTCGGGTTTTCGGATTGTGAACGCCGAACTCAATGATTCAAGTTTTTTCCATTCGAGTTCTTTCTTAAATTAGACACCATTCGAGTTTTGAGTTCATTAGAGGTTTAAAAAAGCTCCCACAACTCTAAAATGGGACCTTTGATAAATAAACCCCTTAATGTGTAGCATTTTTAGCCTACTTCTTTAGTTAAGTGTTAGTTCTCCTTTAATATTATATCTTTACATATGCAGTAGCACATTTCAACTTAGTATCCACACACATTATGCTCACTTAATATTTTTGTTACTTTTCAATTAAAGGAAAACTATACCCCCCAAACAATGTAGGTCTTTATTAAAAGACACTGAGTAAAACAGCTCATGTGTAAAACCTTGCTTCATGTAAATGAACCATTATCATAATAATATACTTTTTTAGTAGTATGTGCCATTGGGTAATCATAAATAGAAAATTTCCATTTTAAAAAATAAGGGCCGCCCCCTGAGATCGTAAGATTCACTGTGCACAGATACAAACCACATGTAAGGTCACATGAGCCAATTAACAGACAGAGTTCTGCCTTTTGCTTCCTCACTTCTTCCTGTTACAGTTAGTGTTGTAGTATTTCTGGTCAGGTGATCTCTGAGGCAGCACAGATAGAGTCACGAAATGGTGGTTCAAGGCAAGAGATGTAAAAGGGCAATATTTATGTAAATATATATTCCAGTTTGGTAAGATTCTTAGATATGTCATTCAATTTGATATAAACTATCTGTTGCTTAAGTATTCATTTTGGGGGTATAGTTTTCCTTTAAGTTTATGATTTACAAATGTGGGACGGCTATGGGGTTGAAAACCCTTCTCTATTCTCTATACAGGATAATGGGAGGAATACGGTATTTACAGTGAGAAAGGTTCATTCGAGGATCACATGCAATTTTTGGTCATTGTGAAGATAGCTTGATATTCATTATTAAAGGCACTTAAACACTTCTATCAATATTTAAATGTAATTATTTAAATCTGATTTCCAAAAAATGTCTCAGGAAATGACTGATATTATTCTGAGTTGCAGTGATGCCGGGGTCTCAGCCACAGTTTACCTAAAGTAATGGTCAGTAAATAGTATATTAGAGGCTGGTACATTGATGACTAGAGAATACTTTTAAAATTGAGACTTTTGTGACAATTTACTTGATTGTAACTTTGGGGACTTTATGGGGGCTGATTTATCAAAGGTCTTCAAATTTATGTAATTTTTTTGTTACTCTCATGTACTCAAAACTCGAATGTTATCTTATTTAAGCAAAAAGTCGAATGGCTAAAATCCCAACGGATGTTACTGATCCGAAAACTTGAATCAAATACGAATTGAATTCAAATGAAAGTCGATTCGAGTTTTCCTCCGAAAAAAAATTTGAATGTCAGGAAGACTATTTACATATTCAAATGGATCAACGGACTTCTGCCATTGACTTGTAAATTAATTTGGCAGGTTTTAGGTGGAGAATATTGGAATAAAAACTGTTTCCGTGGTGACGGTGGTAAATTTCACATTTACATTCGAGTTGGTGCTTTTAAATTAGAATTTGAGTTGTGACAAAAAATTTGAAAATTTGAATTTACAATTCAAACCTTAATGAAGCTGTCCCTATTACAGTTGCAATGTAACATTAGGTTGTAGAGGCAGTGACACATCTGGTGTCTTATTTATTAACCTTAGAATATGAGAATTTTTGAGTTTTTCTTCATTCACATAAACTCGAAATTTTACCAGTCTTGAATGTTTGCTTATTTATCAAAAAAACTTGACTGCTAAAAATTTGATTGAATAAAACCAGGAATCTTCCCGAATACATCAAATCCACATTCTACTGATCATTTTCAATGGGACCAAAAACTCAAGAAAAGGTGAAAGATTCAAGAAAATCGCCGAGGACATCTCCCATCGACTCCTACATAAACTCAGCCGCTGTTTGTTGCTGCATTTTTGAATTCAAGTTTTTGAAACTCTAATTTGAATTTGTAAATTTTACCTAAAAAAACGCTGGAATTGGGGGGAAATGTAAATGTGAAAGTTGATAAATCAGCCCCCTTTGAAAAGCTTGTTAGAGATAAAAGGAAGTAGGTTATAATTCTAGCCACCAGGAAGCACATGGATTGGATTCAAACTTTATTAAATATGTATATGAATAATTGTTTCTTGTTCAGATGTTGAAGGCCAAATCACTAAGGGGGTTCCAATTTGTCAGATACCCCCATTGATAATAATCAGGAACTGGTGCCTGAGTGTGAAGTCCCAATTTCATTCAGTTGTTCTATTGTGCATACACGTCACCCAGGGACACAGAGATGATAGCCCCCCGATCTTAGGTGAGTGATTATAATCAATGGGAACCCACCCCCCAGTTATTTAGCCTTTAACATTTCAACAGGAAATATAATTATAAATATATTAATTAGGGTTTGAATTCAGTCTCCATGTTGTCTAGTGGTTGGAATAATAACCCACCCAGTGGTTCCTGAGAGATCCAGTATGGCTACAGTTTCAATGTATGATTGTGAAATAGACATAATTAAAAAGGGTGCAGGGGTTGTGATTGCACTTGGGCCTGTACCCCCATGGGGCCTATTAGGAAACAAAACAAGGACAGGATTATGAAGGGAAGAGGAAGGTATTCAAGCACATGTACAGCTGGCCATATACTCAGCGTTCCTCTTGTTTGACAAAGTTGCCAAACGAACGGATCTCTCGATATGCCCACCTTGAGTTGGGAGATATCGGGCTGATATGATCATGGGCCCTAGGGCCCAACAATCGGGTCACAACGCAGGAAATACAAGAGGTTGGATTGCGGACCCCATCAATGAACCAATGCGATCCTTGATCCAACTAGGTTTTTAAACCAGGATTGGTTTATTGATCGGGGAAGCCTGGTCAGATGGCCCCATACACCAATAAGCTGCCTACTTGGTCTGTTGGAAGCTTATATCGGCCATGTATAGCTAACTTAAAGGAGAACTAAACCTACCATTAATCAAAAATCCCCATCCCCTTCTGTCCATTGGCCCCCCTCACTGCTTTCTCCCTCCTTAGTAACCCAGTGGAAAAAATATTCCTGTATTGTACCTTGGCATATTCATGCAGAGTAGCGCAGAGGAGCTCTCCAACGCCATCTTCTGTATCTTCTGGTTCCTCGCAGAAGTGAGAGCCAGCATGGAGCTTATTTGCGCATGCGCAGTTGGGACTGCTCCGCATGTACGGAAAGCTCAGAAGATTGCCGAAGGAAAACAAGAGTATCCGAAGAAACTGAAGATGGCGCCGAAGAGCTCCGCTGCGCTACTCTGCATGAATATGCCAAGGTACATTACAGGGATAATTTTTCCACTGAGTTACTAAGGAGGGAGAAAGCATTGAGGGGGGCCAATGGATGGAAGGGGATTTTTGAGTTCTCCTTTCAGTCTTAGATGGGTGGAGAGGAGATGTGTGGAGGAGGATGATGGAGGCCATTCCAGAACTTTGGGGGTTCCCAGGTATAATTCCTGTACCAAGGCCCATGCAATTATAGTTACTGGAAAAAGAAATACATAAAGACCACACAATGTTCTCTTGCAGGAGCCCCTGGGTCTTCACCAGCACAAGTTGTTCTACACTTCATTTCATTATTTATTTCTATAAGAACTGATCTACCCGGTGTTCATTTGAATTGTTAAACCTTTCCACTATGTAATGGCACGATCGGATTGGCCAGACAGGCGGGTGTGTGTGATTTTTGAGTCTGGACAGTGTACAGAATTAAGCTAAGTACCCATTTCCTTATATATGGCCATACCCTATGGGAATTAGAAACCTGATTGGTCAGATTGAATTGCCATAAGAGGTTCAAGGACAAAAGTTTAGTGAATACAAAGCAGCCATAAGACATGAAAAACAAAACTTTGTTGCTTTCCACGTCCGTATGAATATTATCCTATCAGGAAGCGTCCTAAGGTATGCACATGGGGGCCCAATGTACTTGTTGAGGTTTTGGTTCATTGTGTATATGTCTGTATGAATAAAGAACACCCAAACAAACAAACAAATGGACAAGCGCTCTTCTTTATACATAAGATACATTTACTAAGAATATTGACACATTACAAAAAGTTGAGTAAAAAACAAAGTTTTTCTGAATAAAACCATTTATTTTTATCTAAGAAACTAATTTTAAGGTGTGTTACAAAAACTATAATCTCTGATAAAGACAGTCCTATATGCATATAGGCAAGAGCCCCCCCCCATTTCCCCAGCCCCCCATCTCCTGTAGTTTAGGGTGCGGCACATGTGAGGTGCCCCATCCCAGACTATAGGGTGCCAGTGACACCTAAACAGGATCACTGCAGGTTTGGGCACTGCAGCTTTATTCCATAATACGAAATTTAACTTCAGCATGATCCGACTTTAAGGCCTCAGCTCTACGAGAGGGAAGTCGAATGGGTGAAATATTAAAATGTGCAACGTTTGCTATATACAGTAGCCCATAGCAACCAATCAGCATCTAGCTGCCTTTTTAGAAGTAATGATATGATTGGTTGTTATGGGTTATTGGAAACTTTTGCTACATTTCCCCATAATAGTTGTGTTTTTGAAAAGTACATAAATAATAGAAGTAAATGATTGTATCATGATATAGTAACTCTATACATAAAGTGATAACTGCTCTATATTATCCACAGCCGGTGCCTCTGGGAAAGGATGGTCAGCGAGTACTTTGGCTGCATCCAGGGCTTGAGGAGGTGGATGGGATGTTCCCAGATAGATCTTTGTTCTCAGTGCGGCCCTAATGAAAATGCATATATTATGTATGAGACAGTGCAGAAACCATGATCTTATATTTACTAAGATCCCTCAGGTTGCAACCCCTTCCTTGCTCTGTTTCATTGTGAAGTGATGGATTCTGGGACTTGAATTCCCTCCAATTGCACCAACCCCCTATGAAAAAGCAGATGGACGTCATGTCCAGGAACAAGGTGAGTGAGGGGGTTGCTTTACATTGGGAGCCTAAGGAAGGAGGGGATAAGAAGGAGGACATTATAGGGTTTACACCTACAGTAAATAGTATAATATACAGGCCAGGAGTTGCCCACGGGCCCCCCTTTCTACCAGTTTTGGACTATGCCTACTAAAGCCCAGCAGAAAAACGCACATCAAGGGCCCACTCTCACAAATATTGGGTACGAAGAGAATGGGCAGGACATGGGCGAAGGCAACTATTTATATTGGGGAAGGTAAGAAACCATTTAAACAATGAAGAGGGAATGTACGAGAGTATCGACCCAATGAAGGGCACAATCTATTCAATTAGAAGAACACAGAGGGTAAATGACTACAGATATTTATTGGGAAAGGCACAATTACAATAACTGAAGGGAGTCTGATGGAGAGAAGAAGATGGGCAAAACCATTAAAAATTGGGGTTCAGCACAAGGGAGAGGGCTGTGGGGTGCGGCACCTATATTGATGGAAAGGATAGAAACAAATAAAGGGATTCCAGAAATGTTAAGAGAGGAAACATGGGAATAGGAGAACAAGGAGCCTAAAGCCATACAACCCGCATACACCAACTGCAATTCCACAAATAGATACAGTATATCCCCAGAACATGGACATATACCCTCCAAGCAACTTTATCATTGGACTCGTCTAGGAACCTATGTGAACACTGTAAAGCACTTTTATATTCATACATCCCACCCCTTTACCTGAGGCTGCTTCTGGCTTTTCTTGGTCCTGAAGAAATCCGGCTTTTTTGTCTGCTTCTGTTTATTTGGACCAGGAAGACTGGACTGGCTTTTCTTGGTCGTGAAGAAATCCGTCATCTTTTGCTGCTTCTGGTCATTTGAATCAAAAACACTGGACTGAGCGGCTCTTTTCTTTGCCTTTGGCGAGCGGAGCTTCTCCAGCTTTGTGCGGATCTTTGTCTCACTGCGGAAACCACACAGCCAATGATTATACTGGGGATATATCTGCACCAGCTCACCCACCAACTGCCCTCTGCCAGCTCAATATTAGGGATGCACCGAATCCACTATTTTGGATTCGGCCGAACCCCCGAATCCTTCGTGAAAGATTCGGACGAATACCGAATCCGAACCCTAATTTGCATATGCAAATTAGGGGTTGGAAGGGGATCCGCTTCAAAAAGCGGATTAGGCTCCTTGCAGCCCCGGGTGCAAGCCGTGCCCCCTGCCAGGGCAATGTATTCATGTAGCAAAATAAAGCAGCAGCACTCCAGTATTTTTTGAAAAATTGCAAAAACTTTACTTACATGCCATAGGCTATGGCATGTAAGTAAAGTTTTTGCAATTTTTCAAAAAATACTGGAGTGCTGCTGCTTTATTTTGCTACATTTTTGACTTCCTTGTTTTGTGACAAAAAGTCACGCAATTGCCCTCCCCGCCCCTAATTTGCATATGCAAATGAGCTTTTGGCTTTCCCTCTTTATAATAAAAGATTAGGGAATCAAGTGCACAGGGAGGGTAGCAGGTCTGCAAGTACAGGGGTAGCAGGGGGTGCATCTGCATGACTTGGAGGATTGAAGTAGAAAAGGTTTTGTGTGCATCCCAGATATGTGCACCTGGAAAAAGTGGGAGCACAGAGGACCCTGTAGCGGGGGCTTGAGTTTGATACCTGCACCAGGGCCAGTAGCACTCTAGTTATGCAACAGGAGTAGCAGACGGCACAGGGGGGCTATATCAATGAATGTGCACAAAACTAATACTTTTCAATGGAAGAATAACAATATATATACACTTAGGGGGTTATTTACTAAAATTGGAATGCTTCTCGTGTTTTAAAGGGATTCTGTCATGATTTGTATGGTGTAGTTTTTATTTCAAATGATACTGCAAATAATTCACTCTACAATATAAAATGTCATTCCTGAACCAGCAAGTGTATTTTTTAGTTGTAATATTGGTGTGTAGGTGCATCTCAGGTCATTTTGCCTGGTCATGTGATTTCAGAAAGCGCCAGCACTTTAGGATGGAACTGCTTTCTGGCAGGCTGTTGTTTCTCCTACTCATTGTCACTGAATGTGTCTCCGTGGGACCTGGATTTTACTATTAAGTGTTAATATCTACCAGGCATCTGTTATCTTGTGTTAGGGAGCTGCTATCTGGTTACCTTGCCATTGTTCTGTTGTTAGGCTGCTTGGGGGGGGGTGATATCACTTCAACTTGCAGTACAGCAGTAAAGAGTGACTGAAGTTTATCAGAGCACAAGTCACATAACTGGAGGCAGCTGGGAGACTGACATGTCTAGCCCCGTGTCAGAGTTCAAAATTAAATATAAAAAAATCTGTTTGCTCTTTTAAGAAACAGATTTCAGTGCAGAATTCTGCTGGAGAAGAACTATTAGCTTATGTATTGGAAAAAAAACATTTTTCCTATGACAGTATCCCTTTAAAAAAAAAAACAAACTCAACCAAACTCCCATCTACTAATTTATCTTATTTACTAATAATTTAACTTGAAAAACTCGGTTCCAGAAAAATCTCGAAAAAATATCTCGAAACATTTCGAAAACAAATCTCGAAAATTTGTGGGTCAATTCGAATCATGTGACTTTTTCGGATTGTCATGCATTAAACCCAAATTCATCAAGTCTGACGCCCAAAAAGCTTGATTTTTTCATGATATCACCTGAATTCTTTGGATTATCGTAGGAAACCCAGCGCAGACAACTATATCTTCAAATTGTAAAAGGGGCATCTGCCATTGACTTAGACATGAACTCGGCAGGTTTGAGATGCAGTATTTTCAGATTTGGACGTTTTAGCAGCCTCAGGGGTATAAAAACTCAAAAATTAAGTTTTTTTTTTTTTCATGAAAAATGTGAGTTTTCCCCTTTAATAGCCCAACCAGATGAATTAAAGTTTTCATAAATAATCCCCTTAGTGTATATACATGGAGTAACCTTTTTGAGCTGTCCTGGTAAATTCTGATGTATTTTGTGTACTTTTGTCCCTACAACCAAAATGTATCTAGAACAAGCTGACAACATAAAAGTAATTTGAATTCACTCAACATAAACATATACTAAACAGTTGCTTAGAATTAGCCATTCTATAACATAATAAAAGTTAATTTAAAGGTGAACCACCCCTTTAAGAGAGAGGGATAGATACACTTTCATTTTCAGAATGCATTTTAAAAAACAACAGCATTGTACATGTAGACTACTTCTTAAAGGGACAGCACACCACATTATTTCAACATTAGTCCAGTGAATATATTGTTTATTGTTGAAAAACAGGTAAACTGAAGCTCCTCCATGTTTGGTCCTTGTGAGGCAGATAAATATGTTACCAGTGCCCAGATAATTCCATGTGTATAAAGGTTTTACATGTAGTGACCCTGAGTTTTGTGAATATTTACTCAGGGAACCCCTCCTATAGTTTAGACTCCTAAGTGGGCCACTTTTTTTCAGTTCAGTTGGTTTCAGACAATTGAACAGAAATAAAGATTTTTTCCAATAACTTTCTATGTTCTATTTGTCGCAGTTTTTCTAAGACTGAAGTGTAAAGTTTAATTTTTCACCTTCTAAAACAGCTCTGGGAGGGGGTCGCCGACTCTGTAAACTGTTCTAAATTGTTACATTTTAGTGATACATTTGTTATCTTTGTCCCTGCTGAGCAGAATCCCTGAGTTACATTACAGGCAGCTGTTAGAATGTATACAATAGTTACTAATACTCCAGAGATACTGCTGAGAAATGGATCAACTAAATGTTGCAAAATTGTAACAGAATCGCCAGACTCAAACACCAGAGACACCAACATTCAACTTTAAACTTAGATTTTGGAAAAACAGTAAAAAATAAAAAATGGAAAGTGATAAAAAAAAAGTTGTTAATTCTGAAATTGAACTTAATAAGGTGAACAATATATTTAACACAATTCAGGAAGTTATTTCCCCTTTGTCTGGGTTAAGTGGTTTTGTTTAGGTAACAAGTGTCCAGCAGGTGGCGGAATTGGTGGATATAAAATGTGCTCAAGGTCTTTCCTGGGACCTCACCTCTCTGGGAAGTTGTTACAGGCCCAGGGCTCCAGTTTGGGTTTAATTTAGATAAGATTAAAGGTAACCAGTAACACCATTTTTTATTTTTAGAAAAAAAAAATGCATATACATTACTTACCTCCAATATGCTGATCTTTCCTGCTGTTTGGGTAAGACATCAGAAAAAACTAAAACCGGCACTGTCCCACGACGTCCACAGGGTCTCCGCCATCTTCTTGCTTGTTCTCTTCTTCTCCCTTACGTGCTCGCTGCTGTGTCTCTCTTCCGGCACCCGACTTCCTGGTTTGTGATGTCACTTCCGGTTTTGTGACAGTCTTTAGCCCCCAGTGTTGTACTCCACACAGCCCTCATTGGTTTTGTCTCTTTCTCCCACCATTTCTATCTTCTCTTGCTGTTCTGTTCAATTCCCTGCATTTCTCTCTCTCCCTGCTCCTTTACACAGCCGTTCCTTTAGATTGTCTGCCTCCCCGTGCATCTCGCTCTCTCTCTGCCTGCTCGTTTACCCAGCCGTTCCGTTAGATTCCCTGCCTCCCCCTGCATTTCTCTCTCTCCCCGCTCCTTTACCCAGCCGTTCCTTTAGATTGCCTGCCTCCCCCTGCATGCGCTCTCTCTCTCTTTGGAGCCTCAGCCTTTCTCTCCAGCGGCAGTTTCACTCATCACCGCTCTGGCTCCCACGCTGTATTTTGACTTCCGGTTACTTACTTCCTGTACTGTGTGGCGGAACAGCGTCAGGGACGCACACAAAGTGGTCGCCTTTTCGCCGTTTTCCATGGCAATGGAGAATAGGTATTCTGACAATTTTTTTAAAAAAATGCTAGGTATATTATATTAATGTAGTAGGGCATGACCATTATTTTTAACACATAGAATGGATTTCTTAAATAAAATTGTTTGATGTTACTGGTCCTTTAAGCTAGTATTAGTCAGTCCAAGGTTATAGTTGCTCTAGGCGCAAGAGGGAGGCACAGGGAAGATAGTGAGTAGAGTTTCACTCCAACGAGGAACAATAGTTGGGTTGGACCCCGTAGTGTGTAAGCCACTAGTGCAGGGATTCCAGTGGGTGAGTTGAGGACCAGGTAGGGTGCCAAGATACAAGACCTCAGGCTGAAGATCCCAAAGAACAGTTGCTTTAGAAGTGAGAGGGAGGCTCAGAGAAGGTAGTGAGAAGTCCTTCACTCCAACGAGGATGAATAGTGGGGTTAGGGCCCTGTGGTATGTGAACCACTAGTGCAGGGATTCCAATGCAGAGTTGGGCACAAAGATACAAGACCCCAGACTGAGAATCCTAAAAGAATAACTTATTACTCTCAGGGAGAAGTTGCCTCAGGGATCTGGTAACTTACACTTTGTCTATTTCACCTCTGGGAGGAATCTGTCCCCATTGTATGTGTGATGTGCCTCAAACAAAACGACTGCAAATTTCTTTATGAAAGTGCTTGTTAGTAAAACCTGTTATTTGCTGCAAGAAACAATTCTGGGATCTGGATCCTTTATTAAAAAGAGGAGAACATAAGCTCCCGTTAATTGCTCGAGTACAAGTGGGTCAGTGGCACAACACAAGTCTAGTCCTGTATACAAACTGAAATCACATATCTCAGGCCCACCTATGGGTGCTCTACAATCACTTATCTACTTCTCAAGGACCAAACATAGAGGAGCTTCAGTTTCCCTCAATCAAATCAAATGAAGCTGCATTGGCCGGGGATTGATGAGCTGTTATAGGGGACATTCAGGAGGTAACACCGGTGGACCAAAGAGCCAAAAACGGGTTCTGTCTCTAAGAAACAAGGACAGACGGGAACCTTAGGGGTAGAAAGCAGCGAGTCCCGGTCAGAATGACTTACTTTAAGTGTTTTTCATGTGACAGGAACTGAATCAGCTTCTCTTCATCTGGGTCTTTCCAGTTCAGCTGAACCAGACTCACATCAGTTACAGACGGCCGGAGGAATAGCTCACTTGCTTCCCGATAACAGAAATCTGCAGGAATGTGATTCTTGGCCGAGAGAGAGAGACATCCAGTTTAACCATCAATTTAAAGGGAATCTGTCGTCATTTTAAACTTTTTTTTTTTTGCATTTTTATAAAAAACACACATCCATAAACACTGTCTGGCAAATAAAATGTTAATCCACAAATCCATGCATAAGTTATTTTAGTTTGTATTTTGTCATGGGAGCTTCCATTTCTGCTCATTACACATTCATCCTGTGCTGCTCTAACAGCAGGTACAGCATTACCTCTGTGCTTGGAGGCAGCCACTCTGTAATGAAAAGCCAGGTCGCACTATGACATGAGAATCCAGCTGTACCCTCCCCCTCCCCTCTCTGCCCATGCGTGTGATGTTTGGAGGAGAGCGGTCACATGGTTTGCAGGGAACCAATTACTTTCACTTTCCTACGTCCTGCTCTACAGCTGCACTAGCAGCCCCTCCTCCCACAGACACTATCAAAGCTCCTGCCCTTCTGTAAGTTTGTTCTCTGCTTTCCTTTGGAGGGGGGAGCTTTCTCTCCTTGCTGCCTTCCTAGTTAGTTTTACTGGTTACTAGATGAGGTAAAGGAGCTGTGAGTTCCCTCTGCTTTCCTGTTCCTTTCACATGGCAGTGGGTAAATAATGGGTTAATCCCCCTGCAGTGCGCATGTGACAGGATATTAAAAATATAAAAGGCTTACTTCCGCCCCCGGCCGCCATCTTATTTCTTCCTGTCGTGCTCCCCCCAAAGTGCCAGTGGGTCCCTCTCGCCCACTGAAGTTCTGTGGGCTAAGGCTGCGGAAATCCGCCTGTGTGTGCCCCAGGATAAGCTACATGCTTGGGCCATTTGTGCCGATCGGCGCGGTCAGTCGCAGAGCCGAATTCAGCACCGTGCGCAATAAGACGCCGCGCCAGTACTTCCAAAAGGCGGGCGCGAACTCGCGTGAACCCGGAAGTAATATGGGTCGGCGTGAAAAAGCACAATGGAAGTGGGACGCCGGCGTTTAAAAGGAGCGTCCATTTTATGCCTCCCCTGTGCTGCTGCAGGTAATGCTTAATGCCTTCATGCTGTCAGAGGGTACTTATGTAAGTATTTATTCCCCTGACCTCAGGTTGGAACCCTTAAGTATGTATGCTAATATACGACCGTATTTTCTAGACTGGTGAACAAAACTGCACTAATAGAGCAACTATACAAGGATGAGCTCCAGAAGGTCTCTTTTGGGTTCCAGGGGTGAGTTTTTTCAAATGAGAGGGGAAAAAACATGTCTGCACAGTTTCAGAAGGTGGCCTCCAGATGTCAGTAAATTATAATTTTATAATATTTTAATTTATTTCTTTGCAGAAGATCCCCGAGCAGGAAGGAAAGCAGAAGAAAATCAGCCAGGCGAGACTGCATCTCATGCTCAGACATAGCACTACCAGAGAAAAGGCTATGCGGAAAATGCTTAAAAGAGGCTGTTGGAACTGATCCAAAAATGCCAGACATGATGGAATGGATGAAATCGACACTTGACAAAGCATTAAGTTCTATGGTGTCTCAAGTAACGGACAAAGTCTTAAAGAATTTGGAGAACAGAGACAGGCCATCAAACAGTCAGGAGCTGAGTGGCCCAAGTAGTCACGCTCACTCAAGTAGACAGAGCGAATCAACTCAGGACTTAAGAAATCCTTCATTGGAAGACAAATCGTCAGAAGGGGAACTATCAGAGGATTCAGAGAGGGAGGAAGATTATGCATTTAAACTCAATTTAATTGAACCCCTTATAAAAGCAGTAAGAAAAACCCTGAATTTAGAAGAACAAAGTGAAATCAAGCAAGATAGGATGTTTAAATCGGTAACAAAGAAAAATCATCTTTTTCCAGTTCACAATGTAATTCAGGATACCATAAATGATATGGAGTGTCCCGGACAATAAGCAAGTTGTGTCCAAGAAGATCAAAAAAATGTTCCCATATTCATTAGAATCAGCAAAACCGTGGGAGAACCCACCCAAAGTAGATGCGACGATTACCAGGGTGGCCAGGAGGACTACCTTAGCGGTGGACGAGGGGGTGTCCTTAAAAGATACCATGGAGAGAAGACAAGATGGAGCCCTCAAGAGAGTCTATGTGGCAGGAGGGGCGTCTTGCAAAGCTGCCATTGCTACTACCACAGTGGCAAGAGCCAATAATTTCTCGCTTGAAGATCTGGAAGAGGCCATAAAATCAGGTACCACAAGGGAGAAACTGGTTGAAGCTTTACGAGATATTTAGCTGGCAAACAATTTTCTAGCCGAAGCCTCAATGGAATCTGTTAAGCTTGCAGCAAGATCCATGAGTGTATCAGTGGTGGTAAGAAGAAGCCTATGGTTGAAACATTGGAACGCGGATTCTCAGTCAAAGCACAATCTTTGTAATTTACCTTTTAAGGGAAATCTTCTATTTGGTGCTGAGTTGGATAACATCATTTCAAAAGCATCTGCAGGGAAATCATCTTTCCTACCGCAAGATAGAAGAGAGAGGAAAAATCCACCCAGAACAAGTACCAATGCTTTCAGAGAAGCAAGACAGTATAAACCAGGAAATAAACAATACTTCAGACAATGGAAGGGTAGAAATCAGTCCTTTCCAGCAAAAAAGAGGAAACTTCAAATCAGAAAAGAAGGCATGAAGGTGCGAGGGACATTTCGCACATTGGAGGAAGACTGAAGTACTTCAGTGCGGAGTGGGCCCGAGAAATTTCAGACAAATGGGTACTGGACATAATCAAAAGAGGATACAGATTACATCTCCAGAAAAAACACAGAAATCAGTTTGTTTCATCAGACAAGATAAGAAGCAAAAAAGATACCATCATTATGAGATCAGTAATGAAAGATCTTCTCAGGAACAAAGTAATAACAAAAGTACCTCATCATCAGAGATTCAAGGGAATTTATTCACATTTTTTCCTCAGGACCAAACAAAGCGGCCAATCCAGAGTAATTCTAAACTTGAGAAGTTTAAACAAACAATTGACGGTGCCCTCCTTCAAAATGGAAACAATACGCTCCATAGCACAACTCCTAGACCAGGGAGATGGGATGATAATACTAGATTTGAAAGACGCGTATCTGCACATACCCCTAAGGAAGTGTCATTGGGAATTTTTCAGATTCAAAATCTTAAACGAACACTTCCAATACAAAACTCTTCCGTTCCCAGGATCTTCACAAAGATCTTAGCCCCTGTAATTGCAAGTCTAAGAATGAAGGGCATACAGGTTTTCGCTTACCTGGACGACATCTTAGTCAAAGCCACAACAAGAATCACTTTATTGAACCATATGAGGATTCTCATCTCGTACCTAAACCAACTGGGTTGGGTGGTGAACAAAAAGAAAAGTGTGCTTCAACCTTCCCAACATTTAGAGTTCCTGGGAGTGGAGATAGACACAGTAAAGTTCAACCTCAGCCTTCCTTTAAGAAGAAGGAAGGATATTCAGCATTCGGTGGAAAAATTCTTAGAAAAACCAGTCCAAACAGCACAAGTTTGTCAAAGATTGATGGGGAAACTCATTTCCACCAAGGACTGCGTAAAGTGGGCACAATTCCACACGAGGAATTTCCAGAACCATTTTCTTCAAAATTGGGATCACAATTATCGAAGACCTTACCAACTAATAAAGATAGACCAAAAGACAATACAGTCCTTGAGATGGTGGAAAAAAGCAGACAACTTGCGACAACCAGTCTCACTGTTCCAACACTGTTGGATAACATTGACGACAGATGCAAGCAAATGGGGCTGGGAGCCCATACAACGGAGTCTACAACCCAGGGGAGTTGGGAAAACTCAGAGATTTCAAAATCATCAAACTGGAAAGAACTCAAAGCGGTGTACTTAGGCCTTCTAGCCCTGCAACACCATCTCCTTCACAAACCAATCCTAATAAAATCAGACAACTCTACGGTGGTACAATACCTGAACAAACAAGGAGGAACCAGATCGTCAAGTTTATTAACCTTGACCACTCTTATTTTCACTTGGGCAGAGAAGAATCTGATGGATTTGAGGGCAGAACACATTGCGGGTGTTCAAAACATACTAGCCGACAAACTGAGCAGATCGTCAACACACCCAGGAGAATGGGAATTGTATCAAACAATATTCAAGATGATAGAGGCCAAATGGGGTCCCTTCTCTGTGGACCTAATGTCATCGAGAAAGAATGAGAAGTTAGCGAATTACGTGTCTTGGAACAAAGACATCAATGCGATCAAAACAGATGCCTTCTCATTCCAGTGGAAATTCAGGAGAGCTTATGTGTTTCCTCCCATACCGTTGATACCGCGTATTCTGCAGAAAATACAGAAAGATCATGTGGAAGTGGTGTTGATAGCTCCATGGTGGCCAAGAAGGCCATGGTTTTCGAAGATAAGGCTCCTAGCCAGGGACAATACATTAAGACTCCCTTGTCAAGCAGACCTGCTGTTGCAGAGAAACATGATTCATCCTCACCCAATGAAATGGGCATTGACGGCCTGGCTGTTGAAAGGCTGAACTTGTCAGCATCGGGTTTATCAGATGGTTCAATCAATACCCTATTAGCAGCTAGGAAACCAAGTACTATACAAAGATACTTTGTTGTCTGGAAAAAATTCACAGAATGGTCCAAAGAAAATGGAATAAATACTAACAACATATCTGAAATTAATCTGGTCGAATTTCTTCAAAGAGGAGTGGAGTTAAAACTCAGCATTTCCACTTTAAGGAGCCATGTTACAGCAATTTCCCATTTTTCTAAGACTTCATGGGCACAGAAACCTTTGATCAAAAGGTTTTTTCTAGGACTCAGGAAAATCAAACCGACAAACAGAATACAGATTCCTCCATGGGACTTAGGTCTGGTCCTTGAGGCTCTTACTAATGATCCATTCGAGCCAATTGACAAGATTCCACTAAAAAACTTGAACCTCAAGATGTGTTTTTTATTGGCAATAACAACAGCCAGAAGAGTAGCTGAGATTCAAGCATTTTCAATAAAGGAAGGAAAATTGACCTTCCTTCAAGACAAAGTGATCTTGAAAACAGCAGACAACTTCATACCGAAGGTAGTCTCCAATTTTCACACTAGCCAAGACATAGTTTTGCCTTCCTTCTTTAAAAATCCGAGATCCAGTGAAGAAGCAAAATGGCATACTCTGGATGTGGTCAGATGTCTGAGCGTCTACCTCGAAAGAATGAATAACATCAGGCTTTCCGATTCCCTCTTGGTCATCCCGGAAGGAAAGAAAGCAGGAGCTCAACCTACCAAATCTACCATAGCGAATTGGATAAAGACGCATTAGAATGGCCTACGAGGAGAAATCCAGTACGGTACCCTCTAATATAAGAGCGCATTCTACCAGAGGTTTGGCAACCTCATGGGCTTTTCAGTCCAGAGTTTCGTCAGAAGAAATCTGCAAAGCAGCAGTATGGCCTTCTTTCCATACCTTTATTAAAGGACAAGGAAAGGCAAAAAAATAAAATCCCATTTTTACTTTCTTTAATGAAAAAGAAACCTATCTCCAATATACTTTGATCAAAAAATGTGTACCGTTTTTATAAGAAACCTGACTGTATGCAGTGAAATTCTCCCTTCATTTACTGCTGTGGATAGGAATTGTCAGACGGTCCCTAACTGCTCTGCAGGGAAACAATCATACTTATGAACAGCAGGGGGAGCCCCCGCCTTACTTCCCAGCCATGCAGAACTCAAGCAGCTTTGTTTATGACGATCCCTAAGCAGCCCGGACCACACTGAGCATGTGCAGGGTCAGGCAAAGATGTTTAACAAAGTTACAAGATGGTGACCCCCTGTGGCCAACTTTGAAAGTATAAATCATTTGTTTGATTAGGCTTGTGGTGCAGTAAGTTCATGTTTATGTTTAGTATACAAAATACAGTATTTCTAGCCTTATTCTATTTTAGACTTTCCTTGTCCTTTAATCACTACAAGTTCGACCTAAATAACTCAATTAAAAAATCCCACCCTCGCAAATTGTTGTAAGATGCTTTTGTACATCCCATTATTTACCCACTGCCATGTGAAAGGAACATGAAAAGTGAAAATCATATCATACTTACCGAGATTTTCCTTTCCTGGACTGGAACATGGCAGTGGTTAAGGCTTCCCACCCTCGATGGGGGAGACTCCAGGAATTGAAGATGGCGGCCGGGGGCGGAAGTAAGCCTTTTATATTTTTAATACCCTGTCACATGCGCACGGCAGGGGGATTAACCCATTATTTACCCACTGCCATGTTCCAGTCCAGGAAAGGAAAATCTCGGTAAGTATGATATGATTTTCACTTATCCACCTCACACACACCTTGCTCCTTTCCTGCCTGCAATACTTCTTTTTACATTAACTACTTACTGCCTCCTTTCTCATGAGCTATTTTAACCCTTCCTAGACTTCCTCTTAAGTTTTCCTGGTTTTCAAGTATGTCCTTGTTTTATCCTTTTTTCTATTCCCTGTCATCAGTCCTGGGAGTGAACTCCTGTGTTTCTGCCATTCATTTTTGTGTAAACAAATATAAATAAACTATCTATATCAAATATTTTTCCAGTGCCCAAAATGAAGTGTGTGTATATATATATATATATATATTTATTTTTGAAACGTAAGTGGGGGCAGTGATCACAGGACTATCTTATTTCAGTCCTTCTGAAGTGGTGTCAGTGGGAGCTTATCTTGATTCCTGCCTATTGTTCAATTGACAGGCTCAGCAGACAAGGCTCTATTTACATTACAGCAGCTTGTAGGAGGGAGGGGTAATGACATCACTCCAACTTGCAGTACAGCAGTAAAGTGTGACTGAAGTTTATCAGAGCACAAGTCACATGACCTGAGGGCAGCTGGGAAATGTCAAAATGTCTAGCCCCATAGCAAATTTTAAAATTAGATATAAAAAAATCCATTTCTTGTTTTGAAAAACGGATTTCAATGCAGGATTCTGCTGTAGTAGCACTATTAACTGATACATTTTGTAAAAAAAAATATGTTTTTCCATGACAGTATCCCTTTAATACAGGTATGGGACTTGTTATCCAGAATGCTTGGAGCCTGGGGTTTTCCGGATAACGGATCTTTCTGTAATTTAGATCTTCATACCTTAACTTGAAAATCATATAAACCCAATAGGCTGGTTTTGCTTCCAATAAGGATTAATTATATCTTAGTTGGGATCAAGTACAAGCGACTGTTTTATTATTACACAGAAAAAGGAAATCATTTTTACAAATTTGGATTATTTGGATAAAATGGAGTCGGCCTTCTGAGCTTTCTGGATAGTGGATCCCATACCTGTACTGTAAAACCAGCCTTCCCTAACAAATTGAGAGTGCTGAATGAGCTTGAAGGGATTAAATGAGACCCCAGTAGGCCAGGCAGAAGCAGTTCATAAGCAGAATGAGGGTCTCGTGTATTTCTCACCTTCTGTTTAATGGTCTTTACAATGTTCTCGATGCTCCTGTGTTTTTGCATCAGCTCCAGAGCTTTCTTTATGCCTTGGAATTTAATCTTCTCACAATAGTCACATCCCAGCAATATGCACAGCTCCACAAACTGGGGTGATAAAAGTCATCATTACGGGTGCAAACAGCAACACCCTACATTGCCCAGTGACCCCCAATCAATAATTAGCATTTAGGGGTGTAATGCAGCCATTACCCCCCACTTACCCACCTGCTCCATACTCAGTTTCAGCTGTTTTAGTAGTTTCGGCAGATTGTATTCTTTTACATTCCTACAAAATAAAGTGCAGAATAACTGTCTCCCCCACTTTGTTACATTATGTATATTAAAGGGCTGGTTCACCTTTAGATGAAGTTTTTTTCACATATGTAAATATAAGGGACTAAGTTTGCCCAGGAGCAGTAACTAGTGATGGACGAATAAATTCACCAGGTTCTAATTCGCTGTGAATTTCCACATTTTTGCCGCCAGCGAATAAATACGCAAAACTGCAGCAAATGAATTTGCGAAACCGCAGTGAAAATTTGCCAGTGAAAAAAAAAATGCAGAGCGTGTAGGGATGCACTGAATCCACTATTTTGGATTTGGCCAAACCCCCGAATCCTTTGTGAAAGATTCGGCCGAATACCAAACTGAATCCGAATCCTAATTTGCATATGCTAATTAGGGGTGGGAAGGGGAAAACATGTTTTACTTACTTGTTTTGTGACAAAAAGTTACATGATTTCAGAAGGACTCGGCCTAATCCGAATCCAGCTGAAAAAGGCAGAATCCTGGCCGAATCCCGAACCGAAGCAGCAGCTTGTTTATATAAACTATAGTAGTACTTATCTGTTATCTACTGTGTACCCTGTGCTTGAATGGCTGCCCCCATGGCTACGCAGCAGCTTGTTTATATAAACTATAGTAGTACTTATCTGTTATCTACTGTGTATCCTGTGCTTGAATGGCTGTCCCCATGGCTACACAGCAGCTTGTTTATATAAACTATAGTAGTACTTATCTGTTATCTACTGTTTACCCTGTGCTTGAATGGCTGCCCCCATGGCTACACAGCAGCTTGTTTATATAAACTATAGTAGTACTTATCTGTTATCTACTGTGTATCCTGTTCTTGAATGGCTGCCCCCATGGCTACACAGCAGCGTGTTTATATAAACTATAGTAGTACTTATCTGTTATCTACTGTGTATCCTGTGCTTGAATGGCTGCCCTCATGGCTACACAGCAGCTTGTTTATATAAACTATAGTAGTACTTATCTGTTATCTACTGTGTATCCTGTGCTTG
This sequence comes from Xenopus petersii, assembly GCA_038501925.1. NCBI lineage: Eukaryota > Metazoa > Chordata > Amphibia > Anura > Pipidae > Xenopus > Xenopus petersii. The sequence continues at coordinate 7,915,886 of CM076684.1, read as the reverse complement.
AATGGCTGCCCCATGTCTACACAGCAGGTTGTTTATATAAACTATAGTAGTACTTATCTGTTATCTACTGTGTATCCTGAGCTTGAATGGCTGCCCCCATGGCTACACAGCAGCTTGTTTATATACACTATAGTAGTACTTATCTGTTATCTACTGTGTATCCTGTGCTTGAATGGCTGCCCTCATGGCTACACAGCAGCTTGTTTATATAAACCAGTGATCCCCAACCAGTAGCTCGTGAGCAACATGTTGCTCTCCAACCCCTTGGATGTTGCTCTCAGGGTCCTCAAAACAGGTCATTATTTTTGAATTCCAAGCTTGAAAGCATAAATTGAAGTATAGTGCCAAGTAGAGCCTCTTGTAGGCTGCCAGTCCACATAGGGGCTACCAAAAAGCCCATAACATCCATTATTTGGCACCCCAAGGGACTTTTTCATGCTTGTGTTGCTCCCCAACTCTTTTTATATTTGAATGTGGCTCACAGTTTAAAAAGGTTGGGGACCCCTGATATAAACTATAGTAGTACTTATCTGTTATCTACTGTGTATCCTGTGCTTGAATGGCTGCCCCCATGTCTACACAGCAGGTTGTTTATATAAACTATAGTAGTACTTATCTGTTATCTACTGTGTATCCTGAGCTTGAATGGCTGTCCCCATGGCTACACAGCAGCTTGTTTATATAAACTATAGTAGTACTTATCTGTTATCTACTGTGTATCCTGTGCTTGAATGGCTGTCCCCATGGCTACACAGCAGCTTGTTTATATAAACTATAGTAGTACTTATCTGTTATCTACTGTGTATCCTGTGCTTCAATGGCTGCCCCCATGGCTACACAGCAGCTTGTTTATATAAACTATAGTAGTACTTATCTGTTATCTACTGTGTATCCTGTACTTGAATGGCTGCCCCCATGGCTACACAGCAGCTTGTTTATATAAACTATAGTAGTACTTATCTGTTATCTACTGTGTATCCTGTGCTTGAATGGCTGCCCCCATGGCTACACAGCAGCTTGTTTATATAAACTATAGTAGTACTTATCTGTTATCTACTGTGTATCCTGTGCTTGAATGGCTGCCCCATGTCTACACAGCAGGTTGTTTATATAAACTATAGTAGTACTTATCTGTTATCTACTGTGTATCCTGAGCTTGAATGGCTGCCCCCATGGCTACACAGCAGCTTGTTTATATACACTATAGTAGTACTTATCTGTTATCTACTGTGTATCCTGTGCTTGAATGGCTGCCCTCATGGCTACACAGCAGCTTGTTTATATAAACCAGTGATCCCCAACCAGTAGCTCGTGAGCAACATGTTGCTCTCCAACCCCTTGGATGTTGCTCTCAGGGTCCTCAAAACAGGTCATTATTTTTGAATTCCAAGCTTGAAAGCATAAATTGAAGTATAGTGCCAAGTAGAGCCTCTTGTAGGCTGCCAGTCCACATAGGGGCTACCAAAAAGCCCATAACATCCATTATTTGGCACCCCAAGGGACTTTTTCATGCTTGTGTTGCTCCCCAACTCTTTTTATATTTGAATGTGGCTCACAGTTTAAAAAGGTTGGGGACCCCTGATATAAACTATAGTAGTACTTATCTGTTATCTACTGTGTATCCTGTGCTTGAATGGCTGCCCCCATGTCTACACAGCAGGTTGTTTATATAAACTATAGTAGTACTTATCTGTTATCTACTGTGTATCCTGAGCTTGAATGGCTGTCCCCATGGCTACACAGCAGCTTGTTTATATAAACTATAGTAGTACTTATCTGTTATCTACTGTGTATCCTGTGCTTGAATGGCTGTCCCCATGGCTACACAGCAGCTTGTTTATATAAACTATAGTAGTACTTATCTGTTATCTACTGTGTATCCTGTGCTTCAATGGCTGCCCCCATGGCTACACAGCAGCTTGTTTATATAAACTATAGTAGTACTTATCTGTTATCTACTGTGTATCCTGTACTTGAATGGCTGCCCCCATGGCTACACAGCAGCTTGTTTATATAAACTATAGTAGTACTTATCTGTTATCTACTGTGTATCCTGTGCTTGAATGGCTGCCCCCATGGCTACACAGCAGCTTGTTTATATAAACTATAGTAGTACTTATCTGTTATCTACTGTGTATCCTGTGCTTGAATGGCTGCCCCCATGGCTACACAGCAGCTTGTTTTATATAAACTATAGTAGAATTTCAGAAGCAAACATCAGTTTTACTAGTGCAGAGCAACATTGCACTATATTTGTATTACTTTAAAACACTTAAATGTTTTGATGTTACTGTTACTTTAATCAAATCCAGATGCTGAAACGACTTCAGGTGAGCAGTGCATAGCTGTGTAGAAATCAGTGTAGGCAGCAGTCTGCACCCGAGGTGATTATCAGCCCCACAGCATCGCCTATTAAATGGTATATACTAAGAGTGTGCGACTATAGACCAGATCCAGTATTACTTGGAGAGTTCCATTCAATTCTTACTCACCTCCCGTCATTGGCCTTTAAGTTCCGTATTAGGCGGGTGCTTCCAAACGGCAGGGCGTCCATGTCTTCTGTCACTGTGCCCCATGCTAAGCCATGTTTGACTAGCGCAGCGCACGTGGCTTCTGCTTCACCCGTGGCCTGTGTAACCGGTTTGTCCAAGGGAGAAATCATCAAACACCTTTAAGTTAACTTTTAGTTTGTTATAGAACAGCTAATTCTAAGCAACTTTTCAATTGGTAATTTAAGTTTTTTAATTATTTACCTTCTTTTTCTAACTCTTTCTAGCTTTCAAATGGGGGTCACTGACCCCATCTAAAAAGCAAATGCTCTGTAAGGCTACAAATGTATTGTTATTGCTACTTTTTACAACTTATCTTTCTATTCAGTTCCTCTTGTATTCATATTCCAGTCTCTTACTCATAGCAATATATGGTTGCTAGGGTAATTTGGACCCTAGCAACCAGATGGCTGCAATTATAAACTGGAGAGCTGCTGAATAAAAAGCTAAATAACTCAAAAACCACAAATAATAAAAGAAAATGAAAACCAATTGAAATTGTCTCAGAATATTAGTCTCTACATCATACTAGAATTAAGCGAATAAGTGGCAGAGGGATTCGTTGGTGTTGATAAAACACATCATTTATACATTTATTGAAGAATCTGCAGTTAGAAAACACACAGCATTACCTGTATATAAGGAACTCCGAGGTATTTCAGCATTGTCTCTAAGTCGTTTTTTCCCCTGTGTCCTGTGGGTGGCACAAAAGAGCTGAAATATGAGCAACGCAACAACTAAAGGTTCCTGGTATTACTGTAAATACAGAGGAGGCTACTGGCTACAACTGAAACTGTCTGGAGCACTACAAGCTTTTGAAGGTTCTGAAAGCACTTTGACCTATTGGGAGCCCTGTAAGAACTTGAGAGTTATATTGGCTTTGGGAAACAATTTAGGAACTTGAGAGTTCTGTTGCCTTTGGGAAACAGTTTAAGAACGTGAGAGTTATATTGGCTTTATGAAACAGAGTAAAAACTTGTGAGTTCTGTTGGCTTTGGGAATCAGTGTAAGAACTTGAGAGCTCTGTTGGTTTTGGGAATCAGGGTAAGAAATTGAGAGCTCTGTTGGCTTTGGGAAACAGTGTAAGAACTTGAGAGCTCTGTTGGCTTTGGGAATCAGGGTAAGAACTTGAGAGCTCTGTTGACTTTGGGAATCAGGGTAAGAACTTGAGAGCTCTGTTGGCTTTGGGAATCAGGGTAAGAACTTGAGAGCTCTGTTGGCTTTGGGAATCAGGGTAAGAACGTGACAGCTATGTTGGCTTTGGGAAACAGTGTAAGAACTTGAGAGCTCTGTTGGCTTTGGGAAACAGTGTAAGAACGTGACAGCTATGTTGGCTTTGGGAATCAGGGTAAGAACTTGAGAGCTCTGTTGGCTTTGGGAATCAGGGTAAGAACTTGAGAGCTCTGTTGGTTTTGGGAATCAGGGTAAGAACTTGAGAGCTCTGTTGACTTTGGGAATCTGGGTAAGAACTTGAGAGCTCTGTTGGTTTTGGGAATCAGGGTAAGAACTTGAGAGCTCTGTTGACTTTGGGAATCTGGGTAAGAACTTGAGAGCTCTGTTGGCTTTGGGAAACAGTGTAAGAACTTGAGAGCTCTGTTGACTTTGGGAATCAGGGTAAGAACTTGAGAGCTATATTGACTTTGGGAAACAGTGTAAGAACTTGAGAGTAGGGATGGGTCAACTTTTTTGCCTTGTTTCGCGTGGGAAATGATGCCAATAGACTTGTATGGTGTTGTGCGTCAAAAAAAAAAAGACGCGCGTCAAAAATATTTTCAACACCCATAGACTTTAATGGGCATCGGTGACATTTCGCTGACGCCAAATTTTTGGCGAAATGAAAGGGGTCAAATTCGCCCATCCCTACTTGAGAGTTATATTGGCTTTTGGAAACAATGTAAGATCTTGAATGTTATATTGGCTTTGGGAAACAGAGTAAGAACCAGAGTTCTGGTTTCTGGGCACTAAGAATTAGGGAAGTTCTTTCAGCTTTTGGGAGCAGAATAAGCAACTGAGAGCAGGGTAATAACCTGGAAGTTGTGTTACCTTTTGGGAGCAGTATAAGTACTTCAATGCTGACTGCAACAATACCCAATAAACTCAGCACTGTATCAGGAATTCATGATTCCTAACCATGTTAAATGAACTTGGATTATCCAGCTGCACTGTCCAACATAACAACCGCATAAATGACCTCGACAACCGAGCGGACCTCTCCCCGTTAAGCCCACCTTAAGGTGGGAGATATGGGGCTGATCTGATCATGGGGCTGATGATTGGATCGCAGCGGTGAAAATACAGGACCACGTCAATGAACCAATGCAGTCCTCGATTCGATGGGATTTTTATACCTGCCTGATCAACATCTGCCCGATTTTCGACCAGATATTGATCTGGGAAGCCCAGACAGAGGGTCCCATACACTGCCCAATCAACTGCAGACTATATCGGCCCTTCTATGGGCAGCTTAGACAATGTCAAACAAGGGAAAGTTGTGCTCACCACTATTTTTTAAAACCATTAGGCGGGGGTGCAATGAGGCTGTGACCACAAAATCCATATAGACAAATACAAGAGTCCTCTGCACTCAACCCATTATCAATATATTTAAGACAGAGACATTTTGTGCTACTGCTACTGAAAAATGCCTTACCCTTTAAACAAAACAGGGATTGTTTGTCCATATATTGCAATATATTTAAGCTGAACAACTAAATCAAAGTCATCCCATATCTGGCCAGTCCTACACTCAATTTTCATCTGATTCATTAAGAATTCTATTGCTTCATTATACATTTTACAAAGAGACTAGGTTTTACCTGCAACTTACTTGCTGCTTTCAAAGTAAAAGTCCCAAACTTGGCTGCCCTTTTATTAGACACCAGTGGGATCACCTGACTATAGCTGGTGAGTGCACAACTTTCCCTTGTTTGTTATAGTTATACAGGAGCAGTGACCAGCTCCATGTTGTAGCTCCCACCCTTCCCAGCTATAGTCAGGTGATCCCACTGGTGTCTAATAAAAGGGCAGCCAAGTTTGGGAGGACTCTTGTATTCAGCCAATGTAGCACCTACTAACCAGCAGAGCAAATAAGCAAATTCACCATGGACTAACTGCATGGACTAACTGCATTGCCCAATGTTGAATCTAATAGATATATAACTGAAGGCAAGTGCAATTACTATAAGAGACACCTATTAATTATATGATTGCATAACCCAGTGCTCAAATTTAGCACTCAAATGATTTAATTAACTAGTGTACCCCAAAACCACCAAGGTGCCCAACTCAGCACCAAACGACCCACCAAATAAAATTGTAACCATATGCAGTGTTACCCAATCACTAGCCTATTTAGCATTTGGCAAAATCAAGGACATGGGCTTACCTGCATTGGATTTTCCAGCAGTGTTTTCCTGAACGAGAAAATGGAAAAACAGTTACCGCAATATCAACATTTGACCATTAACAGGAGGAGCATTTACGCTCACAGTAATTAGCAGAACGTTGATGGAAAAGCTCAACAGAGAGGGGAGTTTAAGGCTGAAAAGTCTGGCACGTATCTTCTGTGGGTCTTGAACAAGAGAGAATTCACTAGGGGATGATCCCAAAATGCCACTCCACTAAATGTCAGATCAGGTGAGTTTTCTTAGCAATAGATCAACAAATGGGAAAATTCCATCCACCTAGGATTGCCATGGGTCATAGATGAAGGCCATACTTTAAGTCTACATAGGCAAGTAGTGTAATATAACTTTGGGCCCAACGGTTCAAGGATCAACCAGAACTGACCCAACACTTTGATGCTAAACCAAAGATAGATTTGGTGCATCCCTTATGGAAATGCCCTGTGCACTATGGTACTCACACTTACCTTTCTGTGTTTTAAAGCAGGAGGCTGCCCCTCAAATACATACACAGGCTTGATCCCATTCTCCAGCATATAAACTGTGCGATAGAACATTCCCTGCAAGACACTGACAGAAGAGCATTAATGTGTCGTGTAACTCAACTGTCATATCACTGGCCACTTTTAGACAGTCTTATAAGCACTGACTGCCTGCTTAGTCTGAGGGTGAGGGGTGCAGAGAGTCTCCTGACCCAAAATACTTTCTTTGTGATGCCCAAACCTTAACTTTACACTGCACCCAAGTCTTGTCATGTTGTACAAAGATTGGGACCATGTGTGCCTATTTATGCTCCTTTGTTGAATATAATAAAGCCCTATTACGCTATAACAATGTTTTATAGTACAAGTGACAGTAATCACTACTCAGTGTTACAGGTTATTCGTGGCTTTTGTGTGTTTTATGTATCTAAACAATAGAATGGCAAAGCTGCACCATGAAACACATACCTTAGGTCTTCCCCATATCGATTTTGTATAGTAGGAATTGCCGAATTAAACTGGTAAATGGCCACAGAGGCATCAATAGCGAGAACCCGACCTGCAAGAGAACAAGGAAACCATTATTACTGTGAATCACCCTAGTGGGCAGTTAATGAAGTTTATACATTGCCCTGGGTACCCCTGGAACTATAGCAGGGTGACTGTTACCCCAATGTTTCTATATATCTGTAACCTTGTTATGAGCTAAGGGTGCCCTGCCTGATTGTCAGTTAGGGGGAGATTTGGGGTGAGTGCTTATTTGTGCCCTGGATACCCCTGGAACTATAGCAGGGTGACACCCCAATGTTTCTATATATCTGTAACCTTGTTATGAGCTAAGGGGGCCCAGCCTGAAGGTCAGCTAGGGGGAGATTTGGGGTGTTTATTTGTACCCTGGGTACCCCTGGAACTATAACAGGGTGACTGTTACCCCAATGTTTCTATATATCTGTAACCTTGTTATGAGCTAAGGGGCCCAGTCTGAAGGTCAGCTAGGGGGAGATTTGGGGTGAGTGTTTATTTGTACCCTGGGTACCCCTGGAACTATAGCAGGGTGACTGTTACCCCAATGTTTCTATATATCTGTAACCTTGTTATGAGCTAAGGGGCCCCAGTCTGAAGGTCAGTTAGGGGGAGATTTGGGGTGAGTACTTATTTGTGCCCTGGGTACCCCTGGAACTATAGGAGGATGACTGTTACCCCAATGTTTCTATATATCTGTAACCTTGTTATGAGCTAAGGGGCCCCAGTCTGAAGGTCAGTTAGGGGGAGATTTGGGGTGAGTACTTATTTGTGCCCTGGGTACCCCTGGAACTATAGGAGGATGACTGTTACCCCAATGTTTCTATATATCTGTAACCTTGTTATGAGCTAAGGGGGCCCAGTCTGAAGGTCAGTTAGGGGGAGATTTGGGGTGAGTGTTTATTTGTACCCTGGGTACCCCTGGAACTGTTACCCCAATATATCTTTATAGCTGCAATGGAGCTCAGGGACCCCAGGGTTAGGACTGAGGGAAATGCAGGGGAACTAGAAGATTGTTAAACTGGGGAACTGGGACTATGAGTCTGGATTAGGCAGAACCTCTGGGCACTGGTATAAGGGATCAGCCTGCACAACTAGTAAACAGTAAACAGACTGGCTGGACATCAATGAAAAAAAGCTGGGGGGGAATAATCCAGCGCCTGGGAAATAACTGTGGATAAGGAATATTTGCAGGCCGCTGCTTCATGACACTGGGAAGGTGAGTGAGCGCAGGTAAAGTCACAATGAGCAGCGGAGACATCGCTACAGACACAACAGATAAAAGGAAAACAACTCGCCGCAGTGGCTTGTGTCCCTTTAACTGCCGCGCGGCATGCTGGGAGCTGTAGTTTTTCCTATGACGCAGTACAATATTTAAGAGCGGAGGGTTTGGCGCATCAGAACTACAATTCCCACAATGCTTGCGCTGTGATCTGTCACGCCTATGTCAAGCCTTATATGCGATGTCAGTGTCAGATCTTCCCCGAGCGCTGCGCCGGGCACCTCGGTATTCCCTTGGCGAAACCAGCGAGACGGAGTTCGGAGCTTCCTGGTCGATCAGTTTGGCCAACTTCGTGATCCCCATGTCTGTCGGCTGCCGGGCTCTGCTGTGAGCGGAACTAAAGTGCGGAACTTGTGTTTCCTGCTTTGGGGCGTCCCCTGATTGTCTCCCGGGGCTGAGGAGTCACATGTGCCGCGTGTAGCGGGGAATTTAAACGGGAATCTGTCAGTGTCACATCCCTGGGCTTTTCCTTTGCTCCTACTCACCCAGCGCAGCTCCCGGGGCCCTGAGCGAAAATACGTCTCACTGGGGTCGCGCTCTGACAGGGAATCGGGGTCGCCGGGCACATTCAACGACTCTTCTAGTTTTGTTCTTTGCTGACTGAGTGGGACCCTTGTTTCTCTTACTGGAGCTGCTCATAATGAATCAATTGGAACCTCACACCCTGCGAGAGGAACAACAAGTCCAACCAATCACCAAGTACTGCCTGAATGTCCCCACCTGGGCGGGGCTAGAGTGACCAGGGAAACGCTGACACAGGGAGCTAAGCAGGGGCGTGACTATAGATAAAGTCTGACTTCTGGGGGTGGGGGAGCTAAGCAGGGGCGTGGCTATAGAGAAATTGTGACTGGTGGGGGAGCTAAGCAGGGGCGTGACTAGAAAGTCTGACTGGTGGGGGAGCTAAGCAGGGGCGTGGCTATAGAGAAAGTCTGACTGCTGGGGGAGATGAGCATGGGTGGTACTATAGAGAAAGTCTGACTGCTGGGGGTGTGGGAGCTAAGCAGGGGCGTGGCTATAGAGAAAGTCTGACTGTTGGGGTGGGGGAGCTAAGCAGGGGCGGGACTATAGAGAAAGTCTGACTGTTGGGGGTACTATAGAGAAAGTCTGACTGCTGGGGGTGGGGGAGCTAAGCAGGGGCGTGGCTATAGAGAATGTCTGACTTTTTGGGTGGGGGAGCTAAGCAGAGCTAAGCAGGGGCGGGACTATAGAGAAAGTCTGACTGTTGGGGGTGGGGGAGCTAAGCATGGGTGGGACTATAGAGAAAGTCTGACTGCTGGGGGGACGGGCACAGACTGATAAACAATTGTACTACATGTTTGTAAAAAGTATTTATATTCCAAAAGTTTTAAAATTATATTGCTGTGGGGCCAAAAAATCATTCCAATGTAAGAATGAATTTATGGTTGTTGGGCAGAATTTCAGTAGGGAAGAAGCAGAGAAGGAGAGGGGCAATGACATATGAATGGGGGAGAGGGCAGAAGGCGGAGAGGGGGAGAGAAAAGAGAGATTGAACATGAGGAGAGGAATAAATATATTATAGAGGAATAAGCCGCAGAGAACAAAGGTGTTTGGGGTCTCAGGGATAGACAGGGCCAGTTGTACTAGAGAAACGTGGGCAGATACTGGGAACCATGGACTAATGGAAGGGGTTAAATGCATTTGCTTTTATTCATCTCCAATTCTCTTTGGCACATTTCTGTAGAGTTACAGCCCCAACTCATTATTTTACTCTACTGTGGGGGGTGTACAGCTCCCAGAAATAACACTAAATAGCAATGGGGTGCATTTGTGCTGCCTTAATAAGTAAGAACCCATAAAACACAAAACATGAGTAAATCCCATGTATGGCCATCTCTGTGCCTGATTGGTGGAATACACTTCAGCTTAATGATCTCTTCCCCTTCTGTCCTTTTTTAAATAGCCTCTGTGTAGCTGCTCTGTAGCCCCAAATGGCGACCCCTGCTACCAACCTTAGTGTTGTCTTCTCAAACATCTCAGTCTCTGCTGTGTGTCTGTGGGCTGCTTGCCACTCCTTCCAGGTAAGAACAAATCGATTTCTTTGTATTGTATCTTGGTTTCTTTTCCTCCTTTATTACTGTACAATTCTTTTAGTTACCCTTTCTATAGTTTTTTTCCCTTGGATTCTGTGATCCTTGAAGGCGTTACTGATTCATCTTGCAGTTTGTCCCAGCAAGTCTGATCACAAGCTTCCTTCTCACCTTCTATAGCCCTCCTGTTATGTTATAATTCAGTAAGACAGGGCCAGTAATGAAATAAATCAGATCTAGGATTAGTAGGAAATCTGTCCCTTCATTTGACAGAGAAATGCCATTAACGGAAAGGTAATTCATGTTTTTTTAAAGGAATGACAATATAATGTATTGTTGACCTGCACTGATAAAACTGCTGGGTTTACTTCAGAAACAAGTACTACTATAGTTTATATAAACAAGCTGCTGTGTAGCCATGGGGGCAGCCATTCAAGCACAGGACACACAGTAGAAACAGATAAGTACTACTATAGTTTATATAAACAAGCTGCTGTGTAGCCTTGGGGGCAGCCATTCAAGCACAGGATACACAGTAGATAACAGATAAGTACTATTATAGTTTATATAAACAAGCTGCTGTGTAGCCATGGGGGCAGCCATTCAAGCACAGGATACACAGTAGATAACAGATAAGTACTACTATAGTTTATATAAACAAGCTGCTGTGTAGCCATGGGGGCAGCCATTCAAGCACAGGATACACAGTAGATAACAGATAAGTACTATTATAGTTTATATAAACAAGCTGCTGTGTAGCCATGGGGGCAGCCATTCAAGCACAGGACACACAGTAGATAACAGATAAGTACTACTATAGTTTATATAAACAAGCTGCTGTATAGCCATGGGGGCAGCCATTCAAGCACAGGATACACAGTAGATAACAGATAAGTACTATTATAGTTTATATAAACAAGCTGCTGTGTAGCCATGGGGGCAGCCATTCAAGCACAGGACACACAGTAGATAACAGATAAGTACTACTATAGTTTATATAAACAAGCTGCTGTGTAGCCATGGGGGCAGCCATTCAAGCACAGGATACACAGTAGATAACAGATAAGTACTATTATAGTTTATATAAACAAGCTGCTGTGTAGCCATGGGGGCAGCCATTCAAGCACAGGATACACAGTAGATAACAGATAAGTACTATTATAGTTTATATAAACAAGCTGCTGTGTAGCCATGGGGGCAGCCATTCAAGCACAGGACACACAGTAGATAACAGATAGGTACTACTATAGTTTATATAAACAAGCTGCTGTATAGCCATGGGGGCAGCCATTCAAGCACAGGATACACAGTAGATAACCAATAAGCTCTTAAGAATCCCATTGTATACTACAGAGCTTATCTGCTGTGTATCCTGTGCCTTATTCTCCTTTTTCAGCTTTGAATGTTGGATGAACAGGCACATGTGGCCCCTGACATTCCCTCTTTGTATCTCTATTCCTACAGGAGCACAGAGGGGCCGCTGCTGGTTTCTTCCTTCAAGGACTGGCCTCCATTCTGGCCTCAGGTTGTTTCCTGGCTCCTACTCTGTTGCACTCAGACGATGATTCCTTCCTCAGCTCGGCCTCCTGGAGTGCCACCACCATAGGCCTCCCATTACTGGCCTTTAGCTTCTTTTGGATAAACGGTGATCACTCCACGGCCAACATGATACTAAGTGCCACTCTGCTCCTATCTGCCAGCTGGGACTACATGACTCCGGAAAGCCGTACGTTTGCAGCCCACGCCAGCTATGTTGTCTCATCTCTGGGGATCCTGATGGTCTCCATTTTCACTGGGAATGGCTATGGGGTACTTGGCAGCCTAGGACTGGGAACCGCTGGCCTCCTGTCCTCTCTGAAAGCTGAGAAGATTCTGCCCGTCCCTCTAGAATTGTCAATGAACTGTCTACTCGCCACTTCCTTCCTCTCCTTTTCTGTTGCCCTAAGGAATCACCAGTCTGATATTCAGTGAATTGGTTTCTAAGTGTGATGGGTGGGACCAAGAACATTTCCTTTACAGGGGTTTTTAAAGGGGTGGTTCACCTTCACATTCACTTTTACTATGTTATAGAATGGACTATTCTAAGCAACTTTGCAGTTGGTCTTCATTATTTCTTTTTTATAGTTTTTGAATTATTTGCCTTCTTTATTTGAACCTTTACCAGCTTTCAAATGGGGGCCACTGACCCCATCTAAAAAACAAATGCTCTGTAAGGCTACAAATGTATTGTTATTGCTACTTTTTATTACTCATCTTTCAGTATTCATGTTCTAATGAGTGGGACTTTGTGTGTCTCCCCAGTAACCCCTGCTCCATCTGTACCTACACCTGTCTTGGAACCCCTTAAAATGAGAAGTTGTGTGGACCAATAGTGGCGGGGAATTACAGTGTGTTGGCATTTGCTATAACTCCAGGTGCAAGTGCCAGAGCACTATGGGTTAGTAAAGCGTATTTATAAAGGATTTGTATCCAGGATGAGGCCGTGGTCTGCACATGAGGGTGTAAGGTAGAACTATCTTTACAGGGCTCTGTTGTGGCCTCTATTTCTGGGATGTAAATGGGGTGCAAGTTAGAGTGGGGCAGGTGGGTCCCTGGGTGCCTCCTCTTTCCCCTCATGAATACAGTGCTGGTGAATCCAGGCAGAGCTGCATTCATGGGGGGAAGGTGCAGGTCTCTGTCGTGGAGTGTACAGACATGGAGCAATGCTTCAAACTGCAGGGTGTGGTACAAAGTGCAAAAAACATGGGCAGTTGCATCTGTTTCTTGCTCTTTCCACCCTTCAACCAGTTCTATTTGTTATGTGTTAAATCTTCATGCGTAATAAAGCTTCCCTTGGGTTTAGACTTAGGCCTATCCACTCAACTGACAAATAGAAATGAACAAATAAGGCTGCAGTCACTAAATGGAACATAATTGGATACACTGGATACTCAGTGCTGGGAATGCACACTCCATTGGTGATGTTATACTTTCTAGTAGTTACCCACAATCAAACGAGCTTTCGGTTGTTTGACTTGAAGTTGACTGACCAAAGGTATATGCTGGTTGGTTGTCTTCTACTCCACCAACAACCAAACCTCTTCTACCCCACCTAGTTCTCTGACACTCCAAGTCATCCATTCCTAAACAACTGTATTTGCTTTGCAATGGATAGTCTTTATTATTTTGGAGTTGAACGCCCAACAGTTGTATGAGCTTCAGGTGGATCTCAGTGGTTCCTAGCGAACATGAACATGTGAGCCTACACCACTGGGACGGATGGAGATGCTTTGTGCTTTCAGATGATAAATAAAGAGAAAATGGAGCAGGGCCTCCAGAATATTCTCTCAATAAAAATGTGTTTGAAAGTCATGTGGTTGAATTAGTTCTGTGGCTGTTGGGCTACAGGGAATAAGCCAGGAATGGACGAGTGTTGCGTGTGAGATGGAGCTGCTCAGGGTGTATGAATAAAAGAAACTCCTCAAAGGAGGCTCACTGGATGGTTTGTAAAAAATATATGGGTGCCCACTTGCATTTGCCTTTACTAGCGTGCCATTGCATAGGTGCAAGTTGTAGCCCTGCTTTAGGGCCTTGCTGTCTTGCACCTAATGTGCTGATCAAAGCACCAGGTTGTACAGTATGAGATCTCTTATCTAGAAGGCTGTCTCCCATAGACTCCATTTCATTTAAATAATCCTAAATAATAAAACAGTAGCTTGTTCTTGATCCCAACTAAGATATAATTAATCCTTATTGGAAGGCAAAACCAGCCTATTGGGTTTATTTAGGGGCAGATATATCAAGGGTCAGATTTCGAGGGGTTAAATCCCTCGAAATTAGACTGGGGAATAGAATCGAATAGGCAATTCGGGCAAATTTACGCACTGGCGAATGGGAGAATAGTCGCACGATCGAATATTCGATCGAAGGATTTTCATTCGATCGAATGCCTTTTTATTCGATCAAAAACTTAGAAAACAAGCCTATGGGACTTTCCCATAGGCTTTTAAAGCAATTCGTTGGTTTTAGGTGGCGAAGTAGGCAGTCAAAGTATTTTTAAAAGAGACAGTACTTCGACTATCGAATGGGCGAATAGTCGCAGCATTTTTGCGCTCGATCCAGTACTTCGACTATCGAATGGGCGAATAGTCGCAGCATTTTTGAGCTTAATCTATTCAAATCATTCTACTCGGGAATTTACGCCAATTCGATAGTCGAGGAGCACAAAAAAGTACTCGAAATTCGAGTATTTTTCCCTCTATTCTTTCACTCGAACTTAGTGAATGGGCCCCTTAATGTTTAAATGATTTCCTAGTAGACTTAAAGGGGAACTGTCACCCACACATAAAAAAGCTGTATAATAAAAGTACTTTGCATATTAAACATGAGTCAGAGTACAGATGTATGGTGGGGTTTTCCCCAAAAAAATAAAATTTTATTAAAAGTATAAAGTCATTTATTAGGACAAAATGTGGCCTCTTTTTAAGTGTGGTGCCCCACCTTTATTTAAACTTTACTATGGGCTAAATATGCATCGCTCGTCAGTTCATCTATTAAACATAAAAATCTTTTTTATATTAAAACATCCATTTCTGTTCTCAATGCATATAGAAATCTGAGCTGTCAATCATTTATAGGCAGGGAAGAATTTATTTTCGTTTAGCATTTCCTAGCTATGACATCACTCCCATTATTATTACCCCGCCTCCTCTTTACATTCTCTATTGTGCAGCCCCTTTCTGGTGGATACACAAGATTTCGGGGTGATACAAAGCTTGCCTTAATAAATGGCACCTGACTCCTTGCTGTGATTGTGAATTCCAAGACTGAAGGAAACACTATTTAAATAATTCATATAGTGTAAGTAAAGTTTATTTCACAACTAATATAATGGAAACGGATTTGGAATTATTTCTTTGGATGACAAGTCCCCCCTTTAACATATGAAGAGCCAAATTATGGAAAGATCCGTTCTACGGAAAACCCCAGGTCCTGAGCATTCTGGATAACAAGTCCCTCATTTCTGGACATTACTGGAGTCAAACAAACTGACACCCCCAGTGATGATACCTCCATGTTTTCAACACTCATTGTCCTTTGATTAGTGGGGGGTAAAAAATCATCTCTGCTCCTATCACTTTGCCAAGTCATTTGCCTTCCCAACTACCATTAATTTGTCTTCTGAGGAATCAAATTATTCACATGTTTCAATACCACAAACTGCTCCGCTTTTTACTTGGCGTCCATTAGCAAAACCACCCAACAGACGTCCCTGAACCCTCAAACTCTTAATTCTGTACAACATGATTGAAATAATGTGCTCTAACCACTTCACTATCTATGTAAGGCTCATGTTGTACATCTGTAGCTACTGGAGCTGATGTTGTTTTCAATAAGAAAGTTGCCTCCCCAGGGTGCCCTGCACTGTTATTGTATATTCCCTTAAAGGACAAGGAAAGGCAAAAAAATAAAATCCCATTTTTACTTTCTTTAACGAAAAAAGAAACCTATCTCCAATATACTTTAATTAAAAAATGTGTACCATTTTTATAAGAAACCTGACTGTATGCAGTGAAATTCTCCCTTCATTTACTGCTGTGGATAGGAATTGTCAGACGGTCCCTAACTGCTCTGCAGGGAAACAATCATACTTATGAACAGCAGGGGGAGCCCCCGCCTTACTTCCCAGCCATGCAGAACTCAAGCAGCTTTGTTTATGACGATCCCTAAGCAGCCCAGACCACACTGAGCATGTGCAGGGTCAGGGTCAGGCAAAGATGTTTAACAAAGTTACAAGATGACAGCCCCCTGTGGCCAACTTTGAAAGCATAAATCATTTGTTTGATTAGGCTTGTGGTGCAGTACATTCATGTTTATGTTTAGTATACAAAATACAGCATTTCTAGCCTTATTCTATTTTAGACTTTCCTTGTCCTTTAAGGAGATGCCCAACATTAACTCTGCACATTATACTAACCAGCCGCAGCCATGCCCAGCAGATTCTTCCACAATCAGATCATCAATCAGACCATTTTATTTGGCTCATTCATTGATCGGGGCCCTGAGCCTAACAACCAAAACTCTTCTACCCCACCTAGTTCTCTGACACTCCAAGTCATCCATTCCTAAACAACTGTATTTGCTTTGCAATGGATAGTCTTTATTATTTTGGAGTTGAACGCCCAACAGTTGTATGAGCTTCAGGTGGATCTCAGTGGTTCCTAGCGAACATGAACATGTGAGCCTACACCACTGGGACGGATGGAGATGCTTTGTGCTTTCAGATGATAAATAAAGAGAAAATGGAGCAGGGCCTCCAGAATATTCTCTCAATAAAAATGTGTTTGAAAGTCATGTGGTTGAATTAGTTCTGTGGCTGTTGGGCTACAGGGAATAAGCCAGGAATGGACGAGTGTTGCGTGTGAGATGGAGCTGCTCAGGGTGTATGAATAAAAGAAACTCCTCAAAGGAGGCTCACTGGATGGTTTGTAAAAAATATATGGGTGCCCACTTGCATTTGCCTTTACTAGCGTGCCATTGCATAGGTGCAAGTTGTAGCCCTGCTTTAGGGCCTTGCTGTCTTGCACCTAATGTGCTGATCAAAGCACCAGGTTGTACAGGTATGAGATCTCTTATCTAGAAGGCTGTCTCCCATAGACTCCATTTCATTTAAATAATCCTAAATAATAAAACAGTAGCTTGTTCTTGATCCCAACTAAGATATAATTAATCCTTATTGGAAGCAAAACCAGCCTATTGGGTTTATTTAGGGGCAGATATATCAAGGGTCAGATTTCGAGGGGTTATATCCCTCGAAATTAGACTGGGGAATAGAATCGAATAGGCAATTCGGGCGAATTTACGCACTGGCGAATGGGCGAATAGTCGCACGATCGAATATTCGATCGAAGGATTTTCATTGGATCGAATGCCTTTTTATTCGATCAAAAACTTAGAAAACAAGCCTATGGGACTTTCCCATAGGCTTTTAAAGCAATTCGTTGGTTTTAGGTGGTTAAAGTATTTTTAAAAGAGACAGTTCTTCGACTATCGAATGGGCGAATAGTCGCAGCATTTTTGAGCTCAATCTATTCAAATCATTCTACTCAGGCGAATTTACGCCAATTCGATAGTCGTGGAGCACAAAAAATTACTCGAAATTCGAGTGGGCCCCTTAATGTTTAAATGATTTCCTAGTTGCCTTAAAGGGGAACTGTCACCCACACATAAAAAAGCTGTATAATAAAAGTACTTTGCATATTAAACATGAGTCAGAATACAGATGTATGGTGGGGTTTTCCCAAAAATGTAAAAAAAAAAAATTTTTATTAAAAGAATAAAGTCATTTATTAGGACAAAATGTGGCCTCTTTTTAAGTGTGGTGCCCCACCTTTATTTAAACTTTACTATGGGCTAAATATGCATCGCTCGTCAGTTTATCTATTAAACATAAAAATCTTTTTTATATTAAAACATCCGTTTCTGTTCTCAATGCATATAGAAATCTGAGCTGTCAATCATTTATAGGCAGGGAAGAATTTATTTTCGTTTAGTATTTCCTAGCTATGACATCACTCCCATTATTATTACCCCCCTCCTCTTTACATTCTCTATTGTGCAGCCCCTTTCTGGTGGATACACAAGATTTCGGGGTGATACAAAGCTTGCCTTAATAAATGGCACCTGACTTCTTGCTGTGATTGTGAATTCCAAGACTGAAGGAAACACTATTTAAATAATTCATATAGTGTAAGTAAAGTTTATTTCACAACTAATGTAATAGAAACGGATTTGGAATTATTTCTTTGGATGACAAGTCCCCCTTTGACATATGAAGAGCCAAATTACGGAAAGATCCGTTCTACGGAAAACCCCAGGTCCTGAGCATTCTGGATAACAAGTCCCTCATTTCTGGACATTACTGGAGTCAAACAAACTGACACCCCCAGTGATGATACCTCCATGTTTTCAACACTCATTGTCCTTTGATTAGTGGGGGGTAAAAAATCATCTCTGCTCCTATCACTTTGCCAAGTCACTTGCCTTCCCAACTACCATTAATTTGTCTTCTGAGGAATCAAATTATTCACATGTTCCAATACCACAAACTGCTCCGCTTTTTACTTGGCGTCCATTAGCAAAATTACCCAACAGACGTCCCCTCAAACTCTTAATTCTGTACAACATGATTGAAATAATGTGCTCTAACCACTTCACTATCTATGTCAGGCTCATGTTGAACATCTGTAGCTACTGGAGCTGATGTTGTTTTCAATAAGAAAGTTGCCTCCCCAGGGTGCCCTGCACTGTTATTGTATATTCCCTTAAAGGACAAGGAAAGGCAAAAAAATAAAATCCCATTTTTACTTTCTTTAACGAAAAAGAAACCTATCTCCAATATACTTTAATAAAAAAATGTGTACCGTTTTTATAAGAAACCTGACTGTATGCAGTGAAATTCTCCCTTCATTTACTGCTGTGGATAGGAATTGTCAGACGGTCCCTAACTGCTCTGCAGGGGAACAATCATACTTATGAACAGCAGGGGGAGCTCCCGCCTTACTTCCCAGCCATGCAGAACTCAAGCAGTTTTGTTTATGACGATCCCTAAGCAGCCCAGACCACACTGAGCATATGCAGGGTCAGGGTCTTGCAAAGATGTTTAACAAAGTTACAAGATGGTGACCCCCTGTGTCCAACTTTGAAAGCATAAATCATTTGTTTGATTAGGCTTGTGGTGCAGTACGTTCATGTTTATGTTTAGTATACAAAATACAGCATTTCTAGCCTTATTCTATTTTAGACTTTCCTTGTCCTTTAAGGAGATGCCCAACATTAACTCTGCACATTATGCTAACCAGCCGCAGCCATGCCCAGCAGATTCTTCCACAATCAGATCATCAATCAGACCATTTTATTTGGTTCATTCATTGATCGGGGCCCTAAACCTATGGATCACAATTATATCTTTAATTGTTAGATTATTTCCCACAGACAACAATTCGCTCTGGCGAATGGACGCGGATTTTACTGAACGTTACCTCTTTCACCAGACTTGACTTCTCCAGCTCAGACCAGGTGAAGTGCATTGGAGTGCATAGATCTTCCTCAATCTTCTTTTACTTACATCATATTTTTTTAGTGGAAAAAGTTTCTAAGTCCAAAAAACGCATGGCGTCTTCGAATATCGAAGTCGAGGGATTTTTAGCGTATTCGAATAGAAATTGTCAGATTTTTAGCGATCGATCGAAGGATTTCTACTTGACCAAAAAAAAAACGTAGAAAAGTGTTGTGGAAGGTATAGGCTAACATTGCACTTCGGGAGCTTTAATTTGGCGAAGTATGAAGTCGAAGTTTTTCGACTTTCGACAGAGAATCAAAGTCGAATGGTCGAATATAGCCTATTGGATGGTCGAAGTACCCAAAAATTTACTTCGAAATTCGAACTTTTTGACATTCGAACCATTCACTCGAGCTTAGTAAATCTCCCCCCTTAATCTTTCTTAGGGGTAGCTGATTTGTTTTTCCTTTTTTTATAGTGTTCCAGTGACCAATACCTGAAGAGTACCAATGTATAATCAGGACCCAGAGTACATATGGAAACTCACATTGTACCCGGGATACAACTGCCCCTTTTTTGCTGTAACAGTTTGGCACCTTATGTTTGTACTGTGTCTTCTACAAGGAGAAGAGCAGGAGAAGATGAGAATAAAATGAAAGACAGAAAGAATATGGGTGAAGAAGAGAGGGAGTGGTAAAGGAGGTAAAGGAAAAGGAACAAGGGAAGGGAAAGAAGAAGAAAACAGAACAAAGATGTTATAGGTGTAGTGATTAGAGACAGAAATAAAATAATGGAGTGGTCCGGTTTACTAGCAGGCCCAATGTACCTCAGTCCATCATAAAGGTCTAGGGAGGCTTACCATCCCAAAAACCAACCCACTCTGATATATAGGTAGGTATACATTTATAATTCATCCCATGGAAAGCTATCTATTGGTAGCCATCCCAAACACAATTTCACACTTCTCCCGTGCCTCTGGTAGAGTGAGATTTGGAGTGAATACTTAACTGTTTTCTGAGATTTGCTTGGAGGACAACTACTGATAAGACCATTTATTTATATAGCTGTAACTTTATTATCATTAGAGAGGGTGTCCTTGAACTTGAAAAGCCTTGCTCGCGTATGGAGTTTTATATTGGACTGATTTTATGCAACTGCCAGTAGGGTTCCCCATCTGACAGTCCAATATGTATCTTGTTTTACTCTTTAGGTGTAGGGCACACGATCAGATTTGAGGAAATGAGTTGCCCCTCTACAAATCTCCTCTTCTTCGGGGCGGGAGGGCACTCGGAGCGCTTCGTTTTGCAAAGTCACCTGAAGTTGCCTCACAAGGAAAGTTTGTTGACTTTGGAAAATGAAGTGCTGCGGGTGACACCCCGCCGGCGATTTACATTCAAGTCGGTGGGAGGCAGTTCGGGAGATTAGTCCCGCGAAGAAGAGGAGATTTGTCACCGGAAGAATAATCTCCCCGAATCTGAGCGTGTGCCCTGACCCTTAGAGTATTGTGGGTAGGGCCTAGACTAGGCTTTACTATGTTTTTATAAATGTGTGGAGTCATGGGCAAATTACAGACTGATGAGATCATTTGCATGGTAGCACCTATAAATTACTAAAGGCTAGTAAAATAATAATAAAACAAATTAAAGAGGTTGTGTAATATTTTGTTTAAAAAACACATGTTGTAGAGCACTTTCAGGGTGTTAAAACGTGATGTATTTTAATAACAAGTGTTACTTCTCCTTTCAGAGTAACTTGGTTTAGTTTATTTTCGTTACCGAGCAGTTAGTGGCTTATTTCAATTCACATTCTCTTATGCTTTGTTGTTGGTTTATCATCGCTGTAATCTCAGTAAACATTGTCTGACCAACCAGTTTAATACATCTGCATGATTTCAGAATTTATAATTAAGTCTTGTCTCAGATAATAAAACTATTCCAGTGAATTGCCCAGGGATTTTGAAAGTCACTCCAAGGTAATATTGTGTTTGTCAAACAACGGTACTCTTGATTTAGTAGAGTCCCAATGAGGCACTCTGTGTTGGCATTTATACTTTCATTTACTACAGAACCACCAATGAGGTCCTGGATTGTTAGCCAACCAATAATACATTCATTTGCTGAAGAACCACCAATGAGGTCCTGGTGTGTTGGCCACCCAATAATACTTTTGTTTAATACAGAACCACCAATAAGGTCCTGTTATGCTGGCCAACCAATAATACTTTCATTCACTAAAGAACCACAACTGAGCTGATGTGTTGGCAAACCAACCAGAAATACTTTCTTTTCAGTACAAACCCACCAATGAGGTCCTGGTGTGTTGGCCAACCTATTATACTTGCATTCAGTACAGAACCCCCAATAACATCCTGGTGTGGTGGTCAACCAGTAATACTTTCATTCAGTGAGGAAGCACCAATGAGATCCTGGTGTGTTGGGCAGCCAATAATACATTCATTCACTGAAGAACCATCAATGAGTTCCTAGTTTGTTGGCCAATAAATTGAAGTATCATTTTAGTACAGAACAACCAATGTGGACCTGATGGTTGGCCAACCAATAATACATCCATTCACTGAAGAACCATCAATGAGGTTCTGGTGTGTTGGTCTATCAATAATACTATCATTTTATTACAGAACCACCAATGAGGACCTGGTGTGTTGACCAACCAATTATACATCTATTTACTGAAGAACCATCAATGAGGTCCTGGTGTGTTGTATAACCAATAATGGACAATGTATAAGTTCAAGCAGGGAGGTCTCTTGCGTCTTTATTTGCAGAAAAGCAACGTTTCGGGGGTGTACCCCTTCACTGTACCCCTTGACAAAGGGGTATAGCCTCAAAACGTTGCTTTTCTCAAATAAAGACGCAAGGGACCTCCCTGCTTGAACTTGCCATGTGTGCCAGTGTATTTGTAAAATTGGATAACCAATAATACATTAACTCACTGAAGAACAACCAATGAGGTCCTGGTGTGTTGGACAGCCAATAATTCTCATTTTAGTACAAAACCACCAATGAGGTCCTGGTGTGTTGGGCAACTGATTATACTTGCATTCACGACAGAACCACCAAGAGGTCCTGTTGTGTTGGACAGCCAATAATACTCTCATTCACTACAGAACAACCAATAATACTCTCATTTTAGTACAAAACCACCAATGAGGTCCTGGTGTCTTGGCCAACCGATTATACTTGCATTCAGAACAGAACCACCAATGAGATGCTTGTTTGTTGGGCAACCAATAAAACATTCATTCACTGAAGAACCACCAATGACATCCTGGTGTGTTGGCCAACCAACGGTACTTTAATTCAGTAGAGAACCAACAGTGAGAATAGTGATGGGCGAATTTGCGCCGTTTTGCTTTGCCGAAAAATTCGTGAATTTCGCGCGAAATTCGCGAAACGGCAAAACATTTGCGAACCGGCTCTGGTGTCTCGTTTTTGATGCCGGCGCCCGTTTTTTCGGAAATTTTTTTTTTGACGCCCGCAAATTTTTGCCGCGAATTTTCGCGGGCGTTTCGCGAATTTATTCGCTGGCAGCCAATCGCGCAAATTCGCTGCGAATTCGCGCCTGGCGAATAAATTCGTCCTGGTGTTTTGGCCAACCAATAATAAAGTGCCAAATATGCACCTTTTATTTATATTTACTGTATTTCTGCATTTTCAGACTGGAACAATAATCTAATTTTCAACTTCCAGAGGGAATCATTTCTACTCCTCCTGTCACCTAATCTTGTATTATAGTGAGTTTATGTCATCAGTCAAGAGTCTATTGCCCTAAAAACCCACACCTTCTATACAGCTGCCCCACCTAGTGTGCTTTTTTACACGTGGACTATAAAGGCCAAATAAACCTGTGGTCAATAAAAACCCAATAAAAAGAAGCTTTTCCTTGAAAACATGTCCTGCCTGTTATTTCAGCAGAAAAAAACCCTACCCTATGACTAACTTATACAGATAAACTCTGTCTAATGAGCTCTTCCCTCCCTTATGTCTGCCATGTGTCTTGGGTAACACTGATAAGATAAAGCTCATCACTTACTGAATGGCGGGTGCACTGGGCAGGGGATAATGTAGGTAACCTCCAATAATAGAAATAGAAATACACTGCAACCATTACAGGGTATGGTTGGGAGTAATGTGTTTTTTCTTCTCACAGAAGAGAAATACATTTCCTATTGCAGCCGATATAAACACATCTGTTCCATTCATCTGAATATACTTGTTCCCAAGTAATTCCATGTCCCCAAAACTTGAGGGTTTTACTGAATTTGAAGAGGTTTGTTGTAATGCTTGCTATGCCACCAGTGTCTGTGAAGGCAGGAAGGTATTAAACAAAAACCCCAAGGCTGCTCTGGTAAAACTTTAATAGTTGCTTGTGTATATTTGTCCTGGAAATTCAGTTACCGGAGACCACTTGAAGTAACAGAGAAACTTTACTTTACATGAGCTCCATGCATTCTGAACAAAGGAATCATAGAGTATTTGCAGACTTGCAAAAAGGGTGTTACTGGTGGGAGAGCATCAAGATGTTGCTCCACAGAAAAACAAAGAACTGCTCTTACAGCCAAGCAGGTGGCTTTGCTCTCAAGGCCAGGGTACTAGTGACCACATCTAGCTTGAGAACAGAATATGATTGTATCTAACTAGGGATGTAGCGAACAGTTCGCCGGCGAACTAGTTCGCGCGAACTTCGACTGTTCGCGTCCGCCGAATGTTCGCGAACGTCGCGCGACGTTCGCCAATACGAGTTCGCGTTCGATTCGAACAAAAATCGTTCGACCATTCGACCATTCGATTCCTTCGACCGCTAAAATCGAAGGATTTTCGTTCGAATCGAACGATCGAAGCCATTGGATCGAATGAAATCATTCGATCGAATGGCTTCGATCGTTCGAGTCGAACGAAAATCCTTCGATCGAACGATTAAAATCCTTCGATCGTTCGAATCGAACGATTTTCGGATGTTCGAAGTTCGCGAACTGTTCGCGAACTGTCCGCATTTTTTGCCGGTGTTCGCGAACGGCGTTCGCGAACACATCGGCGGCGGTTCGCTACATCCCTATATCTAACTTGTAATATGAAATTGATGTGAAAATTCAGACCATGAAAAGGCAGCATGGCAGGTGTTGGGTTATCAAATCCCTTGTGGCCTGTGTGAATCAGACAGAAGCCCAGCAGGGATGCCTTTGCTGTGCCCACTGTACACATTTGAAACTTGTAATAAGGCTTTTCCAGAATCATCTTGTTTGTGTAATCATATACTGCATATAAATATATGTGGTCCATTTAGTAACTACAAACACAAGTTCTAATTTTCATCATAAGTTCTGAAACTGACCTTGTAACAGAATCCTGTGTTAATCCAAAAAGGAGCCCTAAATCTTGCCCAGACAACAACAAAACCTTTTTTCACCAGTAGACGTTATACACCAGTAGACTGTGAGGGTCGGGTTCCATTCTCAATGTCACGCCAGTAAAAGAGTAAAAAAACTCAACTCCCACAAGGTCAGGTTAGAAGTGACGTGATGTTATCAATAAACATTTCTCTTAAAGCAAAATCTGAGAGGGTCCAGTGAAAATCCCATGACTCTAACACCATGAGGTGCATCCGATGGTGACTCCTGGCCATATAAAGTAAACTGTAAAATGCTATAAATAATGGTTGCATTTCAAAAGGTGATGTGTATTAGTGTAATAGCAGAAAGAGAATTTGGATTGCCCAAAGCCCCTTTGAGAAAAACAAATGGAAAAATCCCTTCTCCTTAGCAACAACTTATCATTTACTTGAATAGGAAAAGTTCTTGATGATAGAAACTTGAGTCGGTAGGCAAACATCATTTGGAGGCCAATCTACTTTTAGAAGTAAATGGTTATCAAGACCACTTGTTAGTAATGGACCCAAATCAATATATCTTGCCTTTTTTTTTTTACTCTAGTACATAACAGTGGTGACCTAAACCTTTGTGTGGTTGATGTCGCAATGAAGAAATAACTAGAGCAACTGGAATGCTAAATTTTGGCACTAGAAACGCTCTATATAGAGGTGGAAACATATAGAGAATTTGAAGAATAGAGTATTCAATAGGGTCTCACCAGATATGTAAGTGAGCTTTATAAATAAGATTGGCCCAACAACTTTAGAACTCAAGCCTCTGAGTATGCCAGATCATGGCTAGCTTTCGACCAACACAGAGCCCAAGATTTTTTTAAAAATGTGGACATTATCCTCTTGTATTGTATTTTATTATATTGCCTTAGTCTTTTTCCAGGTGAAATATGGCAATAACCCCTCCGACTTCACAAATACTTCCCATCCAGGGAACATGCTGCCTATTGAAGATGCTCAAATGTTCCCAAATGATTCTCACCTACTAGTACAAATGTGTGCCATAGACTTATTTTTCCCTATATAGAAATGAATTAAAAGCGGTGGATGTCAATGTAGCAAGGCACTGCAGTCCTCCCTGAGTTGACCACATGACCAGGTGTTATTATGGATATCATGCACAATGATTACATCTGCTTGGCATTAATGTATAGTAACATCGGTGGATGAACCAATAGAAACTTGTTGCATAAGAGTTTTTCATTATTGCATGTAAACAGTAGTTATTCTGCCATTTTTATAACTTCCTTATGAAACACTGTGCTACTATTAAGTGTGACGTGTTCCTTTCCCTATTTAGAAATAAATTCACTGCACAGACCATATAACATATATAAATACTGGTGTGTGTGTGTACCTTGCCATAGAGGTCATTGCCAGATTAAGAAAACTTCTAATGTAAGTATGAAATCTCTTCTAATTTAGTAAAATACTTCTATGTGGGGTAAAATGTGGATCAGTCTGAGTTGGGATGGTAGACAACAAAATCATTATAAAGTAGGGTTTGGTATTAAATTGTTTTGTTGTTTTGGTAAAATATTAGTATGAACAATATCTCAATGAAAGTAGCTTTGTTTTTTAATTTATTTTTTCTTAAATGGGAAAAACTGTTGGTAATTTATTCAATTTTTTTCTAGTTCTTTCCTTTTTCCCCCTTTATTATTTGTACACTTATTCGGGGCTTTAGTGGTTTTTGAGACCACGACTAAACTCCCAAACTCTTAAACAACCAACGTCATTAGATTTCTTAAAAAATCAGAGTAAATACAAACGGAAAATTACTCTGAACTCTGCGCTAAAAATTTCGAAGACCTCGAAGACCTCTAAAAATACATGTTTTTTAACCCATGTGAACAATCACTGTAGGTTCTGAATTTTATTGTAAAAGTTTCCTTTATTTCTGTATGTTGAAGATGTAACCAATAAATAAAGAAAATACAAGATTTTTTGGACAATTCCTAGCAAAAAAAAAACCCTCTAAAATTCCGAACTGATTTAAAGCAGTCCAAAAAGATCAGTGCAGCTCCCATTGACTTCTATCGGACCTTGACAACTTTTAAGCTCCTGAGGAAGTGGCGTGAAGCCATGAAACGCGTTGAGCGCATGGCCCCTACTGTGTTTGGGCACGCTGTATCTGGATTTTAACATGCTGAATAAACTTCAACTGTTTTAATGAACCTTTCTTGGCTTCCACTGGTGCTCCGTATTCTACAAATCCTGCACCTTGACAACTTGTACCTGCCAAAGTTTTGTATTTGTATTAGAGGTTTTCATGGTTTTTACACTTCATAAATCCCAAATTTTAACAGATTCATGGAAAAGTCAAAATCTGATTGTTAGTAAATGAGCTCCTAAATCTTGCATTTAGAATGAGATTAGGGATATAGGATGACGGCCCACAAACAGAGGAGGTTTTCCATTCTTTTTGCAGTTTTATTGTTGAATGTTTTCACCTATTGCCAATTTCTGCTCTGTTTTTTCTTTAAGTTAACTTATTTTCTTGTTTATTTAGAGTCCCACTAGAAAGCTGAAAAGAATGAAGAGAGTGAGCGCTGCAGTTCTAATTTGTGCTCTGGGTAAGGAAGGGAAAGAATGTCTTTATACCTAGTGTTGGCTTATTTTAACAATTTTCCTTTGAAAGCATCTTTGGCCGGTGCCCTGGGTGAGGTGGAATTTGGGGGATAGAACACCATTAACTCAAACTGAATCCTTTCATCCACTAAACATCAGTTTGGTCCATTTGGTTAAGGATGGGCCAAAGCCCCAGAGATATGTCCATTAGAACTGAAAGCTTTAGTGGTGTCAAGGAAGAACCTGTCTAGAGCCTTTGTTCTTGTGTTATTAAATCTCATTATCAACATTACTCTTTCCATGCTAATATTCTCCATGGCAAAAATTCTCTGAAGAATTTTCCCCACTTCAATTGTATGGTGGATGATATACTGGCAAGATTTCACCGATAATTTACGCCAGGAGCAAATTCACCGCATTTCTCTTGAAAAATTTGAAGTGAACTTTGGTGAAGTTAGATGAAGAGACAATTCACACTTTAGTAAATGCACCTTTAAGACTGACGCTTGTGGGTTTGGATAACATGAATCTTGTCTGGTTGAACGAGGGTGGAGACCAGTTTGTCTAGTTCTTTGCCTGTCTGAGGAGCATTGTGTTGCGTCTTTCCTGGGTTTAGGAATGACAAAAATTTTGCTTTTTGGGTAGAGAGAATGTTTCAAGAATGTTTCATGGAGTTTGAGCACTATTTGCCGTATGTGAATTCAGTACCATTCTATGATAAAAATCATGTGGACCACTTAGCCATGTATATATTTATTTTAATAAACTGATTTTTAAATTTGAATTTAATTTTGCTTTATTTAAAGTGAAAATTTCTCAACTTTTTTGTCACCTTTAGATTTTCATGCCAATTTAAGCAACTGATTTAGCCCCTCCAGACCAAGTTGCCAGTTTGTAACCTCAACATTCTAGTGTTAGTTACTTGAAAAAGCTTTTTATCAGACTATTGCAATGTTTAATAAATATTAAATATTAAACATTTAATATGAATAGTGATCTTGTTTATGCAGGCTAATATGAATGATCTTGTGTTTCTCTTTTTTAGCCTTGTATCCTCTCTGTGTCCATGGTAGAGATTCTGATGACTCTGACTCTAGTGACTCTGATGAATGTAAGTATACTTTACCCCACTGGGAAACACACTAGTGACCTTAATGGCACTCTGACATTATTTTGATGGGTTATTTTATCGTAACAGTACAGTACAGAAAAGAGAGATAAGGAGGTTACATTCATGGCTGTGAGTCAATCCAGGGTCCCCAAACTTGTCCAGAGAAGGGGGGGGTGGTATATACACATTAACAATCCATTTATATTTCCTTCAATGCTAGCATATAAAAGAATGAACCTTCTGACTGGGTCAGTATGGACCTCTTCGAGTGAGAAGGAAATCCCCTTCCGACCAAGGTTGAGACACATCAGGAATATACTGAGTACGTAGAGTGGGAATGTTGGGCTACCCCCCTTCCGACCAAGGTTGAGACACATCAGGAATATACTGAGTACGTAGAGTGGGAATGTTGGGCTACCCATGGTTTAAAAATGCTTTAACCTTTTGACCCACGAGGTACCGTAGGTTTCTTGGATCACTAAGATATGTGGGGCACTTGACATAGTTAAAAAACAAAGCTCTTTTATATTTGCATTTCAAGCCCTGTATATCCAAGACAAAAGCTTTAGTGATAGCCTGGTTCAGATAGTGGTTAGAGGGGTAAACTGTGTACCATTTCGAATACCCTAGGTTGCCCGGACAGGGCCCTGTGGATTGTGCCATGTGATGGATTGTGTAACTCCTTATTGATATAGAGAGAAAAGGAAAAACAAGAAATCTAGATAAAGTCAGAACATAGGCAAGTAAACCCTTATAACACCCCTAGCCCTCCCTACCCATCAATCCAACTTGGTGGGTATTTCCCCCTAACTGTATAACTGGGTTTGGTAGAGTGTGCTCAATAACCAAAAGTCTTATGAAGAGCGTATTAGTTATAGTTACTCTCCGTGGGAGTTGTCTCGGCTACCTGGCATTGTTTCTGGTGATTGGATTAGGAGATACTTGGTTGATCCTAAGTTGTAGGTAGCTGAGGTTGTCTGTAGGGGTCCTTGTGTCCACAGGCCTTGTTTGCAACATTAAGTAACATATTTAGCTCAACCGGGTTAACTGTCAGCAAGTGGCGCTTTGGCCTCCTCTTCTAGTGCAGTGCATTGTTGACATTGAGAGCAGCATACCTTATGTTTCCAGCATCAGGTTCTGGATCCATGGTCTGGCTTCCAGCCACTCTGAGGCTTCTTGTTACGTGAAAATTTGCACCTTGTTCCCATCCTGGATCCTCAGTTTGGCTGTGTACATCATGGAGTAGTTTACGTTAAGGTCTCTCAGTCGTTTCTTTACTCCTGTGAATGTTGCTCGCTGTTTTTGGACTTGGATAGAATAGTCCGGGTACAGAGATACTTTGGCCCCCTCATGTTGTAGGTGTTGCGTTGCTCTGGCGGCTGCATGGACTGCATTACGGTCCTTGTAGTTTAAGGATTTAATATGAAAGGTCTTGGTGGGCCCCTGCTGGTCTTGGGCATCCTGGTACTCAGTGAGCCCTTTCTATAACATTCTAGGGAGAAAAGGTAGCATTCGGGAGCGGGGCTTTCAGCCAGCGTTCTGCAAAGTCTGTAGCAATAGTCCTCTCTTTACCTTCTGGCAGACCAAACACACAGACATTATTGTATCTCTGCCTGTTTTTATAATCCTCCAGGCTTTCCTCTTGCTTCTGGATGCTTGGTTGGAGGGCTTGGATTTGTTAAGAGATGGGTTGACATATGTTGAGTCTGGATTCAAACAATGTGGTTCTCTCGCGTATAGAATGGATGTCGACTTTAATGAAAAAGATGTTTTTACCTCATCAAGTCAGGCTGTAAGTGAGCTTTGGCATGCCACAATTGCTGCGAGCACTTGCTCTAGGACATGATCAATGGTGCGCTCGTGGAGCTGTGGTGAGTCTGGGGCAGAGGCCTGTGTAGCAGGTTGAGAGTTGGCACCCTTTTGTGTTGTCCTCGTAACAAAGTGGTCAAGCTTCGTCTGAGCCTCTGTTTGGATTTTAGCTGTTTTTACCCATGTCGATTGGCTCACGGTAGGCAGGAGATGTTGGCGTGAGGTTTGGGTTAGGATTGGGGTAATGCAGGCAGCAATATAGTAATCAGCATATAAGTACCCCACTGAGAGCAGCTCCACACGTCAGTTTTACTTTATTACACTGTTTACATTGCAAATAATTCACTCTACCATTAAAATTTTATTCTTGAACCAACAAATGTATTTTTTTTGGCTGTAATATTGGTGTGGGGTGCCATCACAGTGCATTGTGCCTGATTCTGAGCTTTGAGAAGGCGCCAGCACTTCAGGATGGAACTGCTTTATGGCAGCTATTGTTTCTCCCCTTCCCATTGTATTATACCACTACCCAAGTCGTGGTGCTATTCTCATGTCTACCACTAGGGACATTTAGTGATGCAAACAAATCCTCCAGCAGAGGTGTCAGGGAGCTGCTGTCTGGTTGGCTGCCATTTGTTCTGTTGTTAGGCTGCTGGGGAGGAAATCGAGGGGATATATATCATCTAAACTTGCAATGCAGCAGTAAAGAGTGACCGAAGTACAAGTCACATGACTGGGGGCAGCTGGGAAACTGACAATATGCCAAATTTCAAAATTAAACAAAAAAAATGTTTTAAATCTTTTAAAAAACAGATTTCACAGATTTTAGTGCAGAATTCTGCTGGAGCAACACTATTTGCTGATGAGTTTTTTCCAATGACCGTATCCCTTTAACATAGTATGTCTTTCCATGACTTTCTTATAGGTAATTAGTTTACTGACAGTAAAAAGATAGGAAATGAATGGGTCCAAATAAAAAGATATCAGTACAGATATAACAGTTTTCTGACACCACATTATACTATATACACACAACAAGCATCACAGGAAAGGTCTTGTCACTGTGTGGCCTTCAAGAAAGCTCCCCTCTAATCTGGAGATATCAAGGGGGATCACAAGAAAATTCATGACCTCCCCTACAAAATATGTGCAAAATGAAGCAAATCCCTTTGCCCCCATTAACACTGGTTATGTTCTGTAGACCCCCATCTTGTATCCCCTTTTCTTTGGCTTGGGAGCAGGGGTCACAAACAGACATTTTTACAGTTTCAAGAGCCCCAATTAGCCATATTTACCACATTTTTAGTATTATATAATTGTTTTTAGTTTTTATTTTAAATTGACGTTCATATTTTATTCAGCGGAATACCAAATGCTCCGCTAAAGGTTTGGCTGACTACGAAACCAATCCCTAATTTGCATACTACAGCTTATTTAAAAAATGGCATCACCTGTGAACAGAAAATAAGCCTGTAGTGTAGCCACATGGCTTTGAAGGGCAGATTTACCAACAATTGGGAACAATCAAGAGAATTTTTTCGCAGCAGAAAAACTCCACCTCGCAGTGGAGTAACTAGATGTCACTGGGCCCCACAGCAAATTGTTGATTTTTCTACTACGATAAATTAAAATTGCTCATTATTTAGGACCTCACTGGGCCCCTTACACTCTTGCCCCCCCCCATAACCGCAGGGTCTGACTGCTTCTTCTGTAGTTACGCCCCTGCAACCTTGACTATTTTTAAATTCAAGTTTTGCAAACAAGAATATTTGAGATTTATCGAATGAAAAAGACTTGAAAACGCAAATACATAAATTCCGCAGCTGACAACTTGGTGAGTTTCTGTAGGAGTCAATGGGAGATGTTTTGTAAAAACTTTACATATTTGAAAGATAAAAAAAAACCTAAATCTAAATAAATACTCTAGTAAATCTGCCTCTAATTGCTCTGCTGAGAACCTGCCTGAGCCCTGCTTAAAGTGTTGGGGTTTGGCTGGATTCTTAAACAAATGCAAGAATCAGTGAATTCCCGATAGCAGCCCTTTGTTAAACTCCTTTTCCATTTTCACTCCATTTTAACTTTCTATTTCTTGTCTTGTGTACGGTCTTGCTTTATGGCAGGGAATCCAGATACAGTATGGGACCTGTTATCCAGAATTCTTGGAACCTGGGGTTTTCCAGATAAATTCTGTCATTTGGATCTTCATACTTTAAGGGGCCGATTCACGAAGGGTCGAATATCGAGGGTTAATTAACCCTCGATATTCGACTAGGAACTAAAATCGTTCGACTTCGAATATCGAAGTCGAACGATTTTGCGCAAATCCTGCGATCGATCGATCGAAGGATTTTTCATTCGAGCGAACGATTAAATCCTTCGATTCGAAGGATTTTAATCCAACGATCGAAGGAAAATCCTTCGATCAAAAAAACCCAGGCAAGCCTATGGGGACCTTCCCCATAGGCTAACATTGACTTCGGTAGCTTTTAGCTGCCGAAGTAGGGGGTCGAAGTTTTTTTAAAGGGACAGTACTTCGACTATCGAATGGTCGAATAGTCGAACGATTTTTACTTCTAATCGTTCGAATCGTTCGAATTCGATCGAATTCGATCGAATTTAACCAATTCGATGGTCGAAGTACCCAAAAAATACTTCGAAATTCAAATTTTTTTTTATTCTAATCCTTCACCCGAAATTCGTGAATCGGCCCCTAAGTCTACTAGAAAATCATGTAAACATGAAATACACCCAATAGGCTGGTTTTGCTTCCAATAAGGATTAATTATATCTTAGTTGGGATCAAGTACAAGCTACTGTTTTATTATTACAGAGAAAAAGGAAATCATTATTAAAATTTTGGATTATTTGGATAAAATGGGAGTCAAAGGGAGACAGCCTTTCCGTAACTCGGAGCTTTGTGGATAATGGGTTTCTGGTTAACGTATCTCATACCTGAATATTTTAAGAATGTGTACACTTGAGCCAGACCTTGTAACGTTTATTGATTCCAACATTGCCGGATGGTGATATGTAATTTAGTTAGATTGGTTGAATTTCTCCCGTTTCACTTCGCTGGCAAATTTGCGAATTTCCCACAAACACGAAAATTGCTGCACTCATCGATTTTGACGCCAGTGTCAATTTTGATGCCGGCGTTAAAGTCAATGGGAGTCCGAATAGCGTTGACGTGCAGCGATTTTGATGTGAGCGTGTTCAGAATGTTTTCGCCATCGAATTTTCACGGGAGTTTCGCGAATTTATTCACGCCGTGAATTCGCGCCAGGCGAATTTATTCGGCCATCACTATAGATGAGCAAAAAAATAAATTTTTGGCTCAGACAGAATAAAACAACTGAACTTTTAAAATACGCAAACTCACATGGTAAATCTGAAGCTCTAATATGGCAGAAATGTTTGGGATTTCAACCTTTCTACTATGGGATAAGCAGCTCTGATGATCATGCTTCTTAGGCTTGAGACATGTACAGTATAAAGGCTACTTAGTCTTCAGTTCAGACACTTTAGGGGTCTTTTATGTTGGTACGTACTTAAAAAATAATTGTAATTTTTTCTCACAGCAGAAGAGTGCCTGAGTAATCAAGTTTGGAGCAACTGTGGATCCTCCTGCCCCTCAAACTGTCAAAACTTGAATGAGCCAAATCGGATCTGTCCTGCAATGTGTAAGCGAGGCTGCGTCTGTGCGACCCCCTATGTCTTTCTCTCTGGGAACTCTGGCCCCTGCGTTCTGCCCAGTGACTGCCATTAACAACCTGTTAATAGAGAAATAAAAAGACCTCCTGAATGACTCCTGAAATGGAAGGTTTCTAGACTTAATAAATCTCATGTGTGTGATTATATTCCTTATGTTTGGTCTCTCTTTCCTTGCAGAAAATTTGCTGTAAACCCTAATTAAATAATATTTATATTAGCTATAATAAATATAATTTAGATCATTGAATTAGAAAATCCAGTGAATTACAAGGTGGAACATGTATGCACATGTAAATATATATATATAATATGATGTTCGGTTTTCAGGCACCACTTTATGATGCAGGAGAAAAACATTAGGGTAACAGTCACCCTGAATTCAGGGGGGGGGGGGTTAGTGGAATCACTCTTAAGGCTAAAGCTGTGGCTCAGATCTATCTGGTGTTTAATAGCTTCCCATACCCACCCCTTTATACTAATGGTTGTCCTATGCTTTTAAATGTGGGCGTTGGTTTGAGCAATCTCTCTCTCTTAAAAGCCCTTACTGGCGGGGGAGGATTTAGCTTTCAGATTGAAACCAATGCTCAACACACACTGTGTAAAGGTAATGCTATTATGCAGAGAAGTATCTTTTTATATCATGACCTGAGTTAAGTAAGTTAGGGACCGCCATATGGGGTTTACCTTGACGTGTTATGGGGGCTTTTCAACTTTATAATCATAACTTTGTAACTAAAACCCCCCTGTTTTGTAAACATGCACTTGCATTTATATTGAATTACTTATGAGACAGGGGACCAGGGAAGTGCATTGTAAGTAGCACTTCCCTTATACTTAAATTTATTTTGATTTAGCCTAAAGAGTACTTCCACTAACCCCCCCCCCCTGAATTTTGTAACAGTCACCCTGCTTTAGTTCCAGGGGTACCCAGGGTACAAATAAGCACTCACCCCAAATCTCCCCATAACTGACCTTCAGACTGGGCCCCCTTAGCGCATAACAAGGTTACAGATATATAGAAACATTTGGGTAACAGTCACCCTGTTATAGTTCCAGGGGTACCCAGGGTACAAATAAGCACTCACCCCAAATCTACCCCTAACTGGCCTTCAGACTGGGTCCCCTTAGCTCATAACAAGGTTACAGATGTATAGAAACATTGGGGTGTCACCCTACTATAGTTCCAGGGGTACCCAGGGTACAAATAAACACTCACCCCAAATCTCCCCCTAACTGGCCTTCAGACTGGGTCCCCTTAGCTCATAACAAGGTTACAGATATATAGAAACATTGGGGTGTCACCCTGCTATAGTTCCAGGGGTACCCAGGGTACAAATAAGCACTCACCCCAAATCTCCCCCTAACTGGCCTTCAGACTGGGCCCCCTTAGCTCATAACAAGGTTACAGATATATAGAAACATTGGGGTAACAGTCACCCTGCTATAGTTCCAGGGGTACCCAGGGTACAAATAAGCACTCACCCCAAATCTCCCCCTAACTGGCCTTCAGACTGGGCCCCCTTAGCTCATAACAAGGTTACAGATATATAGAAACATTGGGGTAACAGTCACCCTGCTATAGTTCCAGGGGTACCCAGGGTACAAATAAGCACTCACCCCAAATCTCCCCCTAACTGGCCTTCAGACTGGGTCCCCTTAGCTCATAACAAGGTTACAGATGTATAGAAACATTGGGGTGTCACCCTACTATAGTTCCAGGGGTACCCAGGGTACAAATAAGCACTCACCCCAAATCTCCCCCTAACTGGCCTTCAGACTGGGCCCCCTTAGCTCATAAAAAGGTTACAGATATATAGAAACATTGGGGTAACAGTCACACTGCTATAGTTCCAGGGGTACCCAGGGTACAAATAAACACTCACCCCAAATCTCTCCCCTAACTCACCTTCAGACTGGGCCCCCTTAGCTCATAACAAGGTTACAGATATATAGAAACATTGGGGTGTCACCCTGCTATAGTTCCAGGGGTACCCAGGGCACAAATAAACACTCACCCCAAATCTCCCCCTAACTGGCCTTCAGACTGGGTCCCCTTAGCTCATAACAAGGTTACAGATATATAGAAACATTGGGGTGTCACCCTGCTATAGTTCCGGGGTACCCAGGGTACAAATAAGCACTCACCCCAAATCTCCCCCTAACTGACCTTCAGACTGGGCCCCCTTAGCTCATAACAAGGTTACAGATATATAGAAACATTGGGGTAACAGTCACCCTGCTATAGTTCCAGGGGTACCCAGGGTACAAATAATCACTCACCCTAAATCTCCCCCTAACTGACCTTCAGACTGGGCCCCCTTAGCTCATAACAAGGTTACAGATATATAGAAACATTGGGGTAATAGTCACCCTGCTATAGTTCCAGGGGTACCCAGGGTACAAATAATCACTCATCCCAAATCTCCCCCTAACTGACCTTCAGACTGGGCCCCCTTAGCTCATAACAAGGTTACAGATATATAGAAACATTGGGGTAACAGTCACCCTGATATAGTTCCAGGGGTACCCAGGACACAAATAAACACTCACCCCAAATCTCCCCCTAACTGACCTTCAGACTGGGCTCCCTTAGCTCATAACAAGGTTACAGATATATAGAAACATTGGGGTAACAGTCACCCTGCTATAGTTCCAGGGGTACCCAGGACACAAATAAACACTCACCCCAAATCTTCCCCTAACTGACCTTCAGACTGGGCCCCCTTAGCTCATAACAAGGTTACAGATGTATAGAAACATTGGGGTGTCACCCTACTATAGTTCCAGGGGTACCCAGGGTACAAATAAGCACTCACCCCAAATCTCCCCCTAACTGGCCTTCAGACTGGACCCCCTTAGCTCATAACAAGGTTACAGATATATAGAAACATTGGGGTGTCACCCTGCTATAGTTCCAGGGGTACCCAGGGTACAAATAAGCACTCACCCCAAAACTCCCCCCAACTGGTCTTTAGGTTGCTTGAACTGGTCAATGGGTTTACATTTTTCTTCTGAAGCAGAATTAGGATTAAAGAGAAAGATCAATACTGTCCCACACTTTGGAACAGCTATAATCTTATTACAGGGATGGGATCTGTCATCCGCAAACCCCTTATCATGAAAGCTCCGAATTATGGGACAGCCATCTCCCATAAACTCCAATTCAATAATTACATTTTTTTTTAACCTTTTAAGTGCCAGCAGAATTTCACATTTTGGTTACGCGAAATGCCAGCCGTTTTTGAAACATTTTGTGCTCTCTCACTTTAGGGGCATTTTCTGAGGGGAAACCTATAGTTTACCTAGGAAAACTATACATTGTTTTTTTCGGTAGAAACTGAGCTTTCTAAATCTGCCTGAGTTTTCATGTATTTCCACCTGTGCAAAAAAATTTATAGTGCTAAATACCAAAAAAAAAAGAAAAATTACCATTTTTCATCGTATATCAATTTATACCAGAAAAATATTTAATTTTACGGAGGAAAATCCAACTGATTTGGAAAGCCTTATGTCTCTCGAACGTGCCAATACCAGATATGTATCGTTTTAGGGAGATTTAGGACTTCTGTACCTCAAAAACTCCCGGCAGTATATTAACGAATTTTGAAAGCACTAAGGCAGAAAACGGCATGCTTTAGATTCCAAGGCAAAAAATCCTGAAACCGTAGGTTTACCCCAGAAAACCATACATTTTTGAAAAGTACACATTCTGCCGATTACAAAATGGGTAACTATGTCTCTCTACTCCCAACTACCAAACTTAAAAGCTTGTCTGAACATAGCGGTTTTTCATAAAAAAATTCAAAATTCTGAAAAATCATTTCAAAGGTTTTATTTGCTGCTCCGCATATCCCAAACTATATTAGGTACCAAGAAAAAGCACCTGAAATATGATTGCCAGGGGTCCACTGAACAGTTTGATACCCATTATGCATAGGTTTACCAAAGTATCTGGCATTTAGAGACACCAATATGAAGTTAGCACATCCAAATTGTTCAGGACTTTACTTCAGCTACTGAGAAATCAACACATTGACTGCATTTTTTGTGGGGTAAAAACACAGAAATATATGTTTACCCCCCAAAACCCATATACTGAAGCTAAAATGGGTACCCATGCCTTTCTGCTCCAAACTACTGAGTCGCAAGGCTTTCCCAAAATTGTCGGTTTTGGTGAAATATCTGAAAATTGCCTCAAACCTTCAGCTTCCCAGCACCATATCGCCCATGTATCATTACGTACTAAGAAAAAGCACCCTAAATATGATTGCCAGGGTTCCTCTGAACATTTTGGTAGTCATTGTTCATAAGTTTACCAAAGTATCTGGCATTTAGAGGCCCCAAAATGAAGTTAGCGCATACAAACTGTCAGGGAGCCCCCTCTGGGGAGTAGTCCGGATCTAGGAGGAAGCCCCTCAGGAGGGATCAGGGTCGTGGTATCCAGGGGTAAGGCAAGAGAATAATCAAAGTCCAGGCACAGGTCAAAAGGCAGGCGGAATACAAACAAAGTCCAGGTAAGGGGTCACAACAAGGGATCAGGCAGAATATAGCAGGGAAAAACAGCAAGGGAACCCAGGAATCACTTAGGGAACAGGATCCTATTTTCGGGCGCCATCTTGGCGCCTCAGGCGTTCTTTTATCTTTGAATTTGGCGCCCTTGCACCAGCATCAGCGCACCTGCGACCGGCGCGCCGTGCTGGCGTCACTGCGCCGGCGTCGGAACCCACGTGGGTTGCCTGGGCGCCGCCATCTTGGATTCTTCGCCGCCGGGAGCGGACGCGACTCCTCGCGCTCCCGGCGGTCTTGACAGTACCCCCCCCTCACGGGGGGCCTCAGGACCACCGGGACTTGGTTTCTGGGGAAACTTGGAGTGGAAGTCTCTTACCAAACGAGGAGCATGCACATCACGGTGTCCCTCCCAAGAGCATTCTTCGGGGCCAAAGCCCTTCTAATGGATGAGGTATTGAAGGGACCCTCTGGAGATTCTGGAATCAAGGATTCTCTCCACCTCGAATTCTTGTTGACCCTCCACAGAGATGGCAGGAGGAGGAGATTGGACACCAGAGAAACGGTTGGAGACGGTGGGCTTCACCAGGGAGACGTGGAACACGTTGGGGATTCTCATCTCTGGTGGGAGTTGAAGTCTGATGGCTACAGGGTTAATTATCTCCAAGATGGGGAACGGACCCAGGAACTTCGGACCCAACTTGGGAGATGGCACCTTCAGGCGAATATTCCTGGAAGAGAGCCAGACACTATCACCCACCTTGTAGGGAGGAGAGGGTCTTCTACGACGATCCGCGAAAGTCTTGTGGACTAGAGCACTCTTCTCCAGGTTAGACTTGGTTGCAGCCCAAATAGCAGACATATGGGCTGCCAGATCATCTGCAGCAGGGACGTCCGACAACACGAAGTCCTGAGGAAAGGCTTGAGGGTGCTGTCCATACACCGCCATAAATGGAGACCTTCCTGTGGAGGAATGACATGCATTATTATGAGCAAACTCCGCCCACGGGAGGAGGTCAGACCAATCGTCCTGGCAAAGAGACACGTGGTTCCTCAGGAACTGTTCTAAGGCTTGGTTCACACGTTCAGCTGCCCCATTCGTCTGCGGGTGGTAGGCGGACGAAAATTGAAGTGTTATTCCCAAGTCTTTACATAGGGAACGCCAGAACTTGGCGGTGAACTGGGTGCCTCTGTCGGAGACGATCTCCACCGGGAAACCATGCAGGCGGAAGATGTACGTAATAAAGAGTTGGGATAATTCCACCGCAGAGGGTAACTTCTTCAAAGGGATGAAATGGGCCATTTTGCTGAAGCGGTCTATGACAACCCAGATCACAGTATTCCCACCGGAGGGAGGAAGTTCGACAATAAAGTCCATAGAGAGGTGCGTCCACGGACGAGAGGGAACCGGCAAAGGCTGTAACAACCCGCTGGGGCGGGAATGGCTAGGCTTAGAAGTGGCACAGACATTACAAGCAGCCACAAAGTCCTTTACATCCTTGCGAATATCAGGCCACCAGACTAGGCGCCTCAAGAGTTCAAGGGTCTTGGCCGGGCCAGGATGTCCTGCTTGCCTGGAGCAGTGGGTTTGTTGCAGGATGGCCAGGCGAAGTTCAGGAGGGATGAAGGCCATGCCAATCGGAGTATCTTGAGGAGCCGAGGACTGCCCAGCCAGGATCTGGTCGGCAAATTGGGGATACAGAGAGGCAATGATCTTGACTGGTGGAATGATTGGTTCCTGCCTCACAGGGTCACGGTCCACCGGAGTGAAGCTACGAGACAAGGCGTCGGCCTTCAGATTCTTGGAACCTGGGCGATAAGTCAAAACAAAGTTAAATCGGGAAAAGAAAAGGGCCCACCTGGCTTGTCTGGGATTTAGCCTCTTGAGGGACTGTATAAACTCCAGATTCTTGTGATCTGTGTAAATCTGGACAGGAATTTCAGAGCCCTCCAGGAGGTGACGCCATTCTTCGAGGGCAAGCTTGACTGCCAAGAGTTCTCGATTTCCGACATCATAGTTCTGCTCTGCGGATGAGAACTTCTTGGAGAAATACGCACAGGGGTGCAATTTTCCATCAGTGGAGTGTCTCTGAGACAGGATAGCTCCGGCTCCGACTTCAGAAGCATCAACCTCGATGCAGAAGGGTAGTGCAGGATTGGGATGTCGGAGAACAGAAGCGGACGTGAAGGCCTCTTTCAAGGACTGAAAGGCTTCTATGGCAGATGGAGGCCACAGGCTGGGTTTACCCCCTTTCCGGATGAGGGCCAGGATAGGCGCAATGCGGGAAGAGAACCCCCGGATGAACTGTCGATAATAATTAGCAAATCCGATGAATCTCTGGATTGCCTTGGTACTCAGTGGGAGAGGCCACTCCTGGATGGCCGACACCTTCACGGGGTCCATCTCAAATCCCTCTGGAGAGATAAAGTGCCCTAGGAAGGGGATCTTGGATACCTCGAAAACACACTTCTCCAACTTGGCGAAGAGAGAGTTCTTCCTCAGACGAGAGAGTACCTCCTTCACCTGGGAGCGATGACTTTCAAGGTCTATGGTGGGGTTATGCAGACGTAACCACGGAAGACCCAATATTACTGGAGTAGAAGGACAGGGGATGATGAAGAATGAAAGTTTTTCTTGATGCAGCGCCCCAACTTGTACAGATAGTTCCGCCGTGAACATTGTGACGAATTCAAACTCCAGGGGTTTGTCATCTATGGCGGTAATTCGCAGGGGTGAAGACAATGGGAGCAGAGGAATCTTCATGCGTTCAGCAAAGAAGGCGTCCATGAAATTGCCATCCGCTCCGGAGTCGAGGAAGGCCCTTTCGAAGATAGTCTTACTTGCCAGGTGAATCTGCAAAGGAAGGAGAAGTCTGCGTGAATTTTCTTGATACTTCTCCTGAGGCCCTCGAGTGATGTCCCCTACATGAGAAACCTGAGACATACCTCGGGGTACAAAACTCTTGGCTTTGGCAGGACAGACGTTGGCAAAATGGGAATGCCCACCACAGTACAGACAGAGACCTGCCATTCGTCTTCGGAATCTTTCCTGCTCGGAGAGGCGAGCTTTTCCTACTTGCATAGGTTCCTCCAGGGGAGACGTGGACACATGAGTCACAGGGACAGCGGGAGCTTGCAGAATCGGCCTTTGAAAGCGAGGGGCCAACATGGGAGAAAATCGTCTGCTGCGCTCTCTCTCCACCTGGTGTTCTCTGAGGCGGGTGTCCACCTTAATAGATAGAGCGATCAGTCCTTCCAGGGTGTCAGGAGTCTCTCTGGAGACGAGATCATCTTTGATGCGGATGGATAGGCCTTGGTAATATACGGCCTTGTAAGCGTCATCACACCAGGAAGTCTCCGCCATCAGTGTTCGGAAGTCTATAGCGTACTCATTGACACTGCGGCTTCCCTGCCGGAGTTGCAAGAGACGGGCAGGGGCGTTCGTGACCCGACCTGGAGCATCAAAGACTATGCGAAAAGCTTGGAGAAAGTCTTTAACAGCATGTCACTGGGGAATTCTTCTCCCAAAGAGACGTTGCCCACTCCAGTGGCTTGCCTTCCAATCGAGACATCACATACCCCACCTTGGAACGCTCACTTGGAAACTGCGTGGGTTGGAACTCAAATTGAATTTGGCACTGTGTGGCAAATCCCCTGCAGGCTTGTGGGTCCCCACTGAAGCGAAGGGGAGGTGGAATGCGAGGCTCACCTGTCGGGTAGCTTGCATTCGTAGAGGCTGCCGCCATGGGGGGATCTCCAGTAGGTGGAGCAGCGGAGGGCGCAGAAGGCACTCGAGCAAGCAGGATATCGAGTGCTTGCCCAATGCGAACCTGCTGGTTTTCGTAGTCCTCCATGCGGGATGCCAGTCCGCGGAGCGCTCGTCCGACATCAGGTGTGGCTTCCTCAGAAGGATCCATGGCCCGAAAATAATGTCAGGGAGCCGGGAGCCCCCTCTGGGGAGTAGTCCGGATCTAGGAGGAAGCCCCTCAGGAGGGATCAGGGTCGTGGTATCCAGGGGTAAGGCAAGAGAATAATCAAAGTCCAGGCACAGGTCAAAAGGCAGGCGGAATACAAAGTCCAGGTCCAGGCAAGGGGTCACAACAAGGGATCAGGCAGAATATAGCAGGGAAAAACAGCAAGGGAACCCAGGAATCACTTAGGGAACAGGATCCTATTTTCGGGCGCCATCTTGGCGCCTCAGGCGTTCTTTTATCTTTGAATTTGGCGCCCTTGCGCCAGCGTCAGCGCGCCTGCTACCGGCGCGCCGTGCTGGCGTCACTGCGCCGGCGTCGGAACCCACGTGGGTTGCCTGGGCGCCGCCATCTTGGATTCTTCGCCGCCGGGAGCGGACGCGACTCCTCGCGCTCCCGGCGGTCTTGACACAAACAGTCCCATGGGTAACTTCAGCAAATGAAAGATCAACACATTGACTGCATTTTTGTGGGGTAAAAACACAGAAATATATGTTTACCCCCCAAAACCCATATATTTTTGGAAAGTACACATT
This sequence comes from Xenopus petersii, assembly GCA_038501925.1. Taxonomy (NCBI): domain Eukaryota; kingdom Metazoa; phylum Chordata; class Amphibia; order Anura; family Pipidae; genus Xenopus; species Xenopus petersii. Next base: position 7,872,944 of record CM076684.1, on the reverse strand, counting down.
CTACTGAAGCTAAAATGGGTACCCATGCCTTTCTGCTCCAAACTACTGAGTCGCAAGGCTTTCCCAAAATTGTCGGTTTTGGTGAAATATCTGAAAATTGCCTCAAACCTTCAGCTTCCCAGCACCATATCGCCCATGTATCATTACGTACTAAGAACAAGCACCCTAAATATGATTGCCAGGGTTCCTCTGAACATTTTGGTAGTCATTGTTCATAAGTTTACCAAAGTATCTGGCATTTAGAGGCCCCAAAATGAAGTTAGCGCATACAAACAGTCCCATGGGTAACTTCAGCAAATGAAAGATCAACACATTGACTGCATTTTTGTGGGCTAAAAACACAGAAATATATGTTTACCCCCCAAAACCCATATATTTTTGGAAAGTACACATTCTACCAAATCTAAAATGGGTACCCATGCCTTTCTGCTCCAAACTACTGAGTCGCAAGGCTTTCCCACAATTGTCAGTTTTGGTGAAATATCTGAAAATTGCCTCAAAGCTTCAACTTCTCAGCACCATATCACCCATGTATCGTTACGCACCAAGAAAAAGCACCCTAAATATGATTGCCAGGGTTCCTCCAAACAGTTTGGTGGCCATTGTTCATAGGTTTACCAAAGTATCTGGCATTTAGAGGCCCCAAAATGAAGTTAGTGCATACAAATAGTCCTGTGGGTAACTTCAGCTAATGAAAAATCAACACATTGACTGCATTTTTGTGGGGTAAAAACACAGAAATATATGTTTACCACCCAAACCCATATATTTTTGGAAAGTACACATTCTACTGAATCTAAAATGGGTACCCATGCCTTTCTGCTCCAAACTACTGAGTCGCAAGGCTTTCCCAAAGTTGTCGGTTTTGGTGAAATATCTGAAAATTGCCTCAGCTTCAACTTCCCAGCACCATATCACCCATGTGTCATTATGTACTAAGAAAAAGCACCCTAAATATGATTGCCAGGGTTCCTCCAAACAGTTTGGTGGCCATTGTTCATAGGTTTACCAAAGTATCTGGCATTTAGAGGCCCCAAAATGAAGTTAGCGCATACAAATAGTCTTGTGGGTAACCATCTAATGAAAAATCAACACATTGACTGCATTTTTGTGGGGTAAAAACACAGAAATATATGTTTACCCCCCAACCCCATATATTTTTGAAAAGTACACATTCTACTGAATCTAAAATGGGTACCCATGCCTTTCTGCTCCAAACTACTGAGTCACAAGGCTTTCCCAAAGTTGTCGGTTTTGGTGAAATATCTGAAAATTGCCTCAAAGCTTCAACTTCCCAGCACCATATCACCCATGTGTCATTACGTACTAAGAAAAAGCACCCTAAATATGATTGCCAGGGTTCCTCTGAACATTTTGGTGGCCATTGTTCATAAGTTTACCAAAGTATCTGGCATTTAGAGGCCCCAAAATGAAGTTAGCGCATACAAACAGTCCCGTGGGTAACTTCAGCTAATGAAAGATCAACACACAGGAGAAAGCTCTCTGTTTAGTGCTGAATTAAGCATTGAAATTCCTGTTTGAGACAGGATTTTTTGTTATCACTTGGTGTGTGAATGTGTTGTCCACTTGGTGGGTGAAATGTGGGAAGTTTTGAGTTGATTTTCTTTACTAAAAATCGATTTTTCTTTTGACCCTGAAGGTGAGTGATTCCTAGCCCAGTTCCTTTCACTTGCTCTGGGCTACAAACTCACTGTTAGATCCCCTACCCCTCCCCCGCACCTGGGTGTCAGTTTCATTTGCATTTTTCTCTTGTTTCAGCTCAAATTGTTTAATTTTTGTACAGATTGAGTGGGTATTTTGATTTTGCACTCAGTTCTGTGAGGAGAGAAAGCTAAAGGGAGAAGGATTTAATATAAGTATAAATATAAAATCTTTTCCAGCAGCAGCAGTGCAGCTCCCAGGCACCTGCTCACATTAACCCTCTCCCTGCCACAGCTTCTCAACTTAAAACTTATTTTTTTGTTAATCAATAGTATAAAGCTTTCTTTTTGTGTGGTGTTGTGTAAAATAATGGGAGGGAATAAAAAGGAAAGTTATAAAAAAACATCTATTGGTTCTAAAGCAAAAGGACCTGAAAAACCCAGCTGTAGCTCTGCAAGGAAACACCAGTCAGAGCCCATGTCAAAAAGCCCCATTGCCTCTACTTCTGCTGCTGCAGCCAATGTGACCCCTGCTAAAACATTTGCACAGGCGGTAGCTACTGGCAGCAACCCTAGCCAAGTCACTGCTGGGGTAGAGAAGCTTACAAGGAAGCATGGGGTCAGATGCCTAATGTCAAGCACTCATGGCATAGAGGCTTATATAAAGGCTGCAGCTGAAGTGGTGGGCCACTCTGCAGTAGTGGCAGCAAGTAAAATGTATGGGAAAGCCATAATCTTTGCCCGTACTCTAACTGCAGTGCATACTCTGGTACAGAGGGGTATCACAGTGGGAGGGAGTTATGTCCCTGTAGAACCCCTAGAAGGATTGGGCACAAGGGTGGTTTTATCTAATGTGCCCCCCTTCCTGCCAGACCACTTATTGTACCCCCACCTGCAAGCCCTTGGAGAGTTAAAATCAAATATGTCTAGAATTCCTCTGGGATGTAAGGAGAGCAGACTGAGGCATGTCCTTTCCTTTAAAAGGCAGGTGCAACTACTTTTACCTCGGGGGCAAGACACTATTGAGGGGTCTTTTGGGGTTCCATTTGAAGGGGTGCTGTATAAAATTTTTTACAGCACAGAGGAAGTGAGGTGCTTCCTTTGCAAGAACCTGGGGCACACTCGCCAGAGTTGCCCCAAAGGGCAAATTAAGACCACAGCCCCTGTTCCTGCTCCCAGTGCCTCAAATAAAACATCTTATCCTGCTGGGACTATTTCAGCAGGGTCCTCAAAGGGGATATCTCCTTCACTAAAGAACCTCAAGGTGGCTGTTACACAACCCACCTCTACAACATCCAAACCTCCTCCTTCTTCACTGAAGACATCTAAGGCTGCAGCATGTCTTACAATTGCGGCAAAAGAGAAGGGGGAAAACATGTCAAAGCTTCCCCCAGGGTCACAGTTGTTCCTACCACAAAAGGGTGTACCCCTGTTATGGGCACCCCTGAAGGTGTGGGGGTACCCATGATTGCAACACCTGTTGGGGTTGGGGCAAATAGTGGCCTTTCCTCTTCAGATGCCAAGAAAAAGAGGAAATTTAAATCAAGCTGGCTGGTACCTGAGGAATGGGCATCAGTGGTTAATGATGGGGCACCCCCATCCAAGGGTAAAAAGGGCAGCAAAACTTCTGCTCCTCATGTAGTGACATTGTCTGGCCCAACTGTTGGTCACGATCAACCGGTGTCAGACCATGCACTCTTGCCTCCAGACCAGGTGGGGAATAATGAGGTTAATGGTCTGCATGGCCTTGAACATGGCAGTGTTGGTTTCCCCACAGAGTCAGGGGTGCAGTATCTGCCTCAAAATCATTTGGAAGATCTTCCCTTGGAGTGTAAAGAGACACCTAATGAGACTCCTGCAGAGTGGGCAGTCAGTGTTCCTGAAGTGCTGAGATTTGGCAACTGCAACCAGCCTCAGTTTTTAGTGCCTCAGGGTATTTCGCTCCAGGAGGGGGACAATATTGGGCTAACCCCCATACAGGACCCTGCAGATAAAACTGCTGGGAAGGATGGTGAGGGTGGAGTTGTAAATACGGAAGAGGGTAGCCAGACAACCTCTACTGTTCATGCTAAAATCTCTCCTCCCTTGTCTTCAACTGACCCAAATATTATTGCCATCCAGAAAGCACAGGAGGTAGTAGAGAGGGCAGAGGCTAACCATCGAGCCTCCAAAGCTCTACCTATTGCTGGGGAGCTAATTAGTTCTGTTGCTCCTGTGTCAAACACTTCCAAATGTGTTTCAAGTGAAGTTGAGGGAACACCTGAGCCATTGCAGGGTCTCCAGAAAAGTGATTCTGATACTTTTCCTGTAACAACTTGTGGAGAGATTCTCAAAGCTCTAGTGGAGAGGGGAGATTATCAATCCCTTAGCCAGGAAGAGCTCATGGATGAGGGGAACATCGAAGAGGAGGTTGACATAGGAGTGGCAAATCCTTCTACCCCAATCATCCCTGCTGAGGAACTCAAAAAGTTTCTTGAGAGCACCCTTGGTGTTAAATTAGAGAAGAAGATGCACATGGCTCTGGAGAAGTGGCATGATTTGCCTTTAGTTATCAATTCTGTGAGACAGTACATTAAGGTCATAAAAGAGGCCAAGAACTATGGAACAGCGGAATATCTCCGTATAATGAAGTTTCACAAAAAATGTTTGTCTTATCAGACCTTGATGAAGGTTAAAGCACTTCCTAAGACTCAGTAATGGCCTTGAGTATAAGCACACTTAATACTAATGGCTGTCGGAATCCTTTCCGAATGTTTCAGGTACTCTCCTTTCTTCGTCAAGGAGGGTACTCTGTGAGTTTCCTCCAAGAGACCCACACCACTCCAGAGCTTGAAGCAAGCTGGAATCTGGAGTGGAAGGGAAGGGTCTTTTTTAATCACCTCACTTGGACATCATGCGGGGTGGTGACCCTTTTCTCAGATTCCTTCCAGCCAGAGGTCCTGAGTGCTACCTCTGTCATCCCTGGCCATCTATTGCATCTTCGGGTCTGGGAGTCAGGTAGAACATATAATCTAATGAATGTGTATGCTCCTACTACCGGACCAGAGAGGGCACGGTTCTTTGAAAGTTTGTCAGCCTACATGGAGACAATTGACTCTGATGAAGCCTTGATTATAGGGGGTGATTTTAATTACACCCTTGATGCTCGAGATCGCAATGTACCCAAGAAAAGAGACTCGTCTGAGTCCGTTTTGCGAGAACTAATTGCTCATTTCTCGTTGGTTGATGTCTGGAGAGAACAGAACCCAGAGACGGTTGCCTTTACCCATGTCAGGGTGAGAGATGGTCATGTTTCTCAATCCCGAATTGATAGGATATATATATCGAGCCATCTCATGTCACGAGCCCAGTCGAGCACCATTAGATTGGCACCATTCTCAGACCACAATTGTGTATCCCTGAGAATGTCAATCGCACCATCTCTGCCAAAAGCTGCTTACTGGCACTTTAACAACAGTTTATTAGAAGATGAGGGTTTTGCAAAGTCAGTCCGGGATACATGGAGAGGCTGGAGGGCCTTTCAGGATGAATTTGCCACATTGAACCAGTGGTGGGATGTAGGCAAGGTTCACCTAAAGCTCTTGTGTCAAGAGTATACCAAAAGTGTGAGCGGGCAGCGCAATGCAGAGATTGAGGCACTGAATGGGGAGGTGCTTGATCTTGAGCAAAGGCTATCAGGCTCTGAAGACCAAGCCCTTCAGTGTGAATATCTAGAAAGGAAAGAAGCGCTGCGTAACATGGAACAACGACAGGCTCGTGGTGCCTTTGTGCGAAGCCGGATGCAGTTACTTTGTGATATGGATCGTGGTTCCCGATTCTTCTATGCTCTGGAGAAGAAGAAGGGGAACCGAAAACAAATCACATGCCTTTTTGCGGAGGATGGAACCCCCCTTGAGGATCCGGAGGCTATCCGGGACAGAGCCCGATCCTTCTATCAAAACCTTTTTTCTCCAGATCCCATCTCTTCAGATGCCTGTGAGGAGCTATGGGATGGGCTTCCAGTGGTCAGTGAGAGGAGAAAAGAGAGGTTGGAAACACCAATCACTCTAGATGAACTCTCTCAAGCACTCGGTTTAATGCCCCACAATAAATCTCCTGGGCTTGACGGACTGACCATAGAGTTCTTCCAGTTCTTTTGGGATACTCTGGGCCCTGATTTCCATAGGGTCCTAACTGAGGCCTTCAAGAAAGGTGAGTTGCCACTTTCGTGTCGTCGAGCAGTTTTATCACTACTTCCTAAGAAGGGGGATCTCCGTCTTATTAAGAACTGGAGACCAGTCTCACTGCTTAGCACAGACTATAAGATCGTGGCCAAAGCTATCTCACTTAGGCTCAAATCAGTGCTGGCAGAGGTGATTCATCCTGACCAGTCCTATACAGTCCCCGGTCGGACAATTTTTGATAATGTCTTTTTAATCCGAGACTTACTACATTTTGCGAGAAGGACTGGTCTATCTCTTGCTTTTCTCTCTCTGGATCAAGAGAAGGCATTTGACAGGGTGGATCACCAATATCTTATAGGCACTCTGCAAGCCTATAGCTTTGGCCCACAGTTTGTGGGCTACCTGAAAACAATGTATGCCTCTGCAGAGTGTTTAGTTAAAATCAACTGGTCTCTGACTGCACCTCTGGCCTTTGGACGAGGAGTCCGGCAAGGATGCCCCTTGTCGGGACAACTGTACTCGCTGGCCATTGAGCCCTTCCTGTGTCTCTTAAGGAAAAGGCTCACGGGACTGGTGCTCAAAGAACCTGACATGAGGGTGGTTCTCTCAGCCTACGCTGATGATGTAATTCTTGTGGCCCAGGACCTAGTTGATCTTGAGCGGGCACAAGAGTGTCAAGAAGTCTACGCTGCTGCCTCATCTGCCCGTATCAACTGGTCCAAGAGCTCAGGCCTTCTGGAGGGTTCTCTAAAGGTAGATTTCCTGCCTCCTGCTTTCCGTGACATCTCGTGGGAGAGTAAAATCATTAAATATTTAGGCGTCTACCTATCAGCTGAGGAGTATCCTGTCTCACAGAATTTCATTGAACTTGAGGAGTGTGTTCTAACGCGCCTTGGAAAGTGGAAGGGTTTTGCTAAAGTACTTTCTATGAGGGGGAGAGCTTTGGTGATTAATCAGCTGGTGGCCTCTCAGATCTGGTACCGGCTGATATGTCTTAGCCCAACCCAAGAATTCATTGCTAAGATCCAGAGAAGGTTACAGGACTTTCTCTGGATAGGAAAGCATTGGGTTTCTGCAGGTGTCTCAAGCCTGCCGTTGAAAGAGGGAGGGCAGGGAGTCGTGTGTATACGTTCTCAAGTGCACACCTTCCGTCTCCAGCAAATACAGAGATACTTGTATGCAGATCCTTCTCCACAGTGGTGTACTCTAGCATCGAGTTTTTATCGCCAGGTACGAAATATGGGATATGACCGGCAATTGTTTATAATTGAACCTGAGGGTTTCCTAAGAAACCTTTCAACCCTGCCGGCTTACTACCAAGACACGCTAAAAACCTGGAGCATGGTATCCGTGTTAAGGCAAGGAGCCATTGAAGGGGAAGACATTCTAAATGAGCCCCTACTTTACAATCCATCTTTTAAGACTAGGATGTTAGAATCCATCAGCATCCGACGTCGCCTTTGCCAGGCTCGGTTAACCAGAGTTGGAGATCTCCTGGATTTTGAGAAATCAGATTGGGTGGACTCTCAAGCAGTTATGCAACGCATGGGATTCCTCACCACTAGGGTTCCACACCGTCTTCTCAAGGAAATCAAGGACACAATCTCTCCTGATTCTCACACCTTCATTGATGGGGTTTTACATGCTGGAGAGCCACGTCCACCTTGGAACTCCTCACCTCCAGACATAATAATAGCACCTAAAACCCATCAATCCCCCCAAGCACCTCCTTCCCCCAACTTGAGCCAGTTGGAGAATTTTCCATTGACACGCTTTCATGATATAACAAGAAAGCTGTTGTACTCTCTAATGCTTCACACTGTACACTTCCTTGCCCTCATCTCCCGATATGATACCATCTGGAGACGTGTGCTTAATGAGGGTGAAAGACCTCAGTGGCGAGCTCTTTATTCCAGTTTGGTGCCTAGACCAGCTGGAGACTTGAGTTGGAAAGTGCTGCATGGTGCATTGAGCACGGGAGAGTATTTAGCTCATTTTACAGACTCCCCAGCTGCTTGTCCATTCTGTGGCAAAGGAGAGTCTGTGTTTCATGCTTATTTTACGTGTGCCAGACTGCAACCTCTATTGGCTCTTTTGAGAAAGCTTTACCTGCAGTTCTGGTTAAATTTTTCCCCTCATGTTTATATTTTTGGACGCCCAGTATCCCAGGACAATAAAGAGAAAGACCTTCTCTCCAACTTGCTCCTGGCTTTAGCTAAATTAGTCATCCATAAATCTAGAAAGCAATGTTTGGAAGGTGGGAATCCTCTGCCAGCAGAGGTCTTGTTCCGAGTGCTGGTGCGTTCCCGCATCCGAGCAGAGTACACCCAAGCAGTGTTTACTGGTCGGTTGAAAGAATTTGCTGACCAGTGGGCAATAGATGGGGTACTTTGCTCAGTATCCCCAGACCTGGTTTCTGTTCAGACAATTCTCACACTCCATATTTAAGTGCACTTTAATTTAAGTGACAGTTGTATTTTAATCAGTTAATTATCTCCTTTGAGATGTGATTAACTTTGGTGAGCAATCACTCACCTGCAATTTGAATAATATATCAGCTAATGAAAAATCAACACATTGACTGCATTTTTGTGGGGTAAAAACACAGAAATATATGTTTACCCCCCAAAACCCATATATTTTTGGAAAGTACACATTCTACAGAATCTAAAATGGGTACCCATGCCTTTCTGCTCCAAACTACTGAGTCGCAAGGCTTTCCCACAATTGTCGTTTTGGTGAATTATCTGAAAATTGCCTCAAAGCTTCAACTTCCCAGCACCATATCACCCATGTGTCATTACGTACTAAGAAAAAGCACCCTAAATATGATTGCCAGGGTTCCTCTGAACATTTTGGTGGCCATTGTTCATAAGTTTACCAAAGTATCTGGCATTTAGAGGCCCCAAAATGAAGTTAGCGCATACAAACAGTCCCGTGGGTAACCAGCTAATGAAAAATCAACACATTGACTGCATTTTTGTGGGGTAAAAACACAGAAATATATGTTTACCCCCCAACCCCATATATTTTTGGAAAGTACACATTCTACAGAATCTAAAATGGGTACCCATGCCTTTCTGCTCCAAACTACTGAGTCGCAAGGCTTTGCCAAATTTGGCGGTTTGGGTGAAATATCTGGAAATTGCCTCAAAGCTTCAACTTTCCAGCATTGTATTGTCCATGTATCATTACCAGCATAAAGCATCCTAAAAATAAACATAGGGGTCTACTAAACAGTTTGATGCCCAATGTGCATAGATATACCAAACTATGTGGCGCACAGAGACCCCCAAATGACAACATGTATAGACATTTTCACCGCTGACGCACTGGCTGCTGCAATATAACCACCCGGTGTGTGTATTATGCAACATTAGACCACCTAACAGTACAGAGACCCCAGAAAACCATATATTTTCAGAAAGTACACATTCGGACGAATCCAATATGGGTAAATAAGTGTTTCTACTGCAAACTGCAAAGCAATGCTGAACATAACGGTTTTTATCAAATTTCTGAAAATTGTCACAAAGCTTGAATTTTACCCCATTATGTGCCCCACATTTCGTAACTTATCAGCATAAAACATCCTAAATATGAACGCCAGGGGTCTACTGAACACTTTGATGCCCAATATGCATAGATATACCAAACAATGTGGCGCACAGAGACCCCCAAATGACAATAGTGTATATACATTTTCACGGCAGACGCGCACTGGCTGCTGCAATATAAGCACCTGGTGTGTGTAATATGCGACATTAGACCCCCCTAACAGTACAGAGACCCCAGAATACCATATATTTTCAGAAAGTACACATTCTGACGAATCCAATATGGGTAAATAAGTGTTTCTACTGCAAACTGCCAAACTGCAAAGCAATGCTGAACATAACGGTTTTTATCAAATTTCTGAAAATCGTCACAAAGCTTGAATTTTACCCCATTATATGCCCCACATTTCGTGACTTATCAGCATAAAACATCCTAAATATGTACGCCAGGGGTCTACTGAACACTTTGATGCCCAATATGCATAGATATATCAAACTATGTGGCGCACAGAGACCCCCAAATGACAATATGTATAGACATTTTCACGGCTGACGCGCTGGCTGCTGCAATATAAGCACCTGGTGTGTGTATTATGCAACATTAGACCCCCCTAACAGTACAGAGACCCCAGAATACCATATATTTTCAGAAAGTACACATTCTGACGAATCCAATATGGGTAAATAAGTGTTTATACTGCAAACTGCCAAACTGCAAAGCAATGCTGAACATAGCTTGAATTTTACCCCATTATATGCCACACATTTTGTAACGTATCAGCATAAAACATCCTAAATATGAACGCCAGGGGTCTACTGAACACTTTGATGCCCAATATGCATAGATATACCAAACTATGTGGCGCACAGAGACCCCCAAATGACAATAGTGTTTATACATTTTCAAGGCTGACGCGCTGGCTGCTGCAATATAAGCACCTGGTGTGTGTATTATGCGACATTAGACCCCCCTAACAGTACAGAGACCCCAGAAAACCATATATTTTCAGAAAGTACACATTCTGACGAATCCAATATGGGTAAATAAGTGTTTCTACTGCAAACTGCCAAACTGCAAATCAATGCTGAACGTAACGGTTTTTATCAAATTTCTGAAAATCGTCACAAAGCTTGAATTTTACCCCATTATATGCCCCACATTTCGTAACTTATCAGCATAAAACATCCTAAATATGAACGCCAGGGGTCTACTGAACACTTTGATGCCCAATACGCATAGATATACCAAACTATGTGGCGCACAGAGACCACCAAATGACAATAGTGTATATACATTTTCACGGCTGACACGCTGGCTGCTGCAATATGAGCACCTGGTGTGTGTATTATGCGACATTAGACCCCCCTAACAGTACAGAGACCCCAGAAAACCATGTATTTTCAGAAAGTACACATTCTGACGAATCCAATATGGGTAAATAAGTGTTTATACTGCAAACTGCCAAACTGCAAAGCAATGCTGAACATAGCTTGAATTTTACCCCATTATATGCCACACATTTTGTAACGTATCAGCATAAAACATCCTAAATATGAATGCCAGGGGTCTACTGAACACTTTGATGCCCAATATGCATAGATATACCAAACTATGTGGCGCACAGAGACCCCCAAATTACAATAGTGTATATAAATTTTCACAGCTGACGCGCTGGCTGCTGCAATATAAGCACCTGGAGTGTGTATTATGCGACATTAGACCCCCCTAACAGTACAGAGACCCCAGAAAACCATATATTTTCAGAAAGTACACATTCTGACGAATCCAATATGGGTAAATAAGTGTTTCTACTGCAAACTGCCAAACTGCAAATCAATGCTGAACGTAACGGTTTTTATCAAATTTCTGAAAATCGTCACAAAGCTTGAATTTTACCCCATTATATGCCCCACATTTCGTAACTTATCAGCATAAAACATCCTAAATATGAACGCCAGGGGTCTACTGAACACTTTGATGCCCAATATGCATAGATATACCAAACTATGTGGCGCACAGAGACCCCCAAATGACAATAGTGTATATACATTTTCACAGCTGACGCGCTGGCTGCTGCAATATAAGCACCTGGTGTGTGTATTATGCGACATTAGTCCCCCCTAACAGTACAGAGACCCCAGAAAACCATATATTTTCAGAAAGTACACATTCTGACGAATCCAATATGGGTAAATATGTGTTCCTACTGCAAACTGCCAAACTGCAAAGCAATGCTGAACATAACGGTTTTTATCAAATTTCTGAAAATCGTCAGAAAGATTGAATTTTACCCCATTATATGCCCCACATTTCGTAACGTATCAGCATAAAACATCCTAAATATGAACGCCAAGGGTCTACTGAACACTTTGATGCCCAATATGCATAGATATACCAAACTATGTGGCGCACAGAGACCACCAAATGACAATAGTGTATATACATTTTCACAGCTGACGCGCTGGCTGCTGCGATATAAGCACCTGGTGTGTGTATTATGCGACATTAGACCCCCCTAAAAGTACAAAGACCCCAGAAAACCATATATTTTCAGAAAGTACACATTCTGACGAATCCAATATGGGTAAATATGTGTTTCTACTGCAAACTGCCAAACTGCAAAGCAATGCTGAACATAACGGTTTTTATCAAATTTCTGAAAATTGGCAGAAAGCTTGACTTTTACCCCATTATATGCCCCACATTTCGTAACATATCAGCATAAAACATCCTAAATATGAACACCTGGTGTCTACTGAACACTTTGATGCCCAATATGCATAGATATACCAAACTATGTGGTGCACAGAGACCCCCAAATGGATATAAAGTATATAAAATTTACAAGGCAAAACAAAATAAGGCAGTAAAGAGTGAAATGCAAAAAAATCCAATAAAACCACAAAAATCAATGTTTTTTTTTCCAGACTAGTGTTATCGGCCGTCAGAATCACAGTTTGAATATTTTAGCTGGGCCAAACAGGTTATACGGCTAGAAACAAGTGAACACAACATATGCAGAGCTGAAAATGCAATAAAATGGCTAAAAATTCAATAAAATGGCTAAAAATGCACCAAAATACCCAAAATTGCAATATAATCACCGAAATAACATACAAAAGGTATTGCACAGTACGGTTAGCGAATACGCTATTCGTAATGGCAATAAAACATTTTTTTCAGCCAAAAAAAGAGACGATGCGATAAGAAAAAAAAAAAAGCCACAATGCCATGTATGTGCGTGTGCGTGTGTACAAATGGTAAATTACATGTTATGTGTGCGTGTGTGCGTGTGCACATGTGTGTAAGTGCAGTGAGTGTAAGTGACCCCCCCAATCCCCAAAAATGTATGTGTAAGTGACGTGTGTGTAAGTGTGAATCTAAGTGTGTATTACTGTAATAAGTGTGTGTTGGTGTGTTTGTGTGTGTAATTGTTGCACTAACCTGAAAAAATCGCTGGAGACTGTTGCAGGCGATCAGGAAGAGCCCCTGGAAGACATCTGCCTCGTGGTTCCTGTCTGTGTGCTGTGGGGGCGGAGATCGACGAACCGGTGCAGGCTGCAGCAGCAGGACACGTAAGTAACACATGCCTGCTGCTGTTTTTGGGCCCCTGGGCGATCGCCCCCCAGGGGCCACTCGATCCCCTGCTCTGCTCGTTGCCTAGGGGCAGGGGATCGAGCAGGAACGGAGCGAGCGGCTCTAACAGTCGCTCCTCCGCTTCTGAACCCGGAAGTGCTGCAGAACGTAGAATCTACGTTCTGTGGCATTTCAAGTACCTTTGCCACAGAACGTAGATTCTACGATCTGTGGCATTTAAAGGGTTAATTATTTCCTTTTTCTCTGTAATAATAAAACAATACTTTGTACTTGATCCCAACTAACATAAATTAATCATTGTTGGATTAAGTACCAGTACCATAAACCCACTATCACTGCAAGGAAAGGATTCCAGACTGTCTGGAGACAGAGATAGTGACAGGCTACATATAATTGTAGGACCCAACCTTGACTATTTAATTGTAAAAGCTAAAAACAAACCCAGTCGTTTTATACCGAATACAAATCACGAGAGAGTGAGCAAAAGAATCTCATGATGTTCATTATTGGTTCATTATGATCTAGTTGTGGGTCAAGCAATGATAAACCAAAAAAATGCAAAATGTTGTATTTAGTAATTATCTTATCATTCATTGTAGTTTGTGAACAACATGTGACATTTAAAGGAGAACTAAACCCTAAAAATGAATGGTTAAAAATGCCATATTTTATATAGTGAACTTATTGCACGAGGCTAAAGTTTCAGCTTGTCAATAGCAGCAATGATCCAGGACTTCAAACTTGTCACAGGGGGTCACCATCTTGGAAAGTGTCTGTGACACTCACATGCTCAGTGGGCTCTGATTGGCTGTTGAGAAGCTAAGCTTTGGGCTCGTCACTAATTATCCAGCAGAAAATGAGCTTCCCTGGCTGTAATATAAGCTGATGCTACAGGTTTGCTGATTATTAAATTCTGATGCTAATTGCACTGGTTTCTGTGCTGCCATGTAGTAATTATGTGTATTAATTACTAATCAGCCTTATATTGTGACATTTCTATTCTATGTGTACTGTATATTGTGAGTGGCTCCCTAAGCTCAGTAAGTGACGGCAGCACAGAGCATGTGCAGTGAATCAGCAGAAAAGTAGATGGGGAGCTACTGGGGCATCTTTGGAGACTTTACTGCTAAAGGGCTGTGGTTGCCTTGGGCTGGTACAGAAGCACAAAACTTAATGTACCACATTTCTAGCTACTTCTTTAGTTTGGCTTTAGTTCTCCTTTACATCCGGTTGACGACATATGACAGATCTGGTTGCTGTATGATAGAAACCGGTCTAATACCAGTTCTGCGTTATTGCATATAAACTGCAGCTTTTCTCCCTCTATAAAAGACTTGTGATTTTAAAAACTGGAATAAAAATTGACGTTTTCTTCCTTGTTCCTTGTTTGGGTATAAACCTTCTGCACAGATCATACAAAATATATAAATACTGGTATGTGAACCTTTTCCTTAGAGAGAGAGAGAGACTTTCGACTGAAGAAAACTTCTCATGTACAGTAAGTATCAAATCTATTCCAGTTTAGTAAAACCCCAGCACTTTATCTATCCTGCGAAAACTCAACTTTTTTGGATTATCAGACGACAACCCAGACTTGATCAAATTTTTCGGATTGATCCCAATGTCAAAAAACAAACCAGGGACATCTGCCATTGGCTTCTACATGATCTCAACAGGTTTGAGATGGAGTATTTTCGGGTTCAGATTTTTAGCAGCTTTGGGGTATAATAAATCTCTATAAATCTGAGGGTTTTTTTCCATGTAAAATTCTAGTTTTACATCTCGACCAGAGTCTTCAAGCAATTTTTTGACATCAATAATTGATATGGCTTCAATTGTTTTGAACTTCTTGTCTTTAAATGTACTAATTGTCTCATCTATTTCTTTAGAGAACCACTAGATAACTGAATAAAATGAAGAGAGCGAGCGCTGCATTTCTAATCTGTGCACTGGGTGAGGAAAGGCCAGAATTTTTACATGCTTAGAAGCAAGTTTATTTGCTTTTACTGTGATTCGAGTTTTTTTGCAGCAAAAAAAAAAGTATTGTGATTCTTGCGATCATTCAAAATTTATTAATAGGCTGGTTCACCTTTAAGTTAACTTTTAGTATGTTATAGAATGCCCAATTCTAAGCAACTTTTCAATTGGTCTTCATTATTTATTTTTATGGTTTGGTGGTTATTTGTCTTCTTTCAAGTTTCCAAATGGGGGTCACTGACCCCATCTAAAAACAAATGCTCTGTAAGGCTACATATTTATTGTTATTGCTACTTAGAGGGATATTCTGAGACAATTTGCAATCGGTTTTCATTTTTTTTATTATTTGTGGTGTTTGAGTTATTTAGCTTTTTATTCAGCAGCTCTCCAGTTTGTAATTTCATCTATCTAGTTGCTAGGGTTCAAATTACTCTAGCAACCATGCACTGATTTCAATAAAAGACTGGAATATGAATAAGAGAGGCCTGAATAGAAAGATAAGTAATACAATGTAACAATATATTTGCAGCCTTACAGAGCATTTGTTTTTAGATGGGGTCAGTGACCCCCATTTGAAAGCTGGAAAGATTCTGAAGAAGGCAAATAATTCAAAAACTATAACAAAGAAAAAATAAAGGCCAATTGAAAAGTTGCTTAGAATCGGCCATTCTATGACTACTATACTATACTATTGTATATACTAAAAGTTATCTTAAAGGACAGCTACCCCTTTAAATATTTGGATTATTTGATTATAATGGAATATGTGGGAGATGGCCTTTCTGTAATTTTGAGCTCTCTGGATAATGGATCCCATACCTGTACTCGAAGTGATCTCATTTTCTTGAGAAAAAAAACCCCTCAAACCGCTTGAACTGATTGAGTTTTTGAGTAAAAACCATTGAAAAAAACAAAATATCATGAAGGCTACAAACATCATCAAATGGCTCAAGGGACCTCTGCCATTCTACACGACTCCAGCAGGTTTTAGCTGGATTATTTTTGGGTTAGAGCTATTTCCATCTTAATTTCAGGGCATAATAAACCTCAATTTCAAAATTTTTGAAAAAAAAAAAAAAAACCAAAAGTGTTAGGGTTTTTTTTTAACCTCAAAGTTTGAGTTTTTACTAAAAACTACCCTCGAAAACTCTCATCTATTTGGAAAAACACAAATTGACCTTTAGTAAATAACCCCCCTAAATATGATATTGCAAATTACAGAATATTTACAGAATTGTGGGTAATATTGGTAATAATAATAATGAAAAGAAGATCTAAAAAAACAAATTTTTAGTACAGTTCGAGGGCTTCAGCCTTTGGCAGTGTTTAGTAGATAATAATACAAATACTGATCATGTTGCTGTGCAGTCTAATAACACTAAACTGAATGTCTCTTTGTAGCTTTGTCTCCTCTCTGTGTCTGTGGAACAAGATGTTTTACCATTGATGAACCTGCTGAACGTGAGTTGAAATTACCCCACTGGGAAACACTTGTGACATGAACATGAGTGGGATTCTGAGCCATCAGTAAATGAGCTTATTGACATCACTTTATTATATATACAGAATTGATCACTGGGATGTTTGTCACTGTGATGCCTTGAGAAAAGCTCACCTCTAATTGTATGATGTCAAAGGGAATCATGGGAAAATGCCTGACCCCGCCCCCAACATAATATACATGAAACGCATCTAAATCTTGCAATTTGGCGGCATCTTCAAATGAATTCTGGGCTATAAAAAAGTGTGTAAATGACATGGAACCAGCCTATCCCTGCTCAGACTGATGTGTTTGCTTCAGAAACACTACTATAGTTTATATAAACAAGCTGCTGTGTAGCCATGGGGGCAGCCATTAAAAGTAGAAAGAGCTCAGGTTACATACCACATAGCAGATAAGCTCTATAGAACATAATGGTGTTATCTATTAGCCACTATTTAACCTGTGCCGTATAGAATTTTTTCAGTTTCCACCACTGCTACACATTAGATTGTTTATATAATCTATAGTAGTACTTATCTGTTCTACTGTGTATCCTGTGCTTGAATGGCTGCCCCCATGGCTACACAGCAGCTTGTTTATATAAACTATAGTAGTACTTATCTGTTATCTACTGTGTATCCTGTGCTTGAATGGCTGCCCCCATGGCTACACAGCAGCTTGTTTATATAAACTATAGTAGTACTTATCTGGTATCTACTGTGTATCCTGTGCTTGAATGGCTGCCCCCATGGCTACACAGCAGCTTGTTTATATAAACTATAGTAGTACTTATCTGGTATCTACTGTGTATCCTGTGCTTGAATGGCTGTCCCCATGGCTACACAGCAGCTTGTTTATATAAACTATAGTAGTACTTATTTGTGATCTACTGTGTATTCTGTGCTTGAATGGCTGCCCCCATGGCTACACAGCAGCTTGTTTATATAAACTATAGTAGTACTTATCTGTTATCTACTGTGTATCCTGTGCTTGAATGGCTGCCCCCATGGTTAAACAGCAGCTTGTTTATATAAACTATAGTAGTGTTTCTGAAGCAAACATGTCAGTTTTACCAGTGCAGGGGAACAGTGCATGATACTTTAATTTTTTGGTGTTAAGAGTCGGCAAGCCTACAAATGCACAAATATGTGTTTTAATGCCTGTACACTACAATGGAAGGCAGCCTGAGTGGTAACAGCTTTTAACAGCAGTTAAAGAACCCTGGTGTACCAAGGGCATAATAGAAGGATGGAATGTAATTTGTTTTTATTAGAGCAAAATACCTTTGCAAACACCTTTTTAATTGGTTTAGCACAATGTTTATGCACAATGCAATGTAAAACAGGGGTACTCAGCGTTTACCAGAGTAGGGTCTACTTTTATGTCGTTTTCACATTAGGTTCATCAGCCTTGGGAGTTATGATGCCATGGAAAACACTAAAAGAAACCATACATTTTGGGTTTTTTCTTGGTATTTAAAAATTCCCCAAAAACAAATTCCATAATCTGAATAATGGATATCATCCAGAATAGGGATCTACTGGAACTGCTGGTGGATAATGCTGCAATGTGATCTACTGGTCGTCACCTCAATATCTACTGGGACATCCCAATGTACTTTATAGACAATGTACAGATTGTGGAACGTGTTGGTATTTATTGTCATTATTTTTCTTTTCTCACAGCAGGAAGTTGTCTCCTTAATCAGGTTTGGAAAGAGTGTGGATCCTCCTGCCCCCGAGACTGTCAAAACATAAATGACGTAGATTTTATGTGCCCTGCAGTGTGTAAGCGAGGGTGCTTCTGCCAGCCCCCCTACATCTTTCTGTCTGGTACTGCCGGGCCCTGTGTTCTGCCCAGAGAATGCCCCTAACAAGCTGGAAATAGAAAAATGAAATGACTCCAGAAATTAAATGTTTCTAGACATAATATATCCTGTGTATGAGGTTATGCGCATTTTGTTTTTTGTTTTTTTCACACAATAGATTATCTATAGATTAAATAGTCTTTATAGCAACTAAAGATAATGTTCATTTTATAGGAACAGTAACCCCATGCAAGGCGTACCCTGCTGTAATTCCTTGAGTAGGTATTGCTTTAAATCTGTCCTCCCAAATTTCATCCTAACTCATGGCCCCTCAGCTGTTACAGATATATAGAAACCCAAATCTCCCCCTAACTGACCTTCAGACTGGGCCCCCTTAGCTCATAACAAGGTTACAGATATATGGAAACATTGGGGTAACAGTCACCCTGCTATAGTTCCAGGGGTACCCAGGGTACAAATAATCACTCACCCCAAATCTCCCCCTAACTGACCTTCAGACTGGGCCCCCTTAGCTCATAACAAGGTTACAGATGTATAGAAACATTGGGGTGTCACCCTGCTATAGTTCCAGGGGTATCCAGGGCACATATAATCACTCACCCCAAATCTCCCCCTAACTGGCCTTCAGACTGGGCCCCCTTAGCTCATAACAAGGTTACAGATATATAGAAACATTGGGGTGTCACCCTGCTATAGTTCCAGGGGTACCCAGGGCACAAATAAGCACTCACCCCAAATCTCCCCCTAACTGACCTTCAGGCTGGGCCCCCTTAGCTCATAACAAGGTTATAGATATATAGAAACATTGGGGTAACAGTCACCCTGCTATAGTTCCAGGGGTACCCAGGGTACAAATAAACACTCACCCCAAATCTCCCCCTAACTGACCTTCAGGCTGGGCCCCCTTAGCTCATAACATGGTTACAGATATATAGAAACATTGGGGTTACAGTCACCCTGCTATAGTTCCAGGGGTACCCAGGGTACAAATAAGCACTCACCCCAAATCTCCCCCTAACTGACCTTCAGGTTGGGCCCCCTTAGCTCATAACAAGGTTACAAATATATAGAAATTTTGGGGTAACAGTCACCCTGCTATAGTTCCAGGTGTACCCAGGGCACAGACAACAACCATCCTCCTTTTTTATTCTTTACAAATTAAGATATTTCAATAAAGTGAATTTATTGGCAGCACACAGAGACAGAATGAACATTTAGGTAACACAGTATCAGGATATATGTTGGGGTAACAACGCACTATATTTATCGTCAATTCCTGCTTAGAAGAGCTATAAGGATTGGGCTGGAGCGGGTGCTTTTTGGGCACTGTGTGGGCAGGATGCATGTGCCCTGGTGCAAGACAAAACCATTGTTGCAGATACAGCCGGGATTGCACATCATTGCACACGCCTGGTTACGCTGGAGATAATTCGCACACGTGACCTGGCAGGGGGGACTGCAGTTATCAAACCTTCCGTTGGGTCCACAAGAACCGCACTGGCTCTCTAGTATACAGGTATCGGAGGAGAGTGATGACAAGACATAGCCTGGTTTGCAATGGCACGATGGTCTGCAGCTCTTTTCACACGCCGGCTCCACGTTGCCGCAAACTTTAATACATGGCATGCAATCATAGAACTTCTTATTGGGTTCACAGTAATCATCTGAAAAAAAAAGAGACAAGTACGACCTTGTAGGTTTCGCCTAATAAATGATTCTCATATCTGAATTATCTGCAGAGAACATTTTGGAATGGATCTGGATACTATCCAACAGACCAATTTAACCACCTGCACAAGCACACCAAAATAATTAAAAAATAATAAATGCTAAAAGCATTTTTATTACCAATAATGTGCAATGAAATCTCCATAAGAAGCTCTGACATGTTCCTCACCAGTTTGGCACCTGTTTTGAGGCACAGAACTCAACAGAACTAAGCTCAAAAAAGAACTGGAGGTGGGTTTTTATCTAGGGCCACTGGAAGGAGGAAGAAAACGTGTGTTTTTTACCTGCATGGGAAACAGTTGGAAGCTGGGCGGTCACTTGCGTCAAGCACAAGCCTAAAAATAAAGAAGACAATGGCAACGGCATGTTCAGATTTGCAACATTCCACACCTAATGACAATAATTACTCCATTGTCTCTATAAATACATCTAATTCAAAACCTTTGTTTTATAATCAGATTGAGCAACGAGCATTTAAATAAAACACCAAGGAGGTTATTTACTAAACTCCGAAAGCAAAAATCACGAAATATTTGTGATTTTTTGAAAGTCCGATTTTATTAAAAAAAAATCATGAATTTATTAAACCCCGATGATGGAAAAGTTTGAATCAGAAAAATTCGGCATCTCAGACGTGTCGAGGTTGTGTATTAGTCAACGGGAGAAGTTTTTTCGATGTGATCTGGGTTTTGTGCAATACCCCGAAATTTTCTGAGTTTTTGGGCAAAAATTTTAGTTTTCGGTTGAAAAATCTAAAAATATTGTGAAAATCTGATAAAATCTTGAAAAAATTTAAAATTGGATGAAAAATTTGAAAAAATCACGAAAATCTGTTTTTTTCCACGCAAAGCAAATTTTCGGGAAAATGTAATAATAAATAAGAGTAAAAAATTGATTGGAGTTTGTAGCAGAAAATATTGAGATAAATTCGGACTTTGATAAATAACTCCCCAAACGTCAAGGTTAGGTGACCGGACCACAAGAGTCACTTCTAATAAATGCTCATTGCTGGGCTGTAGAAATTAAATGCAGTGCTGCCCCTCAGCTGTATTTTCTGGTGGTGGCAAATGCCACCTAATGAACTAGTAGTAATTATCCAAATTCAAATGTAAACATATTTGAGTCAGATCTGAAACAATTATACAACTCTTGAATCTCGAATTTGTACAATTTGGAAATTGATCACTTAAAAAACAACTCAGATGCAGCCAAATTACATTCTACCCTTAATTTTCAATGACTCTGCCAAGTGAATGTTAATCTGTGAACTAATATTAAAACTAAAATCGAAAAATACATAGATTTCTAAGAATAAACTTCTATAGCAGCTTTCCAGCTTTGAGATACCGACATTTTGAAAACTCAAATTTTGAATTGGGGTAAAAACTTGAATTTGAATGTTGATAAATCTGTCCCTTGCCCATGTAGGCAGAGTTTTCCCCCCAAAATAGTAATCTTGTCATATTTGACAGAACTGTGGCTGAAAGTGACTCAAATTGATCGAGTCTTTTTCCACAATCACAATATTATTGCAGTTGCTATTATATTTAAGCAAAAACTTGAACCAGAAAAGCTTGATCCCATTAAGTTGCGGCAAAAAAAGTAATCACATTGTTTCATTTATTCTTTATTCTGGCTGTTTTAGAAAACATTTCTTTATTTGAATTTTCAAAATCTTTTCAATTGCTTCAAAATGTAAATTCGAAAAACAATGTGAAAATATTGAAATTCACAATTTTTTCCCCACAATTTTCCAAATTGCAGAAAAATGTCAATTTGAATTTTAATCAATTTGCACCTAAGAGTCTCTCTTTTATATAAAGTAGTGTGTGTGTGATTCCAGCTGTGATGCTTCACCAAAAATACAGGGAACAATGGCTCCACAGATCAATTTGTATTGTACAATTGTCGCTTGGAAAAGTCGATTTTATCGAATTTTTGCTGCGAAAACTTGACTTTTTTGTAGTAACAGAGGAAAACCCAGACTCTATTAGATTATCCAGTGCAGATCACAATATCAAGAAACAACTTCAGGGACATCTGCCATTGATTTCTACATGACCTCGATAGGCTTGAGATGGAGTATTTCAGATTCAGATTTATAGAAGCTTTGGCGTATGATAAATCTCTAAAAATTCCACTTTTTATTTTTTGAATAATCGAGTTTTACCCCTAAAAACCTTGACCAGAGAAAATCGAGGTTTAATAAATTGCCCCCTATATCTATACCAGCTTTTACCAAATGTTTTCAATCATGTTTGACTCTCAAAAATTAGAGTTAAAAAAACCCTGAAAATCGCTAGAAAAAAAGCAAATCTCCAATTAAAAAAAAAAAATCAGCCGCTTAGCATCACTACCTCTTCTGGGAAAATAACTGCACAACTCCAATTTTAATAAATCAGCCCCTTATGATTGCTACCACTTCTGGAAAAAAATGCAAATCTCCAATTTTATTAAATAAGCCCCTTAGCATTGCTACCTCTTCTGGAAAAAAACTAGAAATCTCTAATTAAAAAAAATATAATAATAAGGCCTTTACCATCACTACCTCTTCTGTGAAAAAAACTTAAAATCTCTAATTAAAGAAAAAGCAGCCCCTTGGCATCACTACCTCTTCTGGGAAAAAACTTAAAATCTCAAATTAAAAAAAAAAAAACAGTCCGTTAGCATCACTACCTCTTCTGGGAAACAACTGCAAAACTCCAAATTTAATAAATCAGCCCCTTAGCATTGCTACCTCTTCTGGAAAAAAAAGAAACCTATCTAGGTAATAGCGCATTCAATCGAATTAGATTCAAAGTTTTTCC
This sequence comes from Xenopus petersii, assembly GCA_038501925.1. Taxonomy (NCBI): domain Eukaryota; kingdom Metazoa; phylum Chordata; class Amphibia; order Anura; family Pipidae; genus Xenopus; species Xenopus petersii. The sequence goes on along the minus strand of CM076684.1, from coordinate 7,850,142 downwards.
AAATAGGTTCTAGGAAGTCCCCCATAAGCTAAAACAGCAATTCGGCAGGTTTTAGATGGTGAATGGTCGAAGTTGAATTTTTAAAGAGACAGTGCATGATACATTTTCGGAATTCAAATTTTACAATTTTTTTCAAATTCGAATTGAATTTGGATTATTCCGTAGTCGAACTACAAAAAAATTTGTTCAAATTCAAATTTTTTTAATTTGATTTTTCACTTCAACCTTTAATAAATCTGCCCCCTAGTGATTTATTTATTCCCACTGTTTAATTTACTAGTCTTTATTCCCACTGTTTAATTTATAATAACTGCAGCCCTGTTTGTTTTACTTTTGTAGGGATGTGAAAATCTTAGACACCCTTACACTTTACAGACAGGCACATCCCTAGTAATATGGACACCTCAGTGGGTCCTTATGGGGACCTTGTGCTTATGTAACCCATGTAGTTCACACAGTGTACACCAGATGGCACTGTGCCAGAGTATAAAAGGTTTAGGAACCATGTGCTCTGGGTCCATTGCTTTAGCCCAACCAAGCAGGCTGGAAGGGAATGGGTAGTGCTGACCCTAGGCGCCTTGGCCCTAGTAATTGGACAGCTGTACTCGTTTATAGATCACTCTAGGAGTGATAGAGAGGTTATTTAGTTGAGCAGCTCAAGGCTCCGCTGAGGAGATTAGAGGGATTAAGATCCCAGGGTATTACTGACCCGGAGTAATCAACCAAGTGTTGAGATAGGGATGGTAGGAATTCCCCTAGTCTGCCACTGGAAGATATCCTGAAACCGGGCAATACCCATCACATGCTGTCAACTTACTCTCTGCTGTATATTCCATAGCCTGTGGGGATTCAGCCTTTTCCCCCCTCTAAGGCAAATTGGAGAGGCTTCAGATGGGTTTTTTGTCTTCCTCTGGATCAACTGGCATTTAGGCAGATATAAAAAAAAACTAAAAGGTTGAACTTGATGGATGTGTGTCTTTTTTCAACCTTACTTACTATGTTACTATGTTACAATCTGTTCCAGTTATACGGGTTGCATTCCTATATAGATTTAGTGGTTGGTTAATAGGCATTGCACCAAAGTGGAGGTTGAGTAGGCCAATAACGATGCAGTTGCAACACGCCTGTTATTACTATAGACTATAATACTCAGATATCTTGTGATGATGTGCAGAGGTGGAGTTTTATAACATATAATGAAAACATAGGAAGCAGTTTATCTTCCAGGGTTATTTTTAGGAGTAATTATAGTTTAAATAATAAAAAGACAATTACAACTATAACATTTTATGCCCCACTATTTAATTTGTCCTTGTGAAACATCATTTAGTCATCCCTGTGATCTCACCAGTACGAACTTGTTCTGCCCATGGGACTCCAGTTGGTCCAACCGTATGTTGTGATTACAACCTGGTCTAGTTATTCTAATGATCTCATGACCTGGGGCTTGGTCTGGCCTGGAGAAATTATATTCCTCTGTTTGGGCTACTGGTTGGTCTAGTTTTGTGAGAATTGTAATGCTCTGAATGGGCAGAAGTTCAGCCAGACTTGTGATTTCCCCAGTGCTCATATTAGCTCTAGCAATGCAAATCTGTAAACAATGTAAGCAGCAGTCCTGCCCTGCTTTATGGCAGCTGAGATTCTAGCTATCTGTATAACAGAGCATTCTGTCCCAGTGGCTGCACAGATCCTATCTGATCCCCATTGTAAGCAGCAGTCCTGTCCTGCTTTATGGCAGCTGAGATTCTAGCTATCTGTATAACAGAACATTCTGTCCCAGTGGCTGCACAGATCCTATCTGATCCCCAGTGGAAGCAGCAGTCCTGTCCTGCTTTATGGCAGCTGAGATTCTAGCTATCTGTATAACAGAACATTCTGTCCCAGTGGCTGCACAGATCCTATCTGATCCCCAGTGGAAGCAGCAGTCCTGTCCTGCTTTATGGCAGCTGAGATTCTAGCTATCTGTATAACAGAGCATTCTGTCCCAGTGGCTGCACAGATCCTATCTGATCCCCATTGTAAGCAGCAGTCCTGCCTTGCTTTATGGCAGCTGAGATTCTAGCTATCTGTATAACAGAGCATTCTGTCCCAGTGGCTGCACAGATCCTATCTGATCCCCATTGTAAGCAGCAGTCCTGTCCTGCTTTATGGCAGCTGAGATTCTAGCTATCTGTATAACAGAACATTCTGTCCCAGTGGCTGCACAGATTCTATCTGATCCCCATTGTAAGCAGCAGTCCTGCTCTGCTTTATGGCTGAGATTCTAGCTATCTGTATAACAGATCATTCTATCCCAGTGGCTGCACAGATCCTATCTGATCCCTTTTGTAAGCAGCAGTCCTGTCCTGCTTTATGGCTGAGATTCTAGCTATCTGTATAACAGAACATTCTGTCCCAGTGGCTGCACAGATCCTATCTGATCCCCATTGTAAGCAGCAGTCCTGTCCTGCTTTATGGCAGAGATTCCTAGCAAGCTGTTTTTTGTAGCAAACATTGGATTGGTTGGTATACTAGACCTGGGTAAATATTGTACAACAACTAATTAAAATGTGCACCCCCAATTATTTTGGAAAGATAAGTTCCACTACTCACCCAAGATGAGTACGACTTTCAGAGGACTGCCCTTCAACATCTTGACCTGAAAGTAAAGGGTCAGTTATACATTGGGTACAATAATGTGCCTCCTCCCTTATTTCTTTTTTTTTGGCTGAATGTTGCCGAAATTATTCTCACCTCTCTCCTGTGAGCTGCCTCGTCTCTCTTGCTGTTGTGATGCTCTTGCATAGCGAGACAAGCCGATGACTGTAATTACTTATATGCTGGATACAGACGGGCGGTGAAACTCATTAAATATCTGTTGTTAGTTGTCAGAGGTGATGCATGGGGCTCTCCCCATTTCACTGGCTGCCAATGACACACATTAACCTGGTACCATTGTTTCCAGAGAATCATTTCCCTGATTAATGTCACCCTACGATATAATTAAAGGGTTGGTTAAAATGTAGTAGTATGTCATAGAATGGCTAATTTTAAGCAACTTTCCAACTGGTCGTCATTTTTTTTCATTTTTGAAATATTTGCTTCCTTCTGACTCCCCATTAAAAACCAATGTTCTGTAAGGCTACACATTTATTGTTATTACAACTTTGTATTACTTATCTTTCTATTCAGGCCTCTCCTATTCATATTCCAGTTTATTATTCAAACAAATGCATGGTTGCTAGGGGGATTTGGACCCTAGCAACCAGATGGCTGAAATTGCAAACTGGAGAGCTGCTGAATAAAAAGCTAAATAACTCAAAAACCACAAATAATAAAAAATGGAAACCAATTGCAAATTGTCTCAGAATATCACTCTCTGTATCATACTAAAAGTTAATTTAAAGGCAAACAAGCACTTTATTTGCCCCAATTTACTAAAGGGCGAAGTGAAAATTCACCAGCGTGACGTCATTTCGGTACTTTGCCGATTTACAAATGGTCGCCAGCATAACTTTGCTAGCGAAGCAGATAGATATCGGTACTTCGCTCCCTAATGCCTGGCGATTTTGCGCTCTGGCAAATGGACGTAACTACGCGAATTCACCAAGATGCAGATTTTAATGAGCGTTACCTCTTGTGCCAGACTTGCCTTCATCCCCTCAGACCAGGCGAAGTGCAATAGAGTAGATAGGAGTTCTTCAAAAAAATGCTGGCGACTTTTCCGTTTTTCAGGGTGATAGGTTGCAAAAGATCATACTTTTTTTAGGGTACCCGGCTTCCCCCCTGGAGAATTTGCTCTCTGGCGAATGAGCGTAACTACGCAAATTCACTAAGATGCGGATTTTACTGAACATTACCTCTTGCGCCAAACTTGCCTTCGCCACCTCAGACCAGGCGAAGTGCAATAGAGTAGATAGGAGTTCCTAATAACATTCTTAAAAAAATTTCTATCCCAAAAAACGCTGTCGTTTTTTCCTTTTTCAGGGAGATAGTCTGAAAAATAGCATTTTTTTGGGGGTAACCGGCTTCCCCCCTACATTTCCTAACATATGGCACATAAACTATACTGTGGGCTCATGTGTAGGGCAATATAACAACTTTATTTTATTTTATTAAGGTTCCCTGGGCTTGTGTAGTGTAATGTATTTGCTGCAACATATACGGCCATTGTACTTTAACTTACCGCCGTTGAACCACTTCAATATGGTAATTCCTGACATTCAAGGTTTTTTCGGAGGAAAACACGATTCAAATTAGATTCAAATTTTTGAGTCGGGACTGTTGGATCGAATATTAGACGTTCACATTTTTTCTTAACTAACCTCCCATTTGAGTTGTGAGTATATTCGAATTTATTAGAATAAAAAAAATTCACATACATTTGTTTTGCCACCGGTGAATAAATTCAGGAAATTGCAGCGAAAATTCGTCAACCCATTGACTTTTAGGAAAATCGTTAGATCGAACAATGAAATCGTGCGAATCGAACGATTTCAGCTATCGATCGAAGGATTTTCCTTCGACCTCTAAAGACTTAGAAATTGTAGAAGGTCCCCATAGACTAACATAGCACTTCGGCAGGTTTAATTTGGCGAGGTATTGAAGTCGAAGTTTTTTAAAGAGACAGTACTTCGATGGTCGAATATTCGAACGATTTTTACTTCGAATCTAAGTCGAAGTAAATTCGAAGTCATAGTATCCTATTCGATGGTCGAAGTATTCAAAAAAATTACTTTTAAATTCAAACTTTTTTAACTTGAATTCACTTGAACCTTAGTAAATCTGCCCCTTAATGAGCGGCAAATGTCGCCGGCATCGGAATTGTTGATGCCTGTGAATTGACGACGGCGTCAAAATTCGCGTTTTGCTGCGAAACGGGACAAATTCGCCCATCACTACCAGTGACTCGACCTTTGATAAAGAACCCCCTTAAGTAAATAGCAGCCTGAACATGATCATGTAACAGACAAAAGCTCCCACTGTTTTTATTTTGGTGCACCTGAGGATGCCCTCCCCCTAAATCCCTGAATGGAGAGCACTGATTTTAAATGATCCTAAAACTAGAAAAGGCTGGGAATAGTATCGGATGCACCCACTTTTGTTCACCTTTAAATTACATGTTTAGTCTGTACTGATGATGCAACACAACATATACACTTTAATTGTCCCTCTGCACTTTAGGTGACTAACCCAGCTCTGATGTTGGAGTCACAACACGAAAGATTTTGAGTTAGTCATTATAAGAAGGGTGATTCCAATATGTTTACATGCAGGTTATTATGGAAACTCCTATTCCATGTAAATGATCACCCGGGCAAGGATAATTAGTGTATGGAATTCCCAACAGCCATGGACAATATGCATCAAAACAGGACCCCATTAAGGATCAGTAAGGGCTGAGGGGGAGGCTGACTGGGGAACACACAGGACAGATACTTGGCAAAACACTTTAGAACTGCTAATTAAGAACAGGCAGAAGGCAGAAGTCAGGCATTGAAACAGGCAAATTGCAGTGAAAGTGTAAAAATAGGGTCAGGTGGACAAGGGTTAATACCAGGAACAGGATCAGTAGAAATCACAGCAGGAGCTTCTACCACAAGTGATCACCAGTGAGTCTGACCAACTAGGGAAGTACTGGAATGAATGGGCCTTTGAGGGTTTGAATTCTGTACCACATGACACATCAATGTAACAATCTTCCATCGTTAATTGTCTCTTCGCTTCCATAACCAATCCCAACTTGCCTTTCCCCATAACTGATCCCTTCTATTCCCTTTATCAGCTTAGTTGCTCTTCTCTGTAATTTCTCTATTTCATTACTGTCCCTTCTATATTTATATAAAGTGATCATATCCCCCATATATTTATATATAGTGATCATATCCCCTTATATATTTATATATAATGATCATATCCCCTTATATATTTATATATAGTGATCATATCCCCTTATATATTTATATATAGTGATCATATCCCCTTATATATTTATATATAGTGATCATATCCCCTTATATATTTATATATAGTGATCATATCCCCTTATATATTTATATATAGTGATCATATCCCCTTATATATTTATATATAGTGATCATATCCCCTTATATATTTATATATAGTGATCATATCCCCCTTATACATTTATATATAGTGATCATATCCCCTTATATATTTATAAATAGTGATCAAATCCCCTTATATATTTATATATAGTGATCATATCCCCCTTATATATTTATATACAGTGATCATATCCCCCTTATATATTTATATATAGTGATCATATCCCCTTATATATTTATATATAGTGATCATATCCCCCTTATATATTTATATATAGTGATCATATCCCCTTATATATTTATATATAGTGATCATATCCCCCTTATATATTTATATATAGTGATCATATCCCCTTATATATTTATATATAGTGATCATATCCCTTTATATATTTATATATAGTGATCATATCCCCTTATATATTTATATATAGTGATCATATCCCCCTTATATATTTATATATAGTGATCATCATATCCCCTTATATATTTATATATAGTGATCATCATATCCCCTTATATATTTATATATAGTGATCATCATATCCCCTTATATATTTATATATAGTGATCATATCCCCTTTATACGTTTATATATAGTGATCATATCCCCCTTATATATTTATATATAGTGATCATATCCCCAGTAACTGTCTCTTCTCCAGTGTAACCAATCCCAACTTGCCTTTCCCCATAACTGATCCCTTCTATTCCCTTTATCAGTTTAGTCGCTCTTCTCTGTACTTTCTCTATTTCATTACTGCTCCCTTATATATTTATAAATAGTAATCATAACCCCTTCACTGTCTTAGTGCTCTTTTTTGGTTGAAGAACAGCATGGTGGGTAATGTCCAAATTTAAAGGAAAATGAAATACCTTTAGAATGAATAAATAACTAGGGATGTCGCGGACTGTTCGCCGGCGAACTTGTTCGCGCGAACATCGGCTGTTCGCGTCCGCCGCAAGTTCGCGAACGTCACGCGACGTTCGCCATTTTGGGTTCGCCTTACCTGGCGCTTTTTTTTGACCTCTCACCCCAGACCAGCAGATACATGGCAGCCAATCAGGAAGCTCTCCCTCCTGGACCACCCCCACACCCCCTGGACCACTCCCCTTCCATATATAAACTGAAGCCCTGCAGCGTTTTTTCATTCTGCCTGTGTGTGCTTGGAAGAGCTAGTGTAGGGAGAGAGCTGTTACTGATTTCACTGATTTCTTTGAGCGACAGTTGATAGTAAGTTTGCTGGCTAGTAATCTACTTGATACTGCTCTGTATTGGAGGGACAGAAGTCTGCAGGGATTTGAGGGACATTTAAGCTTAGGTAGCTTTGCTGGCTAGTAATCTACCTTCTACTGCAGTGCTCTGTATGTAGCTGCTGTGGGCACTGATCTCTTCTGATCTCATCTGCTGACTGCTGTAATAACCCAATAGTCCTTGTAAGGACTGCTTTTATTTTCTTTTTTGTTTTTTTACTTTGCTAGTTGCTGCTATAAGCCCAGTGCTATTAGTCTAGCAGTGTTGGGGAGTGGGACTGGTGTGCTACTGTGCTGCTCCTAGTAGTTCAGCAGCACCAACCCGAGAAAAATATTTTTTTTAATATACATATATTTTTTTTTTCTTTTACTTATCTTACTGTTCTTTAACGTGTACAGTGCTGTTGCTGTTCTTCATAGTAGTGCACCAATAGTAGTGCACTTGCAGGCATTATTTGCTCAGTGTGTCCTTCATTTTCAAACAACAACCATCTAGCTGTGTGAGCTTGTTCACATTCTGTCTAAATATCAATAATAATACCGTCTCTAGAAACACCACCCGAGTGACGTTTTTCAGGCAGCAATAATATATTCCGTATCCACTGCTGTAGTAGTGTATACGTTAACCTTGTAGGCATTATTTGCTCAGTGTGTTCTTCATTTTCAAACAACAACCATCTAGCTGTGTGAGCTTGTTCACATTCTGTCTAAATATCAATAATAATATCGTCTCTAGAAACACCACCCGAGTGACGTTTTTCAGGCAGCAATAATATATTCCGTATCCACTGCTGTAGTAGTGTATACGTTGACCTTGTAGGCATTATTTGCTCAGTGTGTTCTTCATTTTCAAACAACAACCATCTAGCTGTGTGAGCTTGTTCACATTCTGTCTAAATATCAATAATAATACCGTCTCTAGAAACACCACCCGAGTGACGTTTTTCAGGCAGCAATAATATATTCCGTATCCACTGCTGTAGTAGTGTATACGTTGACCTTGTAGGCCTTGTTTGCCCAGTGTGTTCTTCATTTTCAAACAACAACCATCTAGCTGTGTGAGCTTGTTCACATTCTGTCTAAATATCAATAATAATACCGTCTCTAGAAACACCACCCGAGTGACGTTTTTCAGGCAGCAATAATATATTCCATATCCACTGCTGTAGTAGTGTATACGTTAACCTTGTAGGCATTATTTGCTCAGTGTGTTCTTCATTTTCAAACAACAACCATCTAGCTGTGTGAGCTTGTTCACATTCTGTCTAAATATCAATAATAGTACCGTCTCTAGAAACACCACCCGAGTGACGTTTTTCAGGCAGCAATAATATATTCCGTATCCACTGCTGTAGTAGTGTATACGTTGACCTTGTAGGCCTTGTTTGCCCAGTGTGTTCTTCTTCTTCATTTTCAAACCACTGTCACTTAGCTGTGTGAGCTTGTTCACATTCTGTCTAAATATCAATAATAATACCGTCTCTAGAAACACCACCTGAGTTGTTGTTGTTGTTGTTTTAAAAATAATGCCAGGCAAAGGCAGGCCGCCACGCAGAGGCACTAGGGGCCGTGCTTCTATGCTATCCTGTGGCCCTAGGAAATTGCCCAGTTTTAAAAAGGCAATGACCCTGAACTCCCAAAATGCTGAAGAGGTAGTTGACTGGCTTACACAGCACACCCCATCCTCTACCGTTTCTAACTTTACCACAACATCCTCCTCATCCTCCACTGCTATGGGCACCCCACGTAACACTTCCTCCACCACCGGCGCCCCTTCTTCACTGGAGTCAGAGGAGTTATTTTCACATGAGTTTCTTGAACTGAGTGATGCGCAACCATTATTGGCAGAAGAAGATGAAGGAGATGAGGACGTTACACCAGATTTAATTCTGGCAGAGAACACAACAGAGATGGACATAATGAGTGATGACGAGGAGGTCCCCGCTGCTGCTTCCTTCTGTGAGCTGGTAGAAGAAATTGATGCATCTGAGGAGAATGAGGATGAGGAGATTGATGTTTTATGGGTGCCCAGTAGAAGAGAGCAAGAGGAGGATAGTTCAGATGGAGAGACGGAGAGTCAGAGAGGCAGGAGGAGAATAAGACTTAGAAGAAGCAGGGAGGACAGCTCGCAGGGAACAGTAGGGCAACAACATGTATCTGCACCTGTGGTCAGCCGGCCAACGCACCCGCCATTGCCGCCAACGCCGCCAACTTCTACTGTTACCGCCAGATTGCCAGCCTCAAAAAGGTCAGCAGTGTGGGATTTTTTTAATGTGTGTGCCTCTGACAAAAGCGTTGTCATTTGCAATGAGTGCAGTCAGAAACTGAGTCTTGGGAAGCCCAACAGCCACATAGGTACAACTTCTATGCGAAGGCACATGAACGGCAAGCACAAAGCACTTTGGGAGCAACACCTCAAAGGCAACAGGCAAACTAAAAGCCACCCTCCTTCTGGTCCAGCATCTTACTGCTCTACCTCTGCTGTCCTTCACCCGTCTGAACCACCCTCCACTCCGCCTTCCACCTTGACCACCAGTTCCCATTCCCAGTCATCTGCCCCCAGCCAAGTTTCTGTGAGGGCCATGTTTGAGCGTAAGAAGCCAATGTCTGCGAGGCACCCCCTTGCCCGGCGTCTGACAGCTGGCTTGTCCGCACTCTTAGCCCGCCAGCTTTTACCATACCAGCTGGTGGACTCTGAGGCCTTCCGCAAATTTGTAGCAATTGGGACACCGCAGTGGAAGGTACCCAGCCGCAATTTTTTTTCAAAAAAGGGAATACCACACCTGTACCACCATGTGCAGAGCCAAGTCACCGCATCTCTGTCACTTAGTGTTGGGCCAAAGGTCCATATGACTACTGACGCATGGTCCTCCAAGCATGGTCAGGGCAGGTATGTCACCTACACTGCCCACTGGGTGAACTTGGTAATGGCTGGGAAGCAGGGAATGTGTAGCTCAACAACGACAGTGGAGTTGGTGTCACCGCCACGGATTGCACGCGGTTCTGCCACCACCTCTACTCCTCCTTCGCTCTCTACCTCGTCTTCTTCCTCTTCCTCGTCCTCTGCTGCTGGGTCCTCCTCCTCCACACCTGTGCACCCCCAGCTCCCCCTAGGCTATCCGACGTGCCAGGTACGCCGTTGTCATGCTGTCTTGGGGATGACGTGCCTGGAAAGCAAAAACCATACCGGATCTGTACTCCTGTCATCTCTGCAGTCACAGGCCGATCGGTGGCTGACCCCACACCAACTGCAGATCGGAAAAGTGGTGTGTGACAATGGAAGCAATCTGTTGGCAGCACTGAGGCAATTTAACACATGTGCCCTGCATGGCACATGTTCTGAATTTAATAGTACAACATTTTGTCTCAAAGTACCCAGGATTCCAGGACGTTCTCAGGCAGTCCAGGAAGGTGTCGGCCCATTTCAGACGGTCCTACACAGCCATGGCACGCCTTGCTGACATTCAGCAGCGCTACAACATGCCAGTCAGGCGTTTGATTTGCGACAGCCAGACTCGCTGGAATTCAACGCTCCTCATGTTGGAACGTCTGCTGCAACAACAAAGAGCCGTCAACGAATACCTGTTTGAACTGGGTGGTAGGACTGGATCTGCAGAGCTGGGGATTTTTTTACCCCGTTACTGGGTGCTTATTCGCGATGCCTGCAGGCTCATGCGGCCTTTTGAAGAGGTTACAAATATGGTCAGTCGCACCGAAGGCACCATTAGCGACCTAATACCCTTTGCTTTCTTCCTGGAGCGTGCGTGCGACGAGTGACAGATGAGGCTGTAGACCAGCGTGACGAGGAGCAGGAAGCGCACGATTTCTGGTCGGAATCACCAGAACGAACCCAGGCACCTGCTGCAACGCAGGGAGAGGTGTCAGAAGTGGAGTCAGAGGAGGAAGGTGGCTTTGTGGAGGAGGAGGAGGAGGACCAACAGGAGCAGGCTTCCCAGGGGACTAGTGGTGACCTTTTGGGGACCCCTGGTCTTGTACGTGGCTGGGGGGAGGAGACCGTGGATGATGCAGTCCTTGATAACGAGGAAGCGGAGATGGATACCTCTGCATCCAACCTTGTGAGAATGGGGTCTTTCATGCTGTCATGCCTGTTGAAGGACCCCCGTATCAAGAGGCTTAAGGAGAAGGACCTGTACTGGGTCGCGACTCTACTAGACCCTCGGTACAAGCATAAAGTGGCAGAAATGTTACCAACATACCACAAGTCTGAAAGGATGCTGCATTTAGAAACCAGCCTGCAAAACATGTTGTACAATGCTTTTAAGGGTGATGTCACTTCAGGAACTCATCAACATTCCAGGGGCAGAGGTGCCAGTAATCCTGCCACGAGCGCACCTGCAAGGACAAAGCACTTTGGCCACTCTGTAACGTCAGACATGCAAATGTTTTTCAGTCCAAGGCAGCGGCAGAACCGTTCGGGATCCACCCTCAAAGAACGCCTCGACCGGCAGGTAGCGGACTACCTGGCATTAACTGCAGATATCGACACTCTGAGGAGCGATGAACCCCTGGACTACTGGGTGCGCAGGCTTGATCTGTGGCCAGAGCTGTCACAATTTGCCATGAACCTCTTGTCTTGCCCAGCCTCAAGTGTCCTCTCAGAAAGGACCTTCAGTGCAGCAGGAGGGATTGTAACTGAGAAGAGAACTCGCCTAGGTCACAAAAGTGTGGATTACCTGACCTTTATTAAAATGAATGAGGGGTGGATCTCGGAGGGTTACTGCACGCCGGAAGACTTGTGCTGAGTTTCTGATTCTGACTCCCCATGCAGCTGTCCTTCTCTGCACGCCTCATGACTCCACATACAGCTGTCCTTTAGCGTCCTCCTCCCTCCACCACCGTTACAAACTAGGGTGCAAACCCTACTGGTTTAATTTGAATCCAGGTAAATCCTGAGTTTTTCTGGCCTCTGTGCTTCAGTGGCTGTGACAAAAAAATTGAATATTTTCAGCATTTATATGGCATATTTTTTCTGGCCTCTGTGCTTCAGTGGCTGCGACCAAAAAAAACAGAATATTTTCAGCATTTATATGGCATATTTTTTCTGGCCTCTGTGCTTCAGTGGCTGTGACAAAAAAATGAATATTTTCAGCATTTATATGGCATATTTTTTCTGGCCTCTGTGCTTCAGTGGCTGCGACCAAAAAAAACAGAATATTTTCAGCATTTATATGGCATATTTTTTATGGCCTCTGTGCTTCAGTGGCTGTGACAAAAAAATGAATATTTTCAGCATTTATATGGCATATTTTTTCTGGCCTCTGTGCTTCAGTGGCTGCGACCAAAAAAAACAGAATATTTTCAGCATTTATATGGCATATTTTTTATGGCCTCTGTGCTTCAGTGGCTGTGACAAAAAAATGAATATTTTCAGCATTTATATGGCATATTTTTTCTAGCCTCTGTGCTTCAGTGGCTGCGACCAAAAAAAACAGAATATTTTCAGCATTTATATGGCATATTTTTTATGGCCTCTGTGCTTCAGTGGCTGCGACAAAAAAAACAGAATATTTTCAGCATTTATATGGCATATTTTTTATGGCCTCTGTGCTTCAGTGGCTGCGACAAAAAAAACAGAATATTTTCAGCATTTATATGGCATATTTTTTCTAGCCTCTGTGCTTCAGTGGCTGCGACCAAAAAAAACAGAATATTTTCAGCATTTATATGGCATATTTTTTATGGCCTCTGTGCTTCAGTGGCTGCGACAAAAAAAACAGAATATTTTCAGCATTTATATGGCATATTTTTTATGGCCTCTGTGCTTCAGTGGCTGCGACCAAAAAAATTGAATATTTTCAGCATTTATATGGCATATTTTTTCTGGCCTCTGTGCTTCAGTGTCTGCGACAAAAAAAATTTATATTGTTAGCATTTATATGGCATATTTTTCCTGGCCTCTGTGCTGCAGTGGCTGCGACCAAAAAAAATTAATATTGTTTGCATTTATATGGCATATTTTTTATGGCCTCTGTGCTGCAGTGGCTGCGACAAAAAAAAATTAATATTGTTTGCATTTATATGGCATATTTTTTCTGGCCTCTGTGCTGCAATGGCTGCGACAAAAAAAAATTAATATTGTTTGCATTTATATGGCATATTTTTTCTGGCCTCTGTGCTGCAATGGCTGCGACAAAAAAAAAATTATATTGTTTGCATTTATATGGCATATTTTTTCTGGCCTCTGTGCTGCAGTGGCTGCGACAAAAAAAAATTAATATTTTCAGCATTTATATGGCATATTTTTTCTGGCCTCTGTGCTTCAGTGGCTGCGACAAAAAAAAAAGATAATTTTTCAGGAAAGTACACATGCCTAATTTTTCAGGGTTCTGCAACAGTGGCAAAATCGCATCTTTTATGGTCACCGCAGGTGATCAATAAAGTAGACCAAAACTGGGCCCACACTGCAGAATCAGTGTTTTTTGGTTCACTTCACTGTACATTGAATTACCTCTGCCTGACCGTGCACGTGCGCACAAGCACGGTGACTGCTAAACACACCACTACAGAAATATTGCCACCAACAGGACGAACATCCTGGAGGTGACAAGCTCAACTAGTAATTAAAAACTATTATTTGCTCACTTGACGGTATCATTCATTAAAGCTCTTTGCGTCTTTTTGCGTTGCAGTAAGCACCGCGTTTCGTCTTTGCGTGTGAACAGGCTGTAACCTTTACACGACTTGATTGGCATGTAGACGCCGGACGTTTTAAAGCATTTTATTACACAGGTTTAGAAATGTAGTGTGATTTCTGCCCTTTACAGCACAAAACGCAGCGCTGTGTCAACAATGGATTTTTTAGAAACATTTTTGCCCTTGATCCCCCTCTGGCATGGCACTGTCCAGGTCGTTGCACCCTTTAAACAACTTTAAAATCATTTTTCTGGCCAGAAATGTCTTTTCTAGCTTTTAAAATTCGCCTTCCCATTGAAGTCTATGGGGTTCGCGACGTTCGCGAACCGTTCGCATTTTTGACGCAAGTTCGCGAATATGTTCGTGAACTTTTTTTCCGACGTTCGCTACATCCCTATAAATAACTATTAGATCATTTATATTACAGTATAATAAGTGGCCTAGTAAAAGAAATCCTTTAATGTTTTCTCTTACCTGATTCACACCTTTAATAAAGTTCACATAATATAAGGAAATATAATTCTAAGCAACTTTTCTCTTACTATGCTTCCCATTGCTTGTTCTGACTTCTCATACAGGTATGGGAACTATTATCCAGAATGCTCGGAACCTTGAGTTTTCCAGACAATGGATCTTTCCATTGTTTGGATGTTCATACCTTAAATCTACTATTATATCATGTAAACATTAAATAAGCCCAATAGGCTGGTTTTGCTTCCAATAAGGATCATTTATATCTTAGTTGGGATCAAGTACAAGCTACTGTTTTTGGATTATTTGGATAAAATGGAGTCTAAGGGAGACAGCCTTTCTGAGCTTTCTGGATTTTCATGGGTTTCCGGATAACTGATCCCATACCTGTACCACTTATACATTGTATTAGTCAACACCTCTTCTCCAGTCAGAACCCGATTCCTACAGTCCAGTGCTCTGTGAGTATAAGACCTACAAATAGGAGAATAACAGAAGCATCACTGGTTGGCCAACTAATGGGACCTCATTGATTAGCCTCATTGCTGGTTCTATAGTGAACTCAAGTATCATTGGTGGGTCAACAAGAAGGACATAATTGGTAGTTCTTTATGAAATTAAAGTATTATTGGTTGAACAACACACAGGGCCTCATTAGTGGCACAGAATTAAAGTATTGGTTAGCCAACACATAGGGCCTTATAGGGGACTCTACTAAATTAATAATACCATTCTTTTGACCTCATTGGTAGTTCTGTAGTGTATGGCCAACAAACAGGACCTCATTGGTGCTTCTGTTGTTGGTGCAAATTATCACTGGTTGGCCAACATACAGTAGAAGGAAGAATTACGATTGGTTGCCAATTGCCATGGGATACAGCTCAGGTGCAGGTTTGCCCAGGATTAATACATTAGCCACTGACTACTCAATAGCTTAAAAATGTCAGCTAAAAGAAGTTACCCTGAATGTCTGGCAACACCTGGTTTTAAAATAGACGTTTTAGCACCCTGGGAATGGTTTACAACACATATCTTTTAACAACTTTTTAATGAACCCTTTAATTTACAGAAATGCTTTACTAGGCTTCGGTCCTTTATACTTATATATACCTATATATACAGTGAAGGTCTGTGGGTGCTAACATGTAGTCTGTATTTAGCACATGACTCCGCACAGTTCTCACCCGTCATAAAATAATAGTAAAGCCCAGTCTAGTCTCTCTCAGTCTCTACCCACAATCCTCAGCATGATACATTTTAGACTGACAGACGGAGAACCCTACAGGCAGTAATTCCAATATACTTAATAGAAGAAACGAGGAAAACAATTAAGCATTCAACCCAAATCTCAATCTTCCTGGCCCACAAGGCCAACAGAAATATATATAGCAACCCTAAAACTCCAATTGTTTTATGGTGTCAAAATTCACATAATCGAATATTTTAATCGATTCAAATGTAAATTCAAATGTGAGATTTATCACATCTTGACCATGGAAACAGTTCTAATATGAATATTCACCACCTAAAACCCAACGAGTTCAATTAAAAGTCAACGGCAGAGGTTGAGCCATTTGTAATGCAATGGGTTACTGGTACCTTTAGGGCTGGGACACACTGGGCGATTTGGGGAGATTTAGTCACCTGGCGACTAATCGCCGCGACTTTCCGCGACCAATCTTCCCCGAATGCCTCCCCTCGCTCTGCGCCTGGCTAAAATGAAAAATCGCCTGCGCTAATCACACGCGGTGATTCGTTTTCCGAAGTCGCCCGAAGTTTCCTCGTAAGGCAACTTCGGGCGACTTCAGAAAACGAATCGCCGCGTGTGATTAGCGCAGGCGATTTTTCATTTTAGCCAGGCGCAGAGCGAGGGGAGGCATTCGGGGAGAAAAGTCGCGGCGATTAGTCGCCAGGCGACTAAATCTCCCCAAATCGCCCAGTGTGTCCCAGCTCTTACCCTTCTGAGACAGATTCTAGTATCCTGAACACCTTGTCCCATCCAAAACAGTCAATCTGTAAATCCAATGAATAAGGGTGGAGACAATAAAGCGCAGAATGTCTGCTGCAAAAGGTGCCTTTATTCACAAACACGACATGTTTCCAGCTTGCTAGCTCTATATCAAGTGTATGTTAGCCAAACAGTGTACAACAATTGAATACATTAAGTCCCTCCCCCCATTCATGTGATTGGTCACACCAGACACTACTGAGAGGATTTGCAGCCTGGTTGGCTCCAGTAACACAAGTCCATATAACCCTAGTGGTGACATCATAGTCCATATCTTCTTTCCTTATAGTGAATTGCTCCAAAGAAAATAGTGCCCAAACCAAAGTCTTTGTATGCTGTGTGTCTCTTTCTTTTTTGACTGCTGTGAAAATCAGTGTATTTAATTGTTGTACACTGTTTGGCTAACATACACTGTATAATAAAATTATTTTCAAATTAAACATGAAATCCAATTTCTATTTTTAGTAAAGCATTCATATCTGTTGTAAACTCATTTAAACATCTCAGCTGTCAATCAAATATTGTCTGCCCCTCCTCTATGCCTTAGGCAATTACTTTCACTTTCCATTCAGCACTTCCTACATGTCACTGCTCTCCCCACATTCCCCCCGTTCTCTTCACCATTTAATTGTGTAGCCAGGACATGGGGATGGACATCAGGTCCCCCATTCTGGTGCACAAACAAGATTCTGAGATGATACAAGACTTACAAGTCTTAATAACAGTGTCCACAAAATGGCTCCTGCCTACTTGTTATAATTATGAATTCCCAGACTGAAGGAAACAAGATTCAAATAATTTATACAGTGTAATTAAAGTTCATTTTGCTTGAATACTGTGATAAAATAGGATTTTGAATACTTTTTTTGGGTGACAGGTCCCCTTTAAATAACCTTCAAATTCAAATTTATTAGAGTAAATAAAATTCACATAAATTCAAAATTCGACCTTTGATTGATCTGCCCATAAATGTGAGATGACTGTATCTGCCTTGCACATTAATTATGTAATCTCCTCAGTGACACCTTACACTCAGGAATGAAGGAATCTTTTATTCTGTTTGCCAAAAACATTGTACTCCTTATGGCACCTCGCAGAGTTCAAACCCTGATTTATGCCACATATTAGATAATCTTCTGGCAACGTACATCTATGAGAGCCATGACTGTGGAGAGGTTCTAAAAAAATACACAGCTAGCATCCACCTTCACTTGATAAATTAATAATGGTAACAATTTAAAAGCTTGGCCAAGTCATTGGGATTTCTAAGAGTTAAACTGAACTTTGTTAATTGATTGTTTAATATTGAAGGGCTGGTCAAACGATTCCGTGACTTCGAGCAGCCCGTCTTTACTTGGTCAATTATAGAAGGATTTTACAGTTAGAGGGTAAATATCCGTGATCTCAAGGCCATTCATTTACCATAATTATTGCTGCTTCATTTATTATTACAAGACTATAAGAGAATAATCTGATTAATGATTTGGCTGTGGAAGAATCTGCACTGTATGGCTGTGGCTGATTAGCATGTTGTGCAGTTTGCAGCAGATGTTGATAGTGTTGGACATCTCGTTAGAGCGGGGCTCCCCAACCATTTTTACCCATAAGCCACATTCAAATGTAAAAAGAGTTGGGGAGCAACACAAGAATGAAAATCATTCCAGGTGCCAAAAAGGGCTGTGATTGGCTATTTGGTAGCCTCTATATGGACTGGCAGACTACAGGAGACTCTGTTTGGCAGTACACCTGGTTTTTATGCAACTTGTCTCCAAGCCTGGAATTCAAAAATAATCACCTGCTTTGAGGTCACTGAGAGCAACATCCAAGGGGTTGGGGAGCAAAATGTTGATTGAGGAACACTGCTTTAGAGGAATATAAAAATAATATTGTAGTCTCCAGTGCTAGGCTACCCGCATCGGAAGGGAGCTCCCAGTGCGAACAGCCATGTCCAGTCACTCCTTGACCTGCACCCAACCCTAACCCGCAATTCCTTAACCAGCACCCGACCCTAAACCACAATTCCTTAACCTTCACCCGACAATAACCCACAATTCCTTAACCTGCAGCTGACCCTAACCCACAATTCCTTAACCACCACCCGACCCTAACCCACAATTCCTTAACCCGAACCCAACCCTAAACCACAATTCCTTAACCTGCAGCTGACCCTAACCCACCATTCCTTAACCTTCACCCGACCATAACCCACAAATTGTTTCCACTGTAGTACCCGCATCATTTTGCCCTTTATGCTACCTATGTGCGTTCCTCTGGTTTCAAGACAGGCATGTTTACTAACATTGGAGATAAATATCTGGAGAGATTTCTGGAGATGTTGCCCATGGCAACCAATCTAGATTTAAACAGCCACAGCCAAGTTAGAAAACAAAAGCAACGATCTGATTGGTTGCTATAGGCAACATCTCCAGAAATCTCTCCAGATATTTATCTCCAATGTTAGTAAACATGCCCCATGGAGTCTTCAGGAGCAGTGTACTTCCCTTGTCTGACCCACTCCCAATCTGAACCTGCCCAATCGGTGGTCACCAAGTGTTTCAGGTCAACTTGCACATCACTAACTAGCACCCAAGTACAGAATGAAAAGTGGGTTTGGCTTTGGGCACTCAAAGTGCATTTAGGGTTGCCACCTTTTCTGGAAAAAATACCGGCCTCTCTATATATTTATCTTTTTTCCCTATTAATAACATTGGGATCAGTCATCATTTTTACCGGCCAGGCCTGTAAAATACCGGTCAGGTGGCAACCCTAAGTGCATTATGCACAGGGAAAGACTGGGGGTGCTGGCACCCAAGTGTATTATACACAGAGAAAGACAGGGGTAATGGATGGCACCCAAGTGCATTATGGGTAAGAAGCAGGGAGTCCTGGAAACCTAAGCACAGAATAGGCACACACAGTGACAAACACTGGCTATTCGCACCCATATAATGACAAAATAGTGGTACTTGCACTCATATACTGATATAACTGAGAGGCAGTGGCCACAGTATATCACACACAGTGACACAGCAGGTAGGGTTGCCACCCGGCTGGTATTTTACCAGCCTAGCCGGTAAAATACCTGCCAAGGCCGAGGCAAGTGTTACAAATTTACCGGCAATGTAGCTGCCGGTAAATTTGTAATACGATTAAAAGGAGCCCTCGGCCTGCCCCCAAGCGCCCCTAGGCGGCACTCCCCGTGGTCCTAGTGCCTGCCCGCACTACCACACGCTGGCGCTTTTGGGGCACAGGCTACCCACAGAGCAGCTGGGCGGCATGCCGCCCCCAAAAATGTGCCCCCTAGGCCCGGGCCTATGTGGCCTTGCCACAAATCCGGGCCTGGCCCTAACCAATCTCCACCCTTTACTCCCGGAAAGTCTTGCGAGGCGAGATAGGACGTTACCCGTGATATGGGTTGTGGGTAGGGTTGCCACCTGGCCAGTATTTTAAAAATGATGGTTTATCCCAATGTTATTAATAGGGAAAAAAGATAAATGTATAGGAAGGTCAGTGATCCCAATGTTATTAATAGGGAAAAAAGATAAATATATAGGAAGGTCAGTGATCCCAATGTTATTAATAGGGAATAAAGATAAATATATAGGAAGGTCAGTGATCCCAATGTTATTAATAGGGAATAAAGATAAATATATAGGAAGGTCAGTGATCCCAATGTTATTAATAGGGAATAAAGATAAATATATAGGAAGGTCAGTGATCCCAATGTTATTAATAGGGAATAAAGATAAATATATAGGAAGGTCAGTGATCCCAATGTTATTAATAGGGAATAAAGATAAATATATAGGAAGGTCAGTGATCCCAATGTTATTAATAGGGAATAAAGATAAATATATAGGAAGGCCAGTGATCCCAATGTTATTAATAGGGAATAAAGATAAATATATAGGAAGGTCAGTGATCCCAATGTTATTTATAGGGAATAAAGATAAATATATAGGAAGGTCAGTGATCCCAATGTTATTAATAGGGAATAAAGATAAATATATAGGAAGGTCAGTGATCCCAATGTTATTAATAGGGAATAAAGATAAATATATAGGAAAGTCAGTGATCCCAATGTTATTAATAGGGAATAAAGATAAATGTATAGGAAGGCCGGTATTTTTCCCTGGAAAAGGTGGTCAGCGGTGAACAGACTATTAAACAGCCCGGATTTAATTTACCGATTTCAAGTTTAGCAATTTTTTAATGGCTTGCTGCCTGACTCCTTGTTAACGCAGCGTAAGTTAACGGACCCCCAAAGCTGGGGTTGTTGCTAAGATATATGTGTGAGACATTTACAGGAGCGCACTTGGGGGCAGATTTATTAAACAGCGTGGAAAGCAGCAACAGAATTCCGCACACATCACCAGTCTACGTGTGGGGAAGAAAAGGCATACATTTTTTAAGGGGTTTTTCTTAGAACAACTTATGCCGGAACTGAACAAAGATCTGAAGTGGAGTAAAATAATGGCCTAAAATAAAGCACAATTTGATCAATTTATCTTTTATTCTACACCGCTTTTTATGCTGTTTTTTTCTTTTTTTAAAGCTAGATTGTTTTTTACACAGCATCATAAATAGGCTCCTAAATTTGCAGCTGCAGAGATCTCAGCGCAGTCCGATATAAAGCATTTCTCATTCGCACGTCTAAGTATAGGGCAATACCCCTAATGCAGGGCTTTTGGCACAACACCACTTACAGAGAAAAAAAAATCCTTGTAGACAGAAAAATGTAGAACCTCAGGTAGTTTTACTGTTCCTGGTTTGGCCTGTGATGTGATGTGAGGTTGAAGATCCTGTGATATATATAATGATATAAAGCAAGTATGGTCTCCCTGCTTAGCCAGAGCATCTCTATATCACTAAAAATTTCTAGTACTGAGCGGCTGCCAAGAATCTTTGGACACTCCTCTCGCTTCACGTTTGATTTCTGTTGAACAAATTTTGCTCTATAGCAGCTAAAAGAATCAAAACATGATGGTGTCTGTCTCTTCTGCCAGCAATGGCTACAAATACATGAATGAATGGTGGGTAAAAATCACAATGGGTTATGGAAAAAACTTCCTGACCACTTGGTATACTTTTTTTGCAAAGATGATGGTGGTATCCTTGTCTTTAAACTATTTTACTGAATTGTAAGTCAGGTGTTAATTGGCAATCACATACTGTATTTTTTATTTTTTTTTTTAAATATATTTATTATGGAAAGCAGGACTCTGGCTTATCTTTGACCTGTTGACCCATCACCCCCATAAAAAGTGGTAGAGGGTCCACAGCAGAGATTATTGATGTAAACATAGCCACAAGACTCTGTATTTGGGATCACAGGCCATGTAGGGGGGGGGTCCAGAGTCCATACAGCCTCCCTACTTTCTTGAGATCCCATCCATGCTATTAACCGGAGACTACTTAGCAAACAACAGAAAACTGTGGGGGTGACCTCCTGGAAAACTAGAAGGTATGGGAGAACTATAGGCGCAGTTGAAAGATCAGTGCTCAAATGAAGGTAAACCAATTTTCGTTTTACTGTGTATCAAGGGATGTTCTCATATCCTGGTGATTTAATGGGGAAAAAGCTCCTAGAACATTGTGTACAGAATTTTATAGATACATATTTATTTCTTAAACAAACAGCATTACACGTGACCTGAAATAACTCACTGATACAGATAGTAAATGAAGAAGCCAGTGCTTGATGCAGGGCAGTATGCGTGGTAGAGAGTGCCAATAAAAAAATATCAGACTGAAATGTATTAGATTACTCTCCAAGCAGAGGACATATAAAAAAAAACCCTTTTACAGAACCCTATCCATAGACAAGATAAAGTAGTGTTGTACTAATTAAATTCCAACAAAAAAATGCTTGAACTTATATTCAGAGATTTAAAGATGGATGCTTGGTTAATGGTGGCAATATCACAGAGGATACTTTTAGATGTACATCCATGGACCACCACAGGGCATAAAATGACATTTGTTACTGAACTTTGATGAACAATATTTGAGTGTATCAGTAACACACAGCTGCCTTCTGATGCCTCATTGAAATCCCTGTACTTCATTGTCCCCCAAAAGAGAACACTATTCTGTGCCTTCACGTGAGAAGGTGAAATATGTTAAATAGTCAACACAATGTTCAAATCAACCAGACCTTGTATGGGAATCCCATAGGAGGTTTCTACAGTGGGGGGAGCTCCCAGGTTCAGACATTTATGAAACAGGGATTGGGACACAGGAATATTGTAACCCAAGTAAGATCTGGTGACAATACAGTCCGGTAGCAGAAGGTGCTTTCTGAGTCAAGTCCTAGGGGGGGAAAGGTGTTCTTGGCAAGTTCTAGATAGGACAAGAGAGAAATCCTAATAGAATAGAATAGCATTGCTTATTCAATAAATGTAATATTCAGGATCCTGTGTCCATTGGTTTCAGCCAATGGAAAATTAAGTCCTATCTGTCAGGGGTGTCATTTGAAAGATGAAGATGATTGTGTGGGGAAAGCTATTTAACAAAGTTCATTTTGTCAATAGATTTTGTGTATTGCCCTTCCATTAATTGTTTAAATGTTGAAGGAATATCAATTGTCATTTTCAATGGAATTCATACAGTTTTTAACACAGATATATGTGACCCCTTTGGGTTAGAGTGTGAGGAAGTGATGAGAGGCTATAGAGAAGTAGAGTAGAGTAGAGGACAGGGAGTGGGAACTGAAATGGGAATGGGGGTATTATTAGTATTTGATGTATAATACAGAGGGGAGAGGAAAATGTCAGGGTTTAATTAGAATTGAATTTGATTTTAATTTAGAATTTCATTATGTTTATGGTAGTGGCCACCCTGCAAATATGCAGTAATCATGGGTAATAATCAGTAGATTAAGGCTTATTTCTCTCTCTCTGGAATGGACCAGTCCCAAGCTTTGATATCCAGTCATTAGTGGAAAGGATCATGGGAAGCCGGTTTATTATATTATTATTTAAAGGCATCTGACGCTGCTATGTACACAGCCAGAAGAAACACAACTTGTCACATTTTTCCCAAAGCTTTGCTAATATTTATTATTACAATTTCAGCTTCAGAGAGAGAAGATGTTCTGTACAGTTATCCTCTTCTTGGCACTGGGTGAGTCTACTGAACTTTAAATCCAAAGGGGGGCTTTTGTATATTATTTATATACCTTACGTATCGATTTACATTAACATTTACACAATTTATGTATCTTCTGGAAAAGCCTGCCTTGAAACGTATTTTATTTTATTTATCATTGACAAGATGATGTCAGGTATGTAGTGTTTACAATCCCACTGCCCCCCATTGAACTGACTGATTAATTAGCACATTATGTAATTGAACTATGTATATGAACTATTTATTATAGCTGTTTATATTGGGATCTATTTACTGAATTATACTAATGTCTCCTACATTAACTTTCCAGCAGTGAAATGACTAGTTATTGGGGCCCCCTGGGCCCCTAAGCTTTTGTAATCTTTGCAATGTATGTAAAAACTTTAGTAACAGTTTCCATAAACACATAGGGGCAGATTTATCAAGAGTCAAGTGAATTTGAGGGAATTTTCGAAAAAGTAATTTTTTGGAAACTTCGACCATCGAATTCAATTCGAAGTAAAAATAGTTTGAATATTCGACCATTCAATAATCAAAGTACTGTCTCTTTAAAAAAAACTTCTACTTCAATACTTCCCCAAGTTAAACCTGCCGAAGTGCTATGTTAGCCTATGGGGACCTTCTAGACCATTTTTGTAAGTATTTACACATCAAAGTAAAATTGTTCGATCGTACGCTATAAACGAATGATTTTACTTTGATCGTTCGATGGCCAAATTAGTTAAAAAATCCTTCGACTTTCGATATTCGAAGTCAAAGTATTTCAATTCAAGGGTCGAATTTCAAAGTATTTATCACTTCGAAATTCGACCCTTGATAAACCTGCCCCATATTGTCAGATATGAAAGATACAAATTCAGAATTGCTAAGCAACTACCCCAAGAGACTAGGGATGCATTTTTCACACGATTAAGAGAATTATCTCAAAGCTGTTCTTTTACTGATGTTAATGATGAAATTACAGCACAAGTGATTGTATCATGTGCTTCTTCCAAGATAAGACGCAAAGCACTACATTATGATTGCTCCCTGCAAGACCTGCTTAAAATGGCTTGTGCTCTTGAGATCTCAGAACAACAAACCTCTGCCAGGTGTGAACAGGTGTGTTACCATGAACAAAATAGAAGGATTCAATATACTTACGATTTAGATGAAACACGTCCTGCAGTTTTTGGTTGGTACAAACATTCTTTAAAGGGGACCCGTCACCCAAACAAAATTATCCAAATCCTATTTCATCATGTTAGTCAAGCAAAATGAACTTTAATTACACTGTATAAATTATTTGAATCTTGTTTCCTTCAGTCTGGGAACTCATAATTATAGCAACTAGGAAGGAGCCATTTTGTGGACACTGTTATTAAGGCAAGCCTTGTATCATCTCAGAATCTTGTTTGTGCACCAGAATGTGGGACCCAATGTCCATCTCCATGTCCTGACTACACAATTAAATCGTTAAGAGTGCTGGGGTAATGAATGGAGAGCGGTGACATCTAGGAAGTGCTGAATGGAAAGTGAAAGTAATTGCTTGCCCCACCTCTATGCCTAGGCATAGAGGCGGGTAGGCAATACTTGATTGACAGCTGATATTTTTAAATGAGTTTACAACAGCTATGAATGCTTTAATAAAAAAAAGAAATTGGATTTCATATTTAATTTAAGAAGGACTTTTATTATACAGATTTTTATGTCTGGGTGACAGGTCCACTTTAAGTCACGTGACTCAGCATGAATGTTATCCGCTACAAATGTAGAAAAAAGATGCACACTTACAGCTTGATGTGGTGTACAAAAGTAAAAAAGTATTTATTGGTGCAGAGTACAAAATCTAACGTTTCAGGGGCCACCTGCCCCCCCCACCTTTGCCCCCCCCCAAAAAAAGGTAAGAGGCAACTAAACTGGCCTCTATTCTGCAAGATGCTAATGAAGTTTGTTCATTTCTTGGAATGGCCAGTTACTGTTCTAGATACATTAAAGACTTTTCAATCATCAATGCACCTCTGAGAGATTTCATGAAACAAGGATGTACTTTTTAGTGTTCACATGCATGTCAACAGTCATTTGATGCAATCAAGCAAGAACTGAGTTCCACGACCACCATGGCTTATTTCGATCCTTTACTAAGGAGTAGGACTAGGAGCGATTCTTGTCCAATTTAAACCAGATAACAAAGCCCAACAGATTTCATACTCAAGCAGAAGAACAGCCACATGAATGGAATATTCACAACCAGAAAAAGAAAGTTTGCCTGTTGTCCGGCGATGTAAGCACTTACCAAATTTCCAGATCCTGAAGTCGATATTCGTGAACTAAAGTCCTTCTCAACTATCGGAGGAGAACTCACCATCACTACGGACTATCTGGTTCTCAGAGGAACTAAACTTGTAGCTCCAATGTGTCTTTGACAAACCATTATAAACATTGCTCATGAAGGCCTTCTTGGAATAGTCAGCACTTAAAAACTCCTTACAGAAAAAATTTGGTTCCCCAACGTGGAAAATACAATAAAACACTGTTGTACATGCCAGCTTGTAACCAACTCTTCCAAGCCTGAACCACTACAAATGTCTCCATTAAGGTCCACTGCCAAACAGCCAATATATCCTTGTTGTCGTAATATTTTTATATGACCAAGATGAATACTTCAGTTGTCTGTGTACTGCACTCTCTGGACAGTATCTTTTCAGCCTACGACATACCTTGCGTAGTTAAGACAGATAACGGTCCTCCATGCAATGGACATACATTTCAAAAATATTCTGAATACCTTGGATTCAAACACAGGAAATAACTCCATGCTGACCACCGGCCAATGGAATTGTTGAGAGATTCATGAGCACTCAGGTAAAAGAGTTAAGACTCCCCAGGTGGAACAAGTCTTAAAACAGGCACTATACAAATTCTTGTTACAGAAAGAGACATAACAAGACCTCACTGTGGTTGTTTTAAAAAAGAGACATACCAAGACCTCATCGGCATACAACCGAACTACGTACCAGGTCACTGCTACAAAAAGGAAACATGGCCGCAGCATAACCCGCAATGCTTTTAGTTTTTAAAAAAAGTATAAAAATAAAAATAAATGAAGACTAATTGAAGTTACTTAGAATTAACCATTCTATAACATACAAGTTAACATAAACTAGTAAACCAGACCAATTATTTTCTGTCTGGAATGATGTTAACTGTTTCCTGACGCTCACTATGTCTGTCTTTGTTTTGGATAATAACTGAAGCCTATGTTTATGGCAGGGATTTTAGATATACTCCATAGTGAAACTTTGCAATATATCCTTCAATAAATCCAATATTAAAATGTAATAGAACAGATTTTAGCTGAATATGTTTCACTACCTACACAAAAAAAAAAAAATATGGAGGGGTAGTGGTGTTTTTGTTAGATTTTTTTTTTATCCAAACATGCCCTCAACCCCCCCAAATTGTGATCTGACCTGACCCTAATCCGTCCCTTCATGATCTGCACCCGACCCTAACCTGGCATGTCTCTATTTATTGGCCCCCTCTAACATCACAGAAGGGGCGGGGCACACATGTGACAGCCTTTATAAAAACACCTTTGCTTCTCATTAACTTTATGTGCCAAAAAGGACAATATCAATGTACCTTCTTTCTCTGGAGACAAGGATGTAGTGGTGGGCAGGAAGAATCACTCCTCTTTTAGAAAAATTTGAAAAATGGCGGGTATAGTAGGATAACAGTAAGCTATATGGATATTAATGTAAAGCTAAAGTTATTTTATTAACCTAATATACAGTATGCAGCTCTGTATGGGGCTTTATTGCCAATGTAGGGATGTGAAAATTTGACACCCTTACCCTTTATTGACAGGCACATCTTTAGTGATATGGACGCCTAAGTGGGTCCTTATGGGGGCTTTGTGTTTATGTAATCCCTGCAGTTCTCACAGTGGATGCTAGATGGCACTGTGGCATAATATAAAAGGATTACAAACCATGAGGTCAGGGTCCATTGCTGCTGAACCTTTCCTCTTTTATGCTGCAGAAGTTAGGGTTGGTGGAACTCAGCCTGAGTATTGTGAAGTGATAGTTATACCCTTTAATAGATCACTCTAGGAGTGATAGATAGGGTATGTAGTTGAGCAGCTCAAAGCTCCGACGAGGATATTAGAGGGATTAAGATCCTGGGTATTACTGACCCCATAGTAGGGCCTAAGTGTTAGACTCAGAGGAGTACATATTCTTCTGAGTTCCACCTAAGGTAATCCTGAAGTGTGGGGAAATACCTTCTGACAAGCTGCCTAATTCTCTACGTGTACTCTCTACTTTGCAAAGAGTCATTCTATGTTTGGTACAGTGAGTATATCTTGTTATATTGGTTGATCTATGTGTTACTCTATGTTCCATACTCCATTGTGAACTCTGGTTTTGGTTAATAAACTCAGTTTATGGTTTAAGCAAAATAAAACTACTGGCGCCCAATCTCTTGTGCATTACACACAGTTACAGTTGCACTACACCCTGCCTCCACCCCGCTTCGAGGGCTTACCCCTGAGAAACTAGTCTTATGGGTGGTATTAACCCACATGGAAAGTAGCTAAAACAGACTTCTATAAAGTCTGTTTATTATAGCGCTACAGCAATAATAGGTTATGATGTTCAAATGTTTACAACCCCTTTAACAGCTTCTTCTCCAGTGTAACCAACCCCAACTTGGCCAGCCCTTCCCCATAACTTATCCCTTCCCCATAACTTATCCCTTCCATTCCCTTTATCAGTTTAGTCACTCTCCTCTGTACTTTCTCTGTTTTATTACAATTTGTGTTTTTTTTCATCTACAGCTCTGCCAAGTTTGGGGACGTATAATGATGACGGTAAGTACCTTTAATGCTGCCTACCAGCTAAAATGCAAAGAATAGGAAAAAAAGGCAAACATTGTTATATATAACCTGCGGTCTTTTGCCCCAAAATGACATCTTCTTTACAAGCACAACAGAAGCTTCATGTTGTTACTAAATGCAAGCAGCAAAAAGTTAATGGCTGTGAAATCGAAGAAAAAATTCCACTGCTTTCTATTTATCTCTATGGGGTTTTTCAAAAGCGTATATATTCTCACTTTTCTCACTGCTAAATAGGCCTCTAAGATAAATAGAGATAAAAAGCGGTAAATTCATATTTCACACTTTAATAAACCCATGTGAGTGTTAATTTGTAGTGATGGGCGAATTTATTCGCCAGGCGCGAATTCGCGGCGAATTTGCACGATTCGCGCCCAGCGAATAAATTCGCGAAACGCCCACGAAAATTCGCGGTAAAAATTCGCCGGCATCAAAAAAATTTTTTCCGAAAAACGGACGCCGGCGTCGGAAAAACGGGCGCCGGCGTCAAAAACGGGCGCCGGCATCAAAAACGAGACGCGAATTTTCCACCGTTTCGCGGCGCAAGTTCGCCCATCACTATTAATTTGTGGTTTAAGGGTAAGGCCACACGAGGAGATTCGGGAAGATTTTGTGGCCTGCCGACTAATCGCTTCGACTTTTGCTCGAGGCAACTTCGGGCGACTATAGAAAACGCATCGCCACGTGTGCATTAGCGCATTAGCGCACTTTGCATTGTAGCCTATGGGGAAAAACGCAGAGGCAGTTCGGGGAGATAGCCACGCAAAAGACGAGGCGATTAGTCATCAGGCGACAAAATCTCCCCGAATCTCCTCATGTGGACTAGCCCTTAAAAACCAGCTGCGTTTTCCTAGATTATTTTGTTCAAGCATTCCAGTAAGTTTTGGCTCTTTCCTTCCTTTGCAGAATGCCCCGCTGGCAAGTACTTTGATGCCTGCGGCTCTGCATGCCCACCCACGTGTGGAACACTGAAGAAAATTGTAGCCTGCGGCAGGAACTGTGTCCCGTCATGTTTCTGTATGCCTGGCACCGTGCTTGCCCACAAGGGCTCTGATCGATGTGTGCGGACCTCTGAATGCCCCCCTGTCGGCAATTAGGAAATAACAAATGATCTTGTGTCTCATGATTTAAATGTAAGCGCCGCAATGAAATTAAAATAAAACAAATGAGCAAACATATTATCGATGATTTGCAATTCTTTTTAAAATGTGCCAAATAACCAAACTGAAGGGGCCAATTTACTAACATTCAAATGTTTTCTATTAAATTCCCCCGAAAATTGTATTTTCTCACAAAAAAATGTTGGTTTTCTTTATTTCTCTAAAACTCCAAAAATTTGAGATTTATTGAACACGAACAATTCTAATATAAAACTTCTACAAGGAAAAGCTCCCATAGAAGTCAGTGGGAGCTGCGCTGATCCTATTGAACATTTTTTTTAGCCATTCAGACTGTCGCTTGTAATATTCTTTTTTTTTTGATGACTCTGCGCTTTTTTTCCATTTGTACTTTTTAAGGAAGAGACACACGTGGAGATTTGGGAAGATTTAGTCGCTCAGCGACAAATCGCCTCTTCTTTGGGCGACTAAACTCCCCAAACTACCCTCCTGCTGGCTAGAATTGAAATCGCCGGCTGGCCTTTGATGTGCTTCGTTTTCTGAAGACGCCCGGAAAACGAAACTCTTCGAGTGCCATCCGCTGGCAATTTAGATTATAGCCGTCAGGAAGGCAATTCAGGGAGATTAGTTGCCCGAAGAAGAGACGATTTGTCGCCGGAAGACTAATCTCCCCGAGTCTCTGCCCTTATATTTGGATCTTTTGATAACATTCATGGCATTCATGGTTTTAGAGGCATGGGGAAAATTCTCTAACCTCCAGAAATTCGTTAGCGACGCTCACACGCCATACTTCGGCAGGCGAAAATTCGCCAGGACAACGCTACAGTAATTAACTATAATGTGAAGTTCAGGGCGCCGAACGATGGCGAAGTTGCGCTAGTGTTAATTCGGCAAGCAAATCGAAGTTGCGCTAGTGTTGGCTAATTTGCATATGGCGCCAAGTTAAAGTACAATGGCCGTATATGCTGCAGCAAATATATTACACTACACAAGCCCAGGGAACCTTAATAAAATAAAATAAAGTTGTTCTATTGCCCTACACATGAGCCCAGTGTATAGTTTATGTGCCATATGTTAGGAAATGTAGGGGGGAAGCTGGTTACCCCAAAAAAATTATGCTCTTTTGCAGCCTATCACCCTGAAAAACGGAAAAGTCATCAGCGTTTTTTTGAGGAACTCCTATCTACTCTATTGCACTTCGCCTAATATGAGGGGATGAAGGTAAGTCTGGTGAAAATTCGCCTGTCGTTAGAGTGCAAAGTAGCGCTAGACTCTATCTCCTTTGCTAGTGAATTTACACCAGCGCCCGTTAGTAAATCGGCGAAGTCCCGAAATGATGTCACGCTGGGGAATTTTCGCTAGCGTTAGTCATTTCACCCTTTAGTAAATTTGCCCCATGGAGTTCAATCACGGTTTCAAAAAGCTTTAATACCACTAAAACAAATTTTAATATATGAGCCTCAAGGATTCCTCATGGTTTCAGATTTCCATTGACCCTCCTCCCCCCTACAATGTCCTGAATGTGCTGCCTGGAGCAGAGTTTTTTTTTATATTTTTTTTATGAGATGAAAACAAGAAAATATATTCTTTATGCCAAAAATGTAATTAAAAATTCTCATACACACATTAGGATAAACCATGGCTCGTTTCAGGTTCCCATAAGTCTTAGGCTAACAACGATTAGGTCACATCAGATTATATAAGTGAGCACACAGCGCCTCCTAGCGAGTTGGCACATGATTGACACCTACAGGAACCTAAATCCCTAGTAAATTAAAAATGAGGACATATAGCATGTGGTCACAAGGGCCATTACAGTGAAACCTCAATTTTACATACCTTGATTATAAGTTTTTACACCATTATTTTTGGTCCCACCAATATATAATGCTTAATATATTTCTAGATATTACCATCTTTTTCTGGTTCTATGTTCTATTATATGTATGGAAAAGTTGTCTCTTTCTATGGGAGGACAATTAGAGATTATTATTATTATGCAGTTCCCAGCTAGCTACAATATAAACCGTGGTATTGCCCATTATCACCACTGAGTATGTTTAACAGAGGCTCAATAGTCAGCTCACTAGAATAGATGATAGTTTTACCCATGGTTCACTATAGGGCTCTAATGAAGAAATTATCTCAGACTATGGAGACTTTTTCTAAATGCAGTATGGAGAGCTCAACCTGTGAAGATGCCAGGTGCTGATACTGATCAACTGAAGTTGGAGATGTATCGTTTTTATAGCTTTTTGGGAAAATCTGAAAGCACATAGGGGCAAATTCACTAAGATTCGAAGTTGCGCCAGACGTAACTTCGCCACACTGGCGTAGTTTCGCCAGCGCTCCACAAATTCACTAAAATCCGAAGTTGCGCTCAGGTTGCGAAGTTGTGCTAGTGTTGATTCACTAAGCGAAGTTACGCTAGCGATGGTTAATTTGCATACAGCGCCAAATTCAAATTTCAATGGAGGAATATGTAGAATCACTACAAATGCCTCGGAAACCTTCAAAACATCAAAGAAACATTTTTTTTTGCCCTACGCATGTGCCCACTTTATAGTTAAGTTGCCATGAGTTAGGAAATGTAGGGGGGGAGGAGGGGAGCCCCAAACATTTTTTCCATCTTTTTCAGCCATAATATAGAAAAAACACCAGCGTTTTTTGGGACTTAGAAAAAATTTGAACTTTTTTTGAAGCAATCCCTATCTACTCTATTGCGCTTTGCCTGGTCTGAGGTGGCGAAGGAAGTCTGGCGTAAAAGGTAGCGTTCAGAACACTGCACGCGTTAGTGAATTTGCGTAGTTACGTCCGTTGCGCAAATTCGCCAGGCGTAAGGGTGCGAAGTAACACTAGCGAATTTACGCCAGAGTTCGTTAGTGAATTTGCGAAGTAACGAAAAAGCGAATTGACGCTAGCGTTAGGCGCTTCGGCGCATAGTGAATTTGCCCCATAATGTCTTTTACCCACCTCATCTGTAGTCACCTGGTGTCACAGTCAAGGTGCTTGCATCTATTGGCACACCTCTATGTTGGCACATCATGTTCCAGAGCATAATAATCTAGTACTTAACCTACTTCAACCAGGTGGAAGGTACTAAGTTCCCTTTCCATGGTGTCCCTAAAGCCTCTCTGTGTTTATCATCTATACCTGACATACTGTATGTGTTTTCTCCTTAATTACAGATGCACAATGCACCCAAATGCCCTCAATTTACTGTGGCACTGCGTGGCACTGCATTTTGAGCTGGTTGGCAGTGGGTGCTACTATGTTGCACATGTTTTTGGTAATGGCTTATTTTCTTTTCAGAAGCCACAAATAATTAAACCATCATGTTAGTTTTATTCATTTATTGCCAAACAAACCGAGGAACCAGTAATCCCATTCATAGCAGAATTGGGGCACAGCATGGGAGAGAATCAGGTTTCTTACATTTCTTCATGACAATATTAAGATGTATCTGTCAATGTCCACAAAATGGTATTAAAAATAGTTCGAAAAGGAAATATTTCTTCAGGGAATGGTTATATTGGAAGGGCAGTCATTAGGAAGCACACAGGTGAGTTTGTCTGCAGACAGTTGCACATACCCAGACTTACATATACAACCTATATAACATTTCACTTTCTCCAGTTCAGACTGCGGCTTCTTCTCTTTCCCACATATTTGAGGGTGCTCAAATGAGCAGGAAGTAAAGGTCGTGTTTCCTGTACAGGATTTGCACATTTCCAAAGTGACACAGTTCCTTGATACATCTTCCACATACCCATCTGTGCAGAAGCAGCCCTCCACACAGTCCTTGCTACAGTGACGAGTCAAGTTATAATTGGTGCAGCTTGGGTGGCAGGCACTTCCACATTGTTTGTACACTTTGTGTTCTCCACAGGCAGAAGTGGGGGCTGGAGAATAAAAAAACATAACTGAGACCAGCTCTGTGTTCTATCATCCATGGAGCACTCAGAAGCAAATGGCCAGCATCCCAATAAATGTATTTAATTTTTCAGAATTCTTTGAGATCTGGAATGGTGCTGAGAGATTGGAGCTATTGTGATGCCGCTATTCAAAAAGGGATCCCATTCTCAGCCTGAAAACTATTGGCCGGTTAGTTTGACATCAGTGGTAGGGAAGCTGTTGGACAGGACAATAAAGTATAACATACTAGAATCAGTTGCAAATTACAATACTATGAGTTTATGCTTTATGTGTAACAGATCTTGCCAAACAAATCTAATTGTCTTCTATGAGAAGTTGAGCAGGAACCTCAACTCTGGAATGGCAATGGATGTGATCTGCTTTGACTTTGCTACAGTAACACACAAAAGGTTACTGATTAAATGAAGGAATATTGACCTGGAACATATTTTTTATTTGGATAGAGAACTAGTAAAGGATACATTACAAAATGTGACGGACTAGTGTTGTTAGTTGAGTACAGCAGGGGCCTGTCCTTGGTCCTTTGGATTTTAACTTGTTTATTAATGATCTGGAGGTGGGCATTGAAAGTACTGTCTGTATTTTTGCTGATGAAGTTGTGCAAACTATGTTCCATGCTGGATTTTGCAAGGATGTACTGTATTTTTATAGTAAAATATACCAATTAGTCTAACTATTTTAGGTGTTTTTTTCCATATGCTGCTGCTGTAGTGATGCCTGCCGCATATAATGAAAATGACACCTGTCTAGGTGCAGAGCATCAGGAGAGCAGCCACAATCTGGAGTAAATGCTATGCAGTTCTACTGAAATCTTATGTAGTTGTTACATTTAGTTGATCATCTGTTTGGTGGCCATTTGTACAGGTACAACCAATTGCCAGTATTCACCAGTCCTACTCACATTTTATTTTATCTTGTCCACTCACAAGATGGAATGCCAAACCTGTCAAGTACAAAGAGTTTTGGAGTTATTTATCAGTAACATTCACATACAAAGTGACTAAAGACACTTAACTTTAGGGAAAACCAACCTTAAAGGAAACATCTAATAGCAGGCTCTGCAAGACCACAGAATGAAGGAGCGGGTATTTGTTGGGGGGGGATATTGAATCAGTCCATAGACAATCTAGCAGTTGTTAACTGAACACAGAATAGATTGCTATGTGAATATGATTGCTCTGTTTCCTACATTCCAAAGTACATTTTCTAAAGGCAACTTCAAACAGGCAGAAATAATATATGTCCATATAGATGATAAACTTGTCTGTAGCAAGCAATGCCAGTCAGCAGCATCAAGGGCAAATAAGGTCTTGAGCTGTATTAAAAGGGGCATAGAGTCAAGGGAGGAGGGGGTCATTCTTCCACTGTATAGAGCACTTGTAAGGCCCCATCTAGAATATGCCGTACAGTTTTGGTCTCCATCTCTCAAACAGGACATTATTGTATTAGAGAGGGTACAGAGAAGGGCAACTAAGCTGGTAAAAGGTATTGAAAATCTTAGCTATGAGGAAAGACTGGCCAAATTGGGGTTGTTCACGTTGGAGAAGAGGCGCCTAAGAGGTGATATGATAACTATGTATAAATATATAAGGGGATCATATAATAATCCCTCTAATGATTTATTTACCAGTAGGTCTTTCCAGCTGACACGAGGTCACCCATTCCGATTAGAAGAAAAGAGGTTCCGCCTAAATATTCGGAAGGGGTTTTTTACAGTGAGAGCTGTGAAGATGTGGAATTCTCTCCCTGAATCAGTTGTACAGGCTGATACATTAGATAGCTTTAAGAAGGGGTTGGATGGCTTTTTAGCAAGTAAGGGAATACAGGGTTATGGGAAATAGCTCATAGTCCAAGTTGATCCAGGGACTAGTCCGATTGCCATTTTGGAGTCAGGAAGGAATTTTTCCCCCTCTGAGGCAAATTGGAGAGGCTTCAGATGGGTTTTTTGCCTTCCTCTGGATCAACTGGCAGATAGGTAGTTAATAAAAAAAAAAAAAAAAAAGGTTGAACTTGATGGACATGTGTCTTTTTTCAACCTTACTTACTATGTTACTATGTTACTATGTTACTATGTTACTATGTTACTATGTTACTATAATATAGACCAGGGATGCTAAATTGGTAGACTCTGAAGATCTGTTCCTCGCTTAACCCTCCAACCCTAGGCCTGCTCATAATTCCTCAGCAGTCCCATCAACCTTCACCAATCTCAATCCAACAAATCAAGTCCTTTTCTGAATTCTTTAGCATTCCCGAGGCCTGGTATTAATTCCTCAGTTTCTCATCCTTGCTGATAATCTCTCTTTTTTATGTTCTAAGCTAGGACTGACTACTGCAAACATGTATCCACACATAAGAACACTTTTAAGGCTAT
The DNA here is from genome assembly GCA_038501925.1 of Xenopus petersii. Taxonomy (NCBI): domain Eukaryota; kingdom Metazoa; phylum Chordata; class Amphibia; order Anura; family Pipidae; genus Xenopus; species Xenopus petersii. The sequence goes on along the minus strand of CM076684.1, from coordinate 7,814,273 downwards.
TCTGTAATATTTTTCATGGAATAGTTTGTATTGCTAAATTACGGTGTCCATTGCACATAATTCATTGTACCATATAAAATATTCTTGAACCAATAAATAATTTTTCTTATACAGGTATCTACCACTAGAGGATTGGGAGAATTTTTTAGTAAAGGAGGTGCTAGGGAGCTATTAAAGCGTGGCTGAAGTTTATTAGAGCACAAGACAAATGATTGAGGGCACCTGGGAAACTGACAACAAATCTAGCCCCATGTAAGATTTCAAAATTATTATCTATTTGCTCTATTGTAAAACAGCTTCTAATGCAGGATTCTGCTGGATTAGTACTATTAACTGGTGCATTTTGTAGAAAAACTTGTTTTCCAATGGCAGAAACCCTTTAAGTAACTCTTCTGTCATACTGTTTTGCTGCAACACTGACCCTTTCCAGTCATCAGCTGATATTTAGTGGTAATGAGCAAAAGCTTAAATTTGGGGTAAAAATAGTCCATATATGTATACATGTTTAATATATTCTTATACTCACCAAGCACAGAGAGAAACAATGATCTCATATTTGCATTTATTTAAGCCTCAGAGCCTCACCACCTAGGATTACAATAGGAAATGTTAGTAATGAACGTCGCCTCATTCTGTTCTCATACCTATTATAAACGATACAGATGATTTTGGACATGACTTGTTAAAACTGGAAGGATATGATAAAATCAATGACAACAAGAAGTTTGTGAGTGTGGGGCAATGGAGGGAATGTAAGATGGCGATGAGTAGAAAGCTTGAAGGAGAAGGAAAGCTACCAAGGCAGCTTACTGTCAAAAGATTAGCCACAATGGTGCAAGCAAGAATGCTATATTTATTTTGCAGAATGATTTACCATACCAGAGGAAACATCTCTAGAACATCTCAATTTGTTTAGGATAGCAGCTGCCACATTAGCTTGGTGTGACATCACTTCATGTCTGAGTCTCTCCCTGCTCATTTATAGCTCTGGGCTCAGATTACAGAAGGGAGGGGTAAGGGAGAGAGAAGGGAGGGGGAGAGAGAAGCAGTAGTACTCCCATAATGCATAGGGGATGGTTAGCTTACTGTGTAAACCGGAAGTGACGTCACACGCGCTGATGTGCGATCGATTGCCACTGATTGACTGTATATGCCACAAGGTATTTAACTGCCTGACTTGTATTGTTCTTTCTGCCTTTTTTTTTGATTTTTGTGCCCCTGATGAAGACCTCTGTAGGTCGAAACGCGTAGGGCTACATGCTGTTGCCATGTGGGGTAACTAGCATGGAATAAAATTAGTTTTTTATTGATTTACAGAGTGTGCTTTCCTTATTTTTTTGTTCTCATGCATGATTTTTTGGAAACTACAGATGGGTAGCCTCCTATAGGATTAGCACCTCGCATATACTTACTTTTTGTAGTTTTTTGATTTTTTTATTAGGGAGTGTGCCCCTTCTACTTTTGATATTTTGTGGGGAGAGAGGAGCAAACTGAGCATGCTCAAGCCCTAGCCCTGGAGGTTTAAGCTGAAAACAGGAAGTCTGATACAGAAGCCCATGAGTACACAATAGAAGGAAAGAAATGTGATGTTTCTTTTGACAGAGGACTTAGAGCAGCATTACTAGTATATTTATATAGACCTTTCTGATAAAGCTTACTTTATTTTAGCCTTTCCTTCTCCTTTAACAATAAAAGATGGAAACAAGAAAAAATGTTTATGTAGTAGAAGTCAATCTAAAGCAACGGAACTTGCTGAGTAATCATTGAAGACATTTCACTAATCATTCCATCAGAATCTTCAGTTCAGTTGAGTGGTATAGAAACTTCTTGGCATATGATCTTTTTGGGGCACATTTACTAAAAGTTAGTAAATTGTGTTTTTATAAAGGATTTTCGCTAATAAAGACAATTTGCAGAGACTTAGCCTAGTTACTAAACAACAACAACACAGTTTGCTAGTGAATTACCTTGCTGGACCTCGCTGGAGAACTTTTGTTTAAATTCTCCAGGCAAAGTTTCGCTCAGGCGAACGATCGTAAATCCGCTACTTTATGAAAGTGTGAAATTATCTATTTCACCAGGTTCTGACTGACAAATTAATACAATGAAGATGCATCCTCAACATTATTAAGTCAGTGACATTATATGCAGTTTTCCAAAAAAGTCATAGGCAAAAGTCAAAATGCTGATGTTTTTTCATATTTGAAGTGGGATTAAGTTGTAACTTAAAAATATGTGTTTAGATTTGAAGCTCATGCCACATTTGTTTTAGGGGGACTCATGACCTAGGACAGTCGGAGGAGTAGGAGGAGGATCTCTGTCTTAATTTTGCTTCCTTGGACATTTTTAAAAAGAAAGTGTCCACAATTTTCCCAACATCACTGATAAATACAGACATATGACCTTTATATACCCACCAAATTTAAATTGGCGTAAGCATAAGTATGAAAGTACACCAACATTCTTTTGCAGCAACATAATTGTGCAGTTTGATGAATACGCGTATTTGTGACAAAATAACGTCTTGCACAAAGTCTGGCAGAGACTTCAAAAGCGTAAATTTCCACGTAAGTAAATGTGGATTATTGGAAGAAGAACTCAAGATTTACTTCTACTAGATATACCATGACCTGTATGAACTTAAACCTTCATAGCCACAAGAAAAGATGTTTGTTCCCGTTTAGGACTTTCAAGCCAGGTAAATTAAAATATATATATCTAATAATAATAGTCAATGAGCTACTGAAACTTGTGATATAGTGATATGATGACTTATAGTTAGTGATGAGTAATTCGCCCATCACTACTTATAATGGAAAGAAGTTCCATTGGTGGAGATAAGATCTTTGTATGTTTTGGTGCCACGGTCACTGGCTGAAGTGTTCCAACTCAAGACCATGATGGGCCACCATTCACCTTGAAAAACCACCAATCCCCCTGTAAAAGCTATTGTAGTGAAGGCATTAGCATTTGGGTGATCTATTTGGTTTAATTGATATTATACCAGATTGGTTTTCTTTTGAAATAATTTTGGTCCTTTGGTTGATTTGTAAGGGTGGCGTTTTAGGTGCCACTTGCTCAGCTCTACTTTACTTTCCTTCTCAGTGCAACTCCTATTACTTGCTTCAAGGGGCCACTGATTTGTGGTTTTTCAGCCTTAGACAATTCTTCACAGCTTAGGGCAAGTTAAAAATGAGACCACAGTCACGGTTACCCTGCCTTCTCCAGCTTTGTGGTGTCCCAGGGATAGAAATTATCAGGCAGCAGCTTTTGGGACAACTCCACCATTCTCTATATCATTTTCTTGTCCTTTCTTTTTAATCTGAACAAGTGGCTTTATAATTTATTCTATGAAATAATGATTAACAACTCCTCTCGGTAATTAATTATTGAAGTTATTCGGGAATCAAATTTTTATTTAATTATTTATCGCACAGCACTTTAGTCTTCTTGCATTACTATTTATTCAGCCAATATAGACATTTTTTGATGAATTGGTCCTATTAGTATCATCAATTTACTATTTTAAGTAATTAATTGATATCCATGCACGGCACTTTAGTTATTTCGATTTCACTACAAGCATTTGTGCTTTATACGCCAATGAGGTTGATCAACTAGTAAAATTATTTTTTTTTTTTTAAATATAATTGATTTTCCTACTTTAATTTATTATTATCATTACATATGAATAAAGGAGTAAGAGTTGTGAAGTGATAGTATATTAGGTAAAAACGGGGTACTTTCTTTTTGTTTTCTTAATCATATTTGTGCTGATTAATATAAGGTAACTACGGTGTCCATTCTTAGCTATTCCATGCCACATATTTGTTGTTCCCAAGAGCATGCTGTAGATTTGGCATGCAAGAGAATGATTAACCCTTATGGGCAGCATCTTCCAACAGTCAACAGCCTATTTTGCAAGCAATTGTTTACAGCAAAGGGCACCAACTCAACTGTCATAATGGAATAACTCCATAGAGATTAAAAAAGTGCCAGTAACAGAGATGGCGCACATAGAAAATGGAAGATCAAGTGCATAGTTGTTTTCTTTGTTTAATCATCTAAACTGCAACTCGCACTTGGAGAACTGGCATTTTTAGTTCTTTGTGTTAAACACTATGGGGCCGATTCACTAACTTCGAGTGAAGGATTCGAAGGTAAAAAACGTCAAATTTCTAAGGTTTTTTTGGGCTACTTTGACCATCGAATGGGCTACTTCGACCTTCGACTACGAAGGATTCGAAGTAAATATCGTTCGACTATTTGACCATTCGATAGTCGAAGTACTGTCTCTTTAAAAAAAACTTCGACCCCCTAGTTCGCCATCTAAAAGCTACCGAAGTCAATGTTAGCCTATGGGGAAGGTCCCCATAGGCTTGGCTAACTTTTTTTGATCGAAGGATATTCCTTCGATCGTTGGATTTAAATCCTTTGAATCGTTCGATTTGAAGGATTTAATCGTTCGATCGAAGGAATTATCCTTCGATCGTTCGAATGAACTATCTGCACTAAATCCTTCGACTTCGATATTCAAAGTCGAAGGATTTTAGTTCCTAGTCGAATATCGAGGGTTCATTAACCCTCGATATTCGACCCTTAGTGAATCGGCCCCTATGTATACTTCACGGATGTTTCTATTATTGTAGTTCTTTAAAAGGAGAAACCCATATGTCTTCTAACATGTAATTGACTAAATATGCTGTAAGTAGCAGCAATAGAAGCCAACCAATATCTGATCACAGCGATGAGTCACAGTATGGTAAGGCATATACGATTAGATTTTTTAGGATTTGGTGTATTTTAGCCTCCTTATAAATAAAGCAGAAGGATAGAATATAAAGGTGCTCCAATATGTAATTACTGAAATGATGTAAGATTCAATGAAAGTCTTATGCCATAACAGTGGAAACACCTGTAAACTGTTGAAGATAATAATAGCTTTATATAAAACTTGTCCAAAAAGATATATAGTCTGTTCCAAGTGAATTGGTTCATTTACACAATATTTCTGTAGTGGCTAGATAGTATTTTTGAGATGTAAAAAAAAGTCAGCACTTACCTGTGTGCAAGAACCAGGAAAACTCCTAAACTGTGATCTGCAGGATTTTAATGGTTTGGGTGTGTTTAAGAGTGAAAGGAGTGACCCAGGATCAGCTCGCTCCGAATAATCTAGTTGGGTGGATTTCACCAGACAAACAAAGTGAAAATCACCTCCTTTACATAGTTCAGTGAATTTTAATTGCAGGGATGTGTGCAACCACAATGGGGTGTGTGTGCATTAATAAATACAGGGTCCTCCCTTGGGAACCTGCCTTTACTTGCAGGAACCCTATCATTGGAAAAGCCTGACTTCTTAGTTGGACTTCTTAGTTTTTACAACAGGTTTATGTTGAATTATAATTTCTGAATTTCTTTAATTTCACTTTAGCCAAGTTTTAGACTCTAACATCTAAATCAGAAATCTATGGCCAGCAGGGTGCGTATTGGGCCAGATTCATACCTTAAAATGAAGGATCTATGAACCTAAAAAATAATGTTTCATTGAATCTGAAAGCTTGCAAGATCATATAGAAATCAATAGGAGCTCTCCTAAGCATAATTAAGCTATTTATTCAATTCCATTTCTTTAAAAATTAGTTTGAGCTTGTAAATTCACAGATTTGAATTATTGATTTTATTTCATCAAGTTTTTTTTTTTTTAAATGTGAGTTTATTCTAAGTAGAGAAAACCTTTAAAAAAAAAAACCTTTTAAAATACACAAATAGGAATTTGGTTAATAAGCCTCCGAGTACAGTATTTTATAGTCTTACCTGTACTCATGTATTCATTGTTTGACCCACTTTACCATAAAATCAGTACATTGAACGAGTCTTGTCTGACTTCATACTGGCTTCCTACAATGTGACACACCCATTCTCTGGATAAATCAAACAAAGTCCTAGGGGGTTATTTACTAAACCGTGAATGCAAAAATCCCAATTTTTTTTTTTTATTTATAAAATCATGAATTTTTCGGAATTTATTAAACCCAGAGGATGAAAAAGTCAGAATCAGAAAATCCGGCATCTCAGACCTGTCGAGGTTGCAAATAAGTCAATGGAAGAAGTCCCAATAATTTTTTGATGTCTGCTGAGTTTCTTGCAATACCCCAAAGTTTTTTGACAAAAAAGCATAAAAATCTGAGTTTTCAGGTGAAAAATCCGGAAAAATTGTGAAAATCTGATTTTCTTCCCGCAAATCAAATTTTCTAAAAAATGTAATAATAAACAAGTGTAAAAAACCAGAGCAGATTTGATCAGAGTGTGTAGCAGAAAAAGTTCAGATAAAACCGGACTTTGATAAATACCCCCCTAGACTCTCCTTGTTTTTCTTTCTCAATGTAACGCTCTGACACTGCAGAGAGAAACTCTGAAGGTAATAGGTAAGGTGGGAAGCCTGAAGTCCAAACCAAGGAGTAAACTTCAGGATAAAGTTCTCGTTTGCGGTAATCAAAAGGGATCGGGAGTAATCGTTGTCAATTCCAGGCAGTAGTTCAATAGGCAGGCAGAAATGGATTGTGGAAACAGGTTCAGGTAAAGTCCAGAAAGGCAATCAGGAACACTCAGGAATAGCAATTCCTATAATCAGGCATTGAACCCGAGACCTGGAAGTCCTTTTATTTAAAATTTTTGTGCCACCTCGGTGTCCAGGCATTGGCCCGCGAGGTTCACGGTCGCTGCCATCTTGGATGGGACACCGCTAGAGACGGAAGTGTCAATGGGCGCTCCTGACACAGTCATTAAACCCAATAAACTGGTTTTGCCAATTATAGCTTAGTTGGGATCAAGTACAAGCTACTGTTTTATTATTACACAGAAAAAGTCTACGGGAGACTGCCTTTTTTGTAATTCAGAGCTTTCTGGATATCGGGTTTCTGGATAACGGATCCCATAACTCTACACTCAGGGGCACATTTACTTAGCTCGAGTGAAGGATTAGAATAAAAAATACTTTGAATTTCGAAGTATTTTTTTGGCTACTTCGACCATCGAATTGGCTACTTCGACCTTCGACTACGAGTTCAACTTCGAATCGGACGATTCGAACTAAACATCATTCGACTATTCGACCATTCGATAGTCGAAGTACTGTCTCTTTAAAAAAAACTTCGTCCAACTACTTTGCCACCTAAAACCTACCGAGCGCCAATGTTAGCCTATGGGAAAGGTCCCTATAGGTGTTCCTAGCTTTTTTTGATCGAAGGAAAATCGTTCGATCGATGGATTAGAATCCTTCAAATCGTTCGATCGATGGAAATGCGGTAAATCCTTCGACTTCGATATTTGAAGTCGAAGGATTTTACTTTGACAGTCGAATATTGAGGGTTAATTGAACCTCTATATTCGATCAATAGTAAATGTGCCCCTCAATATCTGAACAGTGAAAGGGAATGTGATGGTGTTATATAAAGTTTAGGATTTAAACCATTTCCTTCTGCCAGAGAAGTGCCTAAAGCTTCTTATCTTATCACTTAGTGATGGGCGAATTTATTCGCCAGGCGCGAATTCTCGGCAAAGTTGTGTGATTCGCCGCCAGTGAATAAATTCGCGAAACGCCCGCGAAAATTCGCGGGAAAAATTCGCCGGCGTCAAAACGTCAAAATTCGCAAATTTTTCGGCGAAGCGAAACGGCGCAAATTCGCCCATCACTACTTATCACCTATTTACTATAATGAAAACCATCTGAGGAGGGCTAGAGCATTGTTCACTGAGAACTGACAGTGGGTTCAGAAAAGAATACATGATAAAATCATCTCCATACTTTTTGAGCAAAATATTTGTGACTTTCTGCGCAAAAAAAGATAGAGAACATATTTCTGGTTTTTTGAATTATATATTTAATAGTCATGATGAAGCTTTTAATTTGCTTGTTTTTTATCTTGATTTCTTTACGCTATTTTATATGTATTTTGTATTTACTGACTTTGTGTTAATTAGAATTCAAAATTTGCAGTTACTGAAATACGATCACCAATGTTCTTATTCTAATTTGATGCTTTGTGTTTACATTATAAATGCCAATAAAAACGACTGGAAAAAGAACTGACAGCGGTGGTTTTGCATTTTAGTCAGTGGGAAATGGGGCAGTTTCTGGTGCTTCTCCACTGGCTGAAATGTCCCAAGGCCCTAAGTATAGTCTCATTTTTATTAGTCATGTGTTCATTTGAAAACCTTGCATGACACCTTCTGGCTACATAAGATATATGCAAATATTTTATTCCTTAAAACCATCCCTAACCCAAGAAAAATGCAGCATGACAGGAGGGGGCCCTGCGGAGAATGCAACAAATCTCCCAAAAGATCTCATTGTTCCTACTGGATATTTTCATGTAGTTTTAATAGGAGAACTCCTTTCATCCAGCTCTTTATCTTATGAGCATTAGAAGTAAGATGTTCAGTAAATATAGATCATATATAATTGTATATTCAGTATTACAGGTATGGGACCTATTATACAGAATGCTCCGGACCTGGGGGTTTCAAGATAACTGATCCATCCGTAATTTGGATCTTCATACCTCAAGTCAACTAGAAAATCATATAAACATTAAATAAACCCAATAGGCTGGTTTTGCTTCCAATAAGGATTAATTATATCTTAGTTGGGATCAAGTACAAGCTACTGTTTTATTATTACCGTATATACTCGAGTATAAGCCAAGTTTTTCAGCCCCCAAAATATGCTGAAAAACGCTACCTCGGCTTATGCTCGGGTCAAGCGCAAAAACGGTCACCGGCGTCTAAGAATAGTCGCCGGCACCTAAGAATAGTCTCCGGCATCCAAGAATAGTCGCCGGCGTCCAAGAATAGTCTCCAAGAATATTCGCCGGCGTCCATAAATGGTTGCCAGCATCCAAAAACGACGCCGGCACCTCCAATGGGAGCAGAAACCCTCAATTTTTTGATTGAAACTTACCAGAAGCTGCTGCATTTCTCACCCTCGGCTTATACTCGAGTCAATAAGCTTTCCCAGTTTTTGGAGGTAAAATTAGGTACCTCGGCTTATACTCGGGACGGCTTATACTCGAGTATATACGGTACACAGAAAAAGGAAAGCATGTTTAAAAATGTGGATTATTTGGATAAAACGGAGTCTATGGGAGACGGCCTTTCTGTAAATGGCTTTATATTTTGGTCCGTACATGACATTAAGGGGCAGATTAATCAAGGGTCGAATTGAAAAATCGAATTTTTCAATTCAAAATTCGAGCTAATTTTAGTGACTTGGGAATAGTCTAAATTCGATTAGAATTTAAAGTCAAAAATTCGAATATCGAAATTTATCATGTACTGTCGCTTTTAAAATTCGACTCGACTATTCAACCTCCTACAACCTATTTCGAATAATTTGGTGGACTTTGAAAAATCAATGTTTTTTTTTTTTAAATACTTCTAATCAAATTTGGTTGAATACGATCTGAATTCAATTCGAATGATCGAAGTTAAAAAATTCTATTTTTTTAAAATAAATTTTGGTTGGTCTCCTTTTATTTGTATTTCGAGTTGATGGGAGTTTAAAAAAGCTCCCATCACCTCGAAATTCAACCCTTGATAAATCTGCCCCTTAGTAAGTTTTAGACTTAGACTTTAGACACTTCTTTCGGGTTTCATCATGATGGGAATATTTCTAAATATTCCTAGTAGAAAATGCCTTGTATTAATCTTTCATTTAGGTATAGGGATGGCGCGAACTGTTCGCCGGCGAACTTGTTCGCGCGAACATCGGGTGTTCGCGCTCGCCGGAAGTTCGCGAACGTCGCGCGACGTTCGCCATTTTGGGTTCGCCATTGTTGGCGCTTTTTTTTGCCCTCTCACCCCAGACCAGCAGGTACATGGCAGCCAATCAGGAAGCTCTCCCCTGGACCACTCCCCTTCCCTATAAAAACCGAAGCCCTGCAGCGTTTTTTCACTCTGCCTGTGTGTGCTGAAGAGATAGTGTAGGGAGAGAGCTGCTGCCTGTTAGTGATTTCAGGGACAGTTGAAAGTTTGCTGGCTAGTAATCGTTTTGATACTGCTCTGTTATTGGAGGGACAGAAGTCTGCAGGGGTTTGAGGGACATTTAAGCTTAGGTAGCTTTGCTGGCTAGTAATCTACCTTCTACTGCAGTGCTCTGTATGTAGCTGCAGTGGGCAGCTGTCCTGCTTCTGATCTCATCTGCTGACTGCTGCAATAACAGTAGTCCTTGTAAGGACTGCTTTTATTTATTTTTTTGTTGTTTTACTACTACTACTACTACTACTACTACTACTACTATAAGAGCCCAGTGCTATTAGTCTAGCAGTGTTGGGGAGTGGGACTGGTGTGCTAATCTGCTGCTCCTAGTAGTTCAGCAGCACCAACTTTAATTTATTTTTTTTTAATATTCATTTTTTTTTTATTTTACTTTTTTTTATTTTACTACCGCTGTAGTAGTGTATAAGTTGACCTTTTAGGCATTATTTGCCCTGTAGGCATTTTTTGCCCAGTGTGTTATTCAACCAACTGCCATCTAGCTGTGTGACCTTGTTCACATTCTGTCTAAATATCCATAATATTACCGTCTCCAGAAAAAACACCGGAGTGACTTTTTTCAAGCAGCCATAACATATTTTACGTATTCTGTATCCATCACTGTAGTAGTGTATAAGTTGACCTTTTAGGCATTATTTGCCCTGTAGGCATTTTTTGCCCAGTGTGTTATTCAACCAACTGCCATCTAGCTGTGTGACCTTGTTCACATTCTGTCTAAATATCCATAATATTACCGTCTCCAGAAAAAACACCGGAGTGACTTTTTTCAAGCAGCCATAACATATTTTACGTAATCTGTATCCATCGCTGTAGTAGTGTATAAGTTGACCTTTTAGGCATTATTTGCCCTGTAGGCATTTTTTGCCCAGTGTGTTATTCAACCAACTGCCATCTAGCTGCGTGACCTTGTTCACATTCTGTCTAAATATCCATAATATTACCGTCTCCAGAAAAAACACCGGAGTGACTTTTTTCAAGCAGCCATAACATATTTTACGTAATCTGTATCCATCGCTGTAGTAGTGTATAAGTTGACCTTTTAGGCATTATTTGCCCTGTAGGCATTTTTTGCCCAGTGTGTTATTCAACCAACTGCCATCTAGCTGTGTGACCTTGTTCACATTCTGTCTAAATATCCATAATATTACCGTCTCCAGAAAAAACACCGGAGTGACTTTTTTCAAGCAGCCATAACATATTTTACGTAATCTGTATCCATCGCTGTAGTAGTGTATAAATTGACCTTTTAGGCATTATTTGCCCTGTAGGCATTTTTTGCCCAGTGTGTTATTCAACCAACTGCCATCTAGCTGTGTGACCTTGTTCACATTCTGTCTAAATATCCATAATATTACCGTCTCCAGAAAAAACACCGGAGTGACTTTTTTCAAGCAGCCATAATATATTTTACGTAATCCGTATCCATCGCTGTAGTAGTGTATAAGTTGACCTTTTAGGCATTATTTGCCCTGTAGGCATTTTTTGCCCAGTGTGTTATTCAACCAACTGCCATCTAGCTGTGTGACCTTGTTCACATTCTGTCTAAATATCCATAATATTACCGTCTCCAGAAAAAACACCGGAGTGACTTTTTTCAAGCAGCCATAATATATTTTACGTAATCCGTATCCATCGCTGTAGTAGTGTATAAGTTGACCTTTTAGGCATTATTTGCCCTGTAGGCATTTTTTGCCCAGTGTGTTATTCAACCAACTGCCATCTAGCTGTGTGACCTTGTTCACATTCTGTCTAAATATCCATAATATTACAGTCTCCAGAAAAAACACCGGAGTGACTTTTTTCAAGCAGCCATAATAAATTTTACGAGATCCGTATCCACCGCTGTAGTAGTGTATACGTTGATCTTGTGGGCAGTATTTGCACAGTGTTTTCTTCAAACCGCCATCTAGCTGTGTGAGCTTGTTCACATTTTGTCTAAATATTGATAATATTATCGTCTCTAGAAAAACCACTTGAGTTACTTTTTTTCAAGCAGCATTCATATATTTTACGTAATCCGTATCCACCGCTGTGTATACGTTGACCTTGTAGGCATTATTTGCACAGTGTTTTCTTCAAACCGCCATCTAGCTGTGTGAGCTTGTTCACATTTTGTCTAAATATTGATAATATTATCGTCTCTAGAAAAACCACTTGAGTTACTTTTTTTCAAGCAGCATTCATATATTTTACGTAATCCGTATCCACCGCTGTGTATACGTTGACCTTGTAGGCATTATTTGCACAGTGTTTTCTTCAAACCGCCATCTAGCTGTGTGAGCTTGTTCACATTTTGTCTAAATATTGATAATATTATTGTCTCTAGAAAAACCACTTGAGTTACTTTTTTTCAAGCAGCATTCATATATTTTACGTAATCCGTATCCACCGCTGTGTATACGTTGACCTTGTAGGCATTATTTGCACAGTGTTTTCTTCAAACCGCCATCTAGCTGTGTGAGCTTGTTCACATTTTGTCTAAATATTGATAATATTATCGTCTCTAGAAAAACCACTTGAGTTACTTTTTTTCAAGCAGCATTCATATATTTTACGTAATCCGTATCCACCGCTGTAGTAGTGTATACGTTGATCTTGTAGGCATTATTTGCACACTGTTTTCTTCAAACTGCCATCTAGCTGTGTGTATTATCGTTTCCAGAAGTTTTTGTTGTTGTTGTTTTTTTAAAAATAATGCCAGGCAAAGGCAGGCCGCCACGCAGAGGCCGTGCTAGGGGCCGTGCTGCTATGCAATCCTGTGGCCCTAGCAAATTGCCCAGTTTTAAAAAGCCAATGACCGTGAACTCCCAAAATGCTGAAGAGGTAGTTGACTGGCTTACACAGCACACCCCATCCTCTACCGTTTCTAACTTTACCACAACATCCTCCTCATCCTCCACTGCTATGGCCACCCCACGTAACACTTCCTCCACCACCGGTGCCCCTTCTTCACTGGAGTCAGAGGAGTTATTTTCCCATGAGTTTCTTGAACTGAGTAATGCGCAACCATTATTGCCAGAAGAAGATGAAGGAGATGAGGACGTTACACCAGATTTAATTCTGGCAGAGAACACGACAGAGATGGACATAATGATGAGTGATGAGGAGGAGGTCCCCGCTGCTGCTTCCTTCTGTGATGTGTCAGAAGAAATTGATGCATCTGAGGAGAATGATGATGAGGAGATTGATGTTTTGTGGGTGCCTAGTAGAAGAGAGCAAGAGGAGGGTAGTTCAGATGGAGAGACGGAGAGTCAGAGAGGCAGTAGGAGAATAAGACTTAGAAGAAGCAGGGAGGACAGCCCGCAGGGATCAGTAGGGCAACAACATGTATCGGCACCTGTGTTCAGCCGGCCAACGCACCCGCCATTGCCGCCAATGCCGCCAACTTCTACTGTTACCGCCAGATCGCACACTTCCAAAAAGTCAGCAGTGTGGGATTTTTTTAATGTGTGTGCCTCTGACAAAAGCATTGTAATTTGCAATGAGTGCAGTCAGAAACTGAGCCTTGGTAAGCCCAACAGCCACATAGGTACAACTTCTATGCGAAGGCACATGAGCGGCAAGCACAAAGCACTTTGGGAGCAACACCTCAAAGGCAACAGGCAAACTAAAAGCCACACTCCTTCTGGTCCAGCATCTTACTGCTCTACCTCTGCTCTCCTTGACCCGTCTGAACCACCCTCCACTCCGCCTTCCACCTTGACCACCTGTTCCCATTCCCAGTCATCTGCCACCAGCCAAGTTTCTGTGAAGGCCATGTTTGAGCGTAAGAAGCCAATGTCTGACTGTCACCCCCTTGCCCGGCGTCTGACAGCTGGCTTGTCTGCACTCTTAGCCCGCCAGCTTTTACCATACCAGCTGGTGGACTCTGAGGCCTTCCGCAAATTTGTAGCAATTGGGACACCGCAGTGGAAGGTACTAGCCGCAATTTTTTTTCTAAAAAGGGAATACCACACCTGTACCAACATGTGCAGAGCCAAGTTACCGCATCTCTGTCACTTAGTGTTGGGCCAAAGGTCCATATGACTACTGACGCATGGTCCTCCAAGCATGGTCAGGGCAGGTATGTCACCTACACTGCCCACTGGGTGAACTTGGTAATGGCTGGGAAGCAGGGAATGGGTAGCTCAACAACAACAACAGTGGAGTTGGTGTCACCGCCACGGATTGCACGCGGTTCTGCCACCACCTCTACTCCTCCATCGCTCTCTACCTCGTCTTCTTCCTCTTCTTCTTCTTACTCTGCTGCTGGGTCCTCCTTCTCCTCCTCCACACCTGTGCACCCCCAGCTCCCCCTAGGCTATTCGACGTGCCAGGTACGCCGTTGTCACTCTGTCTTGGGGATGACGTGCCTGGAAAGCAAAAACCATACCGGATCTGTACTCCTGTCATCTCTGCAGTCACAGGCCGATCGGTGGCTGACCCCACACCAACTGCAGATCGGAAAAGTGGTGTGTGACAATGGAAGCAATCTGTTGGCAGCGTTGAGACTGGGCAATTTAACACATGTGCCCTGCATGGCACATGTGTTAAATTTAATAGTCCAACGTTTTGTCTCCAAGTACCCAGGATTCCAGGACGTTCTCACCCAGTCCAGAAAGGTGTCGGCCCATTTCAGACGTTCCTACACAGCCATGGCACGCCTTGCTGACATTCAGCAGCGCTACAACATGCCAGTCAGGCGTTTGATTTCTGACAGCCAGACTCGCTGGAATTCAACGCTCCTTATGTTGGAACGTCTGCTGCAACAACAAAGGGCCGTCAACGAGTACCTTTTTGAACTGGGTGGTAGGACTGGATCTGCAGAGCTGGGGATTTTTTTCCCCCGTTACTGGGTGCTTATGCGCGATGCCTGCAGGCTCATGCGACCTTTTGAAGAGGTGACAAATATGGTCAGTCGCACCGAAGGCACCATCAGCGACCTAATACCCTTCGCTTTCTTCCTGGAGCGTGCCGTGCGACGAGTGACAGATGAGGCTGTAGACCAGCGTGACGAGGAGCTGGAAGCGCACGATTTATGGTCGGAATCACCAGAACGAACCCAGGCACCTGCTGCAACGCAGGGAGAGGTGCCAGAAGTGGAGTCAGAGGAGGAAGGTGGCTTTGTGGAGGAGGAGGAGGAGGACCAACAGGAGCAGGCTTCCCAGGGGGCTAGTGGTGACCTTTTGGTGACCCCTGGTCTTGTACGTGGCTGGGGGGAGGAGACCGTGGATGATGCAGTCCTTGATAATGAGGAAGCGGAGATGGATAGCTCTGCATCCAACCTTGTGAGAATGGGGTCTTTCATGCTGTCATGCCTGTTGAAGGACCCCCGTATCAAGAGGCTTAAGGAGAAGGACCTGTACTGGGTCGCAACGCTACTAGACCCTCGGTACAAGCATAAAGTGTCAGAAATGTTACCAACATACCACAAGTCCGAAAAGATGCGGCATTTACAAACCAGCCTGCAAAACATGTTGTACAATGCTTTTAAGGGTGATGTCACTTCAGGAACTCATCAACATTCCAGGGGCAGAGGTGCCAGTAATCCTGCCACGAGCACACCTGCAAGGACAAAGCCCTTTGGCCGGTCTGTAACGTCAGACATGCAAATGTTTTTCTGTCCAAGGCAGCGCCACAACCCTTCTGGATCCACCCTCAAAGAACGCCTCGACCGGCAGGTAGCGGACTACCTGGCATTAACTGCAGATATCGACACTCTGAGGAGCGATGAACCCCTGGACTACTGGGTGCGTAGGCTTGATCTGTGGCCAGAGCTGTCACAATTTGCCATGAACCTCTTGTCTTGCCCAGCCTCAAGTGTGCTCTCAGAAAGGACCTTCAGTGCAGCAGGAGGGATTGTAACTGAGAAGAGAACTCGCCTAGGTCACAAAAGTGTCGATTACCTGACCTTTATTAAAATGAATGAGGGGTGGATCTCGGAGGGTTACTGCACGCCGGAAGACTTGTTCTGACTTCTATGCAGCTGTCCTTCTCTTCAAGCCTCATGACTCCACACACAGCTGTCCTTTAGCGTCCTCCTCCCTCCGCCACCGTTACAAACTAGGGTGCAAACCCTACTGGTTTAATTTTTTCTGGCCTCTGTGCTTCAGTGGCTGCAACCAAAAAAACTGGGCAAACAATGTCTACAAGGTCAACGTATGGCAAAAAATGACTATTTTCAGCATTTATATGGCATATTTTTTCTGGCAACTGTGCTTCAGTGGCTGCGTCCAAAAAAATGCATATTTTCTGCATTTATATGGCATAATTTTTCTGGCCTCTGTGCTTCAGTGGCTGCGACCAAAAAAATGCATATTTTCTGCATTTATATGGCATATTTTTCTGGCCTCTGTGCTTCAGTGGCTGCAACCAAAAAAATTTATATTTTCAGCATTTATATGGCATAATTTTTCTGGCAACTGTGCTTCAGTGGCTGCGACCAAAAAAATGCATATTTTCTGCATTTATATGGCATAATTTTTCTGGCCTCTGTGCTTCAGTGGCTGCAACCAAAAAAATTTATATTTTCAGCATTTATATGGCATAATTTTTCTGGCAACTGTGCTTCAGTGGCTGCGACCAAAAAAATGCATATTTTCTGCATTTATATGGCATAATTTTTCTGGCCTCTGTGCTTCAGTGGCTGCAACCAAAAAAATTTATATTTTCAGCATTTATATGGCATAATTTTTCTGGCAACTGTGCTTCAGTGGCTGCGACCAAAAAAATGACTATTTTCAGCATTTATATGGCATATTTTTTCTGGCCTCTGTGCTTCAGCGGCTGCGGCCAAAAAAACTGGGCAAACAATGCCTACAAGGTCAACGACGTTGACCTTGTAGGCATTGTTTGCCCAGTTTTTTTGGCCGCAGCCACTGAAGCACAGAGGCCAGAAAAAATATGCCATATAAATGCTGAAAATAGTCATTTTTTGCCATACGTTGACTCAACGTATATGGCAAAAAATGACTATTTTCAGCATTTATATGGCATATTTTTTCTGGCAACTGTGCTTCAGTGGCTGCGACCAAAAAAACTGGGCAAACAATGCCTACAAGGTCAACGTATGGCAAAAAATGACTATTTTCAGCATTTATATGGCATATTTTTTCTGGCAACTGTGCTTCAGTGGCTGCGTCCAAAAAAACTGGGCAAACAATGTCTACAAGGTCAACGTATGGCGAAAAATTACTATTTTCAGCATTTATATGGCATATTTTTTCTGGCAACTGTGCTTCAGTGGCTGCGTCCAAAAAAACTGGGCAAACAATGTCTACAAGGTCAACGTATGGCGAAAAATGACTATTTTCAGCATTTATATGGCATATTTTTTCTGGCAACTGTGCTTCAGTGGCTGCGTCCAAAAAAACTGGGCAAACAATGCCTACAAGGTCAACGTATGGCAGTTGTTTAAAGAGAACAGTAGATTACTAGCCAGCAAAGCTACCTAAGCTAAAATGTCCCTCAAATCCCTGCAGACTTCTGTCCCTCCAATACAGAGCAGTATCAAGCAGATTACTAGCCAGCAAACTTACTATCATCTGTCCCTGAAATCACTAACAGCTCTCCCCCTACACTATCTCTTCCAAGCACACACAGGCAGATTTTTCAGATACATTTTTGCCCTTGATCCCCCTCTGGCATGCCACTGTCCAGGTCGTTGCACCCTTTAAACAACTTTAAAATCATTTTTCTGGACAGAAATGTCTTTTTTAGATGTTAAAGTTCGCCTTCCCATTGAAGTCTATGGGGTTCGCGAACCGTTCGCGAACCGCTCGCATTTTTGCGCAAGTTCGCGAATATGTTCGCGAACTTTTTTTCCGACGTTCGCTACATCCCTATTTAGGTATAAAAGGAAGGCATAGACCATGCATTGTTATGTTTTCTAAAGCAGTTAGCTAATAATAAATTTAAATCAAGATGATTTCTGGGCACATTGTATGTCAAGGCCAAGTAAATATAAAAGATGACTTTTTGGAATTCATTTTATGACCAATAACATTTATTATACAGTAATATTCTACTAATTAAATACCTGACGGCATTTAGGATGTAATTTGATTTAGAAAGGAATTTCTAGAAAGGTGTTCCAATGGCATTAGTCAAAATCAATGGCAAGTCTTTCTCAGTATATGTGCCTTTTTTTAATCCATCTTGAATAAAGCAGCTTAAATTTTATAATGAGCAGACAGAAGTGTAAGAAACCTAGCCTGGCGGTCTAGTGGGCAGCGGGGTCCACGCCACGCCCGCTGCGCCGCTCCTGTTCTCCTCACGCCGGCGCTGGTCACTAAGGGCGCGTTCGCGCGCCTCAACGGCTCTTAAAGGCACAGGCGCGCTGGCGTGGTGACGTCAGCGCGCAATTGGCGCCAAATTCAAAAGTTTAAATAGCCCATTTTCATTATTGGACCTTGCCCGTTATAGGATTTGTTCCTGGTGCTATTAGCTTTGCTATTTTGCTTGATTATTGTTCTTGATTACCTGTTTTGACCCCTGCCTGGCTTTTGACTATTCTACGCTCTGTATCCTGACTCCTTGCCTGTTATCCGACTCTGATCTTGCTTAACCCTTTGATTGACTACCTGGTTTGACCCTTGCCTGCCTGACTACGTTTGTTCTCTGCCTGCCCCGACCCGGCCTGATCTGACTACTCTCTTGCTGAATGCCTTGTACTACGACCTTCCGTCCAAAGACTTTGCTCTACAGTCGTGCCCCTCTGCCTATCCAGAACCCTCATCTTGCACCTCTCGTTTAAGTCCTGGTGGCATCCAAGTAAGCCGAGGGCTCCTCCCGAGGCCCAAAGGCGGTCACACTACTGGTGAAGCACGAGCCGAGACCAGGGTGCCTGGTGTTTGTTCTGGTGTTGGGTGCCGACCGTGACAAGAAGTTTTCTCATTAACCCTTTTGGGAAAGATCTTGGACTTTTTGTCATGATTCAGACTGGGGGATACATTTTTTTTTGCCTTTGCAGCCGTACGCTTTAACGGGGTTGTTCATCTTTTAGTAAATGTTTAGTATCATCAGTGATATTCTTTTTATATTTATTATATGTGTTTTTTGAGTTATTTAGCATTTTATTTAACAACTCTTCAGTTTACAATTTCAGCAATCTGGTTGCTAGGGTCCAAATTCCCCTAGCAACAATGCATTGATTTGAATAAGAGACTGGAATATGAATAGAAGAGAACCTGAATAGAAAGAGGAGTAATACAAAGTAGCAATAACAATACATGTGTAGCCTTACAGGGCATTTGTTTTTTTAGACAGGGTCAGTGACTAACTGACATAACTGATCTTCCGTATTGTTTCAGTGACGCTGGGCTGGGGGCGGAGCCATTTTTCCGTAGGCTGAAGTCCTGTTTTCATTTGTAATTAGCCTATGGAAGGATCGCACTGCCCCCAGCCCAGGGTCTGACGGTCGGGTTAATGCAGGTTTGCGGGGGAACTATTGTGGGTGCAGCACATACTTGATGCTGACACGTTCCTATGATTTTTATAGGAATGTGTCAGTATCGCTTTAAAGGTGAAGCACCCCTTTATTGTATATATTGTATATGGTGTATTTTGATTTTCCCTCCAAAAGAATAATCAAGCAGTAAAAAAATATTTTCAAATACTTTTCTTTTTAAAATGACTGTATATTTTTTTATGCAAATGAGAATCTCAAATAGATTGATGATAGATAGAGAGAGAGAGAGAGACAGGCAGACAGACAGACAGACAGAGAGAGATGATAAAGGGATAAATAGATAATAAGTAAGTAGATAGATATACATTATAGATAGATAAATAGATAATAGAGAGATAGACATAGATAGATACAGTAGCTAATAGGTAAATAGATAGATAATAGGTAGATTGATAAATAATAATTAAATAGGTAGATGATGATAGATAGATAATGGGTAGATAGAGAGATATAAGTAGGTATATAGATAGATAATAGATAGATAAATAGATAATAGATAGATAGCTAATAGGCAAATAGACAGATAATAGGTAGATAGATAGATGATAGATAGAGAGAAATAGGTAGATAGATAGATCTCTGTATCTATATAGAAAAGTTGTTATAGCCTGACAAATAGCAGGAGGTTCCATTGCATCTGCTCTAATTAAATTACAAGTTTTCAATAATTTACACGTATACGTCAGAGCATTTGGGGTAAGTAAATATTCCTTACGCAATACAAAGGGAGTGATTTGTTCATGTCTTGTCCTGTAAAACCAGTTAATATGTCACATCAATCACCAGCCTCTTATTCCTTTAAATAAACTGATTCAGACAAGATAGAAATGATATTGGCTCAGAACACAGGGAGTAAAATTTAAAAATTAAGTATGTGAAATTCCGGTAGCTGTGTAAATAGCAAACAACCACACAAAAGGGGCTGTAAAGCCTACGCCCAGCTGTATTGTACTGTATATTTAACTGTTCTATGTATTAGTATCTATGGCTAACCCTATTTCATCAAGATAACTTTCCTACAAAACTCTACTTAATAGTGATGTCAACAAAAATTTGGTCTGTACCCAACATTTAATACGAAGAAATAAAAAACTATCCCCAGTGTTAGTATTAAAGCAGATAGGAGCAGAGATAGAGAATTCCCATGAGGAGCACCACCTTGAGACCCTAGACCAGGGGGCCCCAACCTTTTTAACCCGTGAGCCACATTCAAGTGTAAAATAATGTTGGAGAGCAACTTAAGTATATGCAAAAAAAAAACCAAAACAAATAAGGGCTGTGATTGGGTATTGGCAGCTCCTATGTGGACTTGCAGCATACAGGAGACTCTGTTTGGCGGTAGACATGGTTTTTATGCAACAACACCTTGTATTTAATGAAAGAATTAAAAAATAAGCACCTGCTTTGAGGCTACTGGGAGCAACATCCAAGGGTTTGGAGAGCAACGTTATTCACAAGCTACTGGTTGGGGATCACTGCCCTTTGCTAGTGAGTGCCTAATACTAATACTTTCTTTTCAAAGCTACAGTAAGGGCCCACCGGCAGAAAGAATCTTGTTCTACAGAGTGGTAGGTCACCAGATCCTTGTAAATTAAACATCCATCCAATATGCTGATATGCAAATGTATATGGTAGAGTTGCTTATAGAATTATATTTTCTTTACTTACTAGGACCCATTTTCTAAACCTCAATTTTTTTCTGGTCAAGGTTTTTAGGGGGAAAACTCAATTTTTTTTTCTGGAAAAAACCCTTTTAGAGATTTATCACACCCCAAAGCTGCTAAAAATCTGAATCCAACAATCCCCAAGGTACCGGTCTCAGCTCTCGCTTCTTCCTCTAACAACCGCCTTTCGCTAGATGAAATAATAGTAAATAATAATAAATAACAAGGAGAACTGTAATAGTCTGTATAAAGGGACTAATAAAATAATATAAAATGATAATGGCACCTCCAAATTTCCTTGCTAATACGGAAAGACTGACCTATGGGTGTTTGATGGAGGGTGTTAATAGTGTCCCTATAAAGTCATATTATATTATATAGCCAGACTAATGGCTAAAGATGGCCATAGACGCACAGATAATATCACACGAAAATAATTTTCATACGATATTCGATGCGTGTATGGTTGAAAAAGAGCCGTCCGATATCAGCAGAAGACTTGGATATCAGTCGGCTCTTCGATCAGGTTGGACAGAAAATTTTGATCGGGTGCCTTTGAAGGGACCCAAACATCAGCCATTGTTAGTGCTGAATCGTCAGATACAGGTAGAATTCTATTGTTTCTATATGTAAATCTGACTATTCAGCTCTACACGTGTGTATTGAAACCAACGATCTTTCTTGGAACGATCCTTTCCAAGAAAGACTGTAATAGTTACGTCAATGGTCACCTTTACACAGATCACCTGTGGCCAGATTGACAACAGGTGACACAAGCCATACTTACAATTACAAAGCATAGCCATAGAGTGAACCAGGCCCATAGCTGTCTGCTCACAGAGCAGAGGCAAATCAAACAGCAGAGAAACACCAGGTCCCTGGTTCAACTCCAGACAAGGTGTTAACATCGAGTTTTCTGAGCATCAATCTGATCTGAATTGACACGTGATTTTTTAGTGACGTTTTGTCCCTCTGATTTTTATTTATTGATAAATGAGTTAAAATTGTGAAAGGAAGTTTGGTCGGATTTGTTTTCAGGAAAAATTTTGATTGATTTTAGCAAACCCCCGCCCCACAGTTAAGGACTTTTGGAGGTGAGAACTTTTTAACGCAAATGTCTGCATACTAATGTCCATGCGTATATAGTTTTTCTCTATCCATACATATTAGTACATCAATATAAGAATGAAAACACATTTTACGGAAAAATAAAATGAATCACTTGATGAAATATCCTGAATTATATCACTACTCCATAGCTGCTTAATGTTAAGTTCCAGCCAGAACTCGCACTGTTTTTCTTATTATGCGCTGCATTACGTCCCTTTGCAATGCTGTTTTCATAAAAAGGAACATTATCACATAGCAGTAGTGATGGGCGAATATGTCTCGTTTTTGATGCCGGTGTCTGTTTCTTTGAAGCCAGCGTCCGTATTTTCGATGCCAGCACAAATTCGCTGGTGAAAATGTGGCGGCATCCAAAAAAAACGCCGGTGAATTTATTCGCTCCTGCCGAATAAATTCGCTGGGAATTCGCGTCTACCGAATAAATTCGCCCATCACTACATAGCTGAACTCTTCTTGGGAAAGGGCACTCCCTCCTCTCTTTAAAGTTTGATCATAAAAAGCATATGGGCTGGTCGTCATAAGAAAAGAAAATAATTTATCAAAATTCAAATTGTTGCAACATTTATCACCTATATAAACTCACGGAAGTTGATAGTGTGAAAGGAAGTACAGAGGTTATTATGGCAGTAGGGAGTGCCCTGGCTTCATAATAGAGTATATAACATGCAAAGCTAAAGATGATTAATACTTCTATAACATTTTGCAATATGCAACTTAATTACTAGCGCACTAGTGAGTACAGTACATACAGTCCTACAATCCCTGAGTATCCTTCTACCTCTATGGACTCTACTCAGGAAGGAAATGTGTTTGATCCCAACAGTTCAAAATATCTGTAGAAAAAATTATTCCCCTAAATGATTTAACAGAGTTACTGTGCTATTTAGGCTTGGGGCAACTATGAAAAGCTCCAGCAACTGGGTCATTGAAGGAGCTGTTCACCTTTTTTGATGTATAAAGTGATATTTTTATACAATTTGCAATTGGTTTTCATTTATTTGTGGTTTTTTAATTATTTATCTTTTAATTCAGCAGCTCTCCCATTTCTGATTTTGGCCATCAGATAGGTAGGGTCCAAATTCCCCTAGCAACCATACATTAATTTGAATAAGAGACTGGAATATAAACAGGAGAGGTCTGAATAGAAAGAGGAGTAATACAAAGTAGCAATAACAATACATTTGTAGCCTTATGGAGTATTTGTTTTTAGATGGGTCAGTGACCCCCCATTTGAAAGATGGAAAGAGTCAGAAGAAAAACACAGATGCTTCAAAAACTAAATAATGAAGGTCAATTGAAATGTTTCTTAGTACTGGCCATTTTATAATATATTAAAAGGTAAACTATCCCTTTAAATGCAAGGGCAAACTGTATTATTTTATTTCTCAACTGCTGTGACATAAACTGGAATGTATCATAAAATGTTTTATATTAAGTAGAGAAAAGATTACATTTTGTTTAAAAAACAAACTATAAGCCCCCCCCTTCAACTTTGAAATCAAAAGCCTTACGCACCAGACTACCAGATACCCAGCTGTTTTTGGTTAAAAACATGTCTTGCATCAAATGCAGTTAAAATAAAGTTTTAAAAAAACAATAGCTTATTGGAAAGTAAAAAGTAAAAGTACTTTATAATAAAATAATTAATTCATCCTCAACAGCTATTGAAAGAAAAGTATTGTTCTTTATACTAAAATAATTGATTAATCCTCAGTAGCTATTAAAATAAATGTATAGTACTTTATAATAAAATAATTGATTCATTCTCAACAGCTATTGAAAGAAAAGTATTGTTCTTTATACTAAAATAATTGATTCATTCTCAACAGCTATTGAAAGAAAAGTATTGTTCTTTATACTAAAATAATTGATTCATTCTCAACAGCTATTGAAAGTAAAGCATATTACTTTATAATAAAATAATTGAATAATCCTCAGTAGCTATTAAAACAGATGTATAGTACTTTATAATAAAATAATTGATTAATCAAAAAACGTATTTATCGAATTGATTAGGTGGCCAGCTCCTCATCCACCCTGTTGGTAGACCCTAGACAAAGGCAGTCTCAATTAATTAGACCACAGCCAAACAAGTCCTTCAAATGCAGTCATAAGTAGTGATGGGTGAATTTGGTGCGTTTCTCTTCGCTGAAAAATTCTCAAATTTCCAGTGAAATTCGCGAAACGGCAAAAACATTTTTTGACGCCGGTGAATTTTCTCGGCTGAATAAATTCGCCCATCACTAGTCATAAGCCCTATGTGACACCTTGTGAATGTTCTTAGTAAGTAATGGGGTCACCCACTATGAGAGATCTGAAGAGCTGGCCATCAGAAGATGCAGACTAGGCCATGAAGCGAGATTGAGAGATACTGTAATAGTCTGAGGTTTTATTTTACTAACGATACGTCTTAACAGAAGTCTTTAGATTAGATCAGTATGGGTATGAACATCACACTGATTCTGCTTTAGGCATGAACAATGTCAATATATCTTGGAAAGATATATGCATCTTGGTGTTGACTTTTTAGCTTAGCAACAGGAGAGCTGCACAGTATTTATGCAACCCGTCTATTTCTAAGCCTGCACCAAACACCCTCAAACAATCTCATTCTCTTCTGGAGCAGCTGAGAAAAATCAGGATGCAAAGATGTTGCATTGAATTACCGGATTTCTTAATTCTCTGAGCTGTTGCATCTGTCTATTGTGACAAACACAATGGAGGTAAATGCAATAAAGGTTTGAGGTACGTTATCCAGAAAGCTCTATATCATGGGAAGGACATCTCCCATAGACTCCATTTTATCTAAATAATCTATATTTTTA
The DNA here is from genome assembly GCA_038501925.1 of Xenopus petersii. Classification (NCBI taxonomy): domain Eukaryota; kingdom Metazoa; phylum Chordata; class Amphibia; order Anura; family Pipidae; genus Xenopus; species Xenopus petersii. The sequence continues at coordinate 7,789,155 of CM076684.1, read as the reverse complement.
AAAATGATTTCCTTTTTCTCTGTAATAATAAAACAGTAACCTGTACTTGATCCCAACTAAGATATAATTAATCCTTATTGGAGGCAAAACCAGCCAATTGGGTTTATTTCATTTTTATATGAATTTCTAGTAGACTTAAGGTATGGAGATCCACATTTTAGAAATAATTCTGGATCTGTTATCCAGAAAACCCCAGGTCCCAGACATTCTGGACAACAGGCCCATACCTGTAAATCGGTGAGAAGGTGAGCACTGTAGTGGACCCTTACCTTATGCATTTTACTCACATTACTTGCTAGTTGGTCACAGGATTTTAAACCTTATAATTTTACCATTGCTGATATACTATGGTAGGTTTCCCTTGTGCACTCTCCAAGCATTCTGGATAACAGATCCCATACCTGTACAGGGAAAGTTTTAAGGATGCAGCATTTTTGGATCTTTAATTACTTCCAGTTCTCTAGTTTTTTGTTCTGTCATATTTTTTGTGAGATTTCAAGATGAAAGCCTTGACATAAAAAAAAAATCACATTTCCACCATTGTCACTGTGCTTTTAAAGGGTGGTACACATTAACATTAACTTTTAGTATGTTATAGAATGGCCAATGCTAAGCATTTTTTTCAATTGGTCTTCATTATTTATTTTGTATAGTTTTTTTCAATTATTTGTGTTCTTCTGTCTCCAGCTTTTTCAAATTGCTGGAATTTCAAGCTGGAGAGCTGTTGAATAAAAAGCCAAAAACGCACCAATACTAAAGAATGAAAACCAATTGGAAATTGTTTCAGAATATCACTCTCTACATCATGCTAATTTAAAGATGAACATCCCCTTTAACTTTATACAGATGAATATAATAAATCTATAATGTGCAACTAAATCTTCAATAAACTTACTTAAAAAATACTTATAGTTCCCATTAAATCCGAAAAGAATATTGTGACCCTGACGGAGCCTTATACAAAACTGCCTCCTTACATAAAACAGTAAATAATAATGTGTGCCTCATTGCGTCAGATTTACCAGCAGGTCCTGTTTCTTGCGTAATTTATGAAAGACCCATTTATGCAAGAAACCTAATAAACCAGTGTAGACAAAACAATCATCTTGAGAAATCAAATATTTTATAGGTCGAGTTACAGCATACATTGGGAAAGTCATATCCACCACCTGCATTAGCTAATAATAGACCAACACACCCTACATACAGTATATAATACATAAGGGTTAGAGAATAGAGAACGTTTGCCCTGTTGGACAAAGAAAGGTAAGTTATTTCCATTCAAACTAATCAGGCACCATTAACTGAATATCTAAAATATTTCATATTATTTTTTCCATTTCACAAATTATCGACAAAGGAAATAGATACAACATCCTTCATTTCAGCGTTACTTCGCTAAAGAGGTATTAGAGCATTAGCCCCCAGTTCTCTGTATGGTTTAAGCTGAAGTTCTAATTTAATTAAAGTCAGGTAAAAACCTATAATTGAATCATTTCGACCAGATTCAATCTTATGAGAAAATCACATTTTCTTATTCAATTACAAATGTCACCTAGAAATCTACTGAGTTTTCATGAGATAAACGGCCAGATTCAGTTATGTGAGAAAGCGTTATCTCGTGGTTTATCAAGTGAAAACTCATGAACGAGATCCCTGAGGTCTGTTTGTAATGTCTTCTAATGTAGTTGTAAATAGTAATTATGATTCCATGTAAGTTACTGTCCTCCAGAGACACAACCCCAACCTTGATAGTCTCCACTCATAATTTAACTCTTCCCTCCCTCTAACCAGTTTAGTTGCACTTAGTCTCTGCACTCTCTCCAGCTCATTTATATCCCTCTTAAGGACTGGAGTCCAAAACTGCACTGCATACTCCAGATCAGGCCTTACAAGGGACCTAAAATCATGTTTTTTATCCCTTGAGTTAATGATCTTTTTTAGATAGAACTTTACTACTTTAGTAGCAACAGTGTGATACTGCCTACAGTTACACAGCTTGTTATTTAATACTGAATGTCCAACCTCCTCTTCACTTGTTTTTTTTTGTATGATCTAGACTGCAAAAAATGAAGACACTCGCAAAAATCTTCCTTATGACCTTAGGTAAGGATATATATATATATAGAGAGAGAGAGAGATTTTGGTTTTTGTTTCATACAAAAGGAGGAATTTCATCTAAAATGAGCAGAAAATAAAATATATTTTTATGTGTTATTGTAGCTGTGATGGAGGATATAGTAATGTGTTTTACAAACAGTGGGGTTCAGTAATAAAAGTAACAAAGTTTGAACCAGGTCTAGTAACCCACTGCAGTCAATAAGATTGCAATAAAGCTTTCTTATAGAAATCTGAAAGTCGGCTTAAATGATTTATCTGTTTATAATATAATTTGGTCAACAGCTGAGCGCGTTCTCCCAAATATAAACTTATGGGGTTATTAAACAAAATCCAAATTTTTCTAACAATTTTAATGCAAAAAAAAATGACCAAACTCCCATCCATGATTTTGCCTTTTTTATCATTTAAAATACTTGGAAAATTTGGATTGACAATATAAACTTTAAAAATCGGTGGAAATCTTTGGATTATTTTACGAATCCCAGCACCCAAAAATGTTCGTTTTTTTACCTCTAGTAAAGTAGTAGTAGTTTTTCTAGTGAATAAAATATAGATTTTTCAAGATTTCACAATCCGGCCTTTAATAAATAACCCACTTTATATTTGTTCCACAAACACTCATTTATTTTGTGTAGTAAATTGTGCAGAAAAGTAAAGCTATAACCGCTTTCACTTTTATTTCATCAATCCAATCTTTGTTTAGTCACTAGCATTTAACTATGCAATTAATAAGTACAAGGCTCCTCTCATTTTAAAAAAGAGCGTAGCAGATCATTTTCTTGTGCTCTATATCACTTGTACGCTGGGCAATGGGAAATAAGGCCCTGAGAACTCATTATAGTTTCTGTTTTAACTCAGGTATTTACTGAATATACTGTATAAGTGTAAGAAGAATCAATTGTCCACTACTGATGTAATAACGAACAAATACATGTGGATTTTCTTAATTACAAAATAGAGACACTTTCAACAAGCAGTAATTATGTGGCTACTGCGTATCGTGACGGCGCTATATAAATAAATGATGATGATGACTACCACAGGTTGCCCTTTTAGGTTCTGTCCTACCTTTGGGTGAGATAACCAATGACCTGTAGGATAAGATACTGGAATTATCATTAGATTACAATGGAACTTTTTGTTTTTAGCTGTAGGCCTAATGGTGATGCTGATGGTCGAAGCACAGGCAAACGATGATGAAAAAAAACCAGGTCAGTAAAACCCTTGACCAAAGGTTGGACCTTTTAAGGGGAAACTGTTCTTAAAAAAGACAAACAACCTCTGGTATGCAGGAATATTCCCAGTGTCGGACTGGGACACCAGGGGCCCACCAAAAAACCTTTGACTAGGGGCCCACCAATTAATCTTAGACCAGGGGCCCACTCTTAGTACTATTATTCATCCTCTCCTCACCTAACCTTTATTCTCCTAGTCTCCTTTCTTTACATAATATAATCTATTATTCCATCTATTTAGCCACTTTGTTCTCATAGAAATAGGGAATGGCCATGAAATATGTCTAAAAACAAGGAAAAAGCAGTAGAAGCCCACACTACCTTACTAAAATTAATTGAGATCTAATTATATAAGTGCTTAGTGCTATTATAAACATATGCTTAGTTCTCAATCAATTTAGCACCAACATACAATTAATGGTATTCCAATCGGTTGTGTTATATACAAATAATTATGATTAAAGTGCTTAAGTGCTATAAATTAGGTGCTGTGACTTTCAATAAAATGTAGCTACACACGACAGGGGGTGACGTCATCAAGATGGCTGCACGTACCTGAGTCTCTTCAGCTCGCCAGGGGCCATGTGGTTCTAAAGGAACAGCAGAAAAGCCAGTAAAAAGTCGGAGGACAGCAAAAAGCCGGAGGACAGGAGGCAGGAGGGGAAGGGAAGGCGTCTGCTGAAGAGGAAGGTCCCGGTGGCGGGTGCCAGCGCCGAGGAAGTGCCCCATGGGGAGTGAGAAGACGCTGGACTTAAGTGACAAGTGGCTGGCAGTACAGGCGGCGGGGAGTGAGAGCGCCCATGCGGGGAGCGAGAGTGCCCTTGCGGGGTGAGAAGATACTGGACGCGGCCACCCCAAAAGCCAAACAGCCCATGCGGAGGTGAGTTCCGGTGTAGGCGGAAGGGAGGGAGAGCGGGTCCGGCATAGTTCCCGGTATAGCTCCCAGTTCAGCTTGGAGCGCCCGGCCCTGCCAGAGACGCATTAGAGCCGAAACCGCAGCCGCTAGGGGAAGGGCGGAAAAACCGCATAGCCATATCGGTAACGCGGGTGGACCCGGAAATCAAATCAGGGGAGTTGGAGCGGCAGGGGCCATGAAGAGGAGGGGTCAAGCTTGGGCAGAGGTGTGCTGCAGCTTGTAGAAAAGACGGCAACTATAAAACGTACCCCTGAAGCGCCCTTTCAAAAGCCTCCACAAAAGCATCCCCAGAACTTAACTTACTGCAATATTAAATGCAACATTAAAATAAGGCAAGTCATAAGAGGAGCTGGCTGCAAGGCCACAAATATCAGTATCCCTGGCACCCCAAAAAAGCCTTCTGGACACCCACATAGGAACAGAGTAATATACAGTCGGAGCCTCCACACAAATAAATAAAACTATATAAAATATATAAGGGCGAAAAGTTACTCCAGGCTATATATCGGCCCTTTGCTACAACCTTCAACAAAAGGATCTGCATCGAGAAAGGGGGAGATATTATTAACAGATTAACCCCAGGCTATAACCGTAACTTGACCCGGATCTAACCCGACTTGATTACATAAGCTCACTAATATATATATTCAAATATATTCTAATTTATATTCTGGACACGGGGAAGATATGATAAAGACGAAAATGGGTAAACCACAAAAGGGGAAAGGAGAAAAGGAAAAGGTTAAAGAGGGAACATCGACCCAAGAACATACAGAATTGGCCCCAGTATTCAAGAGGAGGAATATTAATCAAAGACAAAATAAAAAGACTCCGGAAAAAGCACAGTTGGATGAAACAACAGACACACACCAAGATTCCTCAGAAATGGAAAGTGAAGGGGAAGGAATGATGGATGTTGCATCCTACCTATCCAATCTACCCACTAAAGCGGATATAAGAGGTATGTTGGAAGAAGTAGCATCTTCAATAAAAGAGGAACTAAAAGATTTGAAAAAAGACTTTGAAATGCTGGCAAGGAGAACAGATGAAATAGAAGCATGTCAGTGCAAATTAATGACTAACCAAAAAGCAATTCACAAAACGGTCTTGTCCCATAACTTAATGCTGACTGAGATGCAGAGACAGTTGGAAGACCAAGAAAATAGAGGGAGGAGAAATAATATACGAATCAGAGGTATGAAAGAACATGAAAACGAAGTTAATATAAAAGCCATGGTGTGTAAACTATTCAATTACATCTTAGAGAAAGACTCGGTTCATGAAATTGATATTGAAAGAGCACATAGAGTACAAAAAGCGAGGTCATCTCCTCCAAATGCAACAAGAGATATTCTCTGTTGCATAAAAAGTTTTACTTTAAAGGAAGAAATACTAATGAAAGCAAGAGCTAAAGGAATCAACATCAAATTCGAAGAATCCTCACTGAAACTATTTCAAGATATTGCTTGGACTACATTGAACAAACGAAGATTACTGAAACCTTTGACAAATATCCTGAAAGAGAAGGAAATACAGTATAGATGGGGCTACCCATTTTCTTTAAACGTTAACAAAGAAGGAAGACAGGCAACGATTCGATTGCCAAAAGACACTAAAAATTTTTTATCAAAATTGCAACTACCGGATATAGATCTTCCAGGATGGTCAACAGCAGAACCGTGTATAATAGATTGGGCAGAAATACAGAAAGATGGATGGAAGGAGAGAGGGTCAAAGAAGATACTGATTTCCCCGAAAGTAAGAGACCAGAGAGAAAACTTAGAATAGGCTACAGGAAAAATCATCCCGAAGGATGGGTAACTATAAATTGTAAAATTGACTGAAACTTTATGGGAACTGTGTATGTACTATGGACATTAAGGACTAAAATAACAAAAAATAGCTGTCAATTATGTTTAAATGATTTATCTCCCTCTCGCTTTCTCCCCTATTTTTATTTTTATTTTCATTTTTCTTTTCTTCATAAGTACGGGAAGAGACATAATATATATGAGGTTAATTGACTGAGTGAATTTGAGTAGACTTCCACCTGGTTCAAGGTTACAGGGTATAGAAGGATATCTATTGGAAACAAGAGAACAAGAGGGAGTAGAATAAAGGGGAGCAGAGGTGGTAGGGGACTCCTCCGGAGGAATAAAATTCCCCACAGATAAAGAGGTGGGACGGGGGACCATAAAATGAATCACGAAAAATCACAATGACACAACCATTATTTCTCACAGGGGTCACTTGATAAGAACACAGCTTTCACTTGTTATTTAAATCACCTATAGGTACATTTTAACATGGGGATACACTTAGCACTTGCACACATCATTCACATACTCAACTATATATTGCTACATACTATACACATATTCTTCATATATTGCTACACAATTTACACATATTCTTACCCATTCCTATTTACACAATAGATATAATATAGTATCATTAAGGGGAGAGAAAAAGGAAACGATTGGCACATGCTACACTGATTCACTTAGATTTTACGTATATTACTCAAACTACCTGCGCATATCTACTCACATTTTAGCATATTATTTACACACACTCACACTCACTTTTACTCACATAAAAGACAACATAAATGGGAGATTAATAGGGAATCACTGACACAACCTTCACTTATTTAATAAACTCACTTACAGTTGTAATTAAACATAGCCATAAACCCGGTACCTACACATAATCTCCACCCTTATATGCTTAGTTTTATTTTATTTCAATTATTTCCGTCACATAACTCACATAAACTTACATTACCTTTCTATATACATAATAGAGGGGAAGAAATACATAGGAGAGGTAGAGGGGAAGTAAAAGGGGACTAAATCACAAATGATAAGAGAGAAATTTGCCCTACCAGGTTGGTAGGGAATAAAATAAAGGGAGAAAGGAGGGCAAATTTGAAATTTGAAAATTGAATAGACTATTAGGGAGAAAGTTTACTAGGAGAGTCTTATGGGGGAGGAGGGCGAGAAGGAATGATGAAAAACGGAGGGTAAAGGGAAAACAAAGGCAGAGGTAAAGGAAATATAGAAAGAGGTTATCATTGAAAAGGGTAGATAAAAAGGGCCCTGGCAAGGAGAATGAAGTGACTTAGGATAGGCATATAACAACTGAATTGCCTCGGAAAGAAGGCAATAAAAGGCAACCTAAACACCCCAAATAATTGTGCTTGAGCACACCCAGCCGCCATTGGGGAACAGCAGGAGAGTAGATCCTCTGTAAGTCTGAGGCGGCAAAGGAGATCTCACCAGGATGGTGAGAGTTTCTGTTCTTTGTAATTCACTGATGTATTTGTACATTTTATTTTCTTTTTTGTTTTATTGTTATGTTTTTTTCTTTTTCATTTTTCAACTTATTTTCTTTTTTTCTTCTGAGTTGTTGATTGTACAGGAAGTAGAGAATAAAGGTTCTGAAAGTAAAGGCAAAAGAACTAAAAGGGGACATAAGGTGAAAAAGGAAATAGCTACTTAAATGTGTACAGTATTGAGTTATAATGTAAATGGGCTAAACGAACCGGTTAAAAGAAGCCAGATATTAAATAGCTGCAGGAAACTTAAGGCCCATATAATCTTGCTCCAAGAGACCCATTTTAAAGAAGGTCAAGGACCAGTTTTGAGAGACCATTTATACCCACAAATATACCTTAACAATAACCCGCAGAAGAAAGCAACAGGGGTGCTAATAATGATTCATAGAGATCTTCCATTTGTGTTACAAGATTGTAAGAGGGACAGTGATGGCAGGTACGTTATAATAAAAGGGAAAATAGGAGAGTTAAAAATAACTATAGCAAATATCTATGTACCCAACCAAGCTCAAGTAAAATTTATGATTAACTTTCTATCTGAACTGAACGCTTTTAAGGAAGGCCTAGTGATAATGGGAGGAGACTTGAATCTAGCGATGGACCCAACATTGGACCCATCTAGCGATGGACCCAACAATGGATGCAGAAAAAGCATTCTACAGGGTTGCATGGCCATTCTTAGAGGAAGTTTTGAGGGGATTCGGTATAGGAGAGGGTACTATAAACCGTATCTTAGCATTATATAAGGAGCCATATGCGAGAGTTAAAGTTAATGGTAGGTTATCATCTCCAGTGGAGATCTGTAATGGCACTAGACAGGGATGTCCACTTTCGCCATTGCTTTTTGTGATGGTAATTGAGACTTTATTAGCACACATCAGATTAGAAGCCAACATTATGGGAATGAAAGTTAAAGATAAAGAATACAAAACAGTTGCCTTTGCGGATGATATTGCTTTATTTGTTTCCAACCCTATGACTTCTATACCTTGCTTACTATCACTTATAGATCACTTTGGTTTGCTATCCAATTTTAAGGTGAACCTATCAAAATCCCATATCTTAAACATTAACACTCCTAATGGGATTCTGGTAGAATTGGAACAAAGTTTCCCCTTTAAAGTAGCACATCAAAGTATAAGATACTTGGGGGTTAATCTAACATCCAATTGGACGGACTTATATAAAAATAACTTTATACCATTGTTGATATCAAACCAGAATAAGATAAATGCATGGAACGGAATGAATTTATCCTGGTTTGGGAAAATACAAACAATAAAAATGGTGTTGATGCCCAAATTGATATACTATTTGCAGGCGTTGCCTATAAAGATACCGGTGGATTTTTTCAAAAAGGTTAAGACACAGATTATTAAATTTATTTGGAAAGGTAAACCATCTAGGATCCAATACAAGAAATTAATCTTGCCAAAAGAAAGGGGAGGGCTAGCTCTACCCGACGCTCAATTATATCAGATGTCAATCCATCTAACAAGAATTAAACAGTGGTATTTAACGGAGAGAAAGAAGGATTGGGTGGGGCTGGAACAACAGTTTTTGGAAAAACCATTGGTGAATTATTTATGGGGTGATCAGAAAGATCTTCCCAAAATAGCAAAACACCATCCTTTAATTGCACCAACATTCGAGCTCTGGTTTAAAAACAGGTTAAAGATGAATCTAACTAGATACCCATACATCCTGGAACCCCTAGTGAACAACATTTCATTTAGGCCAAGTTTACAACAAGGGGCTTTCAAAAAGTGGCAGGAAATAGAAGGTAGAGAGACCAAAGTTGTTGATTTTGTAAAAAATCATAAAGTATTATCATTACAAGAAGTTCAAGAGAGGTGGGGCAGACATACCAGAGATGCGTGGGAATATTTTCAATTATGGTATTATATACAAAAGATTGGGGTAGAAGGATGGAATAGAAAGCGAACAAAATGGGAAGAAATATTGGAAAGCCAAGAAGCGCTCAATAAAGCCATTTCGTCCATATATAAATTACTAATAGCAAATATCACTGTGGAAATAGAAGGAGCATGTAAAGAGTGGGAAAAAGAGTTGGATATTAGAATCACCTCCTTAATGTGGAATAAGATTCAGGCCGCAGCTCACAAATCCTCAAGATCAGAGAGAGTAAGAGAAATGAATTATAAATTGATAACGAGATGGCATCTAACGCCTGTAAAAATGCGGAAGATTTGTCTTCTAAATTCTGATATATGTTGGAGATGTGGGAAAGAAAGGGGGACTCAGGTCCATATATGGTATAAATGTACAGTATTGAGGGAATATTGGGGAAAGATCCTGGAAGTAATTTCAGACGTAACAGGTGTAAAAATTGATGGGGGAGATATCCCACTGATCCTCCTAAGCATAGGGAAAGGAAGCAATTCTATAGTAAAAAAACAACTTACCATGCATTTGCTGAGTACGGCGAGGTCATTGATCCCGAGATACTGGAAGAGACCCATTTCTCCGGAATATGGAGAATGGCAGCATAGAGTTGAAGACACGAGGAAGATGGAAGAAATAACTTACATTCTACAAAATAACAGTAAGAGATATTGGGAGATATGGGAACCATGGTTGGAATTTTTGAACAGTTAAAATTAAGGTAGGAATGAGAAATTGGGCGAAGAATTTAGTCGGAAAAGATGATTGACTTAGGAGCACTAACAAAAAAAAAAAAAAAAAAAAAATGTAGCTACACACAATTGATGAATAATCTAAAAGTTCATGGTTCTTATGTGAATTCAATAAGGTGCTGGTGCTGTAGTTATAATTTTAAAGTGAGTTCATGGTATCAAACAATTAAAAATAAAGCGTCAGCAATTCATGAATAAAAGTTAGAAATTAGAAAAAAGTCTAGAGGTGGAGTTGTCCCAAAGAAACTAGCTGCGTTGTTCTAAGCCCTGGGACACCACACGTGGGAGAAAAGCAGAACACTGAGGACTGTGGTCTCGTTACTACATTTAACTGTCTTGTAAGGAGAGCTAACTTTGCTATTAAACCAACAAATCCTCAGTGCCTTAGAGATAAAAGAGAATCATAATTATTTGTATATAACACAACGAATCGATTGAAATACCATTAATTGTATGTTGGTGCTAAATTGATTGAGAACTAAGCATATGTTTATAATAGCACCAAGCACATATATAATTAGACCTCAATTATTTTTAGTAAGGTAGTGTGGGCTTTTACTGCTTTTTCTTGTTTTTAGTATCCCTATTCTGGTTTATATACCTCTACACAGCCTAAAATTGGGTATTACAAGTGAGTGAACATTAATTACAATGAACTATATTTTTGTTTGTGATCATAGGCCTAATGTCTATCAGCATAAGGGCCCACTGACTGGGACTTTTCCTGGTGTCCTGGTGGGCCAGTCCAACACTGAATTTCCTGTGCCTCCTGTTATTAAATAAACTGTCTTCTCATCAATGGATGACAACTATCACTAATAATGAGCTAGTATTTTCTAACTGCACCTGCTTCCTTGTACTGCAACCCTTTCTAATAGTTAAGGCAAAATTAATTCAATTTTCTTCCACGCATATATGTTTATTTCTATTGGCCCATTTGCTCCACGCTGTGTCAAAAAGAGTTATTACACCATGAATTACCCATTGTTTAGCAAGATCTTGCATGCAGAAAATAATTTGGGGCAGAAACTGAGTTTATTGGTTTGGTTGAAGCCTTTAGCCATAAACTCGTTGAATAAATCCAGTAAACCAGACCTGTCCTACTGCAGATAGGTTTCTGTTTGGATGAGCCTGCTCACATATGTGAGCCAGGAGGCTTAGGGGTCAGGCCTGTGAGTGCAGAAGGTCCTCATAAAAACAATTTAGTATATAATACTAGGCAAAATAATGTTACAGAAAACAACATGACTGTCAGTAGAGCATATGGAATGCATTTACATCTTTATATAAGCAGAACTGGCTGTGGCTTCTGTAAGAAATTCCAGGGCCTTTTTTGAAACCCAGTTTGGGTCTGTTTATAAGCACCTTATATGGTTTTACTTGTGCGTGTAGGGATTTAGTCAGGGACACATATACTAATGACCAGAGATAACTTTAATATTATGGGGAACATGTAAGTTCAGATTCTTTTGACGTCACCTTTCTTTTTTTACAGTTAAAGTCTGTGGGCGCAATGAGGAGTATAGTACATGCATGAACAATTGCCCACTGACCTGTGCTAATAGGCATGAGCAAATTGCATGCATCCAAGTGTGTTTGAAAGAGGGGTGTCAGTGTAAACATGGCTACCTAAGGAACAGAAGGGGAATCTGCGTCCTTGAAAAGAATTGTATCTGAGCTTGCAGTCTGGGCTGGAGCCAGGAGCCAATTTCATGTTTTCTCCTATGAACCTGGATTCAGAGTGTGCCAAAAAAAAATAATAAATAAATAACTGCGTTTGTTGGTACAGCCTAAATAATTGTGTCACCTTTTTAAGCTTCTGACATATTATAGTACATGATTTGCTTTTCAATATTTGGTCCTCATGCTTAGCCATAATTGCTCCTGTACTCAAAAATAAACAATAAATGTAAGTGCCTGACCTTAGTACTGATGTCTTCAATTTGTTCTCTGTTTGAGAAGAGTGAGGATTAAAGACTTCATGACACTGAAGTTCAACAGTGTAACCATGGGTTTCATTTTGCAACCACTAAAATGATATAAAGCTCTCCAACTTATGTGCTACTGAGAGCCGGATTTTTCTGGCCTACGTGGTGGAGGGCAGATAACAGAAGTCACTATTGACCGCTCCCTGTTTTTAAACCACATCCATGTTACCACAAGAACTTTTAAAACAATGTCCACAGTAATGGTGGTAGCACAACTAAAAACCAAATGGTTGGTGCTCACTGCAGGGATATCAATCATTTGTGAAAAATGTAAGTAATATTAAAATGTACCCTTAAATCTTCCTCCTCCCCTGTGGATAATACAGCAACCCCCCTTACATGATTAAATACCTTAGGGGCCCCTAACAATTTCCAAATGCTAAAAAACCCCTACCAGGCTCATGTCCCACAGATAGTGTAGGGTAGGCAGAGTATGGCGCACACGGAGCTTAGGGCAGGAAGAGTATGGCGCACACACAGGGAGCATATGGCAGGCAGAGAATGGCACACAAGGAGCACAAGGCAGGCATAGTATGGCACACATGGAGTATATGGCAAGCAGAGTATGGCACACATAGGGAGCATAGGGCAGGCAGAGAATGGCACACAGGGAGCACAAGGCAGGCATAGTATGGCACACATGGAGTATATGGCAAGCAGAGTATGGCACACATAGGGAGCATAGGGCAGGCAGAGAATGGCACACAAGGAGTACAGGGCAGGCAGAGTATGGCACACACAGGGAGCATAGGGCAGGCAGAGTATGACGCACACAGGACAGGCAGAGTATGGCACACACAGGGAGTATAGGGCAGGCAGAGTATGGCACACACAGGGAGCATAGGGCAGGCAGAGTATTTTACAGGTGTGAACAATGCTAGAGTTTATAGTCTGAATTTGAGGTGTAAACAATGCAGGGGCTAGTTAATCTCACTAATGATACCTTTTAAAGTTTACACAAGACGAGCAATCACAGCAGGCAGATTTTCATGTGGGGGACCACACAAGGGTGGCTGTGGGCCACCAGTTGGACAGCCCTGCTACAAAGAATGCCTAAAGAAATCATATTCAAATATGCAAAAACTCATTATAGCAATGTGCAAAGAAACCCAGTACAGCGCACTTGCCTTTGTCCACCTGTTAAAGCCAAGGTTGCAGAACCCTTCCACAATTTAAGTTGTTCACTAAAACAGAAGGCCTTACTTACAAACATTTTGGCATGGTAGAAATGCAAGAAAATTTGGCAAACGCTCCTGGTTTTTGTATTTTGCAAAGAACTGGGCATTGATAATTCAATGCTACATGTGATAACCAGTGGTGCATCCAAAGTCGGCAATCCTTCCCATGCCCCCCTCTAAAGTAGATCCCTGCACACGGGGTGACTTCCAGCAGACCCTGTGTCACATGTTCTAGAACTTGCTTCTGGGGCAATGAAAACTATACTTTCCTATTCATTCTGACTTCCCGACCCAGCCATTTTTATCAACCAAATGCTTGTCATTTTCATAAGCTTGTTCAGCTTTGTTTGTCAGTCCTATTTTATACAAATAATAAAGCCGGGACTTTTGCCTCTGATTAGGATAGAATAGATGAATAGAATAAAAAAGGTAAAACCGCCAATATTGCATTTATTTGTGAGTGGGTTTTATTTGCTGCGTTTTCACAGAAAATCCTTCATTTTCAAGCAGCAAATCATTCAGTGTTGCAATCATCTTCTGGGACGCAGTCTCCTTGGCTGTTAGAGAAATACCCCTCCTGACAGAAACAGCCGTCAACGCATTTTCTTCCGCAAGGAGTAAAGAAATTTAGGTTTTGGCAGTTGAAGGGACATTGGCTGCCGCAGCTATTGAACTGTCGCTTTTCATGCTCACAGATGCACTTACCTCCTGTCACATAAACACACAAGCACACAAGAAATGTCAAAGAAATGTTAAAGTATTAAATAACATCAGAATCTGTTATTAATACTGGTATGGGATCCGTTATCCAGAAAGCTCAGAATTACAGAAAGGCCGTCTCCCATAGACTCCATTTTATCCAAATAATCCAAATGTTTACAAATGATTTCCCTTTTCTGTGTAATAATAAAACAGTAGTTTGTACTTGATCCCAACTAAGATATAATTAATTCTTATTGGAAGCAAAACCAGCCTATTGGTTTTATTTGGAGGCCCATTTATCAAAGGTCGAATTTCAAATTAATTTGAATTTTTTTTTACTCTAAGGGGACGATTCATGAAGCTCGAGTGAAGGATTCAAATTAAAAAAACTTTGAATTTCGAAGTGTTTTTTGGGCTACTTCGACCTTCGACTACTACTTCGACTTCGAATCGAACGATTCAAACTAAAAATCGTTCGACTATTCGACCATTCGATAGTCGAAGTACTGTCTCTTTAAAAAAAACTTCGACCCCCTAGTTCGGCAGATAAAAGCTACCGAAGTCAATGTTAGCCTATGGGGAAGGTCCCCATAGGCTTGCCTGAGATTTTTTAAACGAAGGATATTCCTTCGATCGTTGGATTAAAATCCTTCGAATCGTTCGATTCAAAGGATTTAATCGTTCGATCGAATGAACAATCGTTCGATCGATCGCAGGATTTGCGCTAAATCGTTCGACTTCGATATTCGAAGTCGAACGATTTTAGTTCCTAGTCGAATATCGAGGGTTAATTAACCCTCGATATTCGACCCATAGTGAATCGGCCCCTTAGAAATTCGAATATACTCATAATTCGACTGGGAGGTTATTTAAGAAAAATTTTGAATGTCTAATATTCGATCGAATAGTCACGAAAATTCGAATGAAATTCAAATTGTACAAATCTAGTTACCTCGAATGTCAGGAAGGCAATTAACATTTTTTTTAAATTGTTCAACAGGTTTTAGGTTGCGAATATTCAAATTAGAACTTTGTGTGATTCAAATTGGGGGATTAAAATTAGAATGTGTGAATAGTGATGGCCAAATAAATTCGGCAGGCGCGAATTCTGCGTTTCACCGCCGGTGAATAAATTCCTGAAACTGCCGCGAAAATTCACCGCTGAAAATACCCAAATGGCAAAAAAAATTTGGACGCATGTTTGAGAAGTTGCTTGCGTCAAAACCGTCACTCGTCAACATTATTCAGACGCCCACTTACTTTAACGCCGGCATCAAAATTGACGTTGGCATCAAAATTCGCCCAT
The DNA here is from genome assembly GCA_038501925.1 of Xenopus petersii. Taxonomy (NCBI): domain Eukaryota; kingdom Metazoa; phylum Chordata; class Amphibia; order Anura; family Pipidae; genus Xenopus; species Xenopus petersii. The sequence continues at coordinate 7,773,712 of CM076684.1, read as the reverse complement.
CACTAGGGACAGATTTATAAAGGGTCGAATATAGTTCGATCGAACGATAAAATAGTTTGGATCGAACGATTTTAATCGATCAATCGAATGATTTTTATTCAATCATAAAAAGTGCCCAAAACCTATCTACAATGTCCCCATAGGCATTCAATTCTGCAGCTTTTATTTGGTGAAGGATTTTTTAAAGAGACAGTACTTCAATTATCGAATGGTCAAACAATTTTTGCTTTGAAACGTTCGAATCAATTAAATTCGATCGAATTTGACCAATTCGATGGTCGAAGTACCCAAAAAAATTACTTCAAAATTCGAATATTTTTGGATTCAAACTATTCACTCAAGCTTAGTTAATCTGCCCCTAAGTGTGAATTTTGACCCTTAATAAATCTGCCACCTAATGTTTACATGATTTTCTAATAGACATAAGGTATGAAGATGAATTACAGAAAGATCTGTTATCCGGAAAGGCCCCAGGTCCCGGCCATTCTGGATAACAGGTCCCCATACCTGTACTGGAGGATATATGTATAAAATATATAGAAAGATCCCTTTACTCAAGTCCTGTACCTGCACATAAGGGGCACTGCTTCTCTTCCACACAAAGCATGGGGATATCTGCATGAAGAACGTATCCTTTGTTACAGAAACATCCCTCAGCGCAGTCATTCCGGCATATTGTGCCGCTACGAAAGTTCTCGCAGGTCAAAGGACAAGTGGAGCCACATGTAGAATAATACATGTTGTCGGGGCATTCTGTAAGAGGAAGCACAATAAATTACAAATGTTAATGACTTTTGGGTGCTGCTTCTATCTCAGAAATCACAAAATATAAACAATTCATGTTCAATTTAGACCCCCTTTAAAGGAGAAACTCATCTAAAAATAAACTCTCTGATTGCTACGTATATTTACGATTCATGTGCTTGAATGCTTAGGGGCACACATTGTCCCCTTGAAGCATCATACATGTGCTCTCCAATAAGACTCAGCACAAGGAACATGGACTTCTTCTATTGTTGTCTTGAGCCTATAGAACCTCCCTATGTCTCCAGTTTGCCTCAAAAAAATGTCCAAACTCCCAAACATCAAGGAAATCTGTCTCTGGAACTTGTATTAGTAACACTAAAAACATTCTTGATCGACTACTGGTCAGCTGCTTCTAAGAGAGACTTTGCATTTTGAGCAAAGATTTTTAAAAACTTTTTAATATGAAAATATTATGAAAATGATTACTTGTGTCATTGAGTTCTTCTCCATTCAGAAGGAACAGGGGGGCAGCTGTAACCATAGGATAAAAAAACATACATATTAGCAGTCAGCCTAAATATTGAGGGGGAAATTATATCGTATAAGAAACGCAAGGGGTACTTGGAGGCCTATTTACCAAAGTTCGAATTCGTGTAATTTTAGAGTTTTTTGTAATCCGATAAACTCACATTTTTTTTAAAAAAAGTGAGCATTTACTTTTTTCATTTAAAAATAAAATTGTGGGAAACACTTGAATACCTTGAGCGAGTTTACGACCTCAAAAAAAACAAATTAATATAAGAATAAATAGGACTAGGACAGCTCCCATTGACTTCTACAAGATTTTAGAGTTTTTTTTAGCTAAATAAATACTTGATTTAGGGGGTTATTTATGAAAGATGGAGTTGTGTTATTTTGAAAAATTCAAGTTTTTTTCTGGAGGGGGGAACTTATTTTTTTCAAGATTTATAATCCTGCGAGGCTACTAAAAGTCAGAATTCGAAAATACTCCATCGGAAACCTGCTGAGATCATGTAGAAGTCAATGGCAGATGTCCCTATCCCAGTTTGAAGATAACATGGTCTGCACTGGGTTTCGTATGATAATCCGAAGAATTTTGGGTGTCAAAATACTATAATACTCATAATACTATGAGTTTGTGCCAGCATGGTTTTATGCGTAATAGATCTTGCCAGACTAACTTAATTTCTTTTTATGAGAATGTAAGTAGAAACCTCGATTCTGGGATGGCAGTGGATGTGATTTACTTAGACTTTGTTAAATCATTTGATACAGTGCCACACAAAAGGTTACTGGTTAAATTAAGGAATGTTGGCCTGGAACATAGGCGCAAATTCACTAAGCGCCGAAGCGCCTAACGCTAGCGTTAATTCGCTAGCGTTTGGCATTTTTCGCTAGTGCACAAATTCACTAACGAATGCTGGCGTAATTTCGCTAGTGTTACTTCGCACCCTTATGCCAGGCGAATTTTCGCTAGCGACGGAACTACGCAAATTCACTAACTTGCGCAGTGTACTGAACGCTACCTTTTACGCTAGACTTCCTTCGCCACCTCAGACCTGGCGAAGCGCAATAGAGTAGATAGGGATTGTTTAAAAAAAAAGTCAAAATTTTTTCTAAGTCCCAAAAAACGCTGGCGTGTTTTCTACATGATGGGTGAAAAAGATTGAAAATATTTTTGGGGCTCCCCTCCTTCCCCCCTACATTTCCTGACTCATGGCAACTTACCTAGACAGTGGGCACATGTGTAGGGCAAAATAACATTTTTATTTGCTGATTTGAAGGTTTTCTAGGCATTTGAAGTGGTGATACGTATTCCTCCATTGAAATTTGAATTTCGCGCCGTATGTAAATGAACCATCGCTAGCGAAACTTTGCTTCGCTTGGCGAATTAACGGTAGCGCAACTTCGAAAACTTACGCTACCCCTGTGCGCAACTTCGGATTTTAGTGAATTTGCGGAGCGCTGGCGAAAATACGCCTGGCGAAGTTTGGCGAAGTGTGGCGAAGTGCGGCAAAGTTGTGCCTGGCGCAACTTCGCATCTTAGTGAATTTGCCCCATAGTATTTGTACCTGGATAGAGAACTGGCTAAAAGATAGACTACAAAGAGTGGTGGTAAATGGAACATTTTCTAATTGGACCAGTGTTGTTAGTGGAGTACCGCAGGGCTCTGTACTAGGTCCCTTGCTTTTCAACTTGTTTATTAATGACCTGGAGGTGGGCATTGAAAGTACTGTTTCTATTTGTGCAGATGATACTAAATTGTGCAGAACTATAGGTTCCATGCAGGATGCTGCCACTTTGCACAGTGATTTGTCTAAACTGGAAAACTGGGCAGCAAACTGGAAAATAAGGTTCAATGTTGATAAATGCAGGTTATGCACTTTGGCAAAAATAATATAAATGCAAGTTATACACTAAATGGCAGTGTGTTGGGAGTTTCCTTAAATGAGAAGGATCTAGGGGTCTTTGTAGATAACAAGTTGTCTAATTCTGGGCAGTGTCATTCTGTGGCTACTAAAGCAAATAAAGTTCTGTCTTGCTAAAAAAGGGCATTAACTCAAGGGATGAAAACATAATTATGCCTCTTTATAGGTCCCTGGTGAGGCCTCATCTGGAGTATGGGGGCAGTTTTGGACTCCAGTCCTTAAGAGGGATATAAATGAGCTGGAGAGAGTGCAGAGACTAAGTGCAACTAAACTGGTTAGAGGGAGGGAAGAGTTAAATTATGAGGGGAGACTGACAAGGTTGGGGTTGTTTTCTCTGGAAAAAAGGCGCTTGCGAGGGGACATGATTACACTTTACAAGTACATTAGAGGACATTATAGACAAATAGCAGGGGACCTTTTTACCCATAAAGTGGATCACCGTACCAGAGGCCTCCCCTTTAGACTAGAAGAAAAGAACTTTCATTTGAAGCAACGTAGGGGGTTCTTTACAGTCAGGACAGTGAGGTTGGGGAATGCACTGCCGGGTGATGTTGTGATGCTGATTCAGTTAATGACTATAAGAGGGACTTGGATGATTTCTTGGACAGACATAATATCAAAGGCTATTGTGATACTAAACTCTATAGTTAGTATAGGTATGGGTATATAGAATTTAATTAAAAGTAGGGAGGGGTGTATGTATGGATACTGGATTTTCATTTGGAGGGGTTGAACTTGATGGAGTTTGTCTTTTTTCATCCCAATTTAACTAACTATGTAAACTAAATACATTTGGGTAAAACAAATTGGATTGATGTTCATCAATTATAATTTCTCAAATTTTTTTGGATTGTCGCTTGATTCAAATTTTTCATGCTTTTTTCTCAATCCAATTTTTTCAAGTTAAAATATTAGTAAAGAAGAGAAATTCGTGGATGGGAGTTTGGTCGATTTTGTTTTTATTAAAACCATGACAAAAATTTTGATTTTAGTAAATACCACCCTTAAGGTTTAACACAAATTGCAGTAGAAACCCAAATTTGATTTAGACTTAGTCTGGGTATCTCTCTTCCTTTATGCGTCTCTCATCTGCCTTGTTTTGATATAACTCAGAATGTTCCCTTATTGGAAGAAGAATCCATTACAAATGGGCAATTAAACAAAGAATTAAAAAATTACTGGTGCAGATAATTACAAAGAGGGGTAATTAAGGGAAACTATTGAAAACATTTAAGTTTCATCATACTGAAATAAGAAATGTTGTAAATATCATCAATAACATACTCTATACTCTATATTTCTGAAATATTCAAGTTCCTCTTCACTATTCCTCTCTTCGTATTCCTGCAGGAGTCAGGATTCTGATTTTGGTCAATATTTAGGTTTAATATATGTTTTATGGGGCTCTGTGTATTATAAAATTATTATTTTGAATGACAGTTAGGTCTAATACAGTCATTTGAGGGATTTTTTTGCCTAGAAGATTTATTAGAGCTCATTCTCATTAAAATCACCAGAAATACTTAGTCTTTACATGAAGGAGCCAGAGTCAGTTATTTTGTCTGGTTTTGAATAGAGATGGCGCGAACTGTTCGCCGGCGAACTTGTTCGCGCGAACATCGGGTGTTCGCGCTCGCCGGAAGTTCGCGAACGTCGCGCGACGTTCGCCATTTTGGGTTCGCCATTGTTGGCGCTTTTTTTTGCCCTCTCACCCCAGACCAGCAGGTACATGGCAGCCAATCAGGAAGCTCTCCCCTGGACCACTCCCCTTCCCTATAAAAACCGAAGCCCTGCAGCGTTTTTTTCACTCTGCCTGTGTGTGCTGAAGAGATAGTGTAGGGAGAGAGCTGCTGCCTGTTAGTGATTTCAGGGACAGTTGAAAGTTTGCTGGCTAGTAATCGTTTTGATACTGCTCTGTTATTGGAGGGACAGAAGTCTGCAGGGGTTTGAGGGACATTTAAGCTTAGGTAGCTTTGCTGGCTAGTAATCTACCTTCTACTGCAGTGCTCTGTATGTAGCTGCAGTGGGCAGCTGTCCTGCTTCTGATCTCATCTGCTGACTGCTGCAATAACAGTAGTCCTTGTAAGGACTGCTTTTATTTATTTTTTTGTTGTTTTACTACTACTACTACTACTACTACTACTACTACTATAAGAGCCCAGTGCTATTAGTCTAGCAGTGTTGGGGAGTGGGACTGGTGTGCTAATCTGCTGCTCCTAGTAGTTCAGCAGCACCAACTTTAATTTTTTTTTTTTTAATATTCATTTTTTTTTTATTTTACTTTTTTTTATTTTACTACCGCTGTAGTAGTGTATAAGTTGACCTTTTAGGCATTATTTGCCCTGTAGGCATTTTTTGCCCAGTGTGTTATTCAACCAACTGCCATCTAGCATCACTAACAGCTCTCCCCCTACACTATCTCTTCCAAGCACACACAGGCAGATTTTTCAGATACATTTTTGCCCTTGATCCCCCTCTGGCATGCCACTGTCCAGGTCGTTGCACCCTTTAAACAACTTTAAAATCATTTTTCTGGCCAGGAATGTCTTTTTTAGATGTTAAAGTTCGCCTTCCCATTGAAGTCTATGGGGTTCGCGAACCGTTCGCGAACCGCTCGCATTTTTGCGCAAGTTCGCGAATATGTTCGCGAACTTTTTTTCCGACGTTCGCTACATCCCTAGTTTTGAATGACAGTTAGGTCTCATACAGACATTTGGGGGCTCATTTTGCTTAGAAGATTTATTAGAGCTCATTCTTTTAAGGAGCCAGAGTCAGTTATTTTGTAAGATTTAGTTTATGCTGGAGTCAGTTATCAGAGTTATCTGCTAAATAAACAGAGCCTTCCCAAATGATAGATTGGATCTAATATATTCAATCAATCAAAACCTGACACCCAAATCATGCAAGAAGAGAGACTAAATGGAAACAGATGCTGAGAGAGGTATATTGAAGATAAACTTGATTATTTCAGAAATGGTACAACATTTTTGATTATATTCACAAAGTTTCTTATTTCAGTATGATGAAGTTGATATTTTCATTTTCGCTATAGTTTCCCTTTGAGTAAAGAAATCGTTTTGTTGCAGTCCGCATGCATCCAATTGCGTATACTCCATGATTATTCTATAACCTGTGTTTCAACCCAGTCAAGCAATTTGGCAACTATTTCCATATTTCCCAATCGATTTTCGGGAAGTTAATCTGTAACCACGGGCTTTCAAATGGCACCAGCTACTTTGGTCTAGGGGCGGATTTATCAAGGGTCGAATTTCGAAGTTAAAAATACTTTGAAATTCGACCATCGAATTGGAATACTTTGGGGCCGATTCACGAAGGGTCGAATATCGAGGGTTAATTAACCCTCGATATTCGACTGGGAACTAAAATCATACGACTTCGAATATCGAAGTCGAACGATTTTGCGCAAATCCTGCGATAGATCGATCAAAGGATTTTTCGTTCGATCAAACGATTAAATCCTTCGAATCGGACGATTCGAAGGATTTTAATCCAACGATCGAACGAAAATCCTTCGATCAAAAAATCACAGGCAAGCCTATGGGGACCTTCCCGATAGGCTAACATTGACTTCGGTAGCTTTTAGCTGCCGAAGTAGGGGGTCGAAGTTTTTTTTAAAGGGACAGTACTTCGACTATCGAATGGTCGAATAGTCGAACGATTTTTACTTCTAATCGTTCGAATCATTCGAATTCGATCGAATTCGATCGAATTTAACCAATTCGATGGTCGAAGTACCCAAAAAATACTTCGAAATTCGAATTTTTTTTTATTCGAATCCTTCACCCGAAATTCGTGAATCGGCCCCTTTGACTTCGAATATCGAAGTCAAAGTTTTTTTCATCGAATTTGGGTATCCTGCGGTTGAAGTAAAATTGAACGATCGAGCGATTCAAAGGATTTCAGTGATCGATCAAATGATTTTACTTTCGACTTTTTTTCCTTCGAAAATTCCCTCAAATTCACTTCGACCCTTGATAAATCTGCCCCTAAATACAACTTCCACTTTAACTGCTCGGTATACGATGTTAATAGAAGCAAAGTTCTGATCAAATAACTAAGCTAGCATACTTTGATAGCATACTTTTAATAATGAAATAACAATGAAAATTTACCGAATAATATCACAAGTTCCACTGCAAGAAGATTCTGCATTCTCTTGCTTTTGCTGACAGATCTGAAAAAAGGGCAGAGTTAAGGATACAATTTCTCACTTGAAGAAATATCAGATAGGTCATTCAATCTCAGCAATTTCTCATGTAATGTAGAAGACCTGCATTTTACTATCATTGTAAAAGGTCAGGATTCTCTTACCACTTGTAAGAATCGATCCAAAGCTTCCTTGGGACGTAAAGAACCTGAGCTCTTATAAGGTGACAAATGTGTGCTCCAGGCTGAGGGATGATGGAACATGGCATCAGCATCTCTCTTTGTCGGCTGGTTCTGTTTCTTCCCTTATTTACAATACAGGGGGTTCTGCACCCATAGTCTCCACTAGAAGCTATTAGAGAAAATTAAGCGATTTTCCCATTGGCATTTATCCCAGCTCTGGCAGTTCAATAAGCCATAATGGTGATTTATTAGCCATAAGAAGCTCACATGCGTATCCTTGCCCTGCTGCCTTTCTCACCCTTTTCTGCACAAGAGTTGTGATTTCGACGTTGGGAAACAGAAGTGAATGTAGAAATATACTGGAGTGTTCCAGAGATTATAAAATAAATAGGGTGCAAAGATTGGACTAATATGAGTGGGGAACTTTTCCCATTTTGTGACTATTTTGCAAATTTTGTCCATGCCGAAATTAGCATCATGCAGGCTTGGCTGGTCTATTGAACACCTTCAGTTTGTTTTCTGATAGAAACAGAATGCTAAAATTGCTTGACAATCCACACCAAGTGCTTTCATCTGTCCGGCAGCACATTCCACTATGGGGATTAACAAACAGAACAGTAGGGCATATAAATGGTATGTGGGGACAAAAGCTGGTTCCAGATGATGCAGATCAAGAATCCGCTCCTCCACTGCAGCTCGATGCTCCAGGCAGATTTTGGTATGAAATGTTGTTTGGACCCAAGCCGAGGCAATGTATTCGGGTGAAGGCACATCGAGCAGCAGAGGATGTACTCACTGTACAGTAACACAGAGTGGCAAAGCTATAGACATTGTCTCAGGCTTAAACTGAAACTTGCTCGGATGTGTTCAGATGATCATGGATGCAGTGGTTATTATCAATCATTCATGCATTTTAGTTCCTTAATTGTTTGCCAAGACTGTTCAACTCTTTACTACCTACCATCCCTGCAGTTCATGCAGTTTTCCTTCTACCTACCTTCTTCTACTCTATTCATACACACATAGGGGCACCTTTACTAAGCTCAAGTGAAGGATTCGAATGAAAAAAACTTTGAATTTCAAAGTATTTTTTTGGGTACTTCGACCATCGAATAGGCTACTACGACTTCGTTTTGAACGATTCAAAATAAAAATCGTTCAACTATTCAGCCATTCGATAGTCGAAGTTCTGTCTCTTTAAAAAAAACTTCGACTACATACTTCGGCAGTTTAAACCTACTGAGGTACAATGTTAGCCTATGGGGACCTTCCCCATCACTGTTCTAAGGTTTTTTTGATCAAAGGAAAATTGTTCGATCGATTGATTTTTCCTTTGATCGTTCATTCGTAGGATTTGCGGTAAATCCTTTGACTTCGATATTCGAATTCGCAGGATTTTACATTGAGGGTCGAATTTGAGGGTTTATTAACCCTCGATATTTGACCCTTACTTAATGTGCCCCATAGTGTAAGATACTCTTTCTTGGTACATCTTACACTGAGTGAAAGGACAGACAAATAGCACCCCATTCCTTTAAATGAGCGTGGAATAATGATGTTGGCAGAATTTTGTGTTCCACTTCTCAAAGTCTTGGCCAGTGTAGTATATAATATTCCTATAGGTTCCTTGGCACTGTAGCACCATATAATGTTTATTCTGAATCCAGCTTTACCTGCAGTTATCTTAGCTCTTTCCACATCCTTTTAAGCCATGTGCCCATTAACCAATATCCACTTGAAGTTCACCATGGAATAAACCAATTTAAGCATGAAGGTCATTACTAGGCATAAGTGATTTATTTTGCTGCATTTAAATGAGAAAAAATATTGAAATTATTTGGGGGCTGTATTAATAGGAGTGTTTTCAATAATGGCTCATGGTAATACTCTGATTAAACCCAATAGCTCATCGCTATACTTTGATAAAGAACTGTATAAAAATATAACACAAAGAACTGTGCTACTGTTGAAGCCAATGTCGTATGTTGAGCCCAATATAGTGTAAAAAAGACAGCTTTATAACGTATACTTGTGTATAACAAAGCTTTGTATCATAGTATACAAGGTGGCCTTATAATCTATAATTCTGTGGAATGAAGCTTTATGCAAGAGAAGTCATGGGAACTAACTAACTTGATGACTTAATACTTGTTATTTATTCTGGATATTCTTATAATATTATCTAATATGCTTAGGATTTGTGAAGCCCTTATCAGACTCTTCTTTATTATAGATAGGGGCACAATATGCTATTCAGCTACCAGTTAGCTAAGACAAGATCTCTGCTTCGGATGTGCTTGTTGGGAGTCTGGCCAGATCCTGATGAGCGCATGGGAAGCAAGATCTGTTATTAACCAAATCATTGTATCTTGTTACTAAATTACTATATGAGCTCATTGTTTGCTAAGCCTATATAAACTGGGGTTTCCATTCGGTCAGTTGAGATTCGCCTGTGGGGATAACGCGTGCCCGCGCAGGGTCTTCTGGAGACCGTTTGAGCCTCGATCTGTGGACTGTTCAGAGAGGGGGGCTTGCATACTTTGCTCACTCGGTAATGTATATCTTCTTCTATGTATGTAATAAACCTTTGCTTATACTAGCTGGTGTGTTTGAATTACTTCTGAGAGACTCATAGAACCACAATTAAACCAGGGGCTCTTGTCATTGCTTTCTGCTGAGCCCCAAGTGTCCAAGTAAGACGGCACTGGGCTGATGTTTGAAGCAACCATCTGTTGTGGGTTACTAGACCAATCATAGAACATTTTCACAGTATAAGGAGCCTTGTATAGTCCATGACACATATGATTATAATAAACACATTTAATCCATCTCAAATATACAATGTTGAGGTAACAGTGTCACAGGGTTTGACAGAAAGCGGAATAACCTTATAAAACATTTGTGTTTGCCCCTAAAGAACAGTGGTTTTAACTTGATATTTTATAGCAAATTAGACAGAGGTGACCCCAGTGTAGCAACCCATAGAAACCATTTAGCAGTTAAAGTAGATTTAACTGGTCTAAGACATTAATTAAATCATATTTTTTATTGGTTGCTACTGACCCACCCACATATCATCATCATCATCATCAAACATCATAATCCTGATTGTATTTAAAGGGATTCTGTCATCGGAAAACATGTTTTTTTCAAAATGCATCAGTTAATAGTGCTACTCCAGCAGAATTCTGCACTGAAATCCATTTCTCAAAAGAGCAAACACATTTTTTATATTCAATTTTGAAATCTGACATGGGGCTAGACATATTGTCAATTTCCCAGCTGCCCCTGGTCATGTGACTTGTGCCTGCACTTTAGGAGAGAAATGCTTTCTGGCAGGCTGCTGTTGTCCCTTCTCAATGTAACTGAATGTGTCTCAGTGGGACATGGGTTTTTACTATTGAGTGTTGTTCTTAGATCTACCAGGCAGCTGTTATCTTGTGTTAGGGAGCTGCTATCTGGTTACCTTCCCATTGTTCTTTTGTTTGGCTGGTGGGGGGAAAGGGAGGGGGTGATATCACTCCAACTTGCAGTACAGCAGTAAAGAGTGATTGAAGTTTATCAGAGCACAAGTCACATGACTTGGGGCAGCTGGGAAATTGACAATATGTCTAGCCCCATGTCAGATTTCAAAATTGAAAATAAAAAAAATCTGTTTGCTCTTTTGAGAAATGGATTTCAGTGCAGAATTCTGCTGGAGCAGCACTATTAACTGATTCATTTTGAAAAAATTTTTTTTCCCATGACAGTATCCCTTTAAGATAATAGGTTCATCAATACAAAAACAAGAGCGGCTGCCAATAAAAAGTCACCCTGAAGTCCCCCGCAGCCATTTCCAGCATCTTCCTTAACATCACTAGTAATAGTAAAAGGAGTGTTAGTTGAATAGTCAAATGTGTTATTGGTATTAGAAGACCCGGTTGCATTTATATTATTTCCAATGGTGGTTGTAGAATTGCTTTCTGTGATTCCAGTGGTGGTGTTCATGTTAGTAGCATTGAAGCAGAAATTGGAGCTGGTTGAGGCATTCACAGTGTGATTGGCGTATGTACAGAGATTGACGTTTGCGCAACCTTGGAATGAGACTGCTCCTGTTAAGGGTCCTGCCAATAAAAACCATAGGTATTAAAAAGTATTATCAATATATGACCTTTAATGTAAATAGAACCAAGGCTGATTTTAAACTAAATTGCAAACACTCATACTACAGATAGGGGGAGGCACTTTGGTGACCGCCCCCCCCCCCAAAACTTCTAATGCAACTCGATCAAGGGATTTAGTCTTGCACCCATTAGTGCTCTTACACTCTGGCCAGGGGGTAGCAAATGTGCCCTATTGTGTTGCCTTTACACAGATAAATCTAGTTATTGGCCTGGCTCAGATTCTGGATTGCCATGTCTCCGTGTTTGGACAGCTGTATACACAGTATTTAGAGCTTTCTTTTTATACGTATAATAGAGGGGATTTGGACCAAACACGTTTCAGAATAGAGTCCTTCTCTGTTCATCCTTTCTGAATCAATGTGGATTGTGTAGAATATTTTCAGCAATGCATCGGTTCAATGAATAGGGCTTGTGTTGAACATAGTTTTGCCTTTCATTTGTGATTATCTATAGGTTTTGATAACTAATGAATCTAAATCCACATTCTACTCCATGATCCCAAGGATCAAAATGAATCAAGCCAGCAGCCCAATGAGAAGCCTCTGTATAAACAGACCTCTCCCTCCCCCCCCAGAGCTGGTTATTTTTATAGGTTAAGAGCAGCTCAATATAAAGAGGCTTCTCTGTAAAAATGAAGACAGAATTTTCCAGAGGTCCTACTTAAAACCTATTGTCCACATCACAGCAGGATATTTAGCTCTTAAGAGGGAAACGATACAACTTGTCAACGGTTGTAATGCGATTTGATGAAATCTGGATATATTAAGTAACAGAATAAATTAAATACCAATATAAAATGTAAAAGGGGCATCCCTTTTAATTTCACTTTAAAATGATAATTATCCCTTTAGCCATGTCACACCGGCACCAGCAAAGGGCCTGCATCATCTTCTGGCCAGCAGGCGGATAAGAAGTGGTTAATAGACGATCTACACAAACACCAATAAAGTCATGTTTCTATGTTACTGTTGGCTGCAGTGTTTTTTGTATTTACCTGACAGTTTAACAGAGGCGCACTGGGTCTCCGTCCCGGCACAGTTTATTGTCCCATTGACAATACAATCGTTAGATTGATCGGAGAAACAAGTTTGGCAAGTCATGCCATTGGGCAGGTTGTTATCATCTGGTACTGTAAGCAAGAAAGATTAACAATTAAACATTAGGTGTTTAGATTTAAAATGTAATAAATACTTTATATTCTCTTTGATAATTTATATATGGCTGGGAGTCTAATGCGCAGTGGTTATACTGGTGCGGATACAGTGGAGCTCAGAACAGTGCTTTTTGGGTTTAAGTGAACAGTGCCAATAGCATTGAAACCCAACTGGGTATTTTGGGGTAAAAAGGGAGAGGCTTATGATACTAATAGTAGACCTAAGACATGTCCTGAAGTTGTTTCTGGCATGTTAGTGTAAATTAAAGGTCTACGTGGTAGCTCAATTTGGGAAAAAAGACACTCGTTCATAAAGTTCAAATATTATCTCAATAATTCCTACGTAGACCATGAAAACTGTTTCCAATCTTTCTTCAGGAGACTGAAACTGATTTTTGTCTCCAAAAAAAGGTAATTGGTCCAGCCCTTGGACCATCATTGTACTTGGAGTATTAATGCCAATGGCTTTGTATTTTCCCATTTGTCAACAAGGAATGCAAAGCATATGCCTCAAGCTATTGATGTTCAACTCAAGGAGGAGAAATTTGCAGCAGTTACCCTCCCACGGGTTTATTGCCTGGTCAACTAAATGCCTAGAATCATCATATGTATCGTTGTCTTGAAGATTAAACCTGTATCCCAAGGGATATTCTTATGTCTCCTGGAAAGGTCAATTAGTGAATAAAAAAAACCAAAAGGGCAAGACCTTACTATATGATCTGCACTGTGCCCAGGCTGACCAACAATACATAACAAATTAGCGGTAATTTACATTGACCACAGATGCAGAAAACTAAGGGATGAAAAATCATGTGCCCTGGTGGTTCAAACACACTTTTTTTCCAGGGTCTGGTCTTGTTGTAATTTTGAATCCGGTCCTAGGTGTAGAATGAAGAGTGGGTGGCACAAGGCAACCCTGTGTTTATCAGCACCAATAGAGGAATGGGGCAAATTTACTAAAGGGCGAAGTAGCTAACGCTTGTGAAAATTCGCCAGCATGACGTCATTTTGCAACTTCACTGATTTACTAACAGGTGCTGGCTTAAATTCGCTAGCGACGTGGACCTACTCTAATACTACTTTGCACCCTTACGCCAGGCGAAGTTGCGCTCTGGTGAAGGAACATAACTACACTAGTTCACTAAGTTGTGGATTTTTGTGAACGTTACCTCTTGCGCCAGACGAGGCGAAGTACAATAGAGTAGATAGGAATGGTACAAAAAAAGTTTAAAAAAAAAACACTGGTGTCTTTTACTTATTATAGGGTGATAGGCTGAAAAAGACCAACATTTTTTTTAAGGGTACCCTCCTTCCCCCCTACATTTGATAACACATGGCACCTAAACTATACTGTGGGCACATGTGTAAGGCATTAGAACACATGTATTAAGGTTCCCTGGCCTTGTGTAGTGTAATGTATTTGCTGCTGCATGTACGGCCATTGTACTTTAACTGCACGCCGTATGCAAATTTGCCTTTTCTAACGTAACTTTGAACAGCTGATCGCTATTGCAAATTCGCAAACGATCAGTAACTTGTGTGCAACTTCGGATCGTCGTGAATTAGCGCAGCCCTGGCGAATCTATGCCTGGCGAAGTGCGGCGTAGCCAAAGCTGGTGCAACTTTGAAGGTAAGTAAATTTGCCTCATAGATATGTGCACAAGTTTGGGGCTAGTAGGGGGATGATTATGTGCCTCTCCTACCCACCTTTCATGATTATAGTGCTGCCAAATGCTGGATACAATCTATTTCATAAGTCTAACGCCTATTGTTGTTGAGGGCTGTTTCAAAGATAACACACAGTACAAGAAAAGTCTTCCATGGCACCACACCCACATGTCCAACACCTGAAAAAGGTGATGAAACATTTAATAAATATTAATGAAGTTACTGAGTGCACTTTCCCACAGGAGCAGCCATACATCAGGTTTTCTTGTCATTAAATAAACGGGCTGAGGGCCAGCTTTCCATGCTCGGTTTCATTGGGCTGCAATCCAAGAGCAACCTGGCTTGTGATTCCCGTAAGGTGGGAGCAGCAATTCTCCTAAGTACCTTATCGGTTTCCTTCGAAAAATAGCACGCCATCTCGGCAATATTAGCACCTGAAATGTAATTCAATAAGCTGAAAGAAGCTCATGTTTGTCAACTAGATTGTAAAAGTGCTTTTTGGGGTTAATGAAAAATCGATATATTTGTAGATGTGCAATACCTCTATAGATGTGGCCCTCTCCTGCTACTGTAGGAAGCCCTGCACTGATTTCCCTTGTTGGGAGATCTGTTTCACAAATAGTTATATTATTCCTACTGTTGTTGATACAGCTAATGTAATCAATTTCCAAGTTTCTCAACCTAACGTTTTCTCTGGCTGCAAACACTCATGCTGTCGGTCACTGACAGATGTCACTTGAACTTAACTTGTATCCACCCAACAATGACCCAACAATGCACTACTGACACACAAAGCATGGACAGCATTGGGCCATGGTACCTATATCATTAATTGCCCATTAAGTGCACTTGTAACTGACTGTACCACACCAACACATAACTTCATTTTCCTCCACTCTTTAGCTCCTGCAGCTTTTTGGTAACCCATCAGAACTTGTCTTTAAAGAGCACAGAGAGACTTACATTGGAGAACAGGTGGAGTGCAACCGTCTGTGGAACAACAGGAGATGATGTTCTTGCCTGTAGCATTAGTAATTCGGAATATCATAGTTTGATTACACTGCTTCTCCTGGAAACATCCTCTAGTAATATTCCTTTGAGTTTGTCCATCTAAGAACAACAAATAAGGAGGAGGTTTAGGCAGGGCCAGATTTAGGCTGAGGTGGACGCAGCACTTACCCTAGGCCCCAGAATTAGAGAAGAACCATTCCATAACAGTATAATGGACAGATTGTAACAAATGTTAGATATGCTGATTATTCCAGGGATGTCTAGCTCTTATGGCAACTTTCAGCATCCCGTCAATGGTCAAAAGCCAAAGATATTTTCTTTTCGACTTCCATATTTCCAACTGATAAAGTGAAATAATTTTTTAAAAAAAAAATCAAATTACCTTTAGTCATGGATAACGATAATGAGCCACAAATTGTTTCATTGGGACATAGCGTGCTATCTCCTTCGCAAGACGTAGCATTGCTCTGAGAGCAAGTTATGCAGGAAAGAGAAGAAGCTGTAAAAAAAAATAAACACAGGGCAGTTTATATCAAAATGGGATAAGTGGCTGAATGATTCGATAAAATATAGAAACAATATGAATATTGAATGGACATGCATATGGGAGCAGCTGATGTTGAGCGGTGAGATAGATGAATGAGCCTAGCAGCAGCATTCAGAATATAAGACCTATCCACACATACAGTATCTATACTAAACTGTAGAAGTTGAGACCAAACCAGCCTTGGATATTATGCTTTTTCAGGAAATCTTCCAAGCATTAATAGAATCAGTCATCCCAACATCACTGTCCCCAATGTGAAGTACCACCTACAGTATGTGGCTTCAAATGTAAGTTGAGCTCCTGAAGTCTAAAGGAGTGGCCTCTGGTTCTTTGTTATTTTCTATGGGAGAAAAGCTTCTATGTTGTAGACTATCCTCTAAGAGTAATCATCTCCCCTTACAAGTGCCTTTTCTCCAGAGAAACAAACAATGCCAACTATGACAGTCTACAATGATAATTTCATTGTTTTTGACAGTTTGGTTGTTGATGTTTCTGCTGTTGGTGCAACCAGCAATGCAGAAACAAGTGAAGGAAGAAATGTGATCATAGATTCTGGAAATATCAGGCAGATATGGACAAGGCAGGGAGAAAAATCCAAATCCTACTGTAGCTAGGAGTAAGATAATCCAACAGTAAAATCATCTAAGGTATGCAATGTCTTGTTATTGTAGTAAACTAGGAAAAAAAGTATTTAGAGATCAGGTAACCAAGATTCCAAACCTAGTAGTTGGAGAAAGTGAGATCAATTGATCAATGGGAGTTGCACATAAATAATGAAAGGAGTTTGTTTTTTGTGAAAGCAAATTGCAGCAATTTGTTTAATGTGAACTCCAAAGTCTGCCCTTTTCTCCACGTGCTTATGTTACTGTAGCCTCTTCAAAGGCCAGAATTAAACTATTAATTTTGCACCACACGAATATATTCATAAACATTTGTGTTCATTCCTTTACTGTTTCTCTCCCAAGTACTGCCCAGCACATCACTGGTCAAGGCAACAGTCAAGAAGAACAAGTCAAGAAGCTAATTCCTTTTTTGCATAAGTCTTGCCCTTTAATGTGCAAACACATATAGTGATGCCCCTAAGGTAGGAACAGGGACACAAGAAAAGGGGAAATATCATTTTTCTTTCTCTGGGGTATTTTCAGCTCAGCAACAACATATTTACATGTAAACTTTACCAGTTTATCCAAACTGATATTGTGACCCACAGCAGGGAGGCCATTTCATCCTTCTCAATTTTAGACCTTAAAAAATGGGTCTACTGGGAAAATATGGGGGTTCCTGGACAAAAAAAGTATATCAAAGTATAACTATGACCACTCAATAGATAACCCCTGTATAAATAGTTTGAAAATGTGATTTCTTACCTGTTGACACAACAGCCGAGAGCAGGAGCCCCAATACGAATATCATTATTAGCAGGTTCCACAACAATAGTGATACTGACAGTGATGCCAAGTGAGAGGATGCAGCTTGAAAGAGAGGTTTAATTGATGATTCCAGTTGTAGGTGTAGCTGGGGAGGGAATATTAGTCATAAACAAGCCAGAGCATTTCTGGTTTTAATTTAATTCTGGGTTTCTCCATAATCTCCAACCTTCAGATGCATACAGATGAACTGATGTTACATGTGACTAAGGTTATCATTAGATCACTGAGTAGGTGGAACATGGTATGATGTGCTGGTTTGCTGTACAGAGATAATGTGCTATGGCCTTGTAAGTGCTAATTTTAAACAATTAGGAGAGGACTTATAGATGGTGAAGACCCCAGTCCCAGTTGTGAGAAGCCTAAATAGACCTGAGCCTAGAACAGAAAGTTATTAGGGGAAGAGGCAACCTTATTTTTTCTACAATCATCACACTGGGCCTTCATGTGGTGTTTTTACGTTTCTGTACATTACTTACTTTATGGTAGGGTTAGTTAGAACCAACATAATCAGTAGACTTCTATCTGCCAGGACACTTTGTTGGCTCAGAAAACTCCAACCCATAGTCAATAGACTTCTATCTGCCAGGACACTTTGTTGGCTCAAAAAATATTTTCGAGAAACCATAGATGCTAATATATATATAGTTTTGGGATGGGTGGCACAGCGCTTCTCAACTTCACCCAGTTGCACGGTTAAAGTATCACATATGCACTCTCAAGTGAACCAGCAACACACCTGCTGGGACCGAAACGTTACGTTGGCTGGAACATGCTTCACTAAATACACTTTTTTACTTTTGAAAAATATCCCTGTGTTGCTGGTTCATTTGAGAGTCTATATATATATATATATATATATATATATATATATATATATGTATAATGAAGCAATAGAATTCTTAATGAATCAGATAAAATTGAGTGTAGGACTGGCCAGATATGGGATGACTGTGACGTAGTTGGCCAGCTTAAATATATTGCAATATATGGACAAACAATCCCTGTTTTGTTTAAAGGGTAAGACATTTTTCAGTAGCAGTAGCACAAAATGTCTCTGTCTTAAATATATTGATAATGGGTTGAGTGCAGAGGACTCTTGTGTTTGACTATATATATATATATATATATATATATATATATATATATATATATATATATATATCTTTTCTGTCCAAATACTGAAATTCGTAAATGTCTCTTTAACCACAACATTGTAATACAATTCACAGGAACTCAATACAATGTATCCTGTTTTGCTTGAAACTTTTCTCTTCATAACTTCCCTTCACATTTGAGGAAATTTGTCCCTAAAAATGAAAAATTGTCTCTAGTAATATACTTTTGAGTAAATTGCAGTGGGGGCAGACTTATCAACGGTCGAATTTCGAAGTGGAAAATACTTTGAAATTCGATCATCGAATAGAATCCTCCGACATTCGAATTCGAAATAGAAGGATTTTATTCATCGTATGATCGTACTCTGATCATACTTTGAATCGTACAATTCGAACGATTTTATGGTACGATCGTACGATTTTCCTTCAAATATAAAAAACGTAATATTCTGGAAGGTCCCCATAGGCTAACATAGCAGTTTGGCAGGTTTAAGTTGGCGAAGAATTGAAGTCAAGGTTTTTTTAAAGAGACAGTACTTCGATTATCGAATGGTCGAATATTCAAACTATTTTACTTCGAATCGAAGTCGTAGTATCCAAAAAATTACTTCGAATTTCGAATTTTTTTACTTCGAAAATTCCCTCGAATTCACTTTGACCCTTGATAAATCTGCCCCCTAAATACAACTTCCACTTTAACTGCTCGGTATACGATGTTAATAGAAGCAAAGTTCTGATCAAATAACTAAGCTAGCATACTTTGATAGCATACTTTTAATAATAAAATAACAATGAAAATTTACCGAATAATATCACAAGTCCCACTGCAAGAAGATTCTGCATTCTCTCGCTTTTGCTGACAGATCTGAAAAAAGGGCAGAGTTAAAGGAAAACTATACCCCCAAAATGAATACTTAAGCAACAGATAGTTTATATCAAATTGAATGACATATTAAAGAATCTTACCAAACTGGAATATATATTTACATAAATATTGCCCTTTTACATCTCTTGCCTTGAACCACCATTTCGTGACTCTATCTGTGCTGCCTCAGAGATCACCTGACCAGAAATACTACAACACTAACTGTAACAGGAAGAAGTGAGGAAGCAAAAGGCAGAACTCTGTCTGTTAATTGGCTCATGTGACCTTACATGTGGTTTGTATGTGTGCACAGTGAATCTTACGATCTCAGGGGGCGGCCCTTATTTTTTAAAATGGCAATTTTCTATTTATGATCACCCAATGGCACATACTACTAAAAAAGTATATTATTATGATAATGGTTCATTTACATGAAGCAGGGTTTTACACATGATCTGTTTTACGAATAGTTGAATGGTGGAATAGTCAAATGATTTTTACTTCAAAACGAAGTCGAAGTAACTTCGAAGTCGTAGTATCCTATTCGATGGTCGAGGTATTCAAAAAATTTCTTCGAATTTTTTAACTTCGAAAATTCCCTCAAATTCACTTCGACCCTTGATAAATCTGCCCCTAGATGTTAATATAATTCCTCTCTGTCCTAATAATAGAAACTGAATTGTCACCTTAGCTACAATACTGAATTATATAATACTTATAATGAAACAACTTTTTTATTACAAAAAGTATTTTCTCATGGTATAAATACATATGTCTGCTTTGTATAATGTGTCATTTTATCTATTTTTACTTGTATTTTTCTATTTGTACTTGTGCTTATTTCTTCTGGATAAACCTGTCACTAATGTGCATTCTGATTGGTTAACCAGATCACTTCTCTGATTGGTGTATTTTCATTTAAATATCACTGGTTGTATAGAGTATCCCTAGCCTATGACTAAGTACCCAGAAGGCATGAAACGCGTAAGGCCTCCCTCTGAGATGTTCCTTTTTGTATAAATCAAACTTTTTTTAATTTGCATCTAGTTTTGGAGTGAAGTCCAGTCTTTGTGCCAGTCTATCATTGAACTCTACATGTCAATAGCTGGGAGTCAGGACCGAGGAGGGAGGTGGAGTTAAAACTTGACAGAAAATAGTCCAATTTGCAGTAGACAAGGGGTTTAGCAGAAGTTGATTTCCAGGCAAGAAGTCAGGGGCAGGCAGTGATCAGTGTAGTCAGGAGTCAAAGCAGAACGGTCAGGAAAAGTCATATAACAATTATAGAGCACCCAGGAACTCTCTGGAAAAGGACCTATATTTGGGCATTGAACCCTGGTCTCCCGTGTCTTTATTTCAAAATTATTCAACACAAAACGTGGCATAATGAATTCTCACATGGGCACGTCACTACACAATGTGTCATCAGAGGATTGGGCAAACCCATCTTGAATTTGCTGTGGGAGTGGGCGCTCTGGTGCTCTCCTGACACCTGGGAGCCCAAGGTTTATATCTTCTATATCCACCTTGTTGATGTTACAGAGGGTTTAAACCATTTACTACCTATTACTAGTTTTCAACACTCACTCATATAATATAGCATACACAATATTATTATATTTGCTTAACGTCTACTTCCTAGAAAGAATAATAACAGTAGCGACAGTCAATGAAAGCAACGCCATATGAGTTATACACCGGAGTTACAGAATTTGAAATGAGCAAGACTGGAAATGCAAGCTTACAGTTCATTATGCAATGGAAAGTAGCGCTGAAGTCTTTTGAGCTCTAAACAATTAATCACACCTTGATTTCGATGTGTTAGAACTTGCCCAGAACTATTTCACAAGGGGATTTGTTTAACCTCCTATGATATACTTGTTTTGCTTTGCTTTATAGAGCTTGTGTCTGAGCCACCGGTTGCTTATGAGAATGCTCAAGAGTAGCGTGATTTTTACAATAAGTGGAATATACTATATCATACAGCTATGGAACCTGTTATCCAGAATGCTCGGGACCTGGGGTTTTCCGGATAACAGATCTTTCCGTAAGTTGGGTCTTCATGTCTACTATAAATTCATTTAAACATTAAATAAACCCAATAGACTGGTTTTGCTTCCAATAAGGATTAATTATATCTTAGTTGGGATCAAGTACAAGCGACTGTTTTATTATTACAAAAAAAAAGGAAATCCTTTTTAAAAATTTGGATTATTTGGATAAAATGGAGTCTATAAGAGCCATTCCGTAATTCGGAGCTTTCTGGATATCGGGTTTCCGGATAAGGGATCTTAAACCTATATTTATTATTTATTTAAGTCCAAACATTTCTGATCATTTTAAGTAAAATAGTCCGACCAAATCTTTTTTCATTCCAAATCATTTTTTCCCAAAAATTTGCTGTGCGGGGAAAACACTTAATAAATTTGTGAAAGATTCGAATCGTACAGATTTTTGGCCAGAAAACCACAAAATCTTGGGATTATTGCTCGAAACCCATCGCTGATCAGGATATCTTCCCATTGACTTCTACATGAAGTCAGCAGGTCGCAGTTGGAGTACTTCCTTATTTGGACTTTTAACACCCGCTGGGTTTTAATAAATTTAGAAAAATTTTAGGTTTTTTTCCACTAAAAATTCAGATTTTATAGGAAAAAAACATTAATTTTTTATTCGAGTTTTTGGCATTCAAATGTTGATAAATTACCCCCTAAAACCCCACTGGCCACACTTCCCCCACCTTCCCAGACTTGTCAGAGAACCTCTCCATGGTTTTGGTATGGAGTCCTGTAAGGGATCTCACACGTGCACCTCTCAATAAGTAAAGCCGTTCTTCCAGCATTTCTCCCTGCTGATTAGTGGATATGGGTTACTACCCAGAGTGAAGATACTCCAGGACTGATAATGACTCACCACTGCTAAACAGACAAAAAGCAATCAGGAAGTACAGCTAAGTGTGGGACCTGTTATCCAGAATTTCAGTAATTTAGATCTCCATACCTTAAGTCTGCTAAATAATCATTTAAAGGAGAACTAAACCCTAACAAGGAATAGGGCTAAAAATGGCATATTTTATATAGTGAACTTATTGCACGAGGCTAAAGTTTCAGCTTGTCAATAGCAGCAATGATCCAGGACTTCAAACTTGTCACAGGGGGTCACCATCTTGGTGGGCTCTGGTTGGCTGTTGAGAAGCTAAGCTTAGGGCTCGTCACTAATTATCCAGCAGAAAATGAGCTTCCCTGGCTGTAATATAAGCTGATGCTACAGGTTTGCTGATTATTCAATTCTGATGCTAATTGCACTGGTTTCTGTAAAGCCATGTAGTAATTATCTGTATTATTTACTAATCGGCCTTATATTGTGACATTTCTATTCTATGTGTACTGTATATTGTGAGTGGGTCCCTAAGCTCAGTAAGTGACAGCAGCACAGAGCATGTGCAGTGAATCAGCAGAAAAGAAGATGGGGAGCTACTGGGGCATCTTTGGAGACACAGATCTTTACTGCTAAAGGGCTGTGGTTGCCTTGGGCTGGTACAGAAGCACAAAACATCATGTACATCATGAACATTTCTACCTACTTCTTTATTTAGGCATTAGTTCTCCTTTAAACACTAAAGGGGTTATTTACTGAATTTATTTCATATTTCATTAATAGAAACCACGACCAAACTCCCATGCCTGATTTTCCCTTATTTATTAATCAATTAACTTGATTTAATCGAAGCACAGAAAAATCAGAATCACTCAAATTTTTTGGCCTTTTTTCCCAAAAACCCCTGAATACCCAGATAACTTACATTTGAGATAGGTGCCTCTTCCATTGACTTATACAGTACCTTGACAGATCTGAGATGCAGAATTTTCGGATTCTGGCTTTTTGCAGCATCAAGGACTAATAAATCACAAATCTTACAATTTTTTTTTCATTCAGACCTTAATAAATAACCCCCCCACACACATTACCCCAATAGACTGTTTTTTCTTCCAATAAGGATTAATTTTATATCTTATTCAAGATTCAAGATCAATTAGAAGCGACTGTTTTATTATTACAGGTATGGGATCCAGAAATCCAGAGAGCTCTGAATTACGTCATCCCTTAGGCTCTGTTATCCAGATTTTTTAAAAATGATTTCCTTTTACTCTGTAATAATAAAACAGTACCTTTCACTTGATCCCAACTAAGATATAATTAATCCTTATTGGAAGGAATTCATTTTTACATCATTTTCTAGTAGACTTAAGGTATGAAGATGCAAATTACAGGAACCCCTAGAAGCCGAGCATTTGTCCCATACCTGTACAGAGAAAAATGTATAAGCCGAGTTTTTCAATATCCAAAATGTGCTGAAAAAGTCTACATCGGCTTATACTCGGGTCAGTGGCAGTAGCTGAGATTGCAGTCACTTTTAATCATTCCTATACCAACAGTTCGCTTGGGGAGAGACTGCAATATCCCACAATGCCCTCTGTTGGTTGTATGAAAGAAAAACAGTGCACCCTCTGTTGGTTATATGAAAGAATAACAGGGACTGCAATATCACACAGCGCTCTCTGTTGGTTATATGAAAGATTAACAGTGACTGCAATATCACACAGTGCCCTATGTTGGTTATATGAAAGAATAACAGTGACTGCAATATCACACAGCACCCTCTGTTGGTTATATGAAAGAATAACAGTGACTGCAATATCACACAGCACCCTCTGTTGGTTATATGAAGGATTAACAGTGATGGCAATATCACACAGCGCCCTATGTTGGTTATATGAAAGAATAACAGTGATTGCAATATCACACCGTGCCATCTGTTGGTTATATGAAAGAATAACAGTGACTGCAATATCACACAGCGCCCTCTGTTGGTTGTATGAAAGAAAAACAGTGCACCCTCTGTTGGTTATATGAAAGAATAACAGTGACTGCAATATCACACAGCACCCTCTGTTGGTTATATGAAAGAATAACAGGGACTGCAATATCACACAGCGCTCTCTGTTGGTTATATGAAAGATTAACAGTGACTGCAATATCACACAGTGCCCTATGTTGGTTATATGAAAGAATAACAGTGACTGCAATATCACACAGCACCCTCTGTTGGTTATATGAAAGAATAACAGTGACTGCAATATCACACAGCACCCTCTGTTGGTTATATGAAGGATTAACAGTGATGGCAATATCACACAGCGCCCTATGTTGGTTATATGAAAGAATAACAGTGATTGCAATATCACACCGTGCCATCTGTTGGTTATATGAAAGAATAACAGTGACTGCAATATCACACAGCGCCCTCTGTTGGTTGTATGAAAGAAAAACAGTGCACCCTCTGTTGGTTATATGAAAGAATAACAGTGACTGCAATATCACACAGCACCCTCTGTTGGTTATATGAAAGAATAAGAGGGACTGCAATATCACACAGCGCTCTCTGTTGGTTATATGAAAGATTAACAGTGACTGCAATATCACACAGTGCCCTATGTTGGTTATATGAAAGAATAACAGTGACTGCAATATCACACAGCACCCTCTGTTGGTTATATGAAAGAATAACAGTGACTGCAATATCACACAGCACCCTCTGTTGGTTATATGAAGGATTAACAGTGATGGCAATATCACACAGCGCCCTCTGTTGGTTATATGAAAGAATAACAGTGACTGCAATATCACACAGCACCCTCTGTTGGTTATATGAAAGAATAACAGTGACTGCAATATCACACAGCGCCCTCTGTTGGTTATATGAAGGATTAACAGTGATGGCAATATCACACAGCATCCTCTGCACATGGTAGTGGGACAGTGGAACAATGCAGACAGTAATCCGTTTGGCAATTCTCTGTCACCATCAACTATGCAAAGAAGTCTGGTTGATTGCTGGGGGGGTCGCTTTGGCGGAATCTGCGCTGCTGGGAGACAGGGCTGTAGTTGTGTCTAGGCTTATACTCGAGTCAATACGTTTTTCCAGTTTTCGTAGGTAAAATTAGGTACCTCGGCTTATACTCGGGTCGGCTTATACTCGAGTATATATGAAGTGTCATACACTGGGGGGGGAATACCCCCCAGAATGTGTTAGGAACCTCCTGTGAAGGATTCTTTGTATTTTTGTGTGTGTGTCTATGTCTACTAACATAGTAGTGACTGCAAATTAATCCATATATTCGTGATATGGATTCATAGGGGGCACAAAAATATCAAAAGACAAGGAAAGTCGTTTATCACTTGGGGGTGCCAAATGTTAGACACCCCCAAGCGAATGTATTTATTTACCTAAAACCCCGAGCCGGTGCTCCAATCAGCAGAAAACTGCACCGGTCCGGGGTTATTCCAGCGAGCACCACAGATCGCTTCTCTTCTGGCTTCTTCTTTCTTCTCATGGGTCCACATGCGCATTAGAGTGAAAAGCCGAAATCGAACTAAAAAAGTCGGCTTTTTCATTCTAGTTGCATGTGTCTGCCCTGGGAAATTTGAAGCTGGAAGAGGATTGCTCCGTGGTGCTCACTGGTATAAACCTGTGCCGGTGCAGTTTTCTGCTGATAGGAGTACCGGCCCTGGGTTTCAGGTAAGTCAATACAATCACTTGGGGGTGCCTAAGGGGTACAACTTTCCTTCTCTATTAAAATATCAAAAACTGTTATAAATGTATTTAAAAAGCTGAACTATTAATTATATATTGCCAGCTCTGCGTCTGTCTCAGCAGTCAATAATTCATTCAGTACTTCCCACTAGTCACTGTGCTCTATAATTGTGTAGCCTGTGCATAGGCGTGGGCTTTAGGTCCCTTATTCTGGCTCATCTAAGATTTTGGGGTGACAAAACTTTCCTTTATTAACAGTGTCCACAAAGTGGCGCCTGCCTGCTTGCTGTGATTATGAGTTACCAGACTGAAGAAAACGAGTTAAATAATGTATGTGGAGTTAATGAAGTGTGTTTTACTCAATTAACATGATTAAAAAAGGATTTGTAATTATTTCTTAGAGTGACAGGTCCCCTTTAATTTACTAAAAAACTAGTTAATCATTATAAGTAAAACTGTGCAAATCACTGTGTTTTTTATTATCTAGTTTTATTATTCATATCACTTATATATTTACTGGTATTCTAAATATATCTTGCTTTTTGCTCCAACAGGCAGTGGCACTGGTGCCTTATACCATTCGTCTGGTGGTAGTGCTGAGAGTAGTCCTCCGTCTAATTCTAGTTGTTGCAGCATTTCCACTAGTGCTTGTAGGATTTAGTTTGGTGGTTGCAGTGTCCCCCTAGTCGTGGTAGAACTTCCTCTGGTGCTTGAACTATTGACTTTAGTAGTTGCAACAGTACCACTGGTGTTTGTAGGATTCATTTTGGTGGTTGCAGTGTTCCCCTTAGTTGTGGTAGAACTTCCTCTGGTGCTGGAACTATTGCCTTTAGTAGTTGCAACAGTACCACTGGTGCTTGTAGGATTAATTTTGGTTGTTGCAGTGTTCCCCTTAGTTGTGGTAGAGATTCCTCTGGTGCTGGAACTATTGCCTTTAGTAGTTGCAACAGTACCACTGGTGCTTGTAGGATTAATTTTGGTTGTTGCAGTGTTCCCCTTAGTCGTGAAAGAACTTCCTCTGGTGCTTGAACTATTGACTTTAGTAGTTGCAACAGTACCACTGGTGCTTGTAGGATTCATTTTGGTGGTTGCAGTGTTCCCCTTAGTCGTGGAAGAACTTTCTCTGGTGCTTGAACTATTGACTTTAGTAGTTGAAACAGTACCACTGGTGTTTGTAGGATTCATTTTGGTGGTTGCAGTGTTCCCCTTAGTTGTGGTAGAACTTCCTCTGGTGCTTGAACTATTGACTTTAGTAGTTGCAACATTTCCACTGGTGTTTGTAGGATTCATTTTGGTGGTTGCAGTGTTGCCCTTTGTTGTGGTAGAACTTCCTCTGGTGCTGGAACTATTGCCTTTAGTAGTTGCAACAGTACCACTGGTGCTTGTAGGATTCATTTTGGTGGTTGCAGTGTTCCCCTTAGTCGTGGAAGAACTTCCTCTGGTGCTTGAACTATTGACTTTAGTAGTTGCAACAGTACCACTGGTGCTTGTAGGATTAATTTTGGTGGTTGCAGTGTTCCCCTTAGTCGTGGAAGAACTTCCTCTGGTGCTTGAACTATTGACTTTAGTAGTTGAAACAGTACCACTGGTGTTTGTAGGATTCATTTTGGTGGTTGCAGTGTTCCCCTTAGTCGTGGAAGAACTTTCTCTGGTGCTTGAACTATTGACTTTAGTAGTTGCAACAGTACCACTGGTGTTTGTAGGATTCATTTTGGTGGTTGCAGTGTTCCCCTTAGTTGTGGTAGAACTTCCTCTGGTGCTTGAACTATTGACTTTAGTAGTTGCAACATTTCCACTGGTGTTTGTAGGATTCATTTTGGTGGTTGCAGTGTTGCCCTTTGTTGTGGTAGAACTTCCTCTGGTGCTGGAACTATTGCCTTTAGTAGTTGCAACAGTACCACTGGTGCTTGTAGGATTCATTTTGGTGGTTGCAGTGTTCCCCTTAGTCGTGGAAGAACTTCCTCTGGTGCTTGAACTATTGACTTTAGTAGTTGCAACAGTACCACTGGTGCTTGTAGGATTAATTTTGGTGGTTGCAGTGTTCCCCTTAGTCGTGGAAGAACTTCCTCTGGTGCTTGAACTATTGACTTTAGTAGTTGCAACAGTACCACTGGTGCTTGTAGGATTCATTTTGGTGGTTGCAGTGTTCCCCTTAGTCGTGGAAGAACTTCCTCTGGTGCTTGAACTATTGACTTTAGTAGTTGCAACATTTCCACTGGTGTTTGTAGGATTCATTTTGGTGGTTGCAGTGTTCCCCTTAGTTGTGGTAGAGATTCCTCTGGTGCTGGAACTATTGCTTTTAGTAGTTGCAACAGAACCACTGGTGCTTGTAGGATTCATTTTGGTGGTTGCAGTGTTCTTCTTCGTAGTGGAAGAACTTCCTCTGGTGCTTGAACTATTGACTTTAGTAGTTGCAACATTTCGACTGGTGTTTGTAGGATTCGTTTTGGTGGTTGCAGTGTTCCCCCTAGTCATGGTAGATCTTCCTCTGGTGCTGGAAGGGCTTCCTCTAGTAGTTGTGCCATTTATACTGGTGATAACAGGAGTTCCTCTGGTGCTGTAAGAATTTCCGATTCTGGTGGTAAGATTTCCCCTTGTGTTGGAAGGGTTTCCCATAGTAGTTGCACCGCTTCTACTGGTATTTACAGGAGTTCCTCTGGTGCCTGAGGAATTTCCCATATTGGTGGTAAGATTCCTTCTGATGCTGGAAGGAAATCCTCTAGACGTTACACCATTTCCACTGGTGCGATAAGAATTTCCCATAGTGGTGGTAAAATTTCCCCTTGTCCTGGAAGGACTTCCTCTAGTAGTTGCATTGATGCTGCTGGTTGCAGGATTTCCTGCGGCGGTCCCAGTGCTTCTGGTGGTGGTCCAACTATTTCCTGTGGTGGGGCCAGTACTCCCTTTGACACCATTAGTACAGGAAATTGTAGTGTCCACATTTCGAATGTTAGAGTTCATGGTGCGGTTGCCCATTTTGCAGAAGGACTCGGTAGAACAACCATGATACACCACGGTGCTTGTGTGGTTTCCTGTAGAGAACAAAAATAACTTCAGAGCAGCTCTTTATTAAAAACATTACTTGATGCATCCAAATCTTTTCTGGGCCCAAACATGGATCAAGACGTTGGTTGACTAACTTGTCTTCTAGAAAAAGATATCCTTAGATATACTAAACAAAATTCAGCAGATATGATGTAGACATGGGTGCAAGATGCAGTAAGTTCAGAGAGTAGTAGCGTATGATTAGATTTACCTGGCATTTCCATGGATTGTGTAAAGCAGCTTGTCTCTTTCCCAGTGCACCACAGAGTCTCTGGGCCAGAACATGTTTTGTAGGCCGTAGACAAACAGGTTGGGCAAGTGAGTCCGTTCAGTTGGTTGTTATCTTCTGGCACTTTGAGAAAGAAAAGAGATGTGTTTTATTTTATAAATCGGCCATAACAAATAAAGTTTTCTATCTTTACATCACTGTAATGCTATAAGTAGCCTCCTGTTTCTCTTTAGTTAAGTCACAGGTTATAGGAGGGCCGTCACTGTAGTATGAGGGCAATGGAATGGCAAGAGATTCCTGCTGACAAAATGTTTGAAAGTTATGATATGTGTGTATATATATATATATATATATATATATATATATATATATATATATATATATATATATATATATATATATTGGCATGTAGCAGGTGTAGGTGTGCCCCTCTGTCTGTCTCATTGGCCATCTTACTCTATGGGTGGGACACGGCCATCCACCTACATTGGGGGTTCCAAACCTTTTTTACTCGTGAGCCTCCAAGACAGGAATTAAAAAATAATCACCTACCTTGAGACCAAAGGGAGCAACATCCAAGAAGTTATTGAGCAGCACGTTGCTCATGAGCTACTGGTTGGAGATCACTGACCTACATGCTACTTACTAATGCCATCCCACATGCATTATAAGGAGCACCTGTGAGGTTAAATAGGATCTCTGTACCTCATTCATAAGTGCAGGACTGACTTGGGCTCCAGAGAGCCGTGCCTTCCACTGGATAAGCTAACATAGGTTCAGCCGTTGCAATGGATCAACAGACTCATACCCTCTCACAAGGCTACTCTGACTAGCAATGTAACTGGAGCACCCTGTGTGACTGCAAGGTAGCAGTCTGCTATTTGGGCAACTTGTCAATTAGAAGGTATAAGTATCTATATACACAGTAGCATATATTGCACTTCTTGTAGGTAAGTGACTGTGTTTGTGTAAAAGAGTAAACATATGCATAAAATATGGAGCCTTTGGAATATTCAGGTGGCGGGATAGAAACACTTACAGTTGAGACTACTTGGAGAGCAGTCGTCACGTAAACAACAGGAGATGGCCATCTTGGTTTTTGTATCCAGAACGTTATAACTTGCATTTTGCAGGATACACTGGTTTCTATCAAAGCATGCTCTTGTGATGGCCACGGTGGTTCCCCCTAAGGATGACAAGGAAGAGCATTTTTATTTTACCTCCAGGACAGCAGACACAACAAATAGGAGAAGAGATATACAGCAATTTGAGAGGACGAGGAAGAATTTGCAAGGCAAACTCAGGTCTAAGGTTTTCTGATGGACCCCCTGGGGCCCAGTCCAACACTGTGCACTGAAACAAAACAGAGACTAAAATATCTGGAATTTCAAACAGAAATAAAGCGAGTGGCAGACACACACACACATACCTGGATTTGTGGAGAGTGTTAATAAAGATCCGCAAAATTGGCTTTGGGCACATGCTATACTCTTTCCTGTGCATGTTCTGGCGCCGGTCTGAGTGCAATGCACACAGGAGAGAGAAGAAGCTGTGGAATAAATCACAATATCATGTTATGGATGTTCACTTAGAGGGTTGTTTACTAAACCTCAATTTTATCTGGTCGAGGTTTTTTCATGGAAAAAAACTCACATTTCTAGAGATTTATTATACCCTGAAGCTTCTAAAAGTCAGAATTTGAAAATCCACCATCTCAAACCTGCAGAGGTCATGTAGAAGTCAATGGCAGACGTCCCTTTTATAATATGATATTGTAAGATATTGTGATCTGCACTTGGTTTCCTCCCATGATCCAAAAAATTCTCTGAGAAAAAATGTAGTGATTCAGGTGTCAAATCCGAGTCTTTTCCCAATCTGACTTTTTAAAGTTATTTTATTGATAATTAAGGTAAAAATCAGGATTGGGAGTTTGGTCGAGCTTGTTTAAATAAAACAATATGATACATTTGAATTTCAATTAATTTTAATTATTTTAATAAATAACCCTACTAATGTCTCAGAAACACCATGGAACTCTGACTGCAGCCCTGGCTGCAAAAGGACTAAGGGGCTCAGAAATTGTCTATATATATGATTTACACCACTGTCCAACCAGATGTGCCATGTCAATAAGCCTATTGTATCGTATAGAAGAGGCTGAGATAAGACAAAATGACTGGTAATGCAGAAAAACTTAAAAATAAATATATATACAGTATTTGGATCTGTATAAAGATAATTTCACTTGCAATGTGAGCAGTTATAAATCAGGTTTTTGCTGTTCCTTCAATCCCCTATTTCACCAGAGAGGGCGCTACTAGACTTTATTGGTCAATCATTTTGTATTTCATTGCATACATTACATTACTAGGGCAATGCAATCTAAAGATGAAATGATGCTGAAGTTTAACTAAATTATTTAACCCACTATGCTTGTTCTCAGTTCCCCCAGAGTGAAGGAAGAAGATTTGCTAATTTTTTAATTTTGTGCATTTAAAAAAAAAAAAAAACCTTCAAATTAATCCCAAGTTTTGACAATAGCAACTTTTTTTCTCAGTTACTTGCATATATAAAACTACAATAGAAAAACAAAATTGCAACAAAAAATGAAATTGTTCCTTTTATTTTACAATTTGTTTAAAAGTCCAAAAATCTTGAATGTCAAAAATGCAACTCTCACCGACTACGAATTATTTTTGAAAATTCTAATTTGTAAAACTCAAATCTTTCGCCTCGAATTGCAGTAGAAAACGCGATCTTAAAATTTTCAATTATTTGCCCCTTGATGTAATATTTTAGAATTAGAGCCACAACACATGGGCAACAACACCTTATAACTCCAGAGGTGCTAGGCAGTGAATTGGTAAACCATGAGGACTAGTGTTGTGCAGGCCTGCCCGATACCTGTGGGTCGGGCCGACCTCGCACTCCTCTTTGCGGGTGCGGGTTGAGCTCTTCTCCTGCTCTCCCCACCCGCTATGTTGCAGTGCCGGCTTCCAACTTCTTGGTTCTTTTTTTATAGATGACGTGCCTGCTTGCCCCACCCCTTTTGTGACATCATTGGCGGGACGGGTCTATAAAAGAAACCTGGTAGTCGTGATGGCGGGTTAGGGTCAGGAAAAACCCGACCAGCACATCCCTAATGAGGACCATACAGCAGACCCTCAGTGTTCTTACTCCCGGCCCATAGTCTAGCTTCTTTTCTCTAATAAACAGATACAACCTTCTATAAGATGGACCCAAAGAACTTCTGAAGGAATATTTGACACCGTGGACCTCTCTAGCTCTGCACATTATCTACAACTTGACTGCTCAGTACAGTGTCTGAGAGAAAGGAATCATGATTGCTACTTCCTTGACTAAGCAATTTACTTTTCCTCTATAAAATTTGGAAAAAATGATTTCTGGAGCTAAATAAAAAATGTGTAAACCTAATCAAATCTACAACTATTCAATATTGCTTGATCTTGATTTCATCAGACACATAGGGGGTTATTTACTAAACTCCGAATGTAAAAATCACGAAAAAAAATTGTTTTTTTTAATAAAATCTGACTTTTAAAAAATCACAATTTTTTTTTGAATTTATTAAACCCTGAGGATGTCCAAATCAGAAAATCCAGCATCTCAGACCTGTTGAAGTTGCATATAAGTCAATGGGAGAAGTCCCCATGATTTTTTGATGTGCACTGGGTTTTGTGCAATACCCAGAAGTTTTCGGGCAAAAATCAGTTTTCAGGTGAAAAATACCAAAAAATCTTGAAAATCGGATGAAAAATCTGAATATATTGTGAAATATACTGTGCAAAAAAACCCTGAGCGGATTTGATCGGAGTTTGTAGCAGAAAATATTGAGATTAATTTGGATAAATAACCCCTATAAAGTTAGTTCTTACCAGTAGAAAGAAGAGATAGGAGGACACACAGGACTCCCAGAGCTGATCTCATTGTGAGCATCGTGTACAGGAGAGAAGTGATGTAGTACAGGCAGAGTCCTACTTTTATATCATACTGTAGGTATAAGAGGTTGGGCAAGGTCAGAAAAATGTATTCAAATAAGATAATAGACATGATAATTAACTAATAGACTTCCATTTGATAATTTTTGGGCTGTACCATAAATAATAACCACACAAATAATAGATGCATTTACCTTGGGTACAAACCAATCTAAGTTTCATTGGAAGTATTAGTATCGAAGCCAGGGATTTCCAGTGGGATTATTCAGGTTTTGTTGTGTTTCCAAAGCAATTAACTAGACCACTAACTTTTCACCAAATTTCATATCTCATGTAGAAAATCTGCAAGTTTTGTGCACTTCTGAATGCCTGAGCCAAACAAATATGGCAATGTTTCAATCCAGTGGAGTAACTACAGAAGAAGCAGAGGGCCCCAGGAGGTATAGGGGCCCCATGAGGCCCTACTTCATATAAAGTCTTAATAAATATTGGTATAACAAGTCAACTGCTAAACATTTTGGGGGCCTGAAAAATAATTTGCTGTGGGGCCCAATAATACTTAAGGTGGCCATACACGGGCAGATTAAAGCTGCCAATATCAGCCCTTTAGACCGATTCTGCATCTTATCTGCCCATGTGTGGGGCTCCCAACGGGTCCAACTGATCGTTATCAGGCCAAAAATCGGCCAGAAGTTAGATTTTTTTTTTTGTACGATACAGGACCGCATTGGCTAGTTGATGCAATCCTGCAATCGGTCGGAGCCCATTTGTAGTATTCTAATAATCCAGGGCCGAACGTTCAGATTCATCCGATATTGCCCAGTCGTTAGTGGGCATATCGGGTCAAGATCCGCTCGTTTGTCAACCTTGCCAAACGAGCGGATCTTATAGTGTATGGCCAACTTTAGTTATGCCACTGTTTCAATCTATAAATGGAGTTGTGTATTGGGATGGGTGAATTTGTGATAAATTGAAACGGCAAAAAATATGCAAAATTGGTGCTGGTTACAATTTTGACGTGTGCGAAGTTCCGCTGCAGTTTTGCGTATTTATTCTATGGCGACGAAACGCGTAAATTTGTTGCAAATTTTCGCCTGATGAATAAATTCGCCCATCACTAGTTGTGTATCCAAGGTTGTATTCTATACAGTCACAAAGTGCAAGTTTTAACATCCAAAAATGCCATTTTTATTCCAGCTTTGAGTAGGATCTAACATTGGTGCGCCTTAATAGGAACTTCATTTATAAAAAAAAATTGTGTGTGTAGTGTGGATATAGTAGGCCGTCATGTATAAAAGTGCATGTTTGCCCAGGTGCAGCCCTGAAATCACCATAGATGCAAACAGAAGAAGGAAATACTCCTCACTCAAATACAGTTATGGGATCCATTATATGGAAACCTGTTATCCATAAAGCTCCACATTAAGGTAAGGTGGTCCCCCATAGATTCCATTTTATCCAAAAAAATCCAGATTTTTGAAAATGATTTCCCTTTTCTGTGTAACAATAAAACAGTAGTTTGTACTTGATCCCAACTAAGATATAATTAATCCTGATTGGAGGCAAAACCAGCCTATTGGGGTTATTTCATATCTCAGTGATTTACTATTAAACTTAAGGTATGATGATCCACATTAAGGAAAAATCCTTGATGCATTAAGCATTCTGGATAACCTGTACATGTACATATGATATACAGTAGGCGCATGGACAATGGCTAGATATTACAAATTATACACTCTCCCTTATAGGAATTGGCAATAAAATGGAGCTGAAGTTGTTCTACAAGGAAAATATTTCCTGGGAATTATTGGTTAATTTTTTTTTTTAGAAGGGAGCCAAATTTAGGAAGTTCCTTAGAATGGTATCCGTATTGTCGGTGATGAATCAAGCATGAATTACAGGCACACCCTGTTTGTTGCTGTTGTACTGTATTTAGAAGGTTACCATACACTACCAAACATCATAGTATGATATGCAAATGGTCACCCTAGTTTCAGACATATAATGCATATAAAGTGATATATTTTCCATCTACTGTATAATGATGGCCAGATACTAATGTTTCTTTGGGCTGACTGTGGCTCTTTTCACCTTTTCTTGTACCAGGCCCTGCACCATCCACTCTCCAAAAGTCATCAGCAGATAATAAAATGTTAAAGGGATACTGTCATGGGAAAAAAAATGTTTTTCAAAATGAATCAGTTAATAGTGCTGCTCCAGCAGAATTCTGCACTGAAATCCATTTCTCAAAAGAGAAATCTGACATGGGGCTAGACATATTGTCAATTTCCCAGCTGCCCCAAGTCATGTGACTTGTGCTCTTATAAACTTCAATCACTCTTTACTGCTGTACTGCAAGTTAGAGTGATATCACCCCCCTCCCTTTCCCCCCCCCCCAGCAGCCAAACAACAGAACAATGGGAAGGTAACCAGGTAGCAGCTCCCTAACACAGGATAACAGCTACCTGGTAGATCTAGGAACAACACTCAATAGTAAAAACCCATGTCCCACTGAGACAAATTCAGTTACATTGAGAAGGAAAACAGCAGCCTGCCAGAAAGCATTTCTCTTCTAAAGTGCAGGCACAAGTCACATGACTGGGGGCAGCTGGGAAATTGACAAAATGTCTAGCCCCATGTCAGATTTCAAAATTGAATATAAAAAAATCTGTTTGCTCTTTTGAGAAATGGATTTCAGTGCAGAATTCTGCTGGAGTAGCACTATTATTATTATTATTATTAACATGTATTTATATAGCGCCAACATATTGCGTAGCACTGTACTATCAACTGATGCGTTTTGAAAAAAACATGTTTTCCGATGACAGGATCCCTTTAATGTTGGACAAAGTAGGGCGGTTATTTACTAAACTCTGAATGTATCTGGTTGGACTTTTTATGTTGAGTTTTTTGAGTTTTTTTTAAAAAACCCAATGCTGACAAAAGCCCGAATTCGAAAATCCTCTATCACAGATCTGCAGAGGATGTGTATAAGTCAGTGGCAGAGGTCCCTATTTTATTTGGAAGCTTTTGTGGTCTGCTCTGGAATTAGCCCAAAAATCCGACCTTTTCGGGCAAAAAACTGAATCAGGCTTTTCAATCAAAAAACCTCCATCTAAGACCTGCCAAGGTTATGTATAACTCAACGGCACAGATCCCTATCCTATTTGGAAGTTTCTGTGGCCTGCACTGGAATTAGCGAGAAAATTCAAACTTTTCGGGGAAAATCTGAAAAATTCAGGCTTTTTGGGAAAAAGCCCGAAAAAAAACGATTATGGGTGGGGACCCTGAAAAATTAGTACATTCATGTACTGAATTTTTACCCGAACCGATTAAATCAAGATTTTTTTAATAATAAATAAGGTAAAATCAGGTATGGGAGTTTGGTCGTGGTTTTTTTTATTTAAATAATGAGATAAATTAGGATTTTAGTAAATAAGCCCCTAACTGTTATTACCGGATAGTGAAGTTTAATCTTTTTCTTAGAAAGATTCAATTTATAGGAATAAGATGAGATATTCTATAATAAATCTCTGTATTGATCCAGCTCTTATTAATCTTCAACACCCACCCCCCTTAAAGTTGGCGTATAGTCTGCTGGATAGAAAGCTGGTGGTTCACGACTTACATTGTAGGAAGCAGTAGAAGTGTAACTAGTTTGCAGTCGCTAGTCATTACTGATGGGTGGACCCTTTATGGAAGTTCTAGGGGCACTGCAGGTTCCTTCATCTTCTTGGGTCTGCATCTGTAGGCAACACCATAATAGTCAGTTAAGCAGTTCCAGTAACATAATTTATGTCTAGTTTCCATTGGGTGGTGGCAGGGCTAACATTTTTTAGCAGTTGCATTGCAGGCATTGGAACGACGCACTTACCTAGTTAAGTTTCCTGGTACACACACAGAAAGCGTGGGTGTATAGGACAAGTAAGTGGATTGATCACTGTTATTATCCCTGCTCATTATAAACTTTGGAAAGAAGATGGAACACTGGAAGCACTGGAAAATCTAGAACTAGGTCATTATTTTCCTGTTTATGCCAACTGAATACTGGCTTGTCTTCCATATTACTTGTTAAAGCAGATCAATTATTTATTACTGTTATGTAATATAAATATATGACTTAAGAATACATTTTAGTGCCAGTTTAATTACTACTTTTATATAAAAGGTACATTGATTGCTCCTTTAAAGATGGCTCAAGGGTGCAGAGTGTAGTTGTTCTATACAATCCCCAGCCATAAGTCCTATGAGTCAAATTCATTTCCATGACAAAAGGGTTTTTTCATTATTCCGGTCCAGTTTTTCCCCATAAAGTCAATAGAGTTGTCATGTAATAAAAAATAAGATACGTTTTTTTTTTCTCGTTTTTTTCTCAGGTTATGGGAAAATCTGAATTAGGAGAGCTTGAATTATCAAATTGAATCTGTCCCTATAGGGCCTATTTACTTACATGAGGATTTATATTTTATTAATGAACCATATGTTTTCTTTAAAAATTTGTTTTATTTATTCCTCTTAAAATCTATGAATTGTAAAACCACAACAAAAACTTTAATACAAGTTTTTTTATCAATTCAGACTTCTAGATATTTTCTAATTTTTTTGCGTTAGTAATTGTCAGATAAGCTCAAATTTTCAGAGGTTTTTGTATTTTATATGACATCGTTCAGCATGCAAGTGTGGGATCCGTTATCCGGAAACCCGTTATCCAGAAAGCTCTGAAATTATGGAAAGGCCATCTCCCATAGGCTCCATTTTTATCCAAATAATCCAATTTTTTAAAAACGATTGTAATGATCAAACAGTGCCTTGTGCTTGATTCAAACCAATATATAATTAATCCTTATTGGAAACAGAACCAGTCTATTGGGTTTATTTATTGTTTACATGATTTTCTAGTAGACTTAAGGTATGAAGATCCAAATTGCAAATATCCAGAAAGCCCCAGGTCCCAAGCATTCTGGATAACAGGTCCCATACCTGTATTCGGATCTATAAATTACGCGGCATTTGTGATTTTAGAGAAAGTTTGTTTATTCATGGTTTCTAAAACCACAAAAATGAAAATTCTGATAAACGGGTATGTGTATTGTGTATAGTTGGAAGCTTCAGTCCTGCATTGGAAAATGGTCCTTGTCATTATTTTGGTTGTTATAACAACCCTTATAATTTGACTATGAAGATTTTCATTCATCCAGGTCATAGTATATCTAGTATAGGTCAATCTAAAAAACAACTTGCTGAGTAATCAATGAAGACGTTTCACTACTCATCCGAGCAGCTTCTTCAGTTCAACTGAACTTATTCCAGTGAATAAGTTGAACTGAAGAAGCTGCTAGGATGAGTAGTGAAACATCTTCATTGATTACTCAGCAAGTTGTTTTTTAGATTGACCTATACTAGATATAACCCTTACAAGAGTAACTTGGCTGTTTGATTTATCTTATAAAGAAGGCAGTTATTACCAGTTCTCTTGATATGGCAGTTTATGTAAGGAGAAACCAATCCAGCTACCATTGTGAGTCAACCAAGATATAAAAATATTGCAATGGGATCTGTTCCACATATGCGGAACCAATCGACTGCAATGTTATATCTCAGGCTTTAACAGATTGTGATGCTTGTGGTCATTTACTAAGCTGTGATTAGAGTGAGATGTGCAAGAGAACCTAATTTCCTTGTTCGATAACTGTTTCTTCATGTGTATGACACTACTTATATCAGAGAATAGACATGTATAAAGCTAAATAGAAGGACACACCTATAATTAAAGGCAACTGCAAGAAGGTTGATAATGAACAAATTAGGTAACCTTATCAAGTCTAAGTCAATCACACAGGTGTACTTGCTTTGCCACGTTTTATTTTGGAAGAAAACAACAGGTCTTAATATGTTTTAATATGTTATGTTTAGTGTTTATATGAAACCATTTCTTTTTGTATTTAATTTATTTATTCAGATTTTTTGTTAAAACAAGGAATAAAGTACATAGTAGGACAATACAGCAATAAATGTATTCTCATTACATAGTCATCTTCGACACATTAAATACATTTATCTGTATACATAAACACATAAAGAAAGAAATAAAAAGAATTAATAATATCACCCCCTTCTTAGTTGTCCTCCATTCTTTAGGAATTCATACCATTGTTCCCATAATTTATAATGTTTGCTGATTTGCTCCTTTTTTTGCTATTATTTCTTCTATACCTCTTATTTCTTCAATTTCCGTAATCCAATTTATCTTATTTATTGGTGTTTTTGTTTTCCATTTATGTGGTATCATATTCCTTGCCACAGCTATCATTAGTTTAATTACTGGATCTGTAATAATTCTCTTTTTTTTATAGTCATATATGAGTACAATTTGTGCTGTGTCTATGTCTGATATGTGGGTTCCCATTTTCTCTATTACAGATAGTACATATTCCCAGAAGGGTCTGATCACTTCACATTCAAACCATAAATGGGTATATGTTCCTTTCCCTTTTTCACATCTCCAACATACTCGGACAGTCCATACATATTATGAAGTTTAGTTGGCGTATAGTACCATCTGGATATTAACTTATAGCTGAATTCTTGCAGTTTCGTGTCCTTTGATATCTCTATATTGGCTTTACAAATACAGTTCCACTCTTGATCTGATAAAGATATTTTTAATTCCTCTTCCCATTTTTTAAAAAAACATGGTTTACTTAAGGATCCTTTAATTAACTCCCTATAGGTCCTCAAAAGACTATGTTGTATTCTATCTCCCCAATCTATACGTTTCTCAAACCAGGTTAGGGGTTTCATATTATCTTCCAATCTTAAGGAACAAATAAAGTGTCTTATCTGATTTAATACCCAATCAGATCTAGGGTGATATCCGTACTTTGATATCAAATTCCCTACTGTAATTATCCCATCTTTTTCTATGAAATCTTTTATTCTCATTATTTTACCTTCCTTTTCTTCCCATTTTTTCAATAGTCTATCTTCTTGCCCTGTAATGAAGATGGGGTTATCACATATTGGAATCATAACCGATGGGTACGTAATTATATTTAATTTTCTATTTTTCCTTCCCCATATCTTTAAAGTTGGAGCAACTGTTAGTTCTTCTTTGTCTATTTTTATATCTTGTGTTGTATTTAATCCAAAAGTAGCTCCTAATAATAAGCCCTCATCTCCTCTTTCAGCATTAAACCATGGTGATGATTCATCTTCTATAGCTCAGTTCAATACCCTTGATATATGTACTGCTTCATAATATGTATGGAGGCATGGGAAACTCACTCCTCCTTCTTTCTTTTTCCCAATCAAATTCACATAAGACACCCTTGGTAGTTTGTCTTTCCAGACAAATCTCATCATAATATTTTTCATCCTAGAAAAGAATCCCTTTGGTATATATATCGGTAAAGCCTGGAATATTTACAATATCTGTGGAAGGATCATCATTTTAACAATATTCATTCTACCAAACCATGATATATTAATATTTTCACATCTATTCTATTCTCTTTCTACTGTTTGGAATAATGGTACATAATTTTTAGTATAAAGCTGGTTTACTTGAACTGTAATCTGGATTCCAAAATATTTAATTTCCTTGTTTGACCATTTTAACGTTAATTTGTTTTTCAATTGTTCTGCTTCTTCCTTTTTCAGATTTAAATTTAATATTTCAGATTTTTTGTAATTAATTTTAAAGTTTGAGTATGTTCTATATCTCTCTAGTATTCTCATAATGTTCGGTATTGTTATTGTAGGTTGAGATACATAGAGTAGTAAATCATCAGCAAATGCTGCTACTTTGTGGTGGGTTCCCCTGATTTTAACCCCCTTTATATCTTCTTATTCTCTAATTGCAATAAGTAAAGTTTCAATACATAGGGGACATCCCTGTCTGGTACCGTTTCCTGTATTAATTCTCTCAGATAGAATATCATTAATGTTTATCTTTGCATTCGGAGTTATATATAGGGACATTATTTTACTCAATAGCTTATCCCCAAATCCCATGTACCATAATACTTTTTCCATAAATTCCCAAGACAATCTATCGACAGCTTTTTCTGCATACATTGATATTATTACAGCTTCCTGGTTTCTTTTTTGTATTATCGTCATCAAATTTAATGTTCCAATTATATTGTTTTTCCCTTCTCTTTTAGGTACAAATCCACATTGATCTTTTTGTACCAGCATCGGTACCAGGTACAGTATTTTTGTAACCTAACTGCTGTGAGTTTAGCAAATATTTTTTGATCCAAGTTAATTAAAGAAATTGGTCTATAACTAGCACACTCAGTCGAGTCCTTCCCTTCTTTATGTATAACCGTAATATGTGCCTCTTGTGATTGACTAGGGATGTTACGTTTTCTATTTTGGTCATTATATAATTGTAAGAGTGTTGTAGCTAACTCATTTTGGAATTTTTTATAATACAAAGCGGTTAATACATCTGGGCCTGGACTTTTTCCTACAGGGAGTTCTCAAATTATTTTTATAAGTTCACTTTCAGTAAATGGTAGTTCTAAATTTTCCATTATCTTGATAGGAATTCTTGGAATTTTAAGTGTTTGTAAAAAATTGGATATATCAATCTTAATTTTTTCCTCATTTTCTTTGGAGTTTTTTTTTGGTCATTTAAGTTATAAAGTTTATTGTAATATATTTGGAAACATTTTGCTATTTCTTTTGTTGTTAACACCAAGTTATTTTCTTCATTTTTCATTTTACGTATATACATCTTTTTATATTGTGTTTTTAACTTATTAGCTAAAAATTTTCCACATTTATTACCATTCTTTTCTTTTAATTATTAACTGGGTCATTATATATTAATTTCCTGTATTTTTATGAGTTTGTTCCAAATTTATTTTTCTTGTTTTTCTTTTTTATTATGGGATCCCATAGCGATTAATATCCCTCTTATAACGC
This sequence comes from Xenopus petersii, assembly GCA_038501925.1. Taxonomy (NCBI): domain Eukaryota; kingdom Metazoa; phylum Chordata; class Amphibia; order Anura; family Pipidae; genus Xenopus; species Xenopus petersii. The sequence goes on along the minus strand of CM076684.1, from coordinate 7,731,451 downwards.
ATTTGTGTGACTCCCAGCGTACATGTGGAGATGTATCCGTACTTTTATTTTCTTTAAAAAAATCCGTTATTGCTTTTTTGATTTTATCTTTGTATTGTATATCTTGTATTAAACTTTCATTAAACACCCAATTAAAGCATTGTTTCAATGTATTTGGAAGATCTATACGAATGCTAATTGGGCAATGATCAGATTGGAAACTTGTTTCAATTTTGCTATTTTTAACAATCTGTAGCCATCTATGTTGAATGAAGAAATAATCAATTCTAGAATATTTCTTATGCATTGCTGAATAATATGTATAATCTCTTTCTATAGAATGCATACACCTCCAGATATCTGCTAATTCTTCCCCTAACAATGTCTGGTTTATCTTACCCAATACAGAGTGATTAATATGTGTCTTCCCTGTGGAGCTATCCAGTACTGGATTTAGAGGTACGTTAAAATCTCCTCCCAATATGACCATTCCTTCTTGGAATTCTTCTAGTTTCCTTAGAATTTCTCTCAATATCTTATGCTGTTTAGTATTAGGCAAATAAATGTTACAAAAGGTTACTGTAATACCATACAATTCTCCCTTCAAAATTATGCATCTACCATCTTCTCTTCTATATTCTCCTTTTACTGCAAACTGTGTATTTTTATGCACCATGATTAATACCCCTTTTGTCTTTTTGTTTTTATTGTTAGCCATAAAAATGTTATCATAAAATCGATTTATTCTTGGTGCTTTCCCTTCCTTAAAGTGAGTTTCTTGACAAAAAATGATATTAGCCCCTAGACCATTACAGTGATTCAATATCTGTGATCTCTTTACTGGTTCATTAAACCCATTAACATTTACCGATATTAATTTACATTCCATAAAATAAAATACAAAAAGGAAGTGCTAGGGGAATAATGAGGGCAAATTCCAATAGCATTTACTTAGTATAATACACATACATTATTCATATGTTGATTATATACGATTATCATATTGTATATCCACATTTTATAGTGACAAACATACTTGCTGCTTTACAATCACTTTTATATAATAAGGCGGTGAATAACAACAGACAAAACAAGAAAAGAAAAAGGAAAAAATTTACATTTAACAATAAAAATTGTACAAGCATCAAGAAAGCCACTTTTTTAAAGAAAAGTTATTCAAACTTCCTGTAATATTTTAATTAGTCTTATATATCTTTAAGTGTGGCTATTTTTATTCTAGGACATTTCAAATTGTCCTAGTGAGAGAGTGAAATGGAGAAATTGCTCCAATATAGTAATCCAAAAAAAAAAAAAATTTATTCAAGAAGGCTCTGTGGTAGGTCTACAAAAGGGGCTATATATAGGGCAAGAGAATTCTCTCACACCAGGGTACATACAGGGTTAAATCCTTCCCCAATCTACTTAGAAAAAGGAGAAGAAGGAGGGGAAAAGAATAAAGTAAAAAAAGGGGGGGTTGTTGAAGAGGGAGGGAAGGTCAAGACAAAAAAAAAGGGGGGGGAGGGGGGTGGAAGGGAGGAAAGGTCAAGAGAAAAAAGAAATATATATATAAAAAAAATATATATAATATTCTAGGCCAATAAATAGGTTAAGTAGTAAGCAAATTAGTTTAGTTTAATCTTAATATATAGGGGGATTTATGTAAGTATATATATTAATATTTTTCTTTTGGCTTATGTGCTAAGTCCCCTTTAAGTCAAATCATTCATTCCAATGAAATTCCCTGAGGGTTTGAATCTTCTCTGTCTTTTGTTAAACTTATATTTCTCTTTTTCTGATGTTTTGGGGTCTGCCACAAATCCTCCATTCTGAGATCATTTTCTTCTGACACTTTTTTAGGGTTCCATCCTGGTAGGTTTATTCTCCCAATCCCCATTTGTGTTAAGAAATCGTCTGTTTCCTCGGGCAGTCTTAGATGAAACCATTGTCCATCTTTTTTTGCAGAAAGACAAAACGGAAACCCCCATTTTGTTTGAATGCCAGCACTCCTCAGTATGTCTATCAGCGGTTTCAGTAACCGTCTCTTTTGTAGTGTTTTACCAGAGAGGTCCTGTAGTAAGAGGATTTCAATGTCTTTATATTTTACACCTTTTGCCTCCCTGGCTTTCTGCATTATCTCCTCTTTTATAGTGTAATCATGTAAGGCATATAATATATCCCGAGGTGCACCTTGTGGTGCCTTTTTTGCTTTAAATACTCTGTGGCATCTGTCAATCTTTAATTCTTTATCTTGATCCCTCTGCAATATGCTGTTAAATATATGTTGCAATAGATCTCTTAAATCATTTTGTATTACTGTCTCTGGTAAGCCTCACACTCTTATATTACTTCTACGGCTCCTTTTTTCATAGTCTTCAGTCTGCCGTTCAAGATCTGCTATTTGTATAGACTGTGCATGTATTTTATCATTTAGAGATTTAGAGTACCGTATATACTCGAGTATAAGCCGTTTTTCAGCCCCCAAAAAATGCTGAAAAACGCTACCTTGGCTTATACTCGGGTCAAGCACAAAAACGGTCGCCTGCGTCTAAGAATAGTTGCCGGCACCTAAGAATAGTCGCCGGCGTCCAAGAATAGTCACCGGCGTCCAAGAATAGTCGCCAGCTTCCAAGAATAGTCTCCAAGAATATTCACCGGCATCCAAGAATGGTCGCTGGCATCCAAAAACGAGATGCTGGCACCTCCAATAGGAGCAGAAACCCTCAATTTTTTGATTGAAACTTACCAGAAGCTGCTGCATTTCTCACCCTAGGCTTATACACGAGTCAATAAGCTTTCCCAGTTTTTGGAAGTAAAATCAGGTACCTCGGCTTATACTCGGGACGGCTTATACTCGAGTATATACGGTATGTCATTACCTTTTGTTGGCATTGTTCCAATTGTTCAGTTCGTGTTAACATACTCACAAGGTCTTTTCTTATCTCTTTCAATTCATCATGCAGTGCCAGCGTCACCTCCTGCAGCATCCCTTTAATCTCTAGCTTTGTTGGGAGGCATTTCAGGTAAGATCGCATATCTGTCTCCTCCTCACTGTCTATGTCCGTTGTGTATGATGAAACGCTCGGATCTCTTGAGCTTCTTTCTATCGCTTGCTTCCTAACCGGCGCCATTTTCTGCTCTTTGTGTATGTCCTTGTGCGCCTCTTTTCCATTTGTTAGAAGCTCTGCGATTGAATTAGCTGCAGGATTACTGGCTGCTTTACGTTTTGTTTGCTTCACCTTTGGTGATTGTGGTTGTGCGTTCGGCTTATTATGTCTTCCCATTTTGTTTTTGCAGAGATTAGGAAGGATACCCCATATGCGGCGTCAGCCCCTAGGCCATCGCGGCCATCTCGGTAAGCGTTGCGTGCGTGTGCGTGCCCGCTCATGCATGTGAGCGCCAATCGTCGGTCTCCTCCTCCATTTCTGACCATTATTCCTATGAAATTTTCTTTTTCTTTGGAACATTATAAGAATGTTATTTTGTCACTGTATTTTATTGAAAAAGAATTTTAAAAGAAAGAAAGGCAACTGCCTGGGTGATAGCCAAATATGTTCTAATAGTAGATTAAAAAGCCACATTCATGGCTGATACGTTACAAATAAACTAGAGGTTTCATGAGATTTCATAGACAAAAACAAATGTTTGTGCTGCTAGACTGTATATAAAACATGGACCACTCTTGCGTGAAGCTAAGATGTTTTAAAAATATATGAATTGCTACACCTGCTTATGTGCGTACAATTACCAGTCCCCATGTCTTTAAATCCCTTACAAGTGTTAATCCCCAAGTTGCTTGACAAAAGCAGCAAAAGAAGGCTAGTACAAGCAGCATGTGCTCCAGCAAGGATTGATATCAGAAGGTGTCTCTCCCTTGGCCAATGCTAGCCCAAAGAGAAGGGGCCGCAGTACTGAAGAGGGATTCAGGTTATATTTACTCATGAACCATTTCTGCTGTAGGGGATCAGGACCACTATGCTAGAAATCTTGAGGCGTATCTTAAATTTACCAGGCCAATCTCCACCAAGGTGTCACAAGTCTCTGCTCTGCCTTGAATATATGTGGATAATCGACCTCAACTGATCACAAATAAACCCTGTGGTGTTTGTTTGCAAGAACCTAGAGAGGTGTCATTGACAACATCCCTTCTTCCACCTCTTATAGAGAGGACTCATCTGGGTAAGAGAGTGTGGTGTGAACCATGTTCCAAAATCACTAGCTGGACTTTTTTAAGCCATGATAAGGTTTCACTAGCTAATGCCATTCAACGTCAAAATAAATTGCAACTCAAAGATGACAACTATTATTTTTACTTAAAGGAGAAGGAAAGTCATCTTGCACTTGGGGGGTGCCTAATGTTAACCACCCCCAAGTGATTGTATTTACTTACCTGAAACCCCTGGCTGGTGCTCCTATCAGCAGAAACTGCACTGGCCCGGGGTTTTTCCAGTGAGCACCACGGACTGATCCACTTCCGCTGTCTTCAAATTTTCCGGGGCAGACGCATGCGTAGTTGAATGGAATAGCCAACTTTAAGTTAAAGTTCCGCTTTTTGTTCTACTGCACATGCGCAGCCGCATGAAGACAGAGGAAGGTTATCGCTCCATTGTGCTCACTGGTATGACCCCGGGCCGGTGCAGTTTTCTGAAGCACCGGCCCAGGGTTTTAGGTAAGTAAATACAATACAATCAATACAATCACTAGGGGATGCCTAACATTTGGCACCCCCAAGTGTACGAATCGATTCCTTCTCCTTTAAGGTATTGAATTTTTTGTTCTGTTTTTCTGCAAAGCATTTTGAATTGTAAATTATCATCAGCAGTATTAATGCAGTATCCTTGCATTTTTGAATTTTTTTCCACAAAACTTAATTTCATAACTCTTTTGGTTTCTATATACAATAGGGGGCCGATTCACTAAATTCGAGTGAAGGAGCTACTTCGACCATCGAATGGGCTACTTCGACCTTCGACTACGACTTCGAATCGAAGGATCCGAACTAAAAATCATTCGACTATTCGACCATTCGATAGTCGAAGTACTGTCTCTTTAAAAAAAACTTCGACCCCCTAGTTCGGCAGCTAAAAGCTACCGAAATCAATGTTAGCCTATGGGGAAGGTCCCCATAGGCTTGCCTAAGTTTTTTTGATCGAAGGATATTCCTTCGATCGTTGGATTAAAATCCTTCGAATCGTTCGATTCGAAGGATTTAATCGTTCGATCGAAGGAATAATCCTTCGATCGTTCGATCTAATTTTCTGCGCTAAATCCTTCGACTTCGATATTCGAAGTCGAAGGATTTCAATTCCTAGTCGAATATCGAGGGTTAATTAACCCTCGTTATTCGACCCTAAGTAAATCTGCCCCCAAGTGTTTCATTAGAATGGGGATAAGAAGCCAGTTGTCAGTGTAAAAACCCAAGTTTCGCTCTAACCCTAGAAAAACAATAGGTTTAAAAATAAATTTTTAGCATGAGGAACATTGAAAAAAATAATATTAACAGTTTGAAAAACAAAAAAGTGTATCACTGTTTTTTTATTGAAAAAGTAATTACAGCCAATGCAAAATAGGTGAAATAAATATAAAACATTTACAACATTCTGACAATTGCAAATGTAGTAAATCAATGCAGTCTTATAGAAAGATCTAATTCTATAGTGTGATAACTCACCCTGTCAGTCTAGTGGGGGTTCGACGGGGAAGCGCACCTTGTCCGATTTCTCCTGTGTCCGATTTCTCCCGCGTCGTCCTTCTGAATTCTTCCAGGTTGTGAGCTCGGCTATTTCCGGATTTTATCCGGAAAGTTCCCATCGTGAATGGTGCAAAATTCAAATATTTAAAAGGCTTTTAGTGTAGTTTCATTGCCCAACGTAAAAGGTCTTTTTTTAAAGTTCCTGGGTGTGTTTTAGCGGTGTGATTCTATTATTACTGATCCTGCCTGCCCCTGGTTCTTGTCCTGTCTGCTGCCCGTCCAGATTATTGCCCGGTTTTTGACAACTCTTTTGGATACTGATTTTGTACTGCGATTCTAGTGTGTTTGACCTGGCCTGTGACCCTGACCATCCCTACGTCTCCTTCATCTGTTCTGTATTGACTGTGTGTTACCGATTATGTTCCTTGTTTCCCATTCCACAACACTACGCTCGGTTCCCTTGTTCGCTTAGTACTGTCTCCTAGGTTCTCCCACAATAAGACCTGCCTACCTCTGAGTAGCGGAGGGCTCCACCTGAAGCCAAAGGTGACTGCTAAAGACTGAAAAGTGGCCGAGACCGGAACCTTTGGTTTGTCCTGGGTTTTGGATACCCTGCGTTAGATCTAGTTTACATAAATATACTGGATATTTAAGTGCAGCAGATAAAAAGAAAGGCTGACCTCCTCCAGATGCGTAGACCATGGGCAAGTGGTGACAATATAGTGTTTTTTTGGATTAAACAGGGTAAAATCTGAAATTAAAAGTAAAGTCATGCTTGACAATCAAAACAAATCACTCCTCTGCTGAGAAGGCCTCTGTATAAACAACCCCTTCCCTTGCTCAAACTGCAGCTTTTATTTGACTTGCAGATAAAGAGCAGCTCATTATACACAGACTTCTCAATGGACTGAGCTTGTTGCATTCTACTGTGGCCATGGAACAGTACTATATGTGGATATTTTAGCATGACGTTTGGTTTGAGCAGGCCTTAAGGAGGCACTAGAAGTTGGAGATCCATATGGGTGGATTATTGTGCTACAACACTGTTTCAGCAAGCAGGCTAGAAATCTCAAAACAGAACCTCCCACCTCAATTTGTGGGATCTACCACTGCTGAGCAGCTTCCACTGTGCTATGTGTATGTTGTGCTGATGGGACCTTGAGTCTAGTGTTGGTAAACAAGTCTTATAGGCTTCCCTAGAAACAGTAGTATAACAGGTGCTTGTAACTTGTAAATCAAGTCATAATTAACCTTTTCCATCGGCATGACTATTTTAATAGGGCACACTTTATGCTGGAAGAAACCAATTCAGCTATAAAGGTCAATCAGGACATCAATATACTGGAATGTAACCACCTCCACAGATGTAGAACCCAGATTATTGCCTCTGCAGCCATTTCTAAGCTGTGATTAGAGAGAGATGATGAAAGATAACTTGATTTCCTTGTGGAATAACTGTTGCTTCATCTGTATGCCTGCCACTACCTGTATCAAAGAATATTTACGTGTACCATTCTATAGAGATTCTTGTTATGCAGAGTAGATACAGAGCACAAAAATGCAGAAAAACACACTCACTCAAGAACACACCAACAGGGTGCATTTCTTCATATGCAATCCAAAATATAGAACCGTCCCTCTCACAGCTTCCTGATAACCCCAGGGCCTCTCCTAGGGGCAGATTCACAAACGGGCGAATTGTCGCCAATGAAGGCTTCGCCACACTTTGTGCCATTTCACCAGGTGAAAATTCGTTACCAGCAGGCTAATTCACTAAGATACAAAGTTGCGTTCTGGGATCTGGACACTGATGACTTTTCGTGTGGCTATAAACCCGGAAGCAGGCATTTGAAGGCGACCCGCGAAGAGGAGTGCGAGGTATCAGAGTATGGATGTATTTATTAGAGATGTTGGTGCAAATGCTTGAAGTGGCCACATTTTATTGCGAATTTCCAAGGAACCTGTATAACGACAAAAGAGATCCTCTACTGCCCTACACATGAGCCCACCCTAAAACGAATGTCCCATTCCCCTCAAATGTCTGGGAAAAATGTTAAAAAGTATAATAGTTAGGACTTCTGCAAGAAATTCCGCTTCAAAAAAGGACAAGTTACCAGCGTTTTTACAACTTTAATGCATTTCTGGCTGACAGGATATGATGTAACTGAAGAAAGATTGAGGAGGATGTGGCTTCATTTTTAGCAATTAGGCTGCTCTGAGGTGGCGAAGTCAACTTAGGCGAAAGAGGTAATGTTCAATAAAATTTGCTTTTGCCCAAAAAAAGTTTGTTAGGATTTTTGCAGGCTATTCCGCTTCAAAGAAGGAAAAGTCTCCAGCGTTTTTTTGAACTTTTCGGCACCCAGGATTTGACGTAAGTGACAGAAGACTGGGGAAGATTTAGCTGCTTTTTAGCACTTCATTTGCTCTGAGGTGGCAAAGTCAACTCTGGCGAAAGAGGTAACGTTCAATAAAATCCGCAAACAGTAATGACTGTTCGCCAGAGCAAAAAGTCGCCTGGTGATAGAGTGTCAATGAACGCCAGTGACAATTCAGTTTGCTAGCAAATTGTCGTCTACACCTGTAAGTAAATTGGTGATATCCCTGTGGATTGGATTTCTGGCAAAATGTCGCTAGCATTAGCCACTTCACCCTTTAGTGAATCTGCCCCCCTAGACTCTGGACCTCCAGGACACAGGGGATACTTCTAAGTCAGCTTTACAGCTGCACTTTCCAAAAAACTGCCCTTCTACAGTCACAGGACCTTAGCACTCTGTCTCTTTGTTTCATGCTCCCCAGGCCCCTTGGTTCTTTCTAATGCTTCCTCTTTGGAGGTATAGCCAGAACCCCCAAGTATTGGAGTTTACCCCTTTAAGCCATATGTTCTAGTACTAATTAAAAATGGCACATTCCTTGGATTTTATAGAGAACAAATTATCTTACTGCATAGATGGGATATAGTAGAACAAGATCCACTCTTGTGCGAGACTCGATTGGACTGAAGAATAGTAAATTGGAGTACATTAATAAATATATAAGCACAAATTACTGTGTAGGGATGTGAAAATTTTGACACCCTTACACATTACTGACAGGCACATCCCTAGTAATATGGACGCCTAAGTGGGTCCTTATGGGGACCTTGTGCTTATGTAACCCCTGTAGTTCTCACAGTGTACACCAGATGGCACTGTGTTAGAGTATAAAAGGTCTTGGGAACCATGAGGTCTGGGTCCATTGCTTTAGCCCAACCAAGCAGGCTGGAAGGGAATGGGTAGTGCTGACCCTAGGCGCCTTGGCCCTAGTAATTAGATAGCATACTCTTTTATGGATCACTCTAGGAGTGATAGAGAGGTTATTTAGTTGAGCAGCTCAAGGCTCCGCAGAGGATATTAAAGGGATTAAGATCCCAGGGTATTACTGACCCAGAGTAGGGACTAAAGTGTTGATACTAGGGATGATAGAAATTCCCCTAGTCTGCCACTGACAGAGATCCTGAAAACTGGGCAATACCCCTCACGAGCTGCAACTCTCTGCTGTATATTCCCTGGCCTGCAGGGATTCAGCCTATACTGGTTCTGTGAGTATATGCTTCCTTTATGCTGTTTGATTGTTCTAAGCTTCACTGTGGATATTTGATATGTGCTATGTTAAATAAAGACAGATCATTGTTTAAGAGTTAATGAACTACTGGTGCCCATCATTTGTGCTATTGCACCTGGTTACAGTTGCACTACACCCTGCCTCCACCCCGCTGCGAGGGCTTACCCCTGAGAGAGAGGGCCTCATTTGTGGTATAACCACACACTGATAGTAGCTTAAACTGACCAAAGTAAAGTCATTTTATTATAGCGCTACAACTGTAAATTAAAAGGGGTCTAAAAAAAACTTTAGTTATTTAAGAAAATTACCAAAAATATTATTACAGATGCATAGAGAATTGGTCAGTTAACACGGCAGCATTTAGATGCTGTATTTTCTTATTCAATTTTGTGCACTTGAATATAAATATAAATTTTGTAAACTCGAATTTGTATTATTTGCAGCAAAAAAAAGCTTGAATCTTGAATATATTAAAATTCTTTTTTCCTCGAGCAGTAACTTATCTAATAAAAAAAACTTGAGAGAATATTCTCGGGTGTGTGTTTTTTTTGTAGGGCTAAAACACTTGAATGTTTTAATAAACTGGGGATAAATAAATGAATGAAGTTGTTGGAGAATAATCCCATTGACTCCTACACAACCTGACCTACTTACTTCCTAAGTTTTTTCTGGCGACTTTTTGCAAAGCCCATTAACAAATCTTGATTATAAGTTTCAGAAAATACTCATGCTTTTATTTGAGTCTGTGCTTTTCTCTGCATTTTCTTGACTCAGATTTCTGATAAATCATCCCTAATGAGCTCAGGTTTGTACTCTAGGGGGCAGATTTATCAAAGGTCGAGGTGAATTTTTGAAAGAAAAAAATTTGAATTTCGAGCTATTTTTTGTGTACCATGACTAGGGAATAGTCTATTTGAATTTGAAAAATTTTTGAATATCGAAATTTATCATTTACTGTCTCATTAAATATTTGATTTTGACCGATCACCATCCTGCCGAATTGCTGTTTTAGCCTATGGGGAACCTCCTAGAACCTATTTGGAGTCAATTGGTGGACTTTGAAAAATCAAAGTTTTGTTTTGGAAAAACTTCTAAATCGAATTCCATTGATTGCGCTATTAATTCCATTCGAACGATTCGAATTCGCCGAAAACTGACCTATTTGATAGAAAACAGACCTATTCAACAACAAAAAAACTAATGTTGAAAAAGGGGTATTTTGTCCCCTTAAGGAATCATTACAGCCTTGATTCTGATTTGTAACTCTGTGCCTTGATATCCTTGCAAAACATAGAATTTTAATTCTTGTTATATTAATTTATAATATACAGGTATGGGACCTGTTATCCAGAAATCTCCAAATTATTTAATGTATGTAAATATTTGAGCATTACATTTGGATTGGTTGAGCAAGCCTTCAGAACAAACGAATACTGTATTTTGGAGGTCCATTTGATGGAAGGTGCATGGTATGCTAAATAATGAATCATATTTTAAGAACTCCTAGGGGTATTTTAACAAAGAGTGTGGTTGAACATCGCCACAATCTGCTAAAGTGAAATTCCCCCACTCTCCATTCATTTCTATGGGATTTTGAAAGACGTACTGATCAGATGGCGAACTTTCACTTTCACCCATTGATAAATACTCTATTAAAACTCCCATAAATTCGAAATTTGACTATTCGAAATTTATTAATTAAACCACATTTTTAATATTCGGGGGAATTGAAATGACCCAAAAACTCAAATCCAAATTCGATTAAACTCGATTCCAGTATTTTCTAAAAAAAAAAAACTTAAATGTCAGGAAGGCTGCAAACATCTCCAAATTGATCCCTGCAGCTCTCCCATAGACTTAAACCGTAAATCATCAGGTTTTAGGTGGGGAATAGTCGAATTCTTAAAGGGCCACAGTATGATAAATCTCGAAAATGTAATTCGAATTTTTAAAAAAACTCGAATCGAGTTTGGATAACTCCCTAGTCGAATTTGACAATTTTGACCATAACAATTTTTTGAAAATTCGATTATTCAATTCGACCCTTGATAAATCTGCCACTTAATCTCACTTTTATAGTATTCACTACATGGCCTGACTAATTAACCTTTAAATTGTCTTTTTTTCTTTTCTTGTTCATGTTTCCCAAGGGAACTTATAACAAATTACCTGTAATGCCTATCGCTAAAAGCCAGCCGTGGAAGCCAAGCATTGTCAGTCTTGTTAGTCTTCCACCATACAGTTGTTAGCAAAGATAAAAAGCAGGAACAAGAGCAACATCTACTGGTCATAACTGATTTTGAAAAGAAAATCGTAGGGCAAAAAATACATATTTTCCGTGAATTAAGTGAAAGTGCAAACAGTAATTGTGCACAATCATTTTTTTTAAATTAAAATTAAAAAATGAAGCTTTTTTTGCTTTAAATAGTGCCTTTTAAAAAATGAAGCTTTTTTTGCTTTAAATAGTGCCTTTTCCAGTTTTTTCAGAACTTTTATTACATACAAAGAAAGAAAATGTGGTGCGGATGAATTTTTAAATACCTTTGTAAGTTTGAAAAATGTATTTTACATTAATTACATCAATTAGACTTTTGCAGTGCATAATATATTTATCAGTGAGTTATGCAATATGGATAGTTTTAAAAAGATTGTAGTGCTGAACAGGTAAAAATCTGTAATTTAAACTAAAATAACATGGCTGCTCAGGATCAAACTGACCCTTTAAACCCATACCCAATTCCAGGGCCTGATTGGGCCGGCGGGACACCGTGAAAAATCCCAGTGGGCCCCAGCTCTTTTGCTCTCCCTCCCTGACCCCGGTCACACTGACGTGCTGTAAAAGGTAAGTACACGCGTGTGGAGGTGTGTGTTGGTGGCAGAGAGAACTTTGTTGCTGGGGGCCCCCGGGGATGGTGTGGGGGGCCCTGAGGCTACAGGCACGGTGGGCCCTGTGCTCCCCAGTCCAGTGCTACCCAATTCTCACCAACATTCAAGGGCATTGAGGACAACCAAGTTGGGATATAACAGGCCACAGCTTTATTGACAAAATTGCTATTAAACTTAAAATTTTAATACATTTTAATATTAGTATACTAATAAATATATAACATATAGAAACACTATACAGTCCTCATAGAATGCCTGCCCACATGGAAAACACCAGAAACTGGGCTCCCTGCAGTGGGAGAGATGTGGGCAAATGGGAGTAGGCAACCAGAGTACCATCGTCCTGGAACCCTTGTCTGAGGAGGCCACATCAACCTTGGCACACTTGTGCTTAAAACTGGGGCATAGCCCCCACCTCTTGAAAGAATTCCTCTACAGCTGGGACAAAATAAAACAACCCCTTACTGAACTACCCCCCGACACTTATCCAGATAAATAGGGTGGGTGGGTTGGATGTTGCTTGTCTCCTGCTCACCACCAGAAAAGTCAGGTATTTCCTTTTCCAGCTTTCCCTTTATCCAACTGTCCCCATCCTACTAATCGTTTGCATCACCTTCCCCTCCTGCTGCCTTAACAATTAACCCTGCACTGTCCCACCTTTCCCATTCCTCTTTACCCTTTATAACACAGTCATAGCCCTTCCTTTTCAATAATTCCGAGCCCCGTTGTTTCAATTCTGGATTTTCCCAGATGCAATTCAATGAGAAAAACATCTCACTACCATCAAAACTCTATTATAGTCTACAGCAGGAGTCCCCAACCTTTTTCACCCTTGAGCAACATTCATCCAAATAGGGGCTGTAATTGGCTACTGGCAGCCCCTATGTAGACTGGCAGCATACAGGAGACTCTGTTTGGCAGTGCACCTGGTTTTTATACAACCAAAACTTGCCTCCAAGTGTAGAATTCAAAAATAAGCTCCTGCTTTGTGGCCACTGGGAGCAACATCCAAGGGGTTGGAGAGCAACATGTTACTCACAAGCTACTGGTTGGGGATCACTGGTCTACAGGAAAAAAATGGAACTGATTTAGGAGAAAACTGTTTTCTCCTCAAATTGAATGTCGCCCATAGGTTTTCATCTGATATAATATTTTCTCATGTAATTGATTCTGGCCCAATATATTAATTGGGTTATAAACCCAAAATGGTGATAAAGGGCACACTTGCTCAGTTCTTGGAAAACTGCTTTTAACTTTTAATGCAGCTGTGGCGCATTTATTATTAATTATTATTAATATGTATTAAGACACAAGAGTAAAAAAGTCCCTGCATTAAATCTCAACATATAAATTGTTGGCTGACTGTAGCATAAACATATAAGGCCAACTACGATAATGTTACTGAGGCTGGAGAGTGAAAGGATAATGGATATACATGAATTCAGAAATTAAATTGTAGAAGTAACGATCTACAAAAAAGTACATCATGAGGCAGAGACAGCTGGAAAATTGTAGTGATCTGGTGGGTCTAGATGACTGTGTCTAATCAAATACAATTGTGAATATAAATATACAAATATGTGCAACACAGATCAGGTTGGTAGTGCTGAACCTCCCCAGGGATATGTAAGACTGTTTCTGGGAAAAAATGTAAATCTGTGTTAAAGGGGTTGTAACTTTTAGGGGCAGATTTATTAAGGGTCGAAATTGGAAATTTGAATTTTCTAATGGTTTATTTGGTCAAGACTAACCACTTCAAATTGGGAATAATGCAACTCGATTCAAATTAGAATATTGAGATTTATCAAACCTTTACCCTGGGAATATTTTGAATTTGACTATTTGCATCCTAAAACCTTTCCGAGTTCATGTATAAGTCAATGGCAGAGGTCCAGTGACCCATATCTGTCTTCCTTCGGATAAAAAACTCAAATCGAGTTTAGTAGAATACTATTGAGTCGGTAAAATTCGTGCAAGTTTTAGATATCCGATTTTAATCTTAAATAACCTCCCAATCGAATTTCGAGTATAATCAAATTTATTAGAGTTAACAAAAACTCACATGAATTTGAAATTCGACCTTTAATAAATGGCCCTTTTAGTATGATGTAGAGAGTGATATTCTGAGACAATTTGCACTTGGCTTTTATTTTTTATTATTTGTTGGTTTTTGATTTATTCAGCAGCTCTCCAGTTTACAGTTTCAGCAATCTGGTTGCTAGGATCCAAATTACCCTAGCAACCATGCACTGATTTGAATAAGAGACTGGAATATAAATAGGAGAGGCCTGAATAGAAATATGAGTAATAAAAAGTAGCAATAACAATACCTTTGTAGGCCATTTGTTTTGTTGATGGGGTCAGTGACCCCCTATTTGAAAGCTGGAAAGAGTCAGAAGAAAAAAGTAAATAAATAAAAACTATAAATAATGAAAACCAATTGAAAAGTTGCTTAAAATTGGCAATTCTGGAACATACTAAAAATGTAATTAAAGGGGAACCACTCCTTTAAATGGTTTATAGTACAAACTGCCTATTCACCGTCACCTTTTCTGTACAGGTTATGGACATACAGGGGACCAGAAAAAAATTATGTAAAATCCAGGAAAATGTAAAATCAGGGAAATGTACTATGCATAATATATAGGTGGGACCACAAAACAACAACGTAAAATGAGGGAAAACTTAAAATCAGGGGATGTAAAATTGGGGTTCTTCTGTACTTGGAAGACTTTTCCTTTCTAAATTCTGCTTAAAATAAGGAATATTTAAAGATCCAGCTATAAATTAAACCCATGTATGGCTTATTATGGCTCAGCACACCCCCATAACATCAGATCCCATCCATATATGTAACTGCAAGTATTCAAGGAAGAAATTCAAGCTGTGCCCTTTTACCTAATATTTTAAGTTAAAAGCGGAAGGCAGGCAATACATAGAAATGGGAATATTATCCATTTAAGGTCAAAGGGTTTATCAACATAAGAAAAACAACTGCCTCCAATAACAACATACAGTGAAGACCAGAGCCTGCACTCTGAGTTCCAGTGTTCCCGGTGCTATTTCCAGAAATGGTGCTATTTCCAGCATCTCTATTGGCTATTCTGGGTATGATGGTAAAGTTGATTATGGTGCTATTTCCAGCATCTCTATTGGCTATTCTGGGTATGATGGTAAAGTTGATTATGGTGCTATTTCCAGCATCTCTATTGGCTATTCTGGGTATGGTGGTAAAGTTGATTATTGGCTTTCTGGTAGTGGTTCTAGAGATACTGCTTTGTGCCTTGGTGCAGTAGATCGTAAGGCTTTTTCTCGAGTCCAAGTTCACAGAGAGATTTCCGAATTGACAGAGACTTTCTGAAGCGCAACCACGTAATGTCCTGTACGATATGCCATCTGAAGAACAAACCAGAGTCATTTCATCTCCGAATAATAATTAGCATTTTTTTTAGAATCAGAATGAATCCCAAGGCTTCGGAACTAGCGGTCACCATTGTAGCATGTAGCCTGCAGCTTTGAGATAGCGTAGGGCAATCCCTATTGTGATGTTAAAAGCTGAACCCTATCTGCCCACATTGAGTTAGAACCCATACTCAATTCTGAGAAAGAAGTGCCTTATTTTATGGTTGTAGGTGTACTTCCCCTTGAAAACTAGTTACAGAATCAGAGGGGCTTATTTACAAGCCATGGAATGTCCAAATGAATGTAGTAGGGCAGAAAAGGAAATATTAAAAAGTTGCTTGAAGTGAGACCACGGTCCTTTTGCCTAAGCCATATATCAAATAATATATAAAGAGAATGTATAATTTGTGAACATCATAGCTGAACAAGTGCAACTACCCATAGAAACCAATTCTCTAAACTGTAGAACTTCCAAAACTGATTGCCGATTGGTTGTTATGGGCAACTTACTGTCTAAGGGAAATATCGAGGCAGTCCTCGCCCATAAAAATAAATACAAATATACAAGTAAATACTAATAACTTCTTACCTGAAATGGACTGCGAAAAACAGAAGCTTTCGTCGCCAGTGCATTCCATTTCTTTCAAAGCGGAGCATAAAGGATCCTTTTTTGATTCACAGGTTGGGCAGACCAATCCATTAACTGTCTTGTTATCTGGTGGCAAATTTACTGGGGTCCAAAAGAACATACAGTTCACATTTTGTTTTTGCCCATAAAATAATAAATAAACATAATGTACATTTTAAGATTAACACACTACTGGACACCATGTTTTACTCCCTTGACTGATCTCCAAGTACGTCATTAGCCGTCCAACCATTACTGGAGCTTCCAGCAGGTGGTGATATGTCTCATTGGCTATCTAGCTGGCTGCAAGGAGGGTGGGTAAAAGGGGGTATTGGCGAGTTGGAATAGAGATGCATGCCATTATAAGGACAACCATCAGCTGTTTTAGAAGAGCTCAAATGAAACAGAAAGGAAGGAGAGAGAAATGAGGTAGCAAATCCGTCAGTTCTAAATTTGTCATGATACCTACCCTTGAAGACTGAACCGCTATTAATTAGAGCAGGGATCCCCAACCTTTTGAACCCGTGAGCAACATTCAGAATTAAAAGGAGTTGGGGAGCAACACTAGCATGAAAAATGTTCTTGGGGTGCCAAATAAGGGCTCTGATTGGCCATTTAGTAGCCCTTATGTGGATTGTCAACCTACATTGAGGCTTTGTTTGACAGTGCACCTGTTTTTTATACAACCAAAACTTGCCTCCAAGTCTGGAATTCAAAAATAAGCTCCTGCTATGAGGCCACTGGGAGCAACATCCAAGGGGTTGGAAAGCAACATGTTGCTCATGAGCTACTGGTTGGGGACCACTGAATTAGAGCATAACCCTCCCAAAATCATCTGGAAAATAAAATTCTGCCATCAGTTGTCCACCACTTACCCAGAGTCACAAAGTTGGTTGGGATTCAGTTTCCCAGAATATTAAATAGAGAATTTGGCACAATCCTGGATTAGGTGCATCCCTAATTCCATATAGTGAAGAAGTAGGATGGCAAAAAAGTAGGATTGCTAAAACATAAGTGCTATATTTAGATCTCAAACACAACGTTTCGGAGGTACAACCTCCTTTATCAAGTGTTCTGAAGTCGAGATACTATATTTATTTTTATTATGTTTATTTCACAGTTATAGAGAAAATCATGGGAATACACAGACACTAATATGGAATTTTACAGATACAGGTATGGGGCCTATTATCCAGAATCCTCTGGACCTGGGGTTTTCCGGATAACGGATCTTTCTGTAATTTGGATCTTCATGCCTTAAGTCTACTAGAAATTCATTTAAACATTAAATAAACCCAACAGGCTGGTTTTGCTTCCAATAAGGATTAATTATATCTTAGTTGGGATCAGGTACAAGCCACTGTTTTATTATTACAGAGAAAAAGAAAAAAAATTAAAAAAATTTGGATTATTTGGATAAAATGGAGTCTATGGGAGACAGCCATTCCTTAATTCGGAGCTTTCTGGATATCAGGTTTCCGGATAAGGGATCCTATACGTATATCACACAGAGACATTTACATGCACGGTTTGTCACTATTCAGGTATTGTAATTGTAATGATATAATATGAAGTAATACTATGCGCCACCTTGCAGAGGTTAATATGCAAATGCACATTGTGATGTCACGTAATTAGTAAGGCGGAGCACTTCACCTTTGTACCTTATATACCTGTAGATTGAATTACATGTTTGAGAACACTTGATAAAGGAGATTGTACCTCGGAAACGTTGTGTTTGAGATCCAAATAAAGCACTTATGTTTTAGCACAATTGCATTCTACTTCTTCACTATATGGAATAAGGGAACCAAGTCAAGCAGCAAGGTTTCTGGATAGAGCACCACCACCATACAGCCATAGTCTTTTAAACTCTTGTATGCTACTATGTGCATCCCTAGTTTGGAGCTAAATCTAGAGTGATTGGCCTGGAGGTAGAGCAACTGCCTAGAATTAAAGAAGATGAAATGTTTGGGGTAATGCTAAATATTGCCTACATTCATGCACTTAATATTTTTTGTGTGGTTCATCTATGGGTTTCTAGTTCTTCCCAAATATCCCAGTGTTAACATCATCCTCAATAGCCAAGGAGCATTTGGTTGATGCATCCTGAAACAAAAAAACTTTCTAAATACAAATTATTAAAAATTCTGCAATGTTTCTGAAATAATCAAGTTTATGTTCACTATTCCTCTCTCAGCATCTGTTTCTCTTCATTATGTCTTCATGCAGCAGTTGGGTGTCAGATATTTAATGACAGTTAGAGCCAATATATCTTATCTTCCTTTCCTAGCAGATGTGTTAGAGCTCATTCAAATAACTGATTCCAGTACAAACAAAACTTAACAAAATAACTGCCTTTTGCACAAATCCTGCATGTAGAGAGACATGATGTCTGGTGATTTTAATAGAGTGAGCTCTAATACATCTTCTAGGGAAAAGGGAACCCCCCTCCCCCGTATAAGATATATTGGATCATTCATCTGACACCCAACTCCTGAATGAAGATAGTAACAGAGAGACAACGAGGAGAAACAGATGCTGAGAGAGGGATAGTGGAGATAAACTTGATTATTTCAGAAACGATGCAGAATTTAGAAATTGTATTTAGAAAGTTTCTTATTTCAGTATGATGAAGCTTTTATTAAATTTTCATTTTTGTGATAGTTCCCCTTTAACTTTTAATTCAGCAGCTCTACAGTTTGCAGTTTAAGCAATCTAGTTGTTAGGGTAAAATTTACCCTAGCAACATTCACTCGTTTGAATAAGAGATTGGAATTTAAATAAGAGAGGCGTGAAAAGAAAGATGAGTAAATAAAAAGTTACAGAGTTAATAAAAAGTAACAATGACAATACATTTGTAGCCTTACAGAGCATTTGTTTTAGATGGGGTCAGTGACCCCCATTTGAGAGCTGGAAAGAGTCAGAAGAAAAGGCCAAACAATACAGAAACTATAGACAATAAAAAATTAAGGCCAATTGAAAGGTTGCATAGAATTCTTTAACATACAAAAAGTTAACTTAAAGGTAATTGACCCCTTTAATAAATGAGCCCCCGTGTGAGTATTAGTGTAGCACTTACATGCGGGTGTTTGTGGAGTGCACTTGCCATTGTGACAACAGGAGATGATCTGTGAGGTTTTAACTCCACCAGATGTAAATGTTGCTGATTTGTTACAGTCACTTTTTTGAAAACAGGATCCTATAACATCAGGGTGTAATTCCCCTGCAAGAGACAAACGGAAGGAGAATTTTGTAACCTGGCATCTTTATAATTAATTAAATTTAGCAAGAACCCCTTTAAAGCCATGAGATACTTGGTTTTGGAAACTGCTTGTGAATTTGTTTTTTTTTTTTTGGTTCCATTTTGTTTTCCTGGCATTCTCTATAGAACATCACTGTCAGTCTGCACTGGATAATTCCATGCCTGAAACAGGTTGAGTGTCCTGTCCTGAATATTGTGTCCTGTCCTGAATATTGGTGCTACTGTCTGTAGCATTTAAGAGAGAACTCTTGTATTAAAGTGCTAGTTAGGACATCCGTGGGGAATACACAAAGCTTTTCCTGCATAAGTATTGTCCAGCTTGGGTCTATGCTGAAAAGAAATAAAGCAGATTTAACAATCTTTAATTGTTATAGTGTGAAGTTACTGAGCCCCACAAAAGTTCCATCAAGCAAAAACTCCTTGAAGGTTCCATCAAGCAAAAACTCCTTGAAGGTTCCATCAAGCAAAAACTTCTTGAAGGTTCCATCAAGCAAAAACTCCTTGAAGGTTCCATCAAGCAAAAACTTCTTGAAGGTTCCATCAAGCAAACACTCCTTGAAGGTTCCATTAAGCAAAAACTCCTTGAAGGTTCCATCAAGAAAATACTCCTTGAAGGTTCCATCAAGCAAAAACTCCTTGAAGGTTCCATCAAGCAAAAACTCCTTGAATGTTCCATCAAGCAAAAACTCCTTGAAGGTTCCATCAAGCAAAAACTCCTTGAAGGTTCCATCAAGCAAAAACTTCTCGAAGGTTCCATCAAGCAAAAACTCCTTGAAGGTTCCATCAAGCAAAAACTTCTTGAAGGTTCCATCAAGCAAAAACTTCTTGAAGGTTCCATCAAGCAAAAACTCATTGAAGGTTCTCTTCTCTCTATCAGTTAAGATCCCCACACCAGGAAAGTCTTTTGTAATTTTAAGGCGTGGGGCCAAGAAAATTGTGTGGGACTCCATTAGCCCGTGCTACCAATAGCATACTTTTACTTTAATGAGTTGTAATTGAGGGGTCACAAGTTGGGTGGCTGTGTTACTGTCACCATCTTGCTCTTCTATGATCATCTAATTCTATAATCCCCATTTTGCCCCATAATTCCCCATTTTTTACCATGTTCTCCTGCTATCAATTGTTTACCCTGCTGGCACCATCTTGCCCTATTGTCCACATCCTACACATCGGTTGCAACCTTTCTCTTCTATTCATATAGTCACCCTTATATACCTAGAAACAAGTGATGTGTGGGTCGGGTAAAACCCGCACCCAAACTGAACCCGCCCCCTCCCTCCACCCGTGCCCGACCAAGCCCGACTTCTGGCTTCCATTAATAAACCTGCACAGTCCCCCCCGGTGATGTCACAAAAGGGGCGGGGTAAGCAGGTGCATGTCTATGACAAAGGAAGTCGGAAGCTGTCAGTGAAACCCGGACCCACCCGCCACCTACAAATGGGGGTGCAAGGTCATCCCGAACCCAACCGACCCGCAGGGTATCTGGCTGGCCCACATATAACTACTAGAATGGTTAATCAGTATTGTCCTCAACATAAGCAGCACTCTGGGGTCACCCTTATTCAAACCCAATAAGACAAATCTGCCTCAAGGCAAATCACTAATCAACCTTACGTTTTTTGTGACTTTTTTCATGGATTTCTTGTTTGTCGTCTCCTTATTAAACATGAAATACCAATCACCACTAAACGTACTGAAACAGTTATCAGTCTCTGTTGCTAAATATAAACACGGTTCAGTATTCATAAAGTTGTGAATTAATTATTTTTAAATGGATACATGATCCTGGAAGACTTGTACTAGCATGGAAATGGCATGATATAGCAACCTCCCAGCTAAAACATACACATGTCAACATACCATTGGATTGTAGGAATAAAGAACCACAGACCCTTCCTTCAGGACACTGCATGGGTTTTTCTTTGCAAAACTTATCATTTTTACCATCACAAGGTACACAGGAAAAAGAATAACCTGTAAAATAAAAGGCAGTAGATGAGATGAATTTATACAGTAACTACCATGCTGCTTGCTTCAGATAAGATATTCTATTGAATTCCAGCAGTGGTAAGACAGTTGAACCATTTTACTAACAGGACATTTCAGTCAACCACAAATAGACTAGAGGACTACTTCCGACTGGGGCCACTGGGATATTATTTAATAACATTAAAAAGGGTTATTTAATCTGTAAGGGTACAATCCAATATGCAAACTAAAACTGGTTGATTACTGATCACACAAATCATTAGTTGGCCACTGACTGGACTACAGTGTAACGACTGGTGCTGTTCCGAGTTCTGGATGGCGGGACAGTGGCACACGGGGTTGCTTCTCGCTAAAGCTAACCTCAGACAGAAACAATCCTGCAAGCTGCTTTCCTGTTGTCCAGAATTTGGGTAGTGATCATGGGTTCCAAGTAATGCAGCCATTGCCATTTACAGATTTGTGCAATCAGTAATCAAGGTAGTCCTGGGAATATATATTCAGCAAGTTCTTCTAAAGGTGGCCATAGACGTAACACTTACGATCTATATTTGGAAAAAATGTTTCCAAGAAAGATAGTTTCTTTTCAATACACTTGTAGAGATGAATGGTCAGATATAGTATACAGATAGAAACAATAGAATTCTACCTGTATCTGACAAATTCACACTAACAATGGCCAATGTTTGGGTGCCTTCAAATGCACCCAACCAAAATTTTCCATCCAGCCCGATCGACCACCCGACCGATATCCAAATCTTCTGCCAATCGTTTCGTACGATATTATCTGTGCATCTATGGCCACCTTAACAGCCCCTTTTAAACAACTCCTTTCACTACAGGGGGCTGCCAGGCTTTAATGCTTCCAATTCCCATCACTCCCAACATATTTTCAGGTTGAAGAGAGAGAGATGGTCAAGCAGTTGTAGCTATAGATTAAAGAGAAAAGTCAATGACCAAATTAGACAAGGAGATACATCTACATATTCTAGAGACACTCTTTTATGAGCAAAAACCAAATCAAGATGCATTTGAGAAAGATGTACAACATGAGGACAAAGACAGAATCACCGTATAAGTGGTCAGGTAGTTGTACTGTAGCTTCGATAAAAGAGCAAGTCAATGGGGTAGATTCACTAAAGGACGAAATGGCTAATACTATGGATAATTTGCCAGCGTTGCCACCTTCAGGGACATCCAAGACAATTGGAGAAACCGCACACCTCACAAAACCCAAGCAGCGTGTCCTGGTGGCAGGGGAATCGGCAACCTCCCGACCAAGGTATGTAGAAGAATCATCGGCACACAGGAATTCAGTTAGCAGGGCAAGCCCTTGCAATTTTATTAATGCAGTACAACGTTTCGGGCATGTCCCTTTGTCAAGCATGCTGCTACGTACCTTCAGGGACATCACCAATTCATTAACAAATAAGCGAAAGAGACATCGCTACTGTTCATTCGCACTCTTTCGCCAGGCAACTTTTCACTCTGGCGAAAGGTCGTTACTCCGCAAATTCAGTTAATTGCGGATTTTACTGAACGTTACCTCTTTCGCCAGAGTTGACTTTGCCACCTCAGACCAGACAAAGTCCTAAAAAGCATCCAGATCTCCCTCAGTCTTCTGTCACTTACATCATATCCTGTGAGCCGAAAATGCATTAAAGTTCCAGAAACGCTGGCGACTTTTCCTTTTTTGAATTGCCTGCAAAAGTCCTAACATACTGGTTTTCTCCAGACATTTCTTAACATATGGAACATTCATTTTACAGTGGGCTCATGTGTAGGGAATTATATTAACTCTCGTGTCTTTATTAAGGTTCCCTGGACATTTGTAATAAAAAGTGGTAACTTCAAGCATTTGCACCAACATTTATAATAAAGACCTCCATACAACTTTAAATTACTCGCCCTATGCAAATTGACCTAAGTGCAAGATCACTAGCGAATTTTCGCTAGGCACAAGCGAACGCTATCACATCTTTGCTAAGAAATGCTCTCACTGCCGAAGTAACACTAACAAAAACTCACCAGCGTTCAGTGCCCAGGACGAAACTTCGCACATTAGTAAATTGACGTAGTCATAGCACATTTGCGCCTGGCGAGCTGTATGAAACTGACGCTGGCGAAAATTTGCCCGTTAGTGAATCTACCCCAATGACCGAATTAGACAAGCAGATATTCTGGAAAGAGACAGCACTGCTTTGATGAGCACAAAACCAAATCAAGATGCAGTGAGAAAAATAAAGACAAAGATATAATCACCTTATAAGTGTTTCCAGTTGGGTAAGAGCTAGAAACCTTCTTAGAGCTGATGCTCCATGCATGCATCCATGTATAAGTTACAGGGTGCACATTTTGTAAATGGTACCAATGGTCTCTAAATGAAATACATCTTATCCCACGGCTGGATCAATACTACCCTACATTCTTACCTGTAGATACAAGAGCTGAGAGCACGCACAGAAATCCCACCATGGGAGTCATTGTTGACCGTCCACAAAATACACTTTTAGAGGGTGAGATGATTCCAGTTCAGAGACTTCCTTTTATATTTAACAAGGCTTCTGGGAGGAGACAACTGGTGTCTTAGTCAGATCGAGTCATTACAAATATTTTCCTGCAACTGTATGTTTGGGTGGAACCAACAATAACAACATTTGCAACAGTTTGAGGTTCCACGCAATCAGGCAGCCTACAATTATTTGTTGAATTCCTAAATCATTTCTACTTCCTCCCCTGATCTCAGATTTGGTAGATTTAAATTCTGATTAAATATATGTTGGGGCAATTCAATTCTGATCGAAATTGTCAGAACAGAGAGAAAAACAGCAGTTTCAGAAGAGAAAGACGCCCGTAGCAGATGATTTAGCGGAGAAAACCCTCTACTAACACATGAGCAATTACAGTACAGGTATGGGATCCGTTATCTGGAAACCCGTTATCCAGAATGACATTTCCTATATACTCCATTTCATCCAAATTTTTTAAAAGAATTTCCTTTTTTTTTTTTAAATTTCTTTATTTTCAGTTTTTCAACAGGGGTACAAAACAAAAAAGGGGAAATAAAAGGGTGAAATAATTTACACTTGCATTTAACCACGCATATAATATATATACTGCAATGACTCATACCCATCCTTTTATTTACCTTTTAATCTGTCTCTGAAAGATCCTCCATAAATCTATGCCAAGGAAGCCAAGTTCTCCAATATTTCTTACTTGTGTTATGATATAAATGTGTTAGCTCTTCTAATATACTTATTTCCTTCACAGCTTTGAGCCATTCCCTATAAGTCGGAGGTTTTTCTGATTTCCAGTTCCTCGGGATTAAGGATTTTGCGGTCTGGATTAACTGAAAGGTAAGAGGGTCTTCCAGCATAGTTTGTTAATGTTGAATAATATCAAGGCACAATCCGCCCTCTGAATTCTTATCCCAGAGATTTTATATATACATTCCAAAATCTGACTCCAGTAACCATCCAGGTCCGGGCATGATATCCAAATATGTGTATGATTCCCCTCCCCTGTTTTACATCTCCAGCATCTATTTGATGTTTGTGGGAACATTTTTTTAAGTTTACTTGGGGTATAATGCCATTTTGTTATCAATTTATATATGGCTTCTTTTGTTTTTGATACATTAGTCATCTTATTACTGTGTTTAAATATCTTGGCCCATTCCTGATCTGAAAAGTTTGTACCCAGTTCCCTCTCCCATTCACGGCTAAAAGGATAAAATTTATGTTCTTCTCGAATTGTTAACATGTTATAAATTGTTGAAAGGGGTTTTTCAATCTCCGCTTCCATCTCCATGACCTGTTCCCATTGAGTTAAAGGTCTTTCCCATTTATTCTTGTCTAGCCTACTTATATAATGTGATAATTGGTTATATCTCCATTGATCTCCTATATGGGTTCCCCACCTTTCTTGGATCTCTAACAGGGGGATCATTTTGCCCATGATAATAAATTCCCTCATTCTGGTCAATTTGTTATCTCGTCTACCCCACCTCTCAAAGGCTCCTTTTTCCATACTAGGAGGGAAATTCTGGTTATCTAACAGTGGTTGTAAGACATATGGTGTTTCTATCATCTTCATAAGGTGTTTATTTTTGTGCCATGTTTTAAGGGTGGGGGTAATTAGTATATGTGGATCTTGTTCTTTCTGCTTCCTTGCCCCCTTTTCTTCCCAGAGTGCGCATTCTAATGGGTACTTGCCCCATCCCTCTTCTAGGCCACACCAATCTTTTTTTTCGCCCTTCCTTACCCAGCATAGTATCCTCACCAAATGTATCGCTACATAGTACAAATATGGGTCTGGTACTCTCAATGTCCTTTTTCTGTGTAATAATAAAACAGTCGCTTGTACTTGATCCCAACTAAGATATAATTAATCCTTATTGGAAGCAAAACCAGCCTATTGGGTTTATTTAACATTTCCATGATTTTCTAGTAGACTTAAGGTATGAAGATCCAAATTATGGAAAGAGCCTTTATCTGGAAAACCTGAGGTCTAGGGATGGGCGAATTTGACCTGTTTCGTTTTGCCAAAATGTCGCTGCCGCCCATTAAAGTCTATGGGCGTCAAAACCATTTTGTCGCGCGGCGAAATTTTGTTTTGACGTGCGTTTTTTTTTTTGTTTGAACAAGGCGAAAAAATTTGCCCATCCCTACTGAGGTCCCAAGCATTCTGGATAACAGGTCCCATACCTGTAACTTGTTTTTTGGAAACTCATAGATCTTGTAGTGGAAACTGCCAGCTGCCCTTCTTAATACCAAAGATTTACTAAAGGAGAGAAGTGGCAAACACTGGCGACAATTCGCCAGCGTTTCTGCCCGCAGGGACTTCACCGATTTACTAACGGGCACAGACATCACTTCGCTAGTGAAACAGACAGACGCTAGCGGTGATTCACACTCTATCGCCAGGCAAATTTTAGCTCTGGCAAATAGGCGTTACTCCGCCTATTCACTAAAATTTACTAAACGTTACCTCTTTCACCAGACTTGCCTTCGCCAGCTCAGACCAGAAGTGCAATGGAGTGCATAGATCTTCCTCAATCTTCAGTTAATTACATCATATTTTCTGAGTGGAAAAACTTCTAAGTGCAAAAAACACCATACATTTTCTAACATATGGAACATTATTTTACAGTGGGCTCACTCTATTGAATTTATTAAGGTTCCCTGGACATGTCTACTTATCAGTGTAAATGTAATGTATTTGATGCAACTTGTAACATAAAGACGCCCATTTAACTTTAACTTTCCCGCCGTATGCAAATTAGCCTGAGCGCAAGACCTCTAACAGATTTGCGCTAAGCAGAATTGAACGCTAGCGCATTTACACTTTAATTTGCTCGCATTGTCGAAGTTACTAACGCTAGCAAATATTCGGCAGCATCCATTGGCCAGGACGAAACTTTTTAGTAATTTAGCGTTTTCCAGGTGAATTTTCGCCTGCCAAGGTACTGCGATGGGTATGAAGCCATCGCTGCCTATTTTTTGCCGCTTAGTAAATTTACCCCTACGTTTGGTGAAAAATTAATTACAAGTTCATGAAAATATTCATACTACTATATATACCACTTAACTATTACATTGTTAATATTAAGTCCATTTTGGTTCACAGATACTTTAATATAGCACTTGGTTTGTCCACACGGATTCCTAAAAACCAAATCGGTTACAACTGCTTATGTGCATTGACCCAAATGATCACTATAGGACCACTATTTCAGCCTCTGCACATAAGGAGATGTAAACTATTTTTGAGATGTATACTGTTTTTGTACACCGGCTTTTTTTTTTAGATTCTCTTTGTTTTCTTGAAAGGGACACAAATGTGGGCTGACAGAAATTATTTAATATTTGACCTCAGGGATGATGTTCCAGTTCAAAATGTTCCTTACATGAGGTGCAGTTTAATGAGAGTTGCTGTGATATTAATTGGAAAAACCATGACAAATGTGAGGAACTCAAATACACTATGGGGCAGATTTATCAAAGTTCGAGGTGAATTTTCAAATGGAAAAATTCGAATTTCGAGCTATTTTTTGTGTATTTCGACTAGGGAATAGTCCTATTCAATTTGAATTTGAAAAAAAATGCAAAAATTCAAATATCTAAATTCATAATGTACTGTCTCTTTAAAATTTTGTCTTTGACCATTCCCCATCTAAAACCTGCCGAATTGCTGTTTTAGCCTATGGGAGTCCTCCTAGAACCTATTTGGAGTCAATTGGTGGACTTTGAAAAATCGTAGTTTTTTTTAAAAAAAAACTTCTAATCAAATTCGATCAAATGCACTATTAATTTGATTCAAAGATTTGAATTTGGCTGAATATGGACCTGTTCAATTGAAAATTGACCTATCTGACCCAAAAAAAAATTTGACTTAATTTCAGTTGGTCTTTTGGAATTAGAATTTTGACGTTTTTTCAATTCGAAATTCGACCCTTGATAAATATGCCCCCAAGTGAAGATGCTGTACCATCAACAGATGACAACACAAAGAGAAGTCAAAAATGTTTCTGTGCAATATACAGATATCCGTATTGGGGGGTATATCATTTATAGCTTACTTTCTTTCTTCTTAGGAGTATTCTTTCCTGTATGGTCAAAAGTAGGGATGTAGCGAACTGTTCGCCGGCGAACTAGTTCGCGCGAACTTCGACTGTTCGCGTCCGCCGAATGTTCGCGAACGTCGCGCGACGTTCGCCAATTGGTGTTCGCGTTCGATTCGAAGTAAAATTTCGTTCGACCATTCGACCATTCGACCATTCGATCGCTAAAATCGAACGATTTCCGTTCGTTCGAACGATTATAAGCATTCGATTGAATTAAAATCATTCGATCGAATAGCTTCGATCGTTCGATTCGAACGAAAATCCTTCGATCGTACGAATAAAATCCTTCGATCGTTCGATCGAACGATTTTATCGAGCGTTCGAAGTTCGCGAACTGTTCGCGAACTGTTCGCTTTTTTGCCGGTGTTCGCGAACGGCGTTCGCGAACACATCGGCGGCGGTTCGCTACATCACTAGTCAAAAGTCTCTGAAAGTAATAGGCTTATTTATCAAAAATGGAATTAATGAGGTTTTGGAGTTTTTTTTCTACTTCTAATAAATTCACAATTTAAAAAACTTTTTCAGGACACACCTGGGATTTATTTTACCCCAAGGATGGAAAAAGTCTGAATCTGAAAATACTCCATCCCAGACCTGCCGAGGTTGTATATAAGTCAATGGGAGAGATTCCTATCCTATTTGGAAGTTTCTGTGGTCTGCACTGGAATTAGCCCGAAATTCCGACTATTTCGGGCACAAATCCCAAAAAACAGACTTTTAGCCCAAAAACAATTGAGCGTTTAGGGAAAAAGTTCCAAAAAAATCATACAATTCGGATTTTATCAAGTTTTTATCCAATCAGATCAAATTGTGTTTTTTTTTTATAAGAAATAAGGTCCGATCGTGTATTCTAGTTTGGTCTGACTTTTTTTTATTTAAATACTCTGAAAATTTGGATTTTTTATAAATAAGGCCCCTGATGTGATTATTCATCAGAACCATGATATGTGTGGTTACAACTTCCTTAAGATATCTATTCAAGAGAACCTGTGAATCATGTAGTGTGTGGTCAGATGTTCCATGAAGTTTGTATTAATGAGAAGTTTAAGGTCCCTGTTGATGATGAAGAAGTTGTCTGTGTAATATTTTTATTACCTCGAGCTGATAAACATGGGCATGTTCTGTCTTTAAGTTTGGCTCTAGTCAGTCATATAGTTGTGAATAAAATCTATTTGCTAAAAACAACTAAAAAAAAGAGTTTGGAAGGTGAACAACCACTTTAAAAACCATGGTGCTCTAAAATACTAAAACCACACTTGAAAATAACAATCCCTTGCTAATAATCAGAGGCCTATTTATGAAAAGTAAAACAAAATGGTTCTATATTTTATCATATTCTATTTGATGTATTTTTGGGGAATGCTTGAAAAAGTTTTCCACTGCAAGAGTGCAATGTTTATTGTTGAAATGGAAACTAAGTTAGGGGGGCCTATTTACTAACAATCGAATTTAGATTTTTTTCCATGAATATCTAGAAATTCGTTTTTTCTTTATTTCTGTAAAACTCTAAAAATTAAAGATTTATGGTTAAGGTTTTTTTTTTTTATCAAAGGTTGAATTTATCTGAATTTTTTTTTTACTATAATAAATTCAAATGTCCTTACAACTCGAATGGCAGGTTACTTATGAAAAAACTTGAATGTCTAATATTCGAACGAATAGTCCCGACCTGAAAATTCTACTTGAATTAGAATCGAGTTTTCCTCGGAAAAAAACTCAAATGTCAGAAAGGCAATTAAGATTCAAATGGACCTCTGCCATTGACTTGTAAATGAACTTGGCATGTTTTAAGTGGCAAATATTAGAATTAGAACTTCCATGGCCAAGGGGGTGATAAAGCTCCCATTCGAATTTACAATCAAGTTGAAAAATGGGAAAATTCAAATTCCAATTTACCAGTCGAACATTAATAACTCTGCTCCTGTAAAAAACACAAAAAAACTCTAATATAAAAATTTGCCAGGTAAAAGATTTCAAGGTCCTATAGAAGTCAAAGAGAGCTGCACTGAGCTTTTCTAATTTTTTTTTTTTTTGCTAGGAAATGTCCAAAATTTCAGCACTCTTCATTCCTGCTGAAACTGATACATTTATTCAAAAGCGACTGTGCTCACATTGTCTTGCCTAAATATAATGCTCATTTTTTTTTATTGACAGCAGTTTTATCCTTTACTTAAAAAAGTTATAAATATGAATGTCTAGGAATGTTCTCAGTATTTTTTATTTGTTGCTTGTTATTTATTTAATATAAAAACAGCTGAAGAAATGTTTTCTGGATCGGGTACAGAGGGCGGTTGTTAATGGGACATTCTCTACTTGGAGTAAAGTTCTTAGTGGGGTCCCTCAGGGCTCAGTATTGTGTCCACAATCTTGACAAACTGGCAATCTGGGCAGCTAAGTGGCAAATGAGATTCAATGTTGATAAATATAAAGTCATGCACCTGGGATGTAAAAATATCCACTTATACCCTTAATGGGACTGCACTAGGCAAATCCATTATGGAAAAGGACCTTGGAGTCCTTGTAGATGATAAACTTGGCTGTAGCAAGCAATGCCAGTCAGCAGCATCAAGGGCAAATAAGGTCTTGAGTTGTATTAAATGGGGCATAGAGTCAAGGGAGGAGGGGGTCATTCTTCCACTGTATAGAGCACTTGTAAGGCCCCATCTAGAATATGCCGTACAGTTTTGGTCTCCATCACTCAAACAGGACATTATTGTATTAGAGAGGGTACAGAGAAGGGCAACTAAGCTGGTAAAGGGAAAATCTTAGCTATGACGAAAGACTGGCCAAATTGGGGATGTTCACGCTGGAGAAGAGGCGCTTAAGGGGTGATATGATGACTATGTATAAATATATAAGGGGATCATATAATAATCTCTCTAATGATTTATTTACCAGTAGGTCTTTCCAGCTGACACAAGGTCACCCATTCCGATTAGAAGAAAAGAGGTTCCAGCTAAATATTGGGAAGGGGTTTGTTACAGTGAGAGCTGTGAAGATGTGGAATTGTCTCGCTGAATCAGTGGTACAGGCTGATACATTAGATAGGTATAAGAAGGGGTTGGATGGTGTTGAGCAAGTGAAGGAATACAGTGATATGGGAAATAGCTCATATTTAGGGATGGGCGAATTTGACCTGTTTCGTTTCACCAAAAATTCGCTGCCGGCAAAATGTCGCCAATTTTTTTGTTGCGCGACAATTTTTTTTTTGATGCGTGTCTTTTTTTATTTTTTGACGCACGACGCCATACAAATCTATGGGCTTTATTTCCACGGTGAAACAAGGGAGAAAAATTCCCTTCCCTACTCATAGTCCAAGTTGATCCAGGGACTGGTCCCATTGCATTTTGGAGTCAGGAAGGAATTTTTCCCCCTCTGAGGCAAATTGGAGAGGCTTCAGATGGGTTTTTTCATTGCCTTCCTCTGGATCAACTGGCAGTTAGGCAGGTTAAAAAAAGTAAAAAGGGCGAACTTGATGGACGTGTGTCTTTTTTCAACCTAACTTACTATATTACTATGTTACAAGGTACCCATATATTTTAATGGAAATAAAGCAAGTTGAGATTTCTTTGTAAACCTTTATTAATTAATTCTCAAGTAAGAAATTCTAGCAAATAATAATGTGCTTTTTTGATTGCGATTAATCTTGCCAACTTTGAGCTCCTGGATGAACCATCACAGACAAAATCAAGACCAAATCACGTGATACACCAGTGGGGCAACATTTCTGCAGTCAAAATCACAGTCTTCAGGACCTGCAGGTCTTAGTTCTAAAAGGGAACTTTAAAACTGAACGGGAAAGGAAGATTTATGAATACAAATGTATGGAGTTATTTGACACATTAAGACAGGGCCTTAATTTAGGGTCAGGTTTCATGTGAAACTATGTGACCTGACTGAATCCAGAATCCTGGACTATTTACAACCCACCCTAATTCATTGTATTATCTCTACAATTGATCTCTATCTATCTGTAGGGATCGGCAAATTTGACCCGTTTTGTTTTGCCCAAAAATTTGCCATCAGCCATTAAAGTCTATGAGCGTTGGAAAAATGTAATTTTGGACGCTTGTCATTTTTTTTGACGCACAACGCCATACAAGTCTATGGGCATCATTTCCATGGCGAAACAAGGCGAAAAAATTCGCCCATCCCTATCTACTGTATCTGTAACTTCCTAATTTATTGCCAATGAATCCCTTTCACTGATCTAACAGTAGATATGCTGTGCCTTTCTAGCTTTTATTTGTATTTTGCCTGACCAAGGGGCCTTGGTGCTCCAAAAGCTTGAAATCTATTTTTATTGTTAGCCAATATAGGTATCACTTCTACAATACTTTTTGTATTTGTTTTTTTTTTATTATTTGTTATTTCTGCTACTGGCTAACACGGTACCACAGTTTTTGTTTTGTGCTTAGCTTTCCAGAAACACTGTCCCCAAACCAGGATATTATAAATGAGTAAAGCAAATAACCACAGCAGAAGAACGTCACCGGTATTCCTACAAGAGGTCATTGGCAGTGTGCATGGACAAACATGTATATTGAGAAATTCCTAACCCAAAGCCACAACAACACATTTCTTCCCTAAGAGCGTATACAGTATATTGCACAATTCATAACCCAAGTCCTAATGGACAAATCCGTTGCACAGATCAATAAACACAGACTGTTGCTTAAAGGGCACATTGAGCTGCATTTTTGTACATTGCTGGCCAAGGGCAAAAATCCCACTGGTGGGCCGAGGCAACTGCCCCTTCCTACAAATCAGGAATCTTTTTTTTTTTGTACTCACATTAATGGACCCCCAACTGTCATACCGTGTATATACAGTATTTGTTGTGGAGAGAAAAGCCAATCCTCATTAAACATGAATGACGTTTCATTCAACCCTTCTATTCTGTACTTTGTATGAATGGTCTGCTGGCAATGTGGGTTCAAGAACAAGAATGCAAGCCATTAAAATAAGTGAAAATTAATTTTGGATTCTATAGAAATACATAATGTTGTCATTAAAATGAGTGGTCTGCCATTTCTGGTAGATACTTCATATACAAGCCTACCGATTAAAGCATTCTTATGTGTAAAAAAAAAAGGCATAAATTGGCCTAGCAAGACATTTTGGGAGGGGTGAATTGACTAGAATGACTTGGGGTGCTGGAAGAGGATTCAATAGACAGTTTGAACTTAAACATCTACAATGATCTACAATATCAGAGGGTCATCCAAAGAGAGAAGCAGGGATTGGCTCTGAGCATCTTTCCAGTGGCACAATGGAATTCTATAGCAGCTTGTCCTTTACTGCAAATACATATCCCTTCCTGAACTGTTGTGTCTCAGGGAAGGTGTCACGACCGGCACCCAATACCAGAACAAGTGCCAAGCACCCTGGTCTCAGCTCGGCTTCACCAGTAGTGTGACCACCGTTGGGCTTCGGGAGGAGCCCTCAGCTTACTTGGGTGCCACCTGGACTTAACGAGGGGTACAAGGCGAGATGTTCTGGCTGGCAAAGGGGCACGGCTGTTAGCAGAGTCTTTTGGGTCGAAGGTCACGGTACAAAAGGATTAGGCAGGCGGATGGTTAGACAGGCTGGGTCGAGGCAGGTGGATATCAGAAACGTCAGGCAGGCAAGGGTCAAAACCGGATCGTCAATCAAGGGTTTAAGCAGAATGCAGAATAGTCAGGAAACAGGCAGGAGTCAAAACCGGATAATCAGGACAAACAGATTCAGGAACAGATGCACAAGGCTCATAAAACCACTAGAAACTAGGTTCTATCATGGGTAATTTCAAACAGACAGACTGGGCTTTAAATAATATTTGAATTTCGCACCTTTGCGCGCTGACGTCATACGTCAGCACGCCTGCGCCTTTAAATAACAAGGAGGTGCGCCGCGCGCGCCCTAGAAAGGAGCCGGCGCTAGCGAAAATACGCTGGCGCGGCTAGAGGGAAGAATGGTGCGGCGGGCGTCCCCGCCGCACAGATATTCTTACAGAAGGTAAAAGGTTGGCATAGTTGCCTCATGATCTGCAGACAAAAGCCCTTGTTCCCCAAGAAAGAAAGAATTAGCTTTTTGCTGTATTCATTGGTTGAGAGAAGGTTTTATTAACTGGTAACACAGTTCCACATCTTTACGGCCTAGTGGACCTTTCGTGAGACCTGAGTCACTTGAAGACCTAGTTATGAGTAGGAAGGCTTGGTGTTCTACTTGTTCATACAGTCATATTGTATGAACTGCACCCAAAAAGCTACAGATACTCTCATACTGTACAGAAATGCACTAAAGTGAAACCATATTTAAATAAGACAAGACCATATCTTTTTAACATTAGAGGTTTATTGATGATGATTAAAGTAAAATAGCGGCTAGACATAAATATAGAATGGAGGCCAGAGGAGAATGAAGACTTGAGGTGGCACTTGAGGCACCAGTATTCCCAGCATTGCTTGCACCATCTCCACTTTTGATTGTAGCCATGAGGCAGATGATTGTGGTGTTCATCTTTTGGAAACCCTCACACCCCCGTGATGTAGTGTTCTTGGCAGATGATTATGGTGGCCAACTTTGTGGTTGAGGTGTTGTCTGTATTTGCCCCGGTGCTGGAGGCTCTGTGGTTCTGGCCTTGCCCTTATTTGCCTTGGTGCACTGTAGTGTTTGTTTTGGTTAGGCCTATGATTAAGTGTTATGAGAATACGAAACGCATAAAGCTGTAATCCACACTTATACTAAAGACCTTTCTTTTACTACTACTGCCTGGAGGATTGCTCTTTGAGTGCTCTACCCTACAAACAATACGGTGTTCCTTATCCATCAACAAATTGTATAGCTTCTATTGTATTTACAGACAGGAAACTAAGGACTTTGGAAATGAAGCATATGTTTTTCCAGAGGCTAATTATTGCCAATGAGAAAGCATTTTTGGGAGATTTGTTGTTTGTAGCAATTTTACTGCAGGTAAGTCGTTATACACTTATGTATTAATGGACTTTTTTTTAAAATTATATTTGCTTATTGTAAGGACTTTATGGTACTTGAGGTTTAAAGGGACTGACTAAAACAATAATTCTCATCGCGGGAACATGACACTTGATCTGTATTAAAACAGTCATTAGAGAAAGAGCCACAGCTTGGGCACGTCAATCCATTGGGTATCTGAGGACTCGTTCCCTGAGGGGGAAGAACAACTTACAGAGTTAGTCTGAGTTACTTTCCTTACCTTTAGTATAAAGACTGTGAATTACTATATATTACTAGAGTGTGGCGAATTTGGGGCGTTTAGATGAAAAATTTGTGAATTTCCCACGAAATTCGGGAAATGGCTGTTTTTTGGACGCCAGCACACATTTGCGGGCGAAAATGCGTCGGTGTCCAAAAAACGGACACCGGCATACATTTTTCTTACGCCGACGCATTTTTGCGCCAGATTTGCAAATTTATTCACCGGAAGCGAATCGTGGGAATTATCCACAAATTTGCGCCTACTGAATAAATTCACCCATCACTAGCGGCAGTAAGTTGCAGAGTAATTGGTAATTAGATTTCAATGTCTCACTAAAAACCACACAGCTTAATGGAAAAACAGCCTTTTATTTTTTACATGTCTCATAATGTAATACCAGCACCCTCTGCCTGTAGACTTAAGGGAAACACATAAGCAACAAAGAGAAACAACGGGATCAGAAAGTGCTAGATCAGATTAGCCCTTTCTTGTAATATCCCACCCTGGTATTTTAGTGGGGGGATGGCAGGGTCGCCTGCCGCCCCCCCGGCGGGGACGCCGGCCCGCCGAAGATCTTCTATGGCGCCGGTTCTCTAGGGCGCACGCCTCTTATAGGCGCAAAATTTCAATGTACTTAAATGTACATTTTTCATTTCCACGCTGCCCATTATAGGAGATTGTTCCTGGTGCTTCTGAGCTTTTTGCTAACCTGTTTTGAACCTGTTTGATTCCTGTTTGTGACGCCTTCCTGGCTTTTGACTATTCTGACCTCTGAATCCTGACCCCTGCCTGACTACCGACTACCTATTCTGCTTAACCCTCTGACTTCCTGGTTTGACCCTTCCTGCCCCGACCCGGCCTGATCTGATTACTCTATTGCCTAACGCCTTGTACCGCGACCTTCGGCCTAAAAGACTCTAGTTAACAGTCGTGCACCTCTGCCTATCCAGAACCTCTAGCCTTGCACCTCTCGTTTAAGTCCTGGTGGCATCCAAGTAGCTGAGGGCTCCTCCCGAGGCCCAAAGGCGGTCACACTACAGGTGAAGCACGAGCCGAGACCAGGGTGCTTGCCATTTGTTCTGGTGTTGGGTGCCGACCGTTACATTTCTTCTCAATGTAAATGTGCTCTAGGGCATCTAGGAAATTACCAACCTGAAAGGCCGGCTACTCTTCTAGAAGCCAAAGATACATTTCAGGCAGGCAAGTTGCATACATGGGACCCCAGCATTTTGGAAATAGGAAGACGGACAAAATGATTTGCAGGGGGATGGAATTTTTTGACCACAACCATTTTTGTGGGCACACTCCATAAATACCATGTTCAATTTATAAAATTTGGCAGGTTATGAAAGTTTGAACACGTTTCTGTGGTTTTTATGTGTTATTACAGTTTTGCGAATGAATGTGAATTGCCCTTTAAGCTGCAAGTCGCAGTTTACCCTAGAGACCTGCTTATCTTAAATAGTTAAAAAAAAAATTCTTTGCTTATCTGAAATTGTTACAAAAGTGTCTAAGTGCATCTGCTACATATTCTGGGCTCTCTGCCAAAAGTCAATTACGTTTTAGAAACTTTTTTCTTGCTGTTCAGTGCAGGAGATCAAACAGGAAGTTGGGACATTTCAGTAACAATCCGGGATTGTGGGTTGAGCTGTCAAAATCGGGACTGGCCCGCTCACAGGGAGGTACAGAAATGCACTCAAGCAGAATCATATTTAAATAACAGACATGTCTTGTTCTTTATGCAAGGTGGTTTATTGATGACAGGAAAATAACTGCTAGACATAAATATAGACACAAGTGGAGACTGGAGGTGACAGTATTGCTTCCATTAACTTGACTGACTGTAGTGGTTGCCATAGTCGTCGATATAAAAACGCTCATATTGGCCTTGGTGCAGTGAGCTGTACTGTTTATTATCAGATTTGAGTTCAGAGAGAAATTGCCGAATTGGCAGAGACTTTCTGTGCTGCAACCACTCAATGGAACTGACCCGTATCCTGTATAGAACAAGACAATGTCAAT
This sequence comes from Xenopus petersii, assembly GCA_038501925.1. Taxonomy (NCBI): domain Eukaryota; kingdom Metazoa; phylum Chordata; class Amphibia; order Anura; family Pipidae; genus Xenopus; species Xenopus petersii. Next base: position 7,694,147 of record CM076684.1, on the reverse strand, counting down.
GTTATTTAAATGACAATGAAATAATAATAATTCCTGATACTTGGGTGTTCCAAAGTGTTATGCACCCCTCAATGTATAGCTTTAAAGAAACAGTAACATAAAAAAAAATTTTTGTACTTAACGAAAAAAAAACACCAAGACACATTTAACTTTAAATTCCCAAAGTCGTTATTAAGAAATAACTTACTGATTCTCTGCTTGTGATCCTCTTCAGAAACGACTACAGGGCAATGATCCATTGCGCGGCACTCAATTTCTCCTCTCTGGCTATCCCCTATACAAGGCAGGGAGGAGAAATTGAGCGCCACATGATGGATTGTCGCCCTATCGCCTTTTCTGAAGAGGAGCGCAAGCAGAGAATCAGTAAGTTATTTCGTAATAAAGACTTTGCGAACTTAAAGTTAAAAGTGTCTTTGTGTTTTTTTTTCATTATGTAGAAACACATTTTTTTACATTTTTTTTTTATCCTGGCCTTTTCAGAAGGGGTTGGATGGTGTTTAGCAAGTGAGGGAATACAGGGTTATCGAAGATAGCTCATAGTACAAGTTGATCCAGGGACTGGTCCCATTGCATTTTGGAGTCAGGAAGGAATTTTTTCCCCCTCTGAGGCAAATTGGAGAGGCTTCAGATGGGGTTTTCGCCTTCCTCTGGATCAACTGGCAGTTAGGCATGTTATGTATTTTTTCCTAGACTGGTGCTCATTTTCAGAAAAAAAATACTCTAGATTGTGGGATCTTTCTAATGAAGTGCTGTGCCGCCATCTTACTTCTAATTCCCAGTGTTCCCTTGTGCAGTCCGGGGCTTGCACATGTGCAGTATGCAATAACTGGAAAATTAACACAATATGTAGGATGACCTGCCACTAGAGGGTGCAGTAGCATGTCAGGATTTTCTGGGACCAATTATACCAAGAAATAGGAGACAACCCCTACATATAGATATATATATATATATATTTTTTTTTTTTAATAATACCTGGGATTTGAAGGGACTGAGAAAAACAATAATTCTCATCGCCGGAACAGGACACCTCATCTGTATCAACACAGTCATAAGGGAAAGGGACACAGCTTGGACATTTCCATCCATTGGGTTGGATTTCAGGGGTCTCTTTCCCTGAGGAGGAAGAACAACAACTCACAGATTAGATTTACTTTCCATTAATATAAAATATATATAAATGACTAGGGGGCAGCAAGGTGCAGAATACAAATAGTAGGCACAAATTTTAATGTTCACAGTTTCATCTGCATCAGTTGATCATTTGCTGCATTTATTTAAACAAGGCTCCAATACCCCTTATACTGTGCCAAATAAATTATAACAGCCTATTGTGTTTCGTGCCTACATGGGGCACTTAAAGAGTTGTTCACCTTCCAACACTTTTTTCAGTTCAGCTGGTTTCAGATTGTTCCCCAGAAATAAATACTTTTTCCAATTAATTTCTATGTGTAACAGTTTTTCTAATATTGAATGTGTAAAGTTTCATTTTTCACCTTCTAAAAGAGCTTTGGAAAGGGGGGGGGGGGGTTGCCGACCCTGTAAACTAAGGGCTTTATTTATCAAAATCTGAATATTTCTATGTATTTAAATCCACAATCCATCTAGAATCCACAATTGAACCTTATTGATTATTTAAAAAGCACGATTTAATTGGATCGGGGGAACAAACTCAAAAATCCGAATCTTATGATTTTTTTGAGGTTTTTCCTTAATCGCTCGATTTTTTCGGGCTTCTTCCCAAAAGGCCTAATTTTTGGGATTTTTGCCTGAAAGGTCAGAAATAGTCCGATTTTTGGCATAATTCCAGCACAGACCACAGAAACTTCCAGATAGGATAGGGACCTCTCCCATTGACTTATATAAAACCTCAGCAGGTCTGAAATTACGGATTTTTGGATTCAGACTTTTTTCATCCTCAAGGTATAAAAAATCTATAAAAAAAATTCCCACTAAAAATTTGGATTTTATAGTTAAAAAAAACTTGGCATTTGGATTTTAATAAATAACCCCCGAAATCTTGCAAAATTTTAACAGTTTAGAGTCTGCACCTGAATTACTGCCAGACTCAAACACCAGAGACAGGGACATTCAACTTGGAAAAACTGTAAAAAAAATTTAAAATGGAGAGTAATTAAAAAAAAGTCTTTATTTCTGGGGAAACAATCTGAAAACAACTGAACTGAAAAAAAAGTGTTTAGTAGGTGAACATCCCCATTAATCATAAACTAATGACAAACCCACATCACCCAGTATTTAAAGGGGAACTAAAGAATAGAATAATTCTAGAAATACTGTATTTTGTATACTTAATATAAACATGAATTTACTACACCAGAAGCCTAATTAAACAAATGATGTATGCTTTAAAAGTTGGCCACAGGGGGCTGTCATCTTGTAACTTTGTTAACAATCTTTGGAAGACCAAGACCACGCACATGCTCAGTGGGGTCTGGGCTTCTGTTGGGAGGCTAAGCTTAGGGATCATCATAAATTATCAGCACAAGTCAAATAATATCTGCCATAGAAGCCGATACAGCAAAACTGATTAATAATCAGAATATACAGACTGATTGCCGGCTGCTCTACAGGGAAACAAACAAAGCTGCTCGAGTTCTGGAAAGTAAGGTGGCGGACTCCCCCCTGCCATTTGAAAGTATGATTGTTCCCTACAGAGCCATTAGAGACCGCCTGAAGTTTCCTATCTGCAGCTGTCAGAGCAAGTAAAACTAAGGGGAATTTCACTGCATACAGTCAGGTTTCTAATAAAAATGCTAGACATTTTTTATTTCAAGTATATTGCAGATAGATTTACTTTTTCATTAAAGAAAGTAAAAAAGTGATTTTATCTTTCCAGTTTCCAAGCTCGTAAGGACGACCAATCACAAACAAGCAAAACAGAAACAAAAACCTATAAGAAAAGGCGGAAAAAATAAAACAAAAAAAAGAAATAAAAAATGGATGTGTATAGGATACAGTTTGCCAATCGCTAATTCATGTAGAATTACTCTTCTGTGCACGTTTGCAGTTTCCAAGAATTTTATTTTTCATTCAATAATATTTGCATTATTTACCCTTATTAAAACAGTTACCCTGGGGAGAGGAGCACTTACATGTGGGTGTAGAGGGAGAGCAGTTGTCGGTGGTACAGCAGTTACTGATCTCTTTTCCTTTATATTCCCCAGCAGAAAACGTCCCAGTTTTATTGCACTGACTTTCTTGAAAGCAGGATCTTATGACACTGTTTAGTACAGCTATAAACAACATATGAACAGGACAGTCACATTATACAACTATAAACAACATATGAACAGGACAGTCACATTATACAACGATAAACAACATATGAACAGGACAGTCACATTATACAACTATAAACAACATATGAACAGGACAGTCACATTATATAGTGAATAAAGTACCCCCTCTTGTAAAATATAAGGATATTAGAAGTTACCGAGGAGTTCCATGACCATATAAAAGTACGAGGCCGAAGGCTGTTTGTTTTTATACAGGTCATGGAACGCCGAGGTAACTTCTAATATCCTCATATTTTGCAACTGGGGTTACTTTATTTATTATAATACACACATTTTAGTGAGTCATGTGACTGAAATGACATCAGAACTCACCGTTTATAACTGATGACATCAGAACTCACTGTTTATAAGGATATAATTTACAAGATATTCATGGCTTCTGTGTATTATACAGCTATAAACAACATATGAACAGGACAGTCACATTAACTGGCATATCAACATCACAGAGGGCTCCAGTCATCGGCAATGGGTTTGTCCATTCTCCCCGTGTCTGGGTGGGAATTGGTTCCTGATAAAACTGACCCTCGTGTATGTGAATGTCATAGAGATCTTAGATTGTAAGCTCCACTGGATCATAATCACCTTTCCTCTTCTGTCCAACACCCGGACATCTTAGAAATAAATGTCTCACTGGTGTTATGTTATCACTGCAAGGGATCTGTGTACATGGACTCGCAAGTCAGCCACAATGGCCAACATACATGTAGGTACATATTTACTTTGATTTGCTTAAAGCGGTTGTTTACCTTTAAATTAACTGTTAGTATGATGTAGAGAATGACATTCCGAGACAATTTGCAATTGGTTTTCATTTTTTATTATTTGTGGTTTTTGAGTTATTTAGCTTTTTATTCAGCAGCTCTACTGTTTGCAATTTCAGCCATCTGGTTGCTAGGGTCCAAATGACCCTAGCAACTATGCCTTGATTTGAATAAATGACTGGAACATCAATAGGTGAGGTCTGAATCGTAAGATGAGTAATAACAATTAATTTCTAGCCATAATGATCATTTGATCATTAGAATTAGCCATTCTATAACATACTAAACCTTAACTTAATGAAACACCCCTTTAATGGCAAAGTTGAGTTAAGTGTGCTTTCTTTGATGATCAAAATACTTCATAGAAGTCAAGGGAAAACCGAAATTCATGATATTTGGAGGTTCTCTGAGCAACTTACACATGTGACTGGAGGTGTGCCAGACAAATGTGGCCATAATGAATATCTGGTGTTATACAGGTATCCCCTGTTCTAAGCACAATTCAGCAGGAACAGTCCCTAAGTTTGCTCATAGTCTGTACAGAGAGATCCCATAAAACTATGGCAGCATAGGTATTCCCTGTACTAAGCACAATTCAAATGAATGGACTTTGGAATTGTGGCATGTATGTAGCAGGGGTACCATTGCACACTCTTAATCTTACACTCATCCTCTGTGCTGTACTTAATGTTCTCATTTTTATTATTTTTTTCATTTTGAGATCCAAACGTTGAGCGAGGGATGCACCAAATTCTAGATTTGGTTAGTGATTCGGCTGAATCTAAGAGCCTGGTAAAAAAAAAAAAAACTTTCCCCAGGTTTCAGGGGTTGCCCGAACCCCCGAAAGCAGGGTTCAGTGTATTCCTAGATTGATCCTTTTGCACAACAATAATACTGAAATATTAACAACCCCCAGCACACTTATAATTGTTGTCCATGTACCTGAGCCTCTTATGAATAAAGAACCACAGACTGTTCCTGGGGGGCACAAGGTACTGTTCCCTGTACATGGATTTTTACTCAACCCAACACAAGATACACACGAGAGGGACAGACCTGCAAAAGAAATACCTCAGTTGTTAGGAAATCATGAAAATGAGGAAGTAGCAACATCATATATTTTTCAATTGCCTATTATTTATTTTCACTGAAAAAGCAGTTAAAGGGCATGTAAAGGCAACAAAATAAAATCCAATTTTTACTTTCTTTAATGAAAAAGAAACCTATCTCCAATATACTTTAATTAAAAAATGTGTACCATTTTTATAAGAAACCTGACTGTATGCAGTGAAATTCTCCCTTCATTTACTGCTGTGGATAGGAATTGTCAGACGGTCCCTAACTGCTCTGCAGGGAAACAATCATACTTATGAACAGCAGGGGGAGCCCCCGCCTTACTTCCCAGCCATGCAGAACTCAAGCAGCTTTGTTTGTTTCCCTGTAAAGCAGTCGGCAACTGTGTAGAGATTTGTGTTATATTTTATTTTTGGCTTTAATTCCCCTTTACTGTTTCCAACTCCAGCTGCAGGGACACAGATCATGGAGCCAGATTTAAACAGATAAACTGGGATTCTATTTGGAGGGTTATTTTGCTGCAGCCACTGGTTCTGCAAAGTTGGAGAAAGTTTGTATTAAACAATGTAAAAACTATAAAATCCACATTAGATTACATGACAACACAGGGCCCAGTGCAGTCTGTATATTCTGATTATTAATCAGTCTTGTTGTATCAGCTTCTGGCAGATATTATTTGACTTGTGCTGTTTTGATCATTTACGATGATCCCTAAGCAGCCCAGATCACACTGAGCATGTGCAGGGTCAGGGTCTTGCAAAGATGTATAACAAAGTTACAAGATGGTGACCCCCTGTGGCCAACTTTGAAAGCATAAATCATTTGTTTGATTAGGCTTGAAATGTGCAGAATACTCTAACTACATTTATCTACATATTTACATGTACACATATTACTTTCCTTTAGAGAGTACACTTTGAAGGTATGGGACCGGTTATACAGAATGTTCAGGACTTCGGGATTTCTGGATAATGAATCTTTCATACCTTAAGTCTACTAGAAAATCATATAAACATGAAATAAACCCAATAGGCTGGTTTTGCTTCCAATAAGGATTAATTATATCTTAGTTGGGATCAAGTACAAGCTACTGTTTTATTATTACAGAGAAAAAGGAAATCATTTTTAAAAATTTGGATAAAATGGAGTCAATGGGGTACTGTCAATAATACATTACTTCTCTGTATCGTTGCATGTATATATAAGGGTGGGTGGGTGCTGCCATATTGTGGCTAATAGATTTTTTTTTAAAAAAGTCTGATTGTGATTGGCTGCTTCCAAACTAATACAAGCAGCCATATGCTGGTCTTGTGTGTTGATAAAGGGGTGGTTCACATTCAAGTGAACTTTTAGTATGTTGTAGAATTGCCTATTCTAACCAACTTTTCAATTGGTCTTATTTTTTTTATAGTTTTTGTATTAATTGCCTTCTTGTTGTGGCACTCTCCAGCTTTCAAATGAGGGTCACTGACCCCATTTAAGCAACACATGCTCTGTAAGGCTACAAATGTATTGTTATTGCTACTTTTTATTACTCTTCTTTCTATTCAGGCCTCTACTGTTCATATTCTAGTCTCCTGTTAAAATCACTGCATGGTTGCTAGGGGAACTTGCAATCCTAGCAACCAGATGGCTGAAATTGTAAACTGGAGAGCTGCTGAATAAAAAGCTAAATAACTCAAAATCCACAAATAATAAAAAAATGAAAACCAATTGCAAATTGCCTCAGAATATCACTCTCTACATCATATTAAAAGTTAATTTAAAGGTGCACAACCCCTTTAAGAAATTACTCTTTTTTTTCCCAGAGTATAAGGCACCAGCAGTGTTGTAGCTATTATGTAGTTAAAAAATACTGGGAGATATAGTTCCACAACTAATGGAGCCCCTGCCTATCTCCTGTATAACCACACGACTTACACCTACATAGAATAGGAATCCCAAATCCCAGCAATGTTATTACAGAAGAGCAATGTCCCCTTACCTGTCGGTACAAGAGCTGAGAGAACAAACAGGAGCCCCACAGCCGATCTCATTGTGAGCAGGTTCCACAATATTCACATGTGACCTGACATAATGGCACCTCAACCTCCCAAATTAAATGAAACGATGGCGTGGGAGGGGCGGGAGGTGTCTGACTCATGGAAAGAAACTTTAAATATAAATTATATCTGGGTTGGACCATTATTTGGATGATGATATCTGCACACTTGCTAAAAATGAAATCTCAGGGATAATGAGAAATAAACAAATAAATATCACTTGGGGGGTTTAATGTTTGGAAACTTTTAATGCTTTGCTGGGACCTGTTTCTCTATTACAGGTATTGGATCTCTTATGTGAAAATGCCTGGTATTATGTGTTTTCTACCCCTGTACAATGTAGGTCTCTACAAAAAGATATTGCATAAAAGAGCTCTTATGTGCCATTGGCTAATCATACGTAGAAAACTGACATTTTTTTTTTAAATAAGGGCCGCCCCCTGGAATCGTAGGATTCACGGTGCACACAAACAAACTATACATGTTAGGTCACATGAGCTTTTTTCTCCGGTTGTAATTTGTATCACTTTATATTATTTTAAGGGGTTGTTCAACTTTGAGATAACCTATAGTATCATATAGAGAGTGATATTCTGACAACTAATCACTTTTGACGCTATATCTGTGTCATCGCACTTGGCAATAAATTTTGATATTTAAAGGGGCCACAGCTAATTGTCCCTTGCTCAACGTAGGTCTATTTCTAATAGTTCCTGAGTGCGAATTCAAGTCTGTCTAGTCTTATCCTGACCTTGCCTGTCACTGACCTTCCCTAGTTTACTGCCTGCCCTGACCCATTCCTGTTTCTGACCATTCTCTCGTATCACGATTCTGTACTGAGTTACTGGTGTGTTTGCCCCCGACCTGTGACCTCGACTACATTACTGACTCCTGATTTTGTATTGCTCTGTCCCTGCTCAGTATTCACTCGGCCTGTGTCTTGACCACACTCCTTGTTTCCCGTTCCTCTCATTTGATTCCCTTATCTGTCCATAAAGGCTGTTATAGGCTGAAGTAGAGTCCTTTGGAACCCGTACTATACCTGCAATCCGCAACCCGCATTCTTACCCGATTTAACCCGATACTGGACCCACAAGTACCTTATCTGCAACCTGGACCCGCGACCCGCTGACCATCAAGAATCAGGAAGTGCTGTCATTGTAACCGGGAAGTGACATCATCGGAAGTAGGTGTGATCAGAAAAAAAAGAGTAAAACAGGAAGTGCTTTCATTGTAAACTGGAAGTGACATCATCGGAAGTAGACATGATCAGAAAAAAGGAGTAAAAATTGCTATTGAGAAGACCCGCAACCCGTAAACCCACAGAACCGCCAACCTGCGTCTATACACACAGAACCCGCAGGGCACCGCAGGTTTTTGCGAGTAATCCTCAGGTACACGACCCGCTGCAGGACCCTAGGCTGAAGCATGAGCCGAGGCTGGGATCTTGGGGGTTGTTCTGACACATTAAGTTACACCTGCTTTGCCTTCCATTCCCAGTCAGGAGCTGCTGCAGCCAGTGTCGGACTGTCCCACAGGGATACCAGGAAAACTCCCAGAGGGCCCAGGTGTCAGTGGGCCCTTATGCTGCTAAACATTTGGCCTTTTTCATGGCCATTCCCTATTTCTATGAGAACTAAGAAGCTAAATAGATTGAATAATAGATTATATTATGTAAAGAAAAGAGACTAAGAGAATAGAGGATGAGTGAAGAGAGGAAGAATAATAGTTCTAAGAGTGGGCCCCTGGTCTAAGGTTTTTTGGTGGGACTATTGATGAAGGAGAACCTTCAAACAATTGCATCAAAACAATCACCCATTTGGGTCAATGATGCTGGAATTTTTGGGGAAAATGGTGCATTGTTGGAGGAAAACATGGTGATGCTCAAAATTACACTTTGCTCACTGGGTGAAAGAATGCGCCCTATTGTGTAGCTTTTCTTGGTAAATTCTTTGTTTAGTTTTAGATTATAATTTCGTATAATCAATTTCATGTGCTGCAATCACATTATTCTCCAACCAAACTGTTCTTAGAGAGGCAGATCTGGAATTAAGGAAAATTATATACAATGTACATTATATTAATTAGCACAGACAGCTGCATAGTTGTATCTGTTTCCTTATTACTCCCTGCGCTCACTTCCTTCTCCGGGGAAATTTTATTGGCCTCACCCCAAATACCTGGGCAGTTGCCAAGTTAATTATATAATCTGTACCACAAATAATTCAGCTGCAGCAACATACTGTAATTAAAGATAGTTTCTGAATGAGATCAAATAAAGGAATACTGGATACAATGAAATCCCCTGCAGGAAACGTTCTCACCTTATAACATCCTTATGTTGGGTGTCCATGCAGAGAAGCATATGCAAATCCACGGAGTATGAACAATTGAAACCCGGTCCTTCTGCTAAATATTTAAAGGGATCCTGTCATCAGAAAACATGTTTGTTTCCAAATGCATCAGTTCATAGTGCTACTCCAGCAGAATTCTGCACTGAATCCATTTCTCAAAAGAGCAAACAGATTTTTTTATATTCAATTTTGAAATCTGACATGGGGCTAGACATATTGTCAATTTCCCAGCTGCCCCTGGTCATGTGACTTGTGCCTGCACTTTAGGAGAGAAATGCTTTCTGGCAGGCTGCTGTTTTTCCTTCTCAATGTAACTGAATGTGTCTCAGTGGGACATGGGTTTTTACTATTGAGTGTTGTTCTTAGATCTACCAGGCAGCTGTTATCTTGTGTTAGGGAGCTGCTATCTGGTTACCTTCCCATTGTTCTTTTGTTTGGCTGCTGGGGGGAAAAGGGAGGGGGTGATATCACTCCAACTTGCAGTACAGCAGTAAAGAGTGATTGAAGTTTATCTGAGCACAAGTCACATGACTTGGGGCAGCTGGGAAATTGACAATATGTCTAGCCCCATGTCAGATTTCAAAATTGAATATAAAAAAATCTGTTTGCTCTTTTGAGAATTGGATTTCAGTGCAGAATTCTGCTGGAGCAGCACTATTAACTGATTCATTTTGGAAAAAAAATTTTTTCCCATGACAGTATCCTTTTAAGGTGAGTGGTTTAATAGCAGCTGAAATTATCTCCGTTTTTTGTTAAAACAAAGTCGACCAACCTCCCATCCACGAATTGAACTCATTTATCAATAATTGTTCTCGAAGAAATTGACGCTCTGAAAGTCGACTTAATCAAATTGTCACTGTGAAAACTTATTCAGACGAAAACTAGCGTGGGATTACGATGTCAAGAAACATTTTCGGAGACATCTGCCATTGACGTCTTCATGACCTTGTAGTATTTTTGGCTTGAGAGCATCTTTGGAATATAATACATCACAAAAAATTTGAGTTTTTTTTTCCTTGAAAAATTCAAGTTGTCACCTTTCAAAAGTCGACCAGATAAATTTGAGGTTTAATAAATGTGCCCCTTAGTTTCACTGCCAGGTCTCCAGTAAATCCATCATTGTCTACAATGTTCTCATTGCTGGGAATGGGATCGCATTGATGATATGATGGTACCAGCACAAGGCAACCACAGCCCTTTAGCAGTAAAGATCTTTGTCTCCAAAGATGCCCCAGTAGCTCCCCATCTTCTTTTCTGCTGATTCACTGCACATGCTCTGTGCTGCTGTCACTTACTGAGCTTAGGGACCCACTCACAATATACAGAACACATAGAATAGAAATGTCACAATATAAGGCTGATTAGTAATTAATACACATAATTACTACATGGCAGCACAGAAACCAGTGCAATTAGCATCAGAATTGAATAATCAGCAAACCTGTAGCATCAGCTTATATTACAGCCAGGGAAGCTCATTTTCTGCTGGATAATTAGTGACGAGCCCTAAGCTTAGCTTCTCAACAGCCAATCAGAGCCCACTGAGCATGTGAGTGTCACAGACACTTTCCAAGATGGTGACCCCCTGTGACAAGTTTGAAGTCCTGGATCATTGCTGCTATTGACAAGCTCAAACTTTAGCCTCGTGCAATAAGTTCACTATATAAAATATGCCATTTTTAGCCACATTCATTTTTAGGGTTTAATTCTCCTTTAAAATGAAGATTCAGCAGGAATGGCCCTCTAAGAATGCTCATACCATAACCCTGGTATTCCCCTGTACTAAGCCCAGTATAGAACAAGACACACCTCTCCCTATAATAAAAAAACTTGGATGGCAACATCTATAATTATATTATCTAGTTCAGTATTTCTGCTCTTCCCTCAGCATTTAACTGAAGGAGGAGCCTCTCACTTCTATGGATGAAACCTGCTCACAATGAGATGCTCCGTGGGCCTCCTGTGTGTTCTTACAGCTCTTCTGCCAGAAGGTAGGGATACACCAATGTCATTCCCACTGCTCAATCATCCACAAATGTAATGCAGTGTCCTCCATGAGCAACCAGAGCCCAGTGAGATAATATCAGGTTGGGTGGAATAATCCCACCAGTCATCAACTACATGAGGTCATGGATTATTTGGCCTGTGGATACAGGACCCTCAATGTGAATAATGACCTGGGGACCTGACATTTGGATCAGCCTTATTTGGCTCACCGAGTGGGTGTTGGATGGGCACAGGATAAAACTGCTACTTACATTCTGAGAAAATGTTCTGCCAAAAAGAGAGAACATCAACCATACCTCCCAACATATTGGAAGTAAAAAGAGGGACAAAAAAAATTTCTGCACATAGCGCAGTGAATTTTTTGACCACGCCCCTTTCTGTGGCCCCACCCCCTAATTACCATGTTCATTTTACAAAATTTGGCAGGTTATGAAAGTTTGATAAATAATTCTCCTTTTCTAAACTGTTTTTTTTGGTGTCTCAAAATTGTTAGATGTATCTTATTTGCACCTGTTAACTGTTCTGTGGTCTCTGCTAAAAGCCAATTAAGTTAGAGACTTTGTTTCTTTTTATGGCTGTTCAGTGCAGAGAAAATAGGGACTTTCCAGTACAAATGAGGGACTGCAGGTTGAGCTGTCAAAAGAGGGACTGTCCCTCCGAAAAAGGGACAGTTGGGAGGTATGCATCAACTGGTGGGACATAAGGCCCTTTCATTATTGATTTGTTTTGAATGTATGTTTATTGGTGTGTGTGTGTTATCGTTCACTTCAAAAGGTATATTTACAACAAATGAGTGTTAATGGCAGGGGACCTTTACTAGCTCTCAAATCATCAGTTCCTATTAAAGGACCAGTAACATAAAAAAAAACATGTGTGAGTATACATCGGAAAAAAAATCACAAAGACAAATTAAACTTTAAAATCGCAAAGCCTTCATAAAGAAATAACTTAACAAAACTCTGCTTTCACTCCTCTTCAGAAAAGGAGACACGGCGACAATCCATCATGCGGCGCTCGATTTATCCTCCCTGGCTATCTCCTATAAGGAAGGCAGGGAGGAGAAATCAAGTGCCTGATCACTTTCTGAAGAAGAGTGCAACCGGAGTTTCACTAAGTTATTTCTTAATAAAGACTTTGCGATTTTAAAAGTTTAATTTGTCTTTGTGTTTTTTTTTCCGATGTATACTAACACATTTTTTAAAACATTTTTTTGATGTTATTGGTCCTTTAAGTAAATATCTTAAAGGGGACCTGTCACCCTGATAATTAATTCCAAATCCTATTTTATGATGTTAGTCAAGCAAAATAAATGTCTATGACACTTTATAAATTGTTGACATCTTTGGCATTCAAAAATCACATGAAGCAGGCAGCCGCCATTTTGTGGACGTTGTTATTAAGGCAAGCTTTTTATCATGCCAAAATCTTCTTTATGCACCAGAATGTGGCGCATGATGTCCGTGTACTTGCACTGGCTAACCAATAAAATGGCGAGGAGTGAAGGGGAATGTGAGGAAAGCAGTGACATCAAGCAAGTGCAGAATGGGAGGTGAAAGTAATTGCTTTCATCTCCTCAGAGGAGGGGCAGGCAATATATGATTGACAGCTGAAAATTTTTTAATGAGTATATAATGGGTATGGATTTTTAAATAAAATAATTTGGGTTTTGTGTTCAATTTGAAAAGTATTTTTATTATACAAATTTTTATGTCTGGGTGACAGGTCCCCTTTAATATCTGGTAAGGGATATGGTATATTTAGCAGTATGATTCATATGGGTAGTACAATGCAACAGGCAGGTATCTGACAAGTAAAGGAGAAATAAACCTAAAAATGAATGTGGCTAAAAATGGCATATTTTATATAGTGAACTTATTGCACGGGGCTAAAGTTTCAGCTTGTCAATAGCAGCAATGATCCAGGACTTCAAACTTGTCACAGGGGGTCACCATCTTGGAAAGTGTCTGTGACACTCACATGCTCAGTGGGCTCTGATTGGCTGTTGAGAAGCTAAGCTTAGGGCTCGTCACTAATTATCCAGCAGAAAATGAGCTTCCCTGGCTGTAATATAAGATGATGCTACAGGTTTGCTGATTATTAAATTCTGATGCTAATTGCACTGGTTTCTGTGCTGCCATGTAGTAATTATGTGTATTAATTACTAATCAGCCTTATATTGTGACATTTCTATTCTACAGATGCAGCCACTTTGGTTTGTCTGTTTGACTCAGAATAACTAAACACAGATATCCCATTTATCTCATTTAACACAGAAAACTGCGTCACAACATCCCATCTAATTAAAGCATTCACCATTGTGAACAATGGAGCTTTGGTATGCTAATGAAAAGGTTAAATGCATTAAATGAGTTAAGATGACTTAAGATAACACAGTTTCTTCAATTACCCCTGAGTCATGACGCATTTAACTCACAAATCCAAGTGGCTTCATCTGTATGTGTACTGTATATTGTGAGTGGCTCCCTAAGCTCAGTAAGTGACAGCAGCACAGAGCATGTGCAGTGAATCAGCAGAAAAGAAGATGGGGAGCTACTGGGGCATTGTGGTTGTGGGGGTTGTGGTTGCCTTGGGCTGGTACAGAAGCACAAAACATCATGTACAACATTTCTACCTAATTCTCTAGTTAGGCTTTAATTCTCCTTTAAGTAGGTAAATTTATCTCATGAGGAGCAGCATTGTCAAAGCCACAGATTCAATGGAAAGTATATGATTTTTCCGAGGCTTGGCGTCCATGATGCATAAGAGCCAGATAATAATTTATCAAAGGGTGAAAACTGAGTCATCTTTGAAAAAAATCTATCCATGAAATCCTATACAAATGAATAAAGAGTTGTGGATTTCCCCTCAGGTGAACTTTATTTTTACCTATTGATACTTTTACCCCAACTCCTAATACATCAACTCATTTAACTACATTATAGGTAATATTTGTATTTTGCTTACCTGGCAGTCAGGGAAAGATTCTGGCCAATGATATCCCTTCAACCACCAAATGAAAATGCCGCACAATATAGTCGCCCTCGCCACCGGGATCTCCATAGGCCGACGTCCTTGGTCAAGTCCATTGTCTCCTGTGGCAGTTGTTTATCTTTATTACATTTGACCTCTGTGTATTGCATTGTCACCTACTACTGCTCCCTACTACTGCTCCCTGATACCTATCTGACACCTTAAACTATTCTATTGGGCCTCATTTACTAACATAAACCAATTGCACTGTTTTAGCCTATTACTGGTGCGGACTAGCATGAAATGCTTTAAATGTAAAAAATGTTCCTCCATAAAATGTACTTTTCATTTACAGGCCTGGTTATGGGTTCCAGTGAGTGCCTACCTCATTCAGATTCTTGACAGTATTTGTCTTTCCCAAAATGCATTGCACATCACAATTCTGACATCTATGAATCCACAGCAAAACATATTAACCACCACAAAATCTGGTGAATTTTCGTTAGCGTTACTTCGGCAATGTCAGCAAAGATGCGCTAGCGTTGGGGCAGGAAATGACAAAGTTGAATGCACGTATATGTTGCAATAAATAAGTTAGGGATGTACCGAATCCACTATTTTGGGTTTGGCTGAACCCCTCAATCCTTTGCTAAAGATTCGGCCAAATTCCGAATCCTTATTTGCATATGCAAATTAGGGCTGGGAAGGGGAAAAACATTTTACTTCCTTGTTTTGTGACAAAAAGTCACGCGCTTTCCCTCCCTGCCCCTAATTTGCATATGCAAATTCAGATTCGGTTTGGCCAGATCCAAAGC
The DNA here is from genome assembly GCA_038501925.1 of Xenopus petersii. Classification (NCBI taxonomy): domain Eukaryota; kingdom Metazoa; phylum Chordata; class Amphibia; order Anura; family Pipidae; genus Xenopus; species Xenopus petersii. The sequence goes on along the minus strand of CM076684.1, from coordinate 7,678,801 downwards.
CTGCTGAAAAATCCCGAACCGAATCCTGGATTTGGTGCATCCCTAAAATACATTGCACAAACCTTTATAAGTAAAATAAAGTTGTTATATTGCCCTACACATGAGCCCAGTGTATAGTTTATGTTCCATATGTTAGGAAATGTAGGGGGGAACCGGTTACCCAAAAAAAATTTTTAAGGACCTTTGCAGACTATCACTCTGAAAAAAGAAACGACGCCAGCGTTTTTTGGGACTTTTCCACTAAAAATTGCGGAAGATCTATGCACTCCATTGCATTTCGCCTGGTCTGAGATGGTGACGGCAAGTCTGGCGAAAGAGGTAACGTTCAGTAAAATTCAGTAAAATTTGTGGAGTTACGTCCATTCGCCAGAGCGAAAATTCACTTGGTGATAGAGTGCAAATGATTGATAGCGTCTGTCTCTTTTGCTAGCGAAGTTATGCATGCGCCCGTTAGTAAATCGGTGAAGTGCCTGAATGACATCACGCTGGCGAATTTTCATCACCCTTTAGCAAATCTGCCCCTAATACTGGGGGAAACATGCATCTTGCGAACTGTATTTGCATTAGTAAATGAGCCTTATTATTTTCTTCAAGAAAAAGCCAACATCAATGGCAATTATATATCTTGGATGTGTGGCTGTACTATGTTTGGGGCCAGTTAATTAATAATTTATTTATTGTGTTTTGCAGCTCATGCTCTCTTATGCACAGTCTGTAATGCAGATGAACAAACGTCTTGTGAAGGACAAAGCATTCGTTGTGTCGCAGGGGGGGTTTGCAGTTCATTATTTAAAGAAGTTACTCGTTTAGGTATGGAGTGGCTGCTGGCAGATGTATTAGATAAAGGTTAAACCACTTGAGTTACAAAAGAGTAATGGTACTATTGCCTGATAGACTTGTTCTAGCTCAGGGGTACAGCAACCCTATGGCAGTAACATTGAATACTTCTGAAATCACCCACCAAGTTCAAGTTCCATAGTTATTTTCTATGTTGTCTTACTTCCTGGTTTGTAGGATTCCGCCTAATATTGATATGCCCAACCCTAACACACTCACTCCCTAACCCAACCCTAACCCGCTCACTGCCTAACCTGCTCACTCCCTTACCCAACCCTAACCTCTCACTCCCTTACCCAACCCTAACCCGTTCACTACCTTACCAAACCCTAACCCAATCACTTCCTAACCCGCTCACTCCCTTACCCAACCCTAATCCACTCACTCCCTTACCCAACCTTGATCCTCCCACTCCCTTACCAAACCCTAACCCGCTCACTCCCTTACCAAACCCTAACCCGCTCACTCCCTTACCAAACCCTAACCCGCTCACTCCCTTACCAAACCCTAACCTGCTCACTCCCTAACCCAGGGATCCCCAACCTTTTGAACCCGTGAGCAACATTCAGAAGAAAAAGGAGTTGGGGAGCAACACAAGCATGAAAAAATGTTATTGGGGTGACAAATAAGTGCTGTGATTGCCCATTTGGTTGCCCCTATGTGGATTGTCAACCTACATTGAGGCTCTGTTTGGCTGTGCACCTGGTTTTTATACAACCCAAACTTGCCTCCAAGCCTCCAATTCAAAAATAAGCTCCTGCTTTGAGGCCACTGGGAGCAACATCCAAGGGGTTGGAGAGCAACATGTTACTCACGAACTACTGGTTGGGGATCACTGCCCTAACCCAACCCGCCCATCTCTTATTTCATGAAGGGGGCAGGCAGGCGTGCGCCTATAAATAGCTGCTGCGGAGGTGAAAGTTGGGCCGCTTAAGGTCACGGGCAGGAAGAGAAGAAGGAAGAACTAAACCAAACCTGCCCTCGACTCTGTGCAAAAGTTTGCGGGTCCCATGCATTCTGAGCCAGCCTGTACATCACTCCTCCCCATACTCAGTGTGCTCTGGTGTTGTAGCCAAGCTAAGCTTAGGGGGCGTCACAAAGATTAAACCATTAGCTCTCAAAATGTAATTTTTACCCAAAGGGCAATGTTTGGTCAATTACTAGTCTGTTCAAATGCAAGATCACTTATCCTACAGCTTATCTATTTAGATGCAAAAGCTGTTTCAGAAGAACTGCAGCTGTAAAGAATGAGTCCGACCATTCTGCGCCCAAGCTGATAAGTTATCAGCCCCAAAACACAGAGTATTAAATGTCTACTTTATATAAACGTGAGATAAGGTCTCAAAAAATGTGGGTGATTTATCACCCTAATAACATGGGGTTGGTTGATAGTCCAACATTGACCCTTTCATTGAATTAAAATTTAATTAACAATTATCAGAGGGTGAAAATAGGGTTCACCAACATTCACCACAGGTGAACTCTACAGCTCCGCAGGGGAACTCAATTTTCTACACTTGATAAATCATCCTCTCATGGGATCAAATTTACTCCGCCACAACTTTGCTAACGTTAATTCACAAGGTTTCATCTTGGCAGATGAACCACCAGCGAAAATTAGTCACCGCTAAGTGAATGTTTGCTAGTACTCCTTTATTCCTATCGAAACTTCGGCCCACACACGGGCCAATAAGCTGCCGACTCAGTCTGTCGGCAGCTTTATCGGCCCGTATAACGAAAATTCGCCTGTCGATAGCGTGTGAATCTTTGTTAGCGCTGAGCTCTTTCACTAGCGAATTGTCCTCTATGCCTGTTAGTATATTGGCGATGTACCTGCGAATTGCCATTTTGGCCACTCCGCCCTTTAGTACATCTGCCCCATTGTCTTTGTGCTTAGCTAGTACAGTAGGCGCAGAAATTCATGTATAACCCATTTCTTGGGCTATAGTTTCACTGTAAGTCCATTGCAAAAGGCAAAATTCTCCTTTTTTAAGTGCTAAATGTCCTGTCCTACCCTTAAGGCCCCCATACACGGGCCTATAAAAGCTGCTGAAAGACCGAGTCGGCAGCAAATTGTCCCATGTATGGAGCCATCTGATGTGCTTCCCCGATCAATATCAGGGCAAAAGTTGGTCAAATCTCGAACGAACAGGTCAAAAAATCCTGTCAGATCGGAGCCGCACCTGTGTGTGTATGTGGTCCCGCGATCCAACCACCCGTTTTGGACGTTGAACCCTAGGACCCACGATCGGATCAGCCCGATATCGGCCACTTCAATGTGGGCATATCGGCGAGAGATCCAATCTGCTCGTTTGGCGACATCGCCAAACGAGTGGATCTCTGCGTATCTGCCCACCTATTGGCCAATTTACAACAAACCTGTCTGAAGCCCTCATACACTAAGCCCATGTCATTGGGGTAGAGAGGACTTTTTGCTTAGTTGATATTTTTGTTGAATATTCCTTGGCTCTTGGCATTTGTGAGTGATTCCTGGTTCTGGGACGCTTGTTAGACGTGAGGGTTGGGATGCCTCAAGGTGCTAAATAAACTGTTTAAAAAGCCATACTATCCCACTAATGTTTTTTTGTGTGACAATGATTAAAAATACATAGTTAAACCTGAAATTTACTTTTTATTAATTATTTCTATTCTTGACTTTGCCGCTGGTGTCCGCTTACAGTGGTCTTTTGATAAGTATATTTATTTCATTTTCTTTGTTTCAGATGGAAAGAAATGTTATCAGATTTTCAGATACTGTGGGGATCCAAAAGTCTGTGGAATAAATACATATTTTAGCTTTGTCGTCTACAGAGGCCGACAGACTGTAACCTGCTGTGACACAGATAACTGTACTCCACCTCAACCCACCTGTGCGTATGTTTATGTTGCGCCACACACCATTACATTGTAATCTGGAATTTAAAGGGATACTGTCATGGGAAAATTTTTTTTTTTTTCAAAATGAATCAGTTAATAGTGCTGCTCCAGCAGAATTCTGCACTGAAATCCATTTCTCAAAAGAGCAAACAGATTTTTTTTATATTCAATTTTGAAATCTGACATGGGGCTAGACATATTGTCAATTTCCCAGCTGCCCCAAGTCATGTGACTTGTGCTCTGATAAACTTCAATCACTCTTTACTGCTGTACTGCAAGTTGGAGTGATATCACCCCTCCCTTTTCCCCCCCAGCAGCCAAACAAAAGAACAATGGGAAGGTAACCAGATAGCAGCTCCCTAACACAAGATAACAGCTGCCTGGTAGATCTAAGAACAGCACTCAATAGTAAAAACCCATGTCTCACTGAGACACATTCAGTTACATTGAGAAGGAAAAACAGCAGCCTGCCAGAAAGCATTTCTCTCCTAAAGTGCAGGCACAAGTCACATGACCAGGGGCATCTGGGAAATTGACAAAATGTCTAGCCCAATGTCAGATTTCAAAATTGAATATAAAAAAATCTGTTTGCTCTTTTGAGAAATGGATTTCAGTGTAGAATTCTGCTGGAGTAGCACTATTAACTGATGCGTTTTGAAAAAAACCATGTTTCCGATGACAGGATCCCTTTAAGACAAATTAAATTTGGTTTATTTGGATTTGATAATCTACTGATTCTGGGGCTAAAGAGAGCATGTATCATCTCCTGACTTGCTTTGAAGTCACAGTACATACACTACTGGGTAGATTCATTAACGGCGAATTTTAGCCAGCATCAGCTTTGCACAGCTCGCACCAGTTCGCCAGCCGCAAATGCGATACGACTACACCAATTCACTAATATGCAGAGTTTTGTCCTGGGCACCGAACGCTGGCGACTTTTCGATAACGTTGCTTTGGCAGTGCGTTAGCGTTTGTTTGTGCCTAGCGAAAATTCACTAGTGATCTTGCACTTAGGTCAATACCCATAGGGCGGGTAATTTAAAGTTGTACGGACGTCTTCATTATAAAAGCTGGTGCAGATGCTTGAAGTTACCACTTTTTCTTACACATGTCCAGGGAACCTTAATAAAGACAAGAGAGTTAATATAATGCCCTACACATGAGCCCACTGTAAAATGAATGTTCCATATGTTAGAAAATGTCTGGACTTTGGACTTTTGTTAAGACTTTTGCAGCCAATCCCGCTTAAAAAAAGGAAAAGTCGTTTTTTTAATGCACAGCTCACAGGATATGATGTAAGTGACAGAAGATTGAGGAAGATTTAGCTGCTTTTTAGCACTTTGCCTGGTCTGAGGTGGTCGTAGCCAACTCTGGCGAAAGAGGTAACCTCCAGTAAAATCCGCACTTGCGGAGTAACGACCTTTCACCAGAGCAAAAATTTGCCTGCGATAGAGTGCGAACGAACGCAAGCAATGTTTTTTTTCGCTAGCGAATTGGCGCCTGTGTCTATTAGTGAATTGGCGATGTCCCTGCAGTGGCAGCGCTAGCAAATTGTCGCTAGCATTAGCCACTTTGTCCTTAAGTGAATCTACACCTTTGTTCTATATGTGGACAGTTCTCCTGCCCTGCTGTACTACAGTATATGCTATTTTTTGGCCACCATATTTTTTGATATTGTATGGGGGAAAGCATTGACCACAATAAAAGCATCAGTCAAAAGTTTTACCTGGTCTGTAGGGCAAAAGGTTGCCTTGTCCTTTAAACAACCTGAAATAAAGTATGTAGCCATATATTAAGGATACAAAAATATCATATATTTTTTACTTATTTATGTAAAGGGCCTGACAGTCAGAAAAACGGATTGACGTGCCCAACATGTGAATATAACGGTTTTGACTGTATTTCTAATGAGAACATTGAGTGCGTGGGGGAGGAGATCAAATGTATTAAGCAATCAACGATATTTATAGGTAATGCTCCATTTATTTTAATACGTATAAAGCCCTGTTATTGAAGTTTTTTGTTTTCTTTTCCCTGGATGATGATTTTAATTGCCTACATGACATTGTCAACCAGTGAGCATGCGCAGTTCTAAAAAATGTAAGTGCTCTGGAGAATTGCTGTAAGTTTGACCTAGTGCTGCCATATAGGTGTTGTCAACTCCATAATGTAGTTTAGACCAAACACTAGCCAATGTGTGTATCTAACAGCTGGTCAACTCCAGACTGTAGGTGAGACCAACCACTAGCATATGTGTTTTTCTAGCAGATGGTTAACTCTGAAATGTAGGTTGGACAAGCACTGGCATGTGGGTACTTCTAGCAGCTAGTCAACTCTAGAATGCACCTTAGACCAACCACTAGCATATGTGTGTTTCTAACAGCTGGTCAACTCTAGCTGAGACCAAGCTATGCCATATGGGTGTTTCCAGCAGCTGGCCAACTCTAGAATATAGGTTAGACAAGCCCTGGCATATGGGCTTCTATGAGTTGGTCAACTCTAGAATGTAGATTAGACTGAGCACTAGCATATGGGTATTTCCAGCAGCTATTCAACTTCTGAATGTATCTTAGACCATGCATTAGCATAAGTGTGTTTCTATCAGCTGGTCAATTCTAGAATGTAGATGAGACCAATCTCTGGCTTATGGGTGCTTCTAGTAGCTGGTCAACTCCAGAATATATCTTAGACCAAGCCCTAGCATGTTCTAACTGTTTTTTTTTCTAATCTGTCAACTCCAGACTTTACAATGTACAGGTTATTTAAGCTCTGGCATATAGGAGTATATTTATCAAAGAGTGAAGTTATAGTGAAGTTCCGCCACTAGAGTGAAATTCCGCCACTCTCCCTTCATTTCTATGGGATTTTTATAGGCGTATTTATCAAAGGGTGAACTTTCACTTTCACCCATTGATAAACACGCCTTTCAAAAGCCCATAGAAATGAATTGAGAGCTGCGGAATTTCACTCTAGTGGCAGAACTTCACTCTTTGATAAATTTACCCCATAGCCTCTAGAAGCTGGTCAACTCTAAAAAGTAGGTTAGACCAACTGCTGACATATGGGTGTTTCTATCAGCTGGCCAACTCTAGAATGTAGGTAAGACCAGTATTACAATCAAAACAGCTTCATGTATGTTACACCAGAAAGGCACATAAAACAGTGGAAGGGTGCATGACATCATAGATAGGTCAACAACACAACTCAGTAGACTTTATTTATAGGGCACTTTACAATTTGGCCACTCCAGATTTCACATGCTTCTGACAACAACACTTTACCCTACCTTGTAGGAAATTTTTACCCAACTGTTTTTTGAAGCACTAGCTGCACTGCTTTGATTGGGTGCCACATGGGCGAGACATTGGTTCACCTTACACACCCGCATTCCTTGCAAATTATCAATGGCATGCACGAAAGTAGCAAAAATTATCTCAAGTCTCTCTAGATCTTTGTAATTAACACTTGCGCAGAGAAGAACCTGGTATCAAATGTATATTATTAGTCCTTGTACCTGGTATTCGTAAATGAGTCTTTTTACATATTAGCCAAGAAAAACAACTATTCAGAACACTGAACTCGGTTAACTCTGTTTAACCAACAGGACCCTTGTCACATAATGTAATAACCTACCGTGGGTGTAGCAGTGAAAGTGTCTGCATATATGGCAATTCGACAACGACTTTTCATGGCTCCTCTACAGAGAGTATTGTTACCTGCACCGATGCAAATCCTGGACTTTCTAGTGGGTGCTCTGGTCTTCAAAGTGTTCTTCTACTGGCTAATTGTCTTGTGCTAGTAAAATTGATTTTAGACCCAAGTGAATGAACTAGAAATATATATTATTATCATTTACGGTATGAATTATTATAGGACCTAGCCCCATAGTTCTGCTGCATTCATACCGGAACTCTGTGGCCATCTCCGACAGAAGATACAAGAGCAAAAAAAAAAAAAATACAAATCCATTCAATTGTTTCGGTAAAATGTTTAACTTACATTAATATTCATGATGAAAACTCACTGTAAAATTACATTTTTTGCAAACCATAACAATTAAAAAGTATATATTATTCCAAAATGATGAATTGTAATCTGTTTTAATTAGCTGCTTGACGTTACTAAGAGTGCATTGAATGAATTCATATATTCAGTTACATACCCAAGTTGGACAAATACATTTAGGGGGGGGTTACTAAAACTTGAATTTATCTCAATTTTTATTAAAACAAAGTCGACCAAACTCCCATCCACTAATTTAACTAATTTATCAAAAAACAACTGAAAAAATTTGGTGTGGGAAAAGTCTCCACAAAATTGTGCGACAATTCGAATTGCACAAATTTTTCAAGTTTGATGCCTGAAAAACCATCCGCTATTGACTTCTTCTTGACCTTCATAGGTTTTAGCTGCAGTGTTTTCGGATTTGGATTTTTAGCAGCTTTGGGTATAATTAATCTCAAAAAATTTGAGTTTTCCCCTTTTAAAACTTGACCAGAAAAAAACGAGGTTTCGTAAATAGGCCGACTAGCAAAATTTATGCAAATTGGCCAAACCAGCACCACTATAAATTAATGTCCAATAATAAGGGCAATAAAGATAAAGGGAGAGAAATATACTCACAGTTCACCCCAGTCCATGGGTGCATAAACATGTAACAGGAACCAAAAATGTTGTGTTTTTCTCCTTAAATAATGACCAAAAGTATAATTAAAAATTCAAATCATTTATTGGGACATGCAGATGAAGGCCTAATGCGTTTCGTGCCTGTTGGGGCACTTACTCATAGGTCTATCAGGTCTGACTGGCCTGTTTATGCAGTCCTTTCCTGATGGGTCTATATAGGCCCCTATTATGATCTACTCAATTCGCCTTGGACTCAGCATGATACTTTAATCAGTTAAAGGAAACCCTGTAGAAAAAAAAACCCGTATCCCCCACCCCATGTAGACCCCTTCCTCCTCCCCCCAGGCTTACTGCCCCCCCCCCCGCGGGAAATGCCCTATACTTTATACTTACCCAGCGTTGCAGATTCTGGCAGCTTCATGGCAGCAGACTTCACGGCATCCATCCTCCGGGTCCTCAGTAAGCTGACTGGGAGATCGTCAATCTCCGTCAATTTCGGCGCATTCGCAGTTGTCGACAACCGTCAAATTGCTCCAACTGCGCATGCGCCAACATACCGCTCTCCCAGTCAGCTTACTGAGGACCCGGAGGATGGATGCCGTGAAATCCATTGACAGAATCGACGACGAGGGGTAAGTATACAGTATGGGGCATTTCCCCGGGGGGGTCAGATTTGGTTTGGCCTAGGATAATAAAAATAACCTGACTCCTCACCATTTAACACTTTAGCTCCTTACAACCTGTCTAAAACTTGTGCTGGTTATTGGTGAGCTATGATGGCCTACAGCAGCCAGCTGAAAATTCAAAAACACAAGTGCATTGGCAGCATCCCAGGGTTTGATATGCAGAGTAAAATGCTTCAGTGTTTCAAGGAACAATAGCAGCAGCAAAGGAAAATATTAATAAAGATTTAAAGAAGACTTTTCATTTCCAACTCCAAAAAATCAGGGGCAGAAGCTGTGTCAGATGTACTTCCTTAGTTGACCCGACAAGCAACTAGGCATATTTGATTTAGTCCTCATAAAAGGGATTCTGTCATGATTTTTATGATGTATATTTTATTTCTAAATGACACTGTTTACACTGCAAATAATTCACTTTACAATATAAAATTTCATTCCTGAACCAGCAAGTGTATTTAGTTGTAATATTGGTGTGTAGGTGCATCTCAGGTCATTTTGCCTGGTCATGTGATTTCAGAAAGAGCCAGCACTTTAGGATGGAACTGCTTTCTGGCAGGTTGTTGTTTCTCCTACTCAATGTAACTGAATATGTCTCAGTGGGACCTGGATTTTACTATTGAGTGTTGTTCTTAGATCTACCAGGCAGATGTTATCTATGTTAGGGAGCTGCTATCTGGTTACCTTCCCATTGTTCTGTTGTTAGGCTGCTGGGGGGGGGGAATGGAGGGGGTGATATCACTCCAACTTGCAGTAAAGAGTGACTGAAGTTTATGAGAGCACAGGTCAGATGACTGGGGGCAGCTGGGAAACTGACAATACGTCTAGCCCAATGTCAGATTTCAAAATTAAATATTAAAATCTGTTTGCTCTTTTGAGAAATGGATTTCAGTGCAGAATTCAGGCAGCAGCCATTTTGTGGACACTGTTATTAAGACAAGCCTTGTATCATCTCAGAATCTTGTTTGTGCACCAGAATAGACAACCTGATATCCATCCCCATGTCCTGGTTACACAATTAAATGGTAAAGAGAACGGGGGGAATATGTGGAGAGCAGTGACATGTAGGAAGTGCTGAATGGAAAGTGAAAGTAATTGCCTAAGGCATAGAGGAGGGGCAGACAATATTTGATTGACAGCTGAGATGTTTAAATGAGCTTACAACAGCTATGAATGCTTTAATAAAAAAAAGAAATTGGATTTCATGTTTAATTTGAAAAGGACTTTTATTATACAGATTTTTTTTGTCTGGGTGACAGGTCCACTTTAAGGAAAAGAGATACCCAGGATCTCTACTGGAAATTGAGTGGAAGTTGAGCGATTTCAACCACACGAAGACGAAGAGAAGAAACTCTTCTATCTTTTTTTTTTTTTGTCTTTTTCTAACACTGCTATACTTACAGTACATGCAAACATAGAGTATACACTTTGTCTTGAGGATAGGGTTCCCTCAAATGAAACATAGATAAATAAGTGTAAGCCAACTAATGTATATAATATTCTTTATCAAATAAGGAACAATGTAGACTTCTTCTTTGTTGCTGTACTCAGTGAATTGGTCCTCTTGAAACTGTGACTGATAAAAAGGTTTTAATTTTTTTAATGGAGGAATACGTAGAATCACTACAAATGCCTGGGAAACCTTCAAAACATCAAGTAAAATTTTTATTTTGCCCTACACATGTGCCCACTGTATAGGTAAGTTGCCATGAGTCAGGAAATGTAGGGGGGAACGAGAGGAGCCCCAAAAAAATTTTCAAACTTTTTCAGCCTATCACCCATAATATAGAAAAAACGCCAGCGTTTTTTGGGACTTAGAAAAATGTTTAACTTTTTTTGAAGCAATCCCTATCTACTCTATTGCGCTTCGCCTGGTCTGAGGCGGCGAAGGAAGTCTAGCGTAAAAGGTAGCAATCAGAACAATGCGCGCGTTAGTGAATTTGCGTAGTTGCGTCCGTTGCTCAAATTCACCAGGCGTAAGGGTGCGAAGTTACACTAGCGAAGTTACGCCATTTGAAAATGGCCAACGCTAGCGAATTGACGCTAGCGTTAGGCGCTTCGGCGCATAGTGAATTTGCCCCAGAGATACCACTATAGATTTGCCTGTTTAAAGGAATTGTTCAGTGTAAAAATAAAAACTGGGTAAATAGACAGGTTGTGCAAAATAAAAAATGTATCTAATATAGTTAGTTAGGCAAAAATGTAATGTATAAAGGCTGGAGTGACTGGATGTGTAACATAATAGCCAGATCACTACTTCCTGCTTTTCCGCTCTCTTGGTTTACACTGACTGGTTACCCTGGTTACCAGGCAGTAACCAATCAGAGACTTGAGGGGGGGCACATGGGTCATTTCTGTTGCTTTTAAATCTAAGCTGAATGCTGAGGATCAATTACAAACTCACTGAACAGTTATGTCCCATGCGGCCCCCCTTCAAGTCACTGACTATCTCAGCGTTATAGAGCTGAAAAGCAGGAAGTTGGATTCTGGCTGTTTTATTAGACATCTGTTCACTCCTTTATACATTACATTTTTGCCTAACTAACTATATTAGATACATATTTTATTTTGCACAGCCTATCTATTTACCCACTTTTTATTTTCACACTGAACTATTCCTTTAAACTACAAGCCTGGAGCCATTGCTTTGCACACCACTGAGGAAACTGAGCTGAACTGTGAAGTGGTGGACTGTGATACATTTTATTTGCTTTATTTCAACCTGCTGAAACCTTCTGTTTATTCTGTCTGTGTGAACGGCTTCAAATAAAGCAGCACCAGGCTGAATTGGACTGAATCAAGGCTCTGTGTGTTGATTCGGTGCTACAAAAATGCCGTGGTCAAGATTCCTGCTCCCTGAAATCTCACACTTGACTGTAGAGAAGACCTTTAGGTCATACCTGGAATTCAACATATAAATTCACATAAATGTTTTTTTTTTCTCATTTTTGTCCTAAATAAATGTGTATTAGCACACTATTAGCCACTATTTGGGAAGCTACAGGTAATTCTACTCTCTATACTGAAGTCCTGACGCCTCATGCTCCAGTTGCCAAACTTGCAGTGAGATTCAGTACTGCAGCCTCGCATTGTCTGCACGTTGCCTTGCCAGAGTCCTGTTGAGGAATAGTGAAAATGTATTATCTCGTGTAAGTATGAACTCAAATACAATTGTTCTTGATATAATAATTGAATATTATCAATGGTTATTAAAGGACAAGGAAAGTCTAAAATAGAATAAGGCTAGAAATGTTGTATTTTGTATACTAAACATAAACATGAACTTACTGCACCACAAGACTAATCAAACAAATGATTTATGCTTTCAAAGTTGGCCACAGGGGGCTGTCATCTTGTAACTTTGTTATACATCTTTGCCTGACCCTGACCCTGGACATGCTCAGTGTGGTCTGGGCTGCTTAGGGATCGTCATAAACAAAGCTGCTTGAGTTCTGCATGGCTGGGAAGTAAGGCGGGGCTCCCCCTGCTGTTCATAAGTATGATTGTTTCCCTGCAGAGCAGTTAGGGACCGTCTGACAATTCCTATCCACAGCAGTAAATGAAGGGAGAATTTCACTGCATACAGTCAGGTTTCTTATAAAAATGGTACACATTTTTTAATTAAAGTATATTGGAGATAGGTTTCTTTTTCATTAAAGAAAGTAAAAATGGGATTTTTTGCCTTTCCTTGTCCTTTAAAGCTTGGCTAGTAGACCAGAAGATTCTTCCATTTTTCATTTTGCAGCTCCAGCAAGAATGGCTTCAATGGGGTGTAATGAAATTTATACTAATATACTGTCAAACAATTGCAGTTTAAAATCTTAACAGAAGGGGCTTGAAGGGGGCAGTTTCATTAGAACCCGGGGGTTCATTGTTAGATTAGTGTGTTCATGGGCGATATGCATGCACAGTCTTGAAGGAATTAGGGGTCACTTTCCCAAGCAAGAGCACAAGATATATTTTTTGGGCGCCTGAAGTCAGCTATGCCTTTTTACACATGGGAAGGCACATTTATCATGGGTCGAATTTTCGAATTCATGTGAGTTTTTTAAAACTCCCATCAACTTGAAATTCGACCAATCGAAATGTGTTAATAAAATCAAATTTTCTCAGCTTGGACAAATTGAATTCACATGAAAACTCAATTCAAATTTGATTCGAATTCTAAAAACTCGAATGGGATTAACAAAAACTTGATTCCTCGCCCCCAAAAAAACTTGAATGTCAGGAAGGCTTCAAACATCACCAAAATCATCCCTGGACCTCTCCCATTGACTTATACAGCAATTCGACAGTTTAAGGTGGCTAATAGTTGAATTTGAGTTCTTAAAGGGCCACAGTATGATAAATTTCAAAATTCGGATTAAAACTCGAATTGAGTTTGGATAATTCACTATCTGAATTTGAGAGTTTTGAAAAAACATAAAATTGCATTTGAATTTTCACTGCCAAATCTGCCCCTTGGGGTCTTACTAATACAGATATGGAACCTGTTATCCAGAATGCCTGGTATCTGGGGTTTTCTGGATAATGGATCTTTCCATAATTGGGATCTTTATACCATAATTATTAGAAAAGCATGTAAACATTAAATAATACAAAATAAATAGGCTGGGTTTGCTTCCACAAAGATTAATTAAATCTTATTTGGGATCAAGTAGAATGTACTGTTTTATTATTACAGAGAACAGTGCCCAAGATCCTGTGTTATAAATTAGGAAATCCAGCCAGGGCTTTAAAATACTAAAAAATTATTTTTACCTTGATGATATTCAGTTTGCGTAAAGCATTTCTCCTCCTTCCCGATGCACTGTATGGTGTCCTTAGCAAGGCAATCAAAGCCGGGGTAGGCACAGGTTGGACAGGTCAGCCCATTTGGTTCCTTATTAAAAGGTTAAGAAATTTAGGATAATACAGTCAATACAGTATATATATGCTTGATATAGAATGGTATGTACTATTAATCATTCATTGAGCTTTCTGTTCCCTCTACATTTTGTAAAGGGAATAGTAAAGTAGAGAGAAATGCTTTTGTCCTGAATCTTTATGCACCATCTTTCCTTAGAGCAGGGGCCACCAACCTTTTTTTACCCATGAGCCACATTCAAATGTAAAAAAAAAGTTGGAGGGCAACACAAGCAGGAGAAAAGTTCCTGGAGGTGACAAAATGTGCTGTGATTGGTTGTTTGGTAGCCCCTACATGGACTGGCAGCTCTACCTAGCCGTACATCTGGTTTTTATGAAACAAAAACTTGCCTCCAAGACTGGAATTAAAAAATAAGCATCTGCTTTGGGGACACTGGGAGCAACATCCACGGGGCTGGAAAGCAACATGTTGCTTGCGAGCTACTGGTTGGGTATCACTGCCTTAGAGGGATACTGTTGTGGGAAAACGATTTTTTTTTCAAAACGGATCAGTTTGGCAAGAGGCTAAACATGATGTCAATTTCCCATGTGCCCTCCACCATGTGACTTATGCTCTGATAAACTTCAGTCACTCTTTACTGCTACACTGCAAGTTGGAGTGACATCACCCCTTCCTTCCCTCCCCCCAGCAGCCTAACAACAGAACAATGGGAAGGTAACCAGATAACAGCTCCCTAACATCTCTACTGAAGGGTTTGTTTGTATTACTAAAACCCTGCTTTTTACTGTTTATGTGCTAATCTCATGTCTCAAGGGAGCATGGCTTTGGTCGTATTGAAGTACAATGAGAAGGTGAGAAACAATAGTTGTCTTTAAAGCAGTTCCATCCAGAAATGCTGGCTCCTTCTCACAGCTCAGAATCAGGCACAATGCACAGAGATGGCACCTCCACACCAATATTACAGAAAAAAAGATATATTTGTAGTTCACGAATAACATTTTAAATGGCTGAGTGAATCCTTTGCAGTGTAAACAGTGTAATTTAGAAATAGAATTAAACCATATATATCATGACAGAATCCCTTAAATATTTTCACTCAACCCTGTGTGGGTTTATAGGTGGGGCTACCAAATTAGACCCACCCAAGTCTTTAGTATGGGCAGCTTACCCTAGTTTTTACCTAGTTTTATGCTGCCAGAGTGGGGCAAGGCTTTAGGAAAAGAATTTGGGGGTTGGGTAGTTTAGCCTGAAATTAGATAGGGGCAGATGTACTAAAAAGCGAAGTGGCTACCGCTAGCTACAATTCACTAGCGCTGCCATCCGCAGGGACATCTCCAATTCACTAACAGGCGCAAGCACCAATTCGCTAGCAGACCAGATCGTCGCTAGCGCAGTTTCGGGCCCTATCGCCAGACGTATTTCGCTCTAGCGAACGGGCGCTAGTCCACAAGTTCAGTAAAGTGCGGATTTTACTGAACGTTACCTCTTTCGCCAGAGTTGACTTCACCACCTCAGACCAGGCGAACTGCTAAAAATAAGTTTCCTCTTCCTCAATCTTCTGTCATTAAATGCATTAACGTTCCAAAAACGCCGGCGACTTTTCCTTTTTTGAAGCGGGATTGCCTGCAAAAATCCTAACTTACTTTTTTTGGGGAACCAGTTTTCTCCAGACATTTTCTAACATATGGAACATTCATTTTACAGTGGGCTCATGTGTAGGGCATTATATTAACTGTCTTGTCTTTATTAAGGTTCCCTGGACATTTGTAATAAAAAGTGATAACTTCAAGCATTTGCACCAACATTTATAAAAAAGACGTCCATACAACTTTAAATTATCCAGCGTATGCAAATTTACCTAAGCGCAAGCAAATTTTCAGTAGGCACAAATGAACGCTAGCGCATCTTCGCTATGAACTGCCTAAGAAACGCTACCAAAAAGTCGCCAACGTTCAGCGCCCAGGGAGCAACTTCGCATATTAGTGAATTAGCGTAGTGGTTGCGAATTTGCGCCTGGCAAAGTGGTGCAGTATGTGTGAAGTGGTCGCTGCCGACAATTTGTCCTTTAGTAAATCTGCCCCATAGATTGTAAGCTCCTCTACAGCAGGGATAGAGACATACTAATAATACTCACATGTCGGAATAGGCCCAGTACAGTTTTCTGTGTCGCAGCAGGTTATCACCTCCAGGCTTCTATAGTTCGTGAAGGTAAAATGGGCCATTCTGTCGCACCTGCCTGGATCCCCACAATACTTTCTGACATTGTAAAATATCAGCCCATCTATTGAAAAACACGTGTGAACCGACATTGTTATTATGGGATACGAAGAACCCTGGGAAAAAGATGAAATAAAATAGAGCACATACCGAATCGAGTGATTTCTGTGGATGAGGTGCTGCAGATTAATCCTTGGGGACACGGTACAGATTCACCATCACATTCTATCGAACCTTCCTTTATACAGAGTGTGCATGAAAGAGAATACACTGCAGAATAGATAGAGATCTGTCTTTCTGGTTAACTTTTAGTATGTTATAGAATGGCTAATTCTAAGCAACATTTCAATCGATCTCCAGTATTTATTTTTTTATCGTTTTTTAAAAATGTTTGCCTCTGTCTCCTGAATCTTTCCATTTTTTAAATAGGGGTCACTGACCCCATCTAAAAAACAAATGCTCCATAAGGCTACACATTTATTGTTATTGCTACTTTTTATTGCTCATCTTTCTATTCAGGCCTCTCCTATTCATATTCCAGTCTCTTATTCAAATCAATGCATGGTTGCTAGGGTAATCTGGGCTCTAGCAACCAAACTGCTAAAATTGCAAACTGAATAAAAAGCTAAATAACTCAAAAAACACAAATTATAAAAAATGAAAACTAATAACAAATTGTCTCAGAATATCACCCGCTACATCATACTAAAAGTTAAGGTGGCCATAGACGCAAAGATCCTATTGTACGAATTGAGGATTCGTACGATTTACGGACCATGTGTGGAGAGTCCCGTCATTGGAGATCGGCCAATTGGTCGATCGGACAGGTTTGATTTTGTCCCGACCATCCCGCCGGAGCCCATTGCGCTCTCATCGTAATCTGATAGTTCGGCCATAGGGCCGCACGTTCAGATTACCCCCGATATTGCCATGCCCATTAGTGGCATATCGGGGAAAGATGTCGCCAAATGAGCGGATCTTTTCGTCCATGACCACCTTTAGTTGAAAGGTGAACAACCCATTTAACTACTATAAATTATTTAAAAACCTAATAAGGATTAATTATATCTTAGTTGGGATCAAGTACAAGCGACTGTTTTATTATTACACAGAAAAAGGAATTTGTTTTAAAAAGTTTAATTATTTAATTAAAACTAAGTCTATGGGAGATGGCCTTCCTGTAATTCGGATCTATCTAGATAATGGGTTTCCGGATAAGGGATCCTATACCTGTATCACATAAATTGAATGATTAGATACCTGTTAACCTATTTAGGGCAAATGTAAATATTGCAGAATATATAACACAGGTATAGGATCTATTATCCAGATTGCTTGGGACCTGAGGTTTTCTTGATAAAGTAAGACCCCTTAAGCCGCAAAAATCAATTGACCAATCTAGTAGGACTGTTTTGCCACCAATATGGATTCACTCAGCTAAGTTCCTATCAAGTTCAAGGTGCTCTTTTTTTATTACAGAGAAAAAGGGTATCATTTTTAAAAAATCTAATAATTTGCTTAAAGTAGAAGGAAAGCCTAAAACGAAATAAGCTAGAAAGGTCTATAATTAAGTAAGCTCAGAAAGGTCTATATAAATACACCAGTAAACCCTCAAAGTAATGCTGCTCTGAGTCCTCTGTCAAAACAAACACCAAATTTCTTTCCTTCTATTGTGTACTCATGGGCTTCTGTATCAGACTTCCTGTTTTCAGCTTAAACCTCCAGGGCTAGGGCTTGAGCATGCTCAGTTTGCTCCTCTTCTCCCCTCCCTTCTCTGCTGTAATCTGAGCCCAGAGCTATAAGTGAACAGGGAGAGACAGGCAGGAAGTGATGTCACACCAAGCTAATATGGCAGTCGCTATCCTATACAAACAGAGAGAGCTTCTAGAGCTTTTTACTCAGATATGGTAAAGCATTTTACAGAATAAATATAGTTTTATAGCTTGCACTATTGCAGCTTATTTATTGGCAATAAAATGTCTCTGTAGCTTTCCTTCTCCTTTAAAACGGATGAGAGGTGGCCTTCTGTAAATGAGAGCTTTTTGGATAGAGGGTTTCCTGATAGTCGCTATGATGTAGAATGCTTGGGGGCTGGGATTTTCCAGAACAGGGTGAAGACCTTCTATGTTATGGGGTACACCATAAAGGGATTGTATATACTGATCCTACTCGTTATACCACACGCTGAACCCTAACACCAGGCAAATACAACACTGGATTACATGTAGGATCCAGACAACACATAAACATTCCCTAATGCCCTTCCTAACACCCCTTTCCTTTTTCTACTAGAACAGGTGGCCTCAAGGGTGCTATGAGCAACAGTTTACCCCATACAGCTCAGGGTTGTCCTGCTCTAAATTTGCACTTGAAATCTTTAGGGGTCAAATAGTTTCAGATCAGCCACCCTGCCCTTCTGTCCTCTACATTCCGAAACAAATCACACTTTTAATAATAAGAAAGGATTAATTATTATTATTGGCCATACGAGTGGATCCTTCCCCAATATGCCCACCAATGGGCAAATCGATATCGGGGTTAATCGGAAAATTCGGCCCTGGCGCCAAACAATCGCATTATACGAAGGAAACAAGCGCTGACCGATGCAGTCCTTGATCGCAGGAAAAATCAAACCTGGCCGATTGATATTTTAGCAAGATATTGATCAGGGAGACCTGTCAGAAGTCCCCACACACAGGCAGATAAGCTGCTGAATCAGTCTAAAGGACCAATAACGGCAGCTTTAATCTGTCTGTGTATGGCCACCTTTAGTTGGGATCAAGTACAAGCTACTGTTTTGTTATTACACAGAAAAAGGATATAATTTTTTTTTTTTTGCCCTGTAGTGTAGGTCACATGTAACCCATGCTCATACCTTAGCCGGATCTCTTTAACTATTTGTGTGCTATACAGCCAAATAGGTGTTACATACATGCTATTGTATTGCTTGCTAGAGAGATATATTTACATATTAGCAACTACCTTTCCCCATTTGGTTCATTAAAAGTTACTCCACTAGTGCACTTTTGCATGTAATATAGTTAATAGATCCTACTATTTTTAATCATCGTTTACCAAAGTAACTGTGCAAATATCACTACAGTCTGTATGTTTGGATGATTCTTTTAAACTCTTAAATCAAGTAAAGCACTATCTTAGCTCAATTAACTTGTAGACAACATTTCCTGCCATATATTTACCCCACTTAGTTGAAGTGACAATATATTTCTTACATGTGCCGCATTTCTCTTCCATAGGACCCTGGGTATCAGGCGCAAAGACTTTCCGTGGCTGCACCACTGAAAATGTCTGCAGATTTGGCAAGTGGAGCGAGACCTATGGGGGTGTAACTATAGAAAGGAATTTTACCTGTACAGAAGCAGATACTGGAAATTCCAATGCAAGCGCCAGCCCCAAAAGTGTATTTATATCTGTAGCTAGTGATGGGCGAATTTATTCGCCAGGCGTGAATTTGCGGCGAATTTGCACGATTCTCCACCAGCGAATAAATTTGCGAAACACCCGCGAAAATTTGCCCAAAAAAAGTCGCTGGCGTCAAAAACGGGCGCCGGCGTCAAAAAAACGTCGCCGTTTCGTGAATTTTTCGCAGTTTTGAGAATTTTGCGTGAAATTCGCAAATTTTCCGGTGAAGCGAAACGGCGCAAATTCGCCCATCACTTTCTGTAGCACTTCATTTTCTTGTCCTCGTAATCTTCCTTTAATGCACAACTGAATAAACCAATAATATACAGCAATGTCATCAATAGGCTCTAAATTGGAAACTTTAGAACATAGGTTGTGGTGTACTTTGTTTAGGGGGTGCCCAAAATGACACTAGAATTCAGAAAAATACACTGTATTGTAAGTAAAAGCCAAGGCAATTTGTATCCAAATTCTAGATTATGCAGGTTGCACTCGCATTATATCTGTTCTTGTAGCTTTCTCAGAAGTGATTACGGTGGTGTAAAATTATGTAGGCGAAAATAAATAGAGAAGTGTTCTGATGTTGCTCTGCTCAGGATAGGGATGGGAAAGGGCATCTGAGGCTTCTCTTTCCTGAGCAGAACAACATCAGAACACTTCTCTATTTTCCTTCTGATGGTATAAATGTATTTGACTGTGTAGTTACAGGAACTGACCAGCAGGATGGCTCTGTTCATTATATTAGCAGTTAATAAAAACTTAAGACAATACTGTGATGGGAATTTTTTTCCATCAGTTAATAATGCTGCTCCAGCAGAATTCTGCACTGAAATCCATTTCTCAAAAGAGCAAACAGATTTTTTTATATTTAACTTTAAATTCTGACATGGGGCTAGACATATTGTCAGTTTCCCAGCTGTCCCCAGTCATGTGACTTGTGCTCTGATAAACTTCAGTCACTCTTTACTGCTGTACTGCAAGTTGTGTGATATCAACCCCCCCCCCCCCCCCAGCAGCCTAACAACAGAACAATGGAAGGTAACCAGATAGCAGCTCCCTAACACAAGATAACAGCTGCCTGGTAGATATAAGAACAACACTCAATAGTAAAATCCAGGTCCCACTGAGACACATTCAGTTACATTGAGATGCACCTACACACCAATATTACAACTAAATACAAATGCACTTGCTAGTTCAGGAATATTATATTATATATAAGTACCCTAATGGGTGCACAACCAGATAGGGCCCAAATAAGTAGTTCCAGAGGTTCTTCTGGGAAAGAGGGTGTCTGAATTTCTCATGAGTGAATGTGTCGGAGGCTGAAGATGAGAATGGGAAATGGGAGATCACGATAGACACTTGGAATGTTGGTACTGTGCCTACATCTCTGCTGCTTCTCTTCCAAGTTCAGACTGTAAGTGCCCAAGACAGTATTTCAGCTTCTCATTCACTCTGTGATGTTTCAGTGCAGTGGCAGACCTCCTTTTCCTGAAAGGATGAAAGCATGCAAATCTGAAATAACATAGACGCCACTGGATTTTGCACAGAAGACATTGCTGCAACAGCACTCCCCTTGGCGCAAATTCACTAAGCCGCGAAGCGCCGAACGCTAGCATTAATTCGCTAGCGTTAATTCGCTAGCGTTAATTCGCTAGCGTTTGGCATTTTCGCTACTGCGCAAATTCACTAACGAACGATGGCCTAGTTTCGCTAGTGTTACTTCGCAACCTTACGCCATGCGAATTTTCGCTAGCGACGAAACTACGCAAATTCACTAACTTGCGCAGTGTACTGAACGCTACCTTTTACGCTAGACTTCCTTAGCCACCTCAGACCTGGCGAAGCGCAATAGAGTAGATAGGGATTGTTTCCAAAAAAGTCAAAATTTTTTCTAAGTCCCAAAAAATGCTGGCGTGTTTTCTACATGATGGGTGATAGGCTGAAAAAGATCGAAAAAATTTTTGGGGCTCCCCTCCTTCCCCCCTACATTTCCTGACTCATGGCAACTTACCTAGACAGTGGGCACATGTGTAGGGCAAAATAACATTTTTATTTGCAGATTTGAAGGTTTTCTAGGCATTTGTAGTGCAGATACGTGTTCCTCCATTGAAATTTGAATTTCGCGCCGTATGCAAATTAGCCTTCGCTAGCGTTTACTTCGCTTTATATAGTGAATCAACGCTAGCGCAACGTCACAACCTTACGCTACCCCTGTGCGCAACTTTGGATTTCAGTGAATTTGCGGAGCGCTGGCGAAACTACGCCTGGCGAAGTGCGGCGAAGTGCAGCGAAGTGCGGCGAAGTTGCACCTGGCGCAACTTCGCATCTTAGTGAATTTGGCCACTTGACTTTAATGCGTTTCAAACATTTCCCAGTGGTTTTGTCAGGGCAGATTCAGTCACCCCTCGTTAGTACAAGGTGTTTTCATGCAAGCTTTCTGGATAACAGGTTTCTGTGTAAGGGATCCCAGGCTTGTTCTTTAATATGGTCACCACAGAGGCAAAGAAGACAATTCTAGCTTCATTTTCTGGTAACATTGCTTTATCAGCCCTTTAAAGGGGACATTCCTGTTGTAGTGAATAAGAGAACGGAACCCTTCTACCTGTTCTGCCTGTGACATCATTCTGCCTGGCTACAAGCAGGGAAACAAACTGATTGGCTGGGAAGCTAGAGAAAGACCTGATGCTTGCTGTGAGCTCCAAAGAATATCTGGGGAAAATGGGAGGGTCCAGGAAGAGCCTTGTTTTGGCAGCAAATCTGCAGAGTGGACCAGGAGAGATTATAAAGGAGCCCCTGCAGAAACTTCCAGAGAGAGTAAGAGAGCTGCCCAGCAATACAGACAAGATCTCTGTGATAAGCTGTGGTGAGACGTCTACAGCTCCATCTTTATAGGAAGACTTTGTTCTACTCCCTGCCCAGCTGCCTGTGAATATCTCTGCCATCTTTGTGAGTCGCCAGTGAGTAACCCACCCGAGGGAATGAATTGGGAGACACAAGTGTGGGTTCCTTATGTGCAGACAAGTTATGAGCCTGCAATGTAGGAGCAACTGTCTTGTCCAAAGGGGAGGTATTGTGGAGCAGGTAGAGCTACCTGGGGTGTATTAAAGGAGCAGTAACATCAAAAAAAAGACCAATTATACTTTAAAATGACAAAGTCTTTATTAAGAAATAACTTACAGAAACTCCACTTCCGCTTCTCTTCAGGAAAGGTGACAGGGCGACAATCCATCCAGCAGTGCTTGATTTATCCTCTCTGACTATTCACTGACAGCATGCGGCTGGGAGAGTCTGTGCGTCCTCTTGTCAAGCAGCGGGCTTCTTGCAGGATGGACATGGTGACCAGCGAGATGTACCAGTAGGGGGCTTCACCAACATTCTCCTTCCGACCCTACCCGACCCCTTGTTGGGGTCTTTGGTGGAGGAGCAGGTCCCTGATGACTCAAACCTGTCCTATGGACCTCTGGAAGATGAGATCCTTGTGGCAAACAGCGGGAACCGAGAGCCCTTTGGAAGGTCAGTCTTCCTGGATCCCATCCACAACCTGCTGATCCCGGGAGACAACAACGACCCCCTGTCTCAGAGGCCCAGCTGACTGACCCCCAACAGGTTCCAGTGCAAGTTCCCAGGAGGTCAAGTACTCACACCTGGGCGCCCGCATCCCCTCCAGAGACCGCGTGAAGTTGCAGCTGTGGTATGACGGCCTCACACACACACTCATCATCCCCTTCCGGCTCGAGGTGGAGGTGCTGCTACACATATACATCTGCTACACGTGTGTTTCTTGTATCTTCCCATACATATTTGTAATGCTATTTTGGGCTATTTTAGGCCAAAGGGGTTAATGTCCAGCTATGTCTATTGAGCATGGGTTACATTGGGCCTTCGCTAAGTGGAAGAGATGAAGGTACGATGTAGCGCAACTACAACTTCCATAGGTTATTGTGCAATAAAATGAAAAATAAAGGTTGCCTGGAGGTTCTTACAGTGAAATAGAAGAGGAACAGTTTATTTGTCAGAGACAAATGATCCACAGGGTACTTTACTAATACGAGGTCCACTTTTAGGGGGGTTATTTATTAAAGTCCAAATGCCCAAAACTCGTTAACTATCATAATTTTTATTTTAAAAAAAAAATTAACATCTTTCATGATTTTTCGACGATGGAAAAAGTCTGAATCTGAAAATCCGGCATCTCAGAGCGGCCGAGTAAGTCAATGGGAGAAGTCGTGAAGAAATCCTGACCTGCGCTGGGTTTCGTGCAAAAATCTGAAGATTTCGTGGTTTTCATGCAAATAGCACAAAAAATCTTTTTTTGGGAGGAAAATATGTATGATTCAAATTTTCGTACAATTTTCACGATTTTTTGAGTTTTTTTTCCAGCACTCGAATTTTTCAGGAAAATGTGTTGATAAATAAGAGGAAATAACCCATACATATTTGGTCAGAGTATATTTCAGAAAAAAATTAGATACATTTGGATCTTGATAAATACCCCCCCCCCTTAGTGATGTCACTTTATGATCTACATCCATAAAAGCATTGTAAGCATTCTGTTCCATTGAAAATATTACTGAAATACTGATTTATGGGAAATTGTATGTTGCTTTATTTAATGAACAGCTATTTCTTATGTGACCTTATCCGAATAAATATCTGAATGAAAAGAATGAAACAGGAGGGTAATTTAGACAAGCTGTTTGTTCACAGTGTCTTGAGATCTACCGATCAGCAGCTAAAGATCTACTGGTAGATCCCGATCTACCTTTTGGGCAGTATAGCACCTCCAGGCAGAATTCCCTGACATGTGGTCTGGATCTCACCCAGTGGAGGGGGCAGGGAGAAGAACCTAAAGCCTGACACTCTATCCACTGTGTCCCTTCACTGTAGGCAAATCATACAGCCTAGGAAGCTACTCCCTGTTACACCTCCTTATTGGAACACAAAGCTGCTCTTTCTCTCTTCCCTCACTGTCTTACTCTCCTAGAGTGTCTACAACAGATCTAATCCTGTCTCTAGCTGGCCTCTTTCACGGGGTCCCTGCTCCCTGACTTCCAAACTAGAGGTTCAGGTCCCTCTAGGGCAAACTTGGCTTTACTGGACCTTGTTGTACCCAGGCTCTCTGGAAATATCCAGCTGGGTCAGCAACCAGAAGTCAAAGAGGAAGATCCACCCCTTCTCACTCACTATACCAAAGTGTCACAGGAAGTGGTCATAGGGCAGTAGGCCAATAACTGGAATATGTATTTTAGCCACTAGATACATGGGCTTCTGTCCAGAAACTAGGGAGTGTAGGGATTTAAAGCCATAGGGGCATATTAATCCTATGGGTCCCTACATATTGATATTGTAGATAGTGTAGAGATTGGAAATCATATTGATCAAGTTGGCAGGCTATTGGCCTTTGGATGGAGCCAAAAGAATAACTGGAGGGGTTTAATAGCTGATCTTACAGATAACTTTATTTATATTTAAGTCAGCATGCATGCATAAATAATTTTTCCATGTTATAGTTTTAAAAGTACCTTGTAGATGCAATAAGGGGCCTGGCAGTGGGCTGGGCCCAAGTGCAATGTGGTCAGGGCTTATTCTTTCAGAGCATTGTGGTGCATCTCTTGAGGGATGGGGCAGCCTAAAGGACAGTTAGGTAAAATGAAAAATGGAACTGAAATGCTAATTTAATGACTTGAATATGTATGAAACTAAAATAGAGTAACCGTAACCACCATTATAATAATCATTTATTTATAGAGCACCAACATATTGTGCAGCAATGTAGCATCGTGACTTCATATGTCCATTAGCTTGTAAAGATCTAAGGGTCGCAAATGAATGCAAAGTGAAAAAGTAAAAAATGTAAAGTCACTATCAGCACAGATCAAAGTGAACCCTACACATATAGAATCACTGGCACATTGGTACTTGTATGTGGTGCCATAGACCCCATGTTCCCTGGCAAGGCCTTAGAGTAATCTCATACAGAAAATTCAGTAGAAAGAATCTACATAGACAGATCACTTGTGATGATACATGAATGATAAACTTTATTGGAACAATTTGTGATAACATAGTTACAGTGTTTATTTGGATTGAAAAAAGAAAACTGCCCATCAGGTTCAAGCCTTTAATGTATCCCCCAACATCACAGACCCCCATTAGCCAGAAACAAAAATCCTTTTACAAGAATCAGAATGAAAACTGAGTGCAGCACAGCTGTAAGCACAATAAAACAAAGTTTATTATAAGAAGCACTTAAAGATAACTGGAAACTCATAAGAACGTTATATCATGGGACACCTATCTATGGTATATTTATTCATTTTACTCTTTTACTCAGCAGAAGAATAACTGACATGTGTCTGTACATTCAAATTCGGGAAAAGTTGACCTGCCTGATTGAGATTGCCATGTTGATTGGTCTTACTGTGCTTTTAGATGAATTCTGGGAATTCCTTACCTAGATCTGCAATAGAAATAGTGCTGCCTAAACCACGGAAATACCACCCATAACGTTTCTTTATTAGAAGGGTTGTTGTGTGATCTCATTGATTTCATAACAAATCGGGCAGCACGGATTCGGGATATTCGCATTTCAAAATGCGCCCTTTGTCGCTAATGAGCCACAGGAACCCGTCATCGTAGCTGACGTACTTGAAGCTGTTACAGACGTCTATCTGAATCCATGAGGTTCCTCTGGGGCTCTTGGGGCAGATTCCGACTCTGAAGATGAAAATAAATACCAGTGATTAGATAATGAGATGCAATAGATATTTATATTTATATTTATATTACCATTATTTCTATAAGTTGCATATAGAGAGTACTGATGTGATGCTGGATGTGATAAGGATACTAGAAGACAATATACACTTCGCGGATCTATAGGGTGACTTCTCTAGTCAGTCATGTGACCCATGTGACATCACTAAGCACTATTAATAATTGATTACATCACTAAGTACTATTAATAATTGATTACATCACTAAGCATTCTTTATTTAGATTTCTATACACTAGTAATGTAATGTATGATGATGATAGAGGTTATCTTGGAGAGATGCGAGATGACTCTCAATATTATTTTATCAATGACTTTTAACATCCCTATAAATAAAAGTAGGGGTAGACTCTACACCAACACTCTACACCATATTGTACTATGGCAATAAAACCTGTGACCCAGGGCTGTTGCTGTTAAATAGTGTGCAATTACACCACTCAGAACCCTAAAACATTATGGTAATCCCAGGGTTGCATCAATATCAGCAACACACTTGCACCAAGTGAATCACACTCTACTGTTGATTTTTAAGTCATTGTCATTGACAAGCTGGATGTGCCACAAACCCTACTTGGAAAATTACAATCTTGCATACAAAATAAACACCCTGCAGAAGAAATCTGTGGAAAAAACATAATTTTGAGAACTTTCTATTAAATTCTATTTGATAGGGATTTCTTGTTGTTACCTTTTGTACACGTAGCCGTCCGAGTTGACACCAAAGACTGAGCCGTCAGTTCCAACCTCCACCATGATCAGACTGCCTTCCACCCTAACCCATCCTGTACCCTGGCATGAGTTTGGGGTCACCTGGTTACGATAATAGATTTCATTGGCACTATTGACTCCCCAGCAACCAAGAGGCCCGCAGGCATAATGCTTCAGCTTCCCTTCAAGATGTACATAGGGTATGGCATTTGCAGGGAAGGTGCTTGGATCCTGGCTCACGCAAAAAATGTCATCGTTGACATTGGTTCCTGAGATAAATTTATTACCCCCAGCATCTATCTGCTTCAAGCGCCCTGTGGGGAAAAGAGCACAAAATGGCATAAATACTATTATTTAAACAAAACCAAAAAAAACAAAACATCAGGATACAATACTGTTGGTTAATTTTCTTCCAAAACAGATCCCTTTAAAAACAAAAACGAAATTAATCCCTGCCATCTGTATAGTACATATGCCTTTACATTGCCTTGTAGCTTTAGAACTTATCTCACTGTTATTCACATCTCTTCTGCAGCTTCTCTCCTCTTGGTTACACCTTTCCAGATCATTGACCTTCTCCAGCATGTTCTGCCTGTTTCTATAAACACCATGCCTCCCCCCATGTATTGCCTTTGAGTGCTCTCCCAGCCAAACAAGAGGCTCCACACCCATTACCTGATAACTGTACCCAGTAGAAATTATTCAGTCTGTAAATGTAGTCATCTTTGTTGACTCCCCAAACTCCTGCTGGTCCCACAGTCACGTGAGTGAGCCTTCCTTCAATCTGTGCCCAGTGGTTTGCGTGCCAGAAGTAAATAGTGTCATCATCTGCCACCCCATAGACTTCTCCATTCCCTGCGTCCAACTGCTTCAGCTTCCCGGGAATAACTGTACACGGCAGTTCTGAAAAGTAACAGAGAATGTGTTGTTGGTACATCAAGATGCAACTTCACTTTTGGGAGGAATAACATTGTTTCTCTCAGCTCTTTCTTAGGCTCTTCTGAAGAGCTGAAAATACAATTTTTGTAGCCTTTGGGTTCCCTTTACCATCATTGGCTATGAGACCTGTAGGAAGGCTGCTGGATAGTAATATACAGTTTGTTGTAAAAACAGCTAAAGACTTCCTTGATGATTTATGTGGGTGAAACAAGAACCAGAGCAGGAATTTAAAGTAAAGTACAGAAGATGATGCAGCGATATTGCAACAGGTACAGGTAAGTTATTCACTGATCTAATAACCCACTGTAACCAAATCAATAAATTGAGATCAAGTAATGGTCCTCTTAGTTTAAGACATATTGAGGTGTATATAGAAGAAAAAGACAGAAATACTTGTATTACCTGCAATGGCTCCTGCGTACAGCAGGAATAGGCAGATGAAGCGCAGCATGGTGACTTTTGGTTCAAACTGGAGAATGATAACCTGGACTCTAAATCCTGCCTTATTTATATGTCTCCTCCGACTCCTCCCTCACAGCCAGAGGGCAAAGATTGGACGTAAGAGGATCATTATTGCCTGGAGGTTTATAAAGATTTCTTTCTGATCTTGAAATAAATGTCAGTAACAGATCTGCTCTTGTGTTTTTGGAATGTTGACTAACCTGGCTGCGGTGGTACAGATCCAAATAACATAGTTCCAGTCGTCATTCCAATATAATACACTAGTGCCCATTAACCTAGCACTAAGGGGGTTATTTACTAAAATCCGATTTTATCTCATTGTTTCAATAAAAAAAGTTTCACCAAACTCCCATCCCCAATTTTGCTTTATTTAGCATTAGATAAAATTGTCCAAAAACTTACATATGGACTTTTCTCCTGAATACCTCAAATATTATGGTTTTTTTCCTGGATTATCATGCTAAACCCAGCGCAAACCTCAATATCTTCAAATTAGGATAGGGACATCTCCCATTGAATCATACAGAACCTTGACAGGTCTGAGATGACGGATTCTTGGATTCTGCCTTTTTGCAGCATCAGTGTTTAATAAATCTAGACAAATTCCAGTTTTTTTTCCACTAATAATTTAAGTTTTTGCCCAAAAAAACCTCAACCAGAAATAAATTTGGGTTTAGAAAATAACTCCCTAAATGTTAGGACTCTAGAAGAAAACAGGAGCCGTGTGACTATATGGGAGAACATTCTGTATTGTAATATTGAAGCCAAGAGCCCAAATATAAATAGGAACAAACGGTGCCATCCTACAGCAAAGAATAGTGCATGACTAGTGAGAAATATATAGGAATATACTAGTAATGTGTGGGTTGAATGTTACCTGATATCCGCCCTCTGCCCGCGCCTGCTTGAGCCCGACTTCCAGGTTCCTTTTATAGACCCGTGCTGACCCCCCCCCGCCAATGACATCACAAAAGTTGAAGTTGGAAGCCGGCATTGTAAGTCCCGGACCCGTCTGCGACCCGGAAAGGGGGATGCGAGCAGTGGTGTAACTAGTTGTTACTGGGCCCCATAGCAAATTCAATTTAGGGCCCCAAAATATTTATAAGTTGGCCTATTTTACCAAGATATATTAAAATTGCTAATTAATTAGGGTCTCACTGGGCCCCTACACTCCTGGGCCCCCCTGCAACCGCAGGGTCTGCTTCCTATATAGTTACGCCCCTGGGTGCGAGGTCGGCCTGGACCCATCCGAACATCACTAGAATATACACAGGTGAGTGTTTCTTGCTGAGCTCAGAATGAATCCATTCAATATATATTCTAGGCTAAAAATCAATTTAAACACAAGGCTATTCTACGGGGCAAATTCACTAAGATGCGAAGCGCCGAACGCTAGCGTTAATTCGGTAGCGTTTGGCATTTTCGTTACTGCGCAAATTCACTAACGAACGCTGGCGTAGTTTCGCTAGTGTTACTTCGCAACCTTACGCCAGGCGAATTTTTGCTAGCGACGTAACTACACAAATTCATTAACGCGCGCAGTGTACTGAACGCTACCTTTTACGCTAGACTTCCTTCGCCACCTCAGACCTGGCGAAGCGCAATAGAGTAGATAGGGATTGTTTCCAAAAAAGTCAAAATTTTTTCTAAGTCCCAAAAAACGCTGGCGTGTTTTCTACATGATGGGTGATAGGCTGAAAAAGATCGAAATTTTTTTTGGGGCTCCCCTCCTTCCCCCCTACATTTCCTGACTCATGGCAACTTACCTAGACAGTGGGCACATGTGTAGGGCAAAATAAAAATTTTATTTGCTGATTTGAAGGTTTTCTAGGCATTTGTAGAGCAGATACGTGTTCCTCCATTGAAATTTGAATTTCGTGCCGTATGCAAATTAGCCTTCGCTAGCGTAACTTCGATTTATATGGCGAATCAACGCTAGCGCAACTTCGCAAACTTACGATACCCCTGTACGCAACTTCGGATTTTAGTGAATTTGTGGAGCGCAGGCGAAACTACGCCTGGCGAAGTGTGACGAGGTGCGGCGAAGTGCGGCGAAGTTGCGCCTGGTGCAACTTCGCATCTTAGTGAATTTGCCCCTACATGTGATAAACTGATGAAAACAAGTTCATTTACAGGAAACGATTATTTCCCGCTGTCATTTTTAGGCTAATGAGAGTGCCGAACCCCCGAATCCTTTGCGAAAGAATCGGCCAAATACCAAACCAAATCCTAATTTGCATATGCAAATTAGGGATGGAAAGGGGAAACATTTTTTACTTCCTTGTTTTTTGACAAAAAGTCACGTGATTTCCCTCTCCACCCCTGATTTGCATATGCAAATTTGGTTCGGCCGGGCAGAAGGATTCGCCAAATCCTGCTGAAAAAGGCCGAATCCTGAACCGGGTGCATCCCTTGTGGAGATACATCGCTACTATTCCTTGTTCCACCCGCAGATGTACCCAAAGTCCACCCACTCTATCTGCCTGTTGGTTCTGCAGGAACATGGAGCAGATGCCAGTAAATTGCCATTTTTTTAAACGTAAATACACAGAGGAAGAAAACACAAAATAGCCAGGGAGGTTGATTTATTCAATATCTGGATAAAAAAGATTTTTTTCCAACACAAGACCTGAGTCAAGGGCTCCTGGCCTATGTCAATCTAGTCCCCAGGCTGTGAAGTTTGTTTTATTTGCTTTAATTCTTTAGATACACCACCCATTGACTTCTCTAGAATCTCAACAGGTTTAGGAGGTGGAGTTTTTCATTCCAATCATACGAATTCTTTCATTTGATAAATTGTGAAACCTTAGGTTTTAAAAAATATATATTTATATATATATATTGCTGATTGTGTTTTTTCGCTGCAATTTTTCCAAAATGTGGAAAAAGATGAGAGGGATCCCTAAGACCCCACAAATGCAACAACACCCTGAATGGCCGATTGTGGCCTTTATTTTTTTGCAATTTACACTCGGCGTTGCAAATGAGGCCTGTGATCGTGAATACTGATATATTTGCACATTGATGTCTGCCAGTTTATTCCAATTGAATTTCTTTCAAACGAATTGATTTATAACAAGTTTTTTGGGCTCCAGAATGTGCAAAGTCCGTAGACTGGAAAACCATTTGTGTTCCCTCCCGTCCTCATTCTTATGGCTGTAAAAAACTTAAAATCGCTTTTTTTGTTACCATGATGTCGGAATCTACAATAAAGTGAATAAAGTAGCCCCTCTTGTAAAGTATATGGATATTATTAGTTACCCAGGAGTTCCGTGACCATATAAAGACATGAGGCGAAAAGTAGTGATGGTCGCTTTGCCGAAAAGTTCACGAATTTCCAGCGAAAGTGAATTTTGACGCCAGCGGAGAAAAGCAAATTGTTTTGCCGCCTGCGGAAATTCGTCAGTGAAATTTCTCTGCAATTTCATGGATTTATTCGCCGGCGGCTGTTTCCGAAGCGCTTAACCTGAACCTACCTGCGATCCGCAAATGGTGCAGCATGTCGGCCCAAACCCGCTTGACCTGTGGGTCCCACAGTTATTGGGCTGGCCTGCACATCACTAATTCCTACGAAGTCCCATTACTTAAAATGCCGACCCCAAGCCATTAATGAACAAGTTAAATAAAAGTGGCCCCAATACTGAGCCCTGAGGGACCCCACTAAGAACTTTACTCCAAGTAGAGAATGTCCCATTAACAACCACCCTCTGTACCCGATCCTGTAGCCAGTTTCCTATCCACGTGCAAACGACTTCATTAAGCCCAACAGACCTTAGTTTAGTCGTTTCCATTCTCCAGAAAATACTCTTGAATGTGATCCCTTATCAAAGTGTTTTTGCCCAGCACAGATGTCACATTGACAAGTCTATAATGTCCAGGCTGAGGCCTAAATATTGAATTGCATGAACTTTCAAGTAAACAATCCATAAAAAAAAACAAGCCCTGAATTTACAGAAAACAACATTCTCCATTCTTTCCTTTTAGATCGGAAGCTCTTGCAAACAGACCCCTCTAATCCTACTGTTTCCTTCTATAACTCTTATTATAACAGCCCTGGTTGATGCAGTCGTGATTAGTGATGATTCGTTTGTCTCTTATTAGATCCGCAGATCTTTTGAGCCTCATTCATCACATTTACATTTCACAATGGATCCGTCATATAGTTCATCATGTGAAGACTATATTGAATATGCCGAGTTCTTAAGAAACTGTAACATTTGGCATCTGGAAACTATTATACCGTATGTGATTATAAATATCTGCTGTGCCAGAGGCAACATATCGAATGCGGTGAGCTCAGTACCGTTTCTACCACAAGACAAAAATCTGCCCCCGGTAACTTTAGTATCTGAAATTCTGGTTTTTATTGTGTATGTGTCCTGGGGCACCAATATAATATGAGCCCTTGATCATTATTTTCATTGTAATACTTGCTACTGTATTGTAAAAGGGTACAGCGCTGCATATACAGTATACCTACAGTAGAAAGCACCTGCTCTTCTGGCTAATGGGGTAATACCCTGTATTTAGAACTTCATCAGTATGACACTAACAGCATGAGTTTTTTTATTTACATTAAAGAAAAAGGCATATAAGGTATATATATATATAGATATATACATATAGACAAATACAAGAGTTCTCTGCACGCAACCCGCTATCAATATATTTAAGACAGAGACATTTTGTGCACAAACTTTCCCTTGTTATATATATATGTATATATAATTAATTAATCAAAAATCCGGATGCACACTGGGAATTTTTAGAAAGATAAAAATTCCCCTTTATTTAATCAATCATTAAAAGAAAACAGGCCAACGTTTATACATTTAAGTACAAAGCACAGTAACTGGTTAGGGGCATATTTATCAAGGGTCGAATTTCGAAATGAAAAAACGTCGAGATTCGAATTCAAAAAGACCGAAATTGAGTCAAAGTTTTTTTTTTTTGGTCGAATAGGTCAGTTTTTGATCCAATTCGAATCGAAGGAATAGTGCATTCTTGCGAATTCGATTCAAAGTTTTTCCCCAAAAAAAACTTCGATTTTTCAAAGTCCACCAGTTGACTCCAAATAGGTTCTAGGAGTTCCCTCATAGGCTAAAACAGCAATTCGGCAAGTTTTATATGGTGAATGGTCGAAGTCGAACTTTTAAAAAAACAGTACATGAATTTCAATATTCAAATTTTCTAATTTTTTTCAAATTCAAATCGAATTTGGACTTTTTTTCATTTGAAAATTCACCTCGTCCTTTGATAAATCTGCCCCTAACTGTTAGGGGCAGATTATTCAAGGGTCGAATTTCAAAGTGATAACGATTTTAGAGTATGATCGAACTATTTTACTTCGATGTGTAAAGACTTAGAAAAATGGTCTAGAAGGTCCCCAAAAAATATACGTTTTTTTAAAAGTGACAGTACTTCGATTATCGAATGGTCGAATATTCAAACGATTTTTACTTCGAATTGAATTCAAAGTCATGGTAGCCTATTCGATGGTTGGTCTAGGCTAGCATTGCACTTCGGCATGTTTAATATGGCGAAGTATTGAAGTCGAAGATTTTTAAAAGCGACAGTACTTAGATTATCGAATGGTTGAACATTCAAACGATTTTACTTTGATTCGAATTCTAAGTTGAAGTCGTAGTAGCCTATTCGATGGTCGACGTATCCAAAAAATTACTTCGAAATTCGAACTTTTTTAACTTTGAAAATTCACTCGAACCTTAGTAAATCTGCCCCTAACTGTATGGAGAAGTTTATTTTTGTTTTCTACGATATAAGATAAAGTTGCAAATGTCTTTTGGTTAATTTAATGTTTGTTTCGTTACTGCTTTTCATGATGTCTGTGCATTTGTTCTGCATTTAGTAGGTGAAAGCTGTTATTTTCTTTTTATGCTTGTTTTAGGGGCTGATTCACTAAGGGTCGAATATCGAAGGTTATTTAACCCTCGATATTCGACTGAGAATTGAAATCCTTCGACTTCGAATATCGAAGTCGAAGGATTTAGCGCAGATAGTACGATCGAACGATTATTCCTTCGATCGAACGATTAAATCCTTCGAATCGAACGATTCGAAGGATTTAAATCCAACGATCGAAGGAATATCCTTCGTTCAAAAAAGTTAGGCAAGCCTATGGGGACCTTCCCCATAGGTTAACATTGAGTTCGGTAGCTTTAAGATGGCGAACTAGGGGGTCGAAGTTGTTTTAAAAGAGACAGTACTTCGACTATCGAATGGTCGAATAGTCAAACGATTTTTACTTGGAATCCTTCGATTCGAAGTCGTAGTCGAAGGTCAAAGTAGCCCATTCGATGGTCGAAGTAGCCCAAAAAACTTCGAAATTCGTAGTTTTTTTACTTCGAATCCTTCACTCGAAGTTAGTGAATCGGCACCAACATGTATAGATTTACAGAGCATATGTTTTTAGATGGGGTCACTGACCCCCATTTGAAAGCTGGAAAGAGACAGAAGAAAAAGGCAAATCAAAACTGTAAAAAAATAAATAACGAAGACCAATTGAAAAGTTGTTTGGAATTGGCCATTCTACATCATACTAAAAGTCCACTTAAAGGTGCAGCACCCCTTTAATGGAAGCCATGGTTTAGGACATTACTTTTGCTGCATGATCACTTTATATCTCAGTCACTTCAGCCTCTGAATGTTAGAGTATATCACTAAAGGGCAGTATACGCCTGTGTTTAAAATGCATTAAAGGAGAAGGAAAGTCTGTTTGCACTTGGTGGTGCCAAATGTTAGGCACCCCCAAATGATTGGATTGACTTACCTTCGCGCGGCTGCGCATGCACAGTACAGTGAAAAGCTGAACTTTAACTAAAAAGTAGCTAATTTGTTCAACTGCGCATGCGTCTGCCCCGGGAAAAAATTTGAAGAAAGAAGAAGCCAGAGGAGGATCACTCTGTGGTGCTCAGTGGTATAACCCCAGGCCGGTGCAGTTTTCTGATGATAGGAGCACCTGCCAGGGTTTCAGGTAAGTCAACACAATCACTTGGGGGTGCCTAACATTTGGCACCCCCAAGTGCAAAAATACTTTC
This sequence comes from Xenopus petersii, assembly GCA_038501925.1. Taxonomy (NCBI): domain Eukaryota; kingdom Metazoa; phylum Chordata; class Amphibia; order Anura; family Pipidae; genus Xenopus; species Xenopus petersii. Next base: position 7,643,320 of record CM076684.1, on the reverse strand, counting down.
CTTCTCCTTTAACCAGGGCCGGATTACCCACTAGGCGCCCTAGGCGGCTGCCTAGGGCCCGCCTAGCTCTAGGGGGCCCGGGCCGGGAAAAAAATACCTCTAAAAACTTCCGGGTCCGGGCCCCCCACAGTTGTGCTGTTGTCAGTCACCTGTCAGTCTGTCGCCGCTGATCTCGGCGTGCGCGCTGCCGTCACGGCGCGCCTGCGCCCAGACGTCACGGCGCGCCTGCGCGCTGACGTCACGGCGCGCCTGCGCGCTGACGTCACGGCGCGCCTGCGCGCTGACATCATGGCGCACATTATAAAAGCTCGGTTGTGCGCAGTGAGCGTTCAGTTGGCGCCTAAAAGTTTAGACTGGAGGAGCTCTCTTACACACTGTGTGACTGATTTGCCACAAATCCTTGCAGGTTGCGGCCTAACTAATTGTTTATCTGCTGGTCCGTCTGCCTGTGCAGCAAACAGTGCCTGCTGGCTGCCTGCAGCCCGAATTGTTTTTTTTAAATTGCGGCTTGCCTAATATATTTTTGAAGACTACTGTACTGGTCTGGGACTGTCCGACTGTCTGCTGGCTTGGCTTGTGAGGGAGGGAGGGAAGAGGAAGGGGGCAGTTACTAGGCCAGGCTGGCAGGCTGTTTTCTAATTTCTAGCCATTTGAACGTGATCTTGGGCTGGGCATCTGGCTTCTGGCGCTAGGGGGGAAATTGAAAGTGGAACTGTTCAACTGATTCTGCAGTGAGTGAGGGGGCAGAGACAGAACTGAGAAAAAAAACCTAGAAAAAAACAAAAAAAAATAAAAACTACAAAAAAACACCAAAAAAAACTACAAAACAAAAATACAAAAAAAAATTGGGGGGCAAAATAATTTGTAAAGGGTCTGTGGGAGTGGGGCTGTGACTGGCTTGTGGGGTGGAGGAGGGGCAGGCTGTGCTGCAGCCATTTGGAAGTAACAGTGTGATCTGGGGGTGAAAATAATTCAAAAGGGTCTGTGGGGCAGTGGTGGAACTGTTCAACTGATTCTGCAGTGAGTGAGGGGGCAGACAGAACTGAGAAAAAAAAACTAGAAAAAAACTAAAAAAAAATAAAAACTACAAAAAAACACCAAAAAAACTACAAAACAAAAATACAAAAAAAAATTGGGGGGCAAAATAATTTGTAAAGAGTCTGTGGGAGTGGGGCTGTGACTGGCTTGTGGGGTGGAGGAGGGGCAGGCTGTGCTGCAGCCATTTGGAAGTAACAGTGTGATCTGGGGGTAAAAATAATTCAAAAGGGTCTGTGGGGCAGTGGTGGAACTGTTCAACTGATTCTGCAGTGAGTGAGGGGGCAATCAGAACTGAGAAAAAAAACCTAGAAAAAAACTAAAAACTACAGAAAAAAACGAAACTTTTTTTTTAAAAAACAAAAATACAAAATATCGGTGTGTAAAATAATTTGAGAAGGGTCTCTGAAAGTGGGACTGTCTGACTGGCTCTGAAAGGAGTGAGGGAGGGGACCGGGCCGGCAGCCATGCAGGTTGCAAGAAGACCAACCAAAGCTACAACTGAGCTGAGTGCAAATTAATAATTCTATTCTGGTATAAAATCATCTAGTCTCCTCATCTAGCTCCAAGACAGTTATAATATTCTAGTCTTCTCATTTGGTTGCAAAACGGGTAGAATATTCTAGTCTCATCTGGCTGCAAAACAGTTCTAATACCATAGTCTGGTTGCAAAACAGTTCTAATATTCTAGCCTAATCTGGCTGGTGGCTGCAAAACAGTTCTAATACCCTAGTTTCCTTGTCTGGTTGCAAAACAGTTCTAATATTCTAGTCTCATCTGGCTACAAAACAGTTGTAATATTCTAGTTCTAGCCTAATCTGGCTGGTGGCTGCAAAACAGTTCTAATACCCTAGTTTTCTTGTCTGGTTGCAAAACAGTTCTAATATTCTAGTCTCATCTGGCTGCAAAACAGTTCTAATATTCTAGCCTAATCTGGCTGGTTGCTGCAAAACAGTTCTAATAACCTAGTCTTCTCGTCTGGTTGCAAAACAGTTTTAATATTCTAGCCTCGTCTGGCTGAAAAACAGTTCTAGTCTTCTCGTCTGGTTGCAAAACAGTTCTAATATTCTAGTCTAATCTGGTTGGTGGCTGCAAAATAGTTCTAATACTCATCTCATCTGGCTGCAGAAGAATTCTAAGGGTTGTCTAGGGTTTCCAGTTATAAACAGGGTTGTAAAAAGACAATAGAAGGTATGTCGAAGAATCTGTATAGGCATGCCTCAGGGGCTGCTAAAAGGAGAAAGAAAAATAAAGAGCAAAAAGAGACAGTAAAACAAAAGACGTATATGCAATCTTTTTTAGTACCAAAGCATCAGCTTGTTCAGCCTGATGGTGATGAACAAGGAACAAGTTTCACCACAAGTATAGATAGTACTGCAGCGCATCCTAATGCTACAAATACATATGCTGTCTCTATCTCCAATTTGGAGCAAGGAGTAATTCCTTCTGCTCATCATAAATCCAGCAAAAGCCGTGTAGATTCTAATACACCTCAGCCTGATGAACAAGGAACAAGTTGCTCCATAAGTCAAGTTGCTGACACTGATCAAACTATAGTAAGCCGTGCATTACATCCTAATGATGATGATGAAGTCGTCATCCAGTCATCCAGTCATGCTGTTTGTACTATAATCACCAAAAGCACTAGAGATACAGAAGTAGCTACTATGGTGCAAAGCCCATTGACCATGGACTATGAAGAAACTGGAGATTATGCCCCAGTTTCCCAATCCCAGCAGTCCATATCTGCTATACCAGAAATTACAACAACTTCAAATGCTATCAAAAATATCATTAAGAGTTACTCTAATGATCCTGCTGAGTGGGGAAGTAACATTTCTGAAGATTTGCGTGAATATTTTTCTAAGAATCAAATTCAAAATAAGTATGTGGACTACTCTGCATCTAAAAGAACATATACTGATATTACAAGGTATCTGACTAAAGAACTATTCATACGGAAAATAAATAATGCTGAATGTATTACTCGTGATTGGATGATCTACTCACCCTCAACAGGAACTATATTCTGTGTGCCGTGTAAACTTTATAGTAGTTTGTCTCATGCCCTTGCAACATCGGGCTTTAATGACTGGAAAAATGCTGCTGCAAGATTAAGGGAGCATGAGAATTCACCTGATCATCGCAAGTGTGTTTTCATATTCACAGACAGGGCAAACCCTGAATGCCGAATAGACCGCGCTCTTATTGAACAAGAAGTTCATGAACAGAAGTACTGGCGGGAAGTTTTAAGAAGGGTTGTCGATGTTGTAAAGTTCCTTGGTGAACGTGGCTTACCATTCAGGGGAACTGATGAGCTATTTGGATCCCCACAGAATGGGGCATTTCTGGGAATACTAGAGCTTATTGCTAAATATGACCCATTTCTTGAGCAGCATATAAAGAAGTATGGTGGGTCAGGCAGAGGGGTAAGCAACTACATGTCATCTACCATAGTAGAGGAGTTCATCGAGTTAATGGGAAATAAAGTTGCTCAAGTAATAGTGCAAGAGCTATACACTGCCAAATATTTTTCTTTAATTGTAGATTCCACACCAGATCTCAGTCATGTTGATCAGCTAGCAATTGTACTACGTTATGTTAACAAAGATGGGCCTGTGGAACGGTTACTGGGGTTTGTTCCAATCTATTCTCATACAGGAGAACATCTTGAAAATACTGTGTTGTCATTCCTGGCTGTATTGAAAATTAATATTCAGGATTGCAGAGGCCAAAGCTACGATAACGCTAGCAATATGTCTGGCAGATACAATGGATTGCAAGCTAGAATTCGTGCAATCAATCAGTTGGCATATTATGTGCCTTGTTCTGCACATTCACTGAATTTGGTTGGAACATGTGCTGCAGAATCCTGTCTTAAAGCAGCTACATTTTTTAATCTATTGGAGTGCATCTATGTTTTTTTTTCTTCATCCACTCATCGATGGAACATTCTTAAAAATGAGCTTTGCAAAGCTCCTGGAAATCTTTCTGTAAAAGGTCTGTCTGGCACAAGATGGGCTGCTCGTTCTGATGCTACTAAAGCACTGAGAATCGGTTTTCAGTATGTGAAAAATGCTCTCAGAGAATTAGAGTCGTCTGATCACCAAGTAAGAGTCCAACATGAGGCAAAGTCCTTATTGGGAAAACTCAACCACTTTGAAACCGCCATTCTTCTTGTGGTGTGGGGAAACATCTTAGAAAGGCTAAATGCGACTAGTAAAACTTTACAAAACACCAAAATCTGTCTTTCAGAAGTAGTCATACTTTATAACTCATTGATTGCATATGTGCAAATAATTAGGGATTCATTTGACACATATGAACTAGAAGCTAAAAAGCTAACTAGAGACCATACATATGCAGGAGAAGGAAAACGGCTTAAAAAACGCAAAACATTTGCTGATGAATCACCATTTGATGATGTTAACCAACATATGTCAGCAAGAAACAAATTTATCACTGAAACATTCTATGTATTAACAGATTCTCTTATTGCAGAGCTTAAAAGAAGGAATCAGTGCTATGAATGCTTGAATAACCGTTTTGATATTTTTAATACAAACTTGCCAATATCAGATTTACGCAGCTCTGCAGACAAATTGCAAAAAAACTACCCAGAGGATCTCGAAGACTGTTTTACAGAAGAATTTTTACAATTTTCTGCATTGATACCCCAGGAATCCATGGTGTGCCCAATGGCAATGAGGCAATATATAATTGCCAGGGACTTGCAAAAAACATTTCCAAATACTGAAACCTTGCTACGTATGTTTTTATGCATGTCTGTAACCAATGCCAGTGGAGAAAGATCATTTTCCTGTTTGAAAAGGATAAAAAATGAAAGAAGAACTACCATGGGCCAAGAAAGGTTATCAGCCCTTTCTTTGCTAGCTGTGGAATCCGCTTTAGTCAGACAACTTGACTTTGATGACATTGTGGATTCTTTTGCTAAGCAAAAAGTACGTAAAGTTAATTTGTAATTGTTAGCTGCTCAGCAAACAGTACAAGGCTTGGTACACAAGTCATGAAATCCCTTCACCAGCTTCTTTATTTCTAAATGTTGAAATTCTAATTCATTGTCTCATATGGCTGCAAAATATTTCTAAAACCCTACTCACCTGATATGGCTGCAAAAAAATGTACCCTAGTCTACTCATCTGGCTGTAAGAATTATTTTAAATCATTAAAAGCTACATCATAATTTGTTATTATATTGGGGAGACTTACCCTGTTTTAAAATGTGTGTGAATATTGTTTTACAAATCTAGTTCAAAATATGTATTTGTATGTAAAACAATCATATACTGATATTACAAGTTATATGACTAAAGAACTAAGGAAAATAAATAATGATGAATAGACCATGCTCTTTTTTGAACAACCAGTTCATGAAAAGAAATCTGTCTGCAAAACAATTCTAATATTCTCGTCTTCTCATCTGACTGCAAAACAATTCTAATATTCTCGTCTTCTCATCTGACTGCAAAACAATTCTAATATTCTCATCTTTTCATCTGGCTGCAAAAGACTTCTAATACTAATACTCTAGTCTTCCCAATTAGCTGCAACATTTCTAATAGTCTAGTTGTCTCATCTGGCTGCAGATTAATTTTTATGCAAATTTGGAACAAGTCTTTAATGCAACTGATTCCCAATTCCTGACATAATTCTTAGAGTTCATTAATCTAAGTGCACAAAGTCTAATTCTAATACCCTAATCTTTTCATCTCGCTACAAAAGAAATATTTTACCCTAGTCTTCTCACCTGACTGCAAAACCATGCTCTTCTTTGAACAACTAGCTCATGAAAAGAAATCTGCTTGGATTGTCAGTGTTGTAAAGTTCCTTAGGCTACCATTCAGGGGAACTGATAAGCTATTTGGATCACCACAGAATGGGAGATTTCAGTGAGTACCAGAGCTTCATGCTAAAAATGATCCATTTCTTGAGCAGCATATAAAAGACGTATGGTGAGTAAGACTGAGGGGTAAGCAACTACGTCATCTTCCATAGTAGAGGAGTTCATAGAGCTAATGAAAATGATTCTAAAACTCTAATCATCTCATCTGGCTGCAAAATAATTCTTATACTCAAGTCTTCTCATCTGACTGCAAAAGAAGTCTAATACTCTAGTCTTCTTATCTGGCTGCAGAAAAATTCTAATACCCTAGTGTCTCATCTAGCTGCAAAACAATTCTAATATTCTACTCTTCTCATCCGACTGCAGAATAATTCTAATATCCTAGTCTCATCTGACTGCAAAACAATTCTAATATTCTACTCTTCTCATCCGACTGCAGAATAATTCTAATATCCTAGTCTCATCTGACTGCAAAACAATTCTAATATCCTAATCTTCTCATCTAGCTACAAAAGAATTATTTTACCCTAGTCTTCTCATCTGGCTGCAAAACAATTCTAATATTCTCATCTCTTCATCTGGCTGCAAAACACTTCTAATACTAATACTCTAGTCTTCCCAATTAGCTGCAACATTTCTAATAGTCTAGTTGTCTCATCTGGCTGCAGATTAATTTTTATGCAAATGTGGAACAAGTCTTTAATGCAACTGATTCCCAATTCCTGACATAATTCTTGTTAGAATTCATTAATCTAAGTTCACAAAGTCATTAAAAGCTAACTAATAATTTATTATTGGTTATTATATTTGGGAAGCTTACCCTGTTTTACAATGTTTCTTATTATCTGTGGCTCAAGTGTTTTTGTAACTGTGGCTATATTTTCATCATATTGCTGCTATTTCTGCAATAATAATGGCAGTATTTCATATTTATTTTATGGGCATACTTTTTGTGTTCAGTACTGGACATGCTGCTTTTTGTTAGCTAATTAAATTTATAAATTAACCCTTGGTCTGACTTTGAGTATGAAGAAGTAAATGCTGTGTAGGTTTGTCTATTACAACCTTATTATTTTATTTGAGTAGCACTCTATTAAAGAATAGGAATGGATAAACAACAATCAATTGATGTCTTTTCTGAAGAAATAGGTTAATGCAGAGTGTATTCTTAAGACAATGAACAGAAGGAATACCTTCTGTCAGATTGCCAACAGTGTTACTACTGAACTTTTAAAAGAACTGTCATAATAAAGGTGCGCTAGTATAGCAGTGCTTCTTTTGTAACTGTAACTTTAGGTGGTTCGAGATGGGGGGGCCCCAGAAGCACTACCTTGCCTAGGGCCCTGTTTAGTCTTAATCCGGCTCTGCCTTTAACCTCCAACACAACAGCTGGAGAAGCCATGCATAGAGGTAAGTAGTAAACACACGTTACCTGACTTAAAGGAGAATCCCCTTGACAAAGGCTTACGCCGAAACGTTGGGGCCATTCTCATACTGGTGGTAGGTGTATCTGCTCCTTGCTGTATAATTGTAATACTTACTGTTTACTGTTATGTAATTGTGGCTATGTTTAAACGTTAGGTATATACCATGTAAGCTTATGTATTGTATTATACAGGCCTACTATTGTGGCTTTGTGTGTATTATTTGCATAAACAAGTAAAGCTTTATTTTAAATGTACCATATTTGCCTTCTTTTATTATCTTTTGAGTGTGCATACCTATCTATATACTGTTACGTTGTGGGGTACCCATTGTAGGGGTACCCTTTTGATGTTTGCACCTCTTGCACTGTTTACCTACAGCATTTGCTGAATTGGTGTGCCCTCCACCTATTATTAAAGGAGAATTCAACCCTAACTAAAAAAACCCTACCCCCCCATAGACCCCCCTCTCTCCTCCCCCCAGTAAAATGACCCCAGGGCCCCCCTCCGCCCCCCCTGTCCCCCTCCTGTTACATGCCATGCATGCGCATACATGAACGACGGCACACGCATGTGCAAACGGCGCCGCCTCCGTGTGCATGTGCAGAAGGTGTTGCACTTTGCCGAAAACACTTTTTTTTTTTAACCGAACATCGGGAGAAGGGGTCTGTCCCGGTGGGGGCCCATGAGGGTCGGGGCCCACTGGGGTTTTTCCTGGTGTCCCGCTGGGCCAGTCCAATACTGAATGCCCCTAACTTTTTACTTACCCCTCGGTGAAGGTTCAGGGATCGCAGTTCACGTCAGCCATCTGGGTCTTGGAAGGCTGAGATTGAGAACCTGGAAGCGGCGCATGTGCAGTTGGAGCAATTTACTGGTTTGTGACAACTGCACATGCGCCGAAATGGATGGAAATTGGCAAAGAAGAATTTTGCTGATGGTGATTCTTTTGCTCTAATGCATATTGGAGAGGTGCCGACCTCTCTTCTAGACACCAAGCTAAGTAATTGGAGAGGCTGGGGAATCAGGAATCTTTGTTGTAAGCTACAATTGGCAAAGAAGAAGACACAAAGACCCGGAAGATGGCTGCCGTGAACTGTGATCCCTGAATCTGCACCGAGGGGTAAGTAAAAAAGTTAGGGGCATTTCCCCGGAAGGGGCAGCTAGGCTGGGGGGGGGAGGAGGGAGGGGGGTCTACGTAGGTTTTTTTTTTAATTCTCCTTTAAAGGAAAAGGAAAATTATGCAAAATTTTAGGCACCACCCAGCGATTATATTCCCTTATCTGATACTTCAGGCCAGTGCTCCTGTTAGCAGAAAATGGCATCAGTCTGGGGTATTTCTGAATCATGGAGCAACCTCTCCTGCTTCTTCTTTCTTTGGTTGCCAGCATTTCGGAATTTCTCTCTAGTGTGAATGTATGTCTGCACAAAGAACTGGAAGCTCCTCCAGAAATACCTTGGGCCGGTGCAGCACCAGCCTGGGGTATCACATAAGTGAATATAATCACCGGGGGTGTCTGGCATTTGGCACCCCTCCTTCCAGTCATTTTAACTGTCCTGCTCCTTTAAGGCAAGTTACTATTTAGTGTCCAACTACTCACACGTGGCCTCTCCAGCGATTGTCCCATAAACATTGTGTTGGACCTAAAAAATCATAAAACTGCAGTGATACCAGATACTAAGGGGTTATGTGCTGGTATTTTAGCAGAAATCCTGTGTATGATTAAGGGTTTAATTATGATGAATTAAGTCCTTCAAATTCTCTTGAATTCAGATTAAAGTTAAAGAACTGGTTGAGCAGGAATTGTAACATAAGAACATACAGTTCAGAAAGTCTCCGTAATAGTAATATGTTTAATTACTTTACTTTCATTTATTGGACTATGATTTGCATTATTCATCACCTCCCAACCTTTTGAATGTGTTATTACAATAACTAATATTGGGCTCCCCCAATGATTATATATATATATATATTTTTTTTTTTTTTTTTAATTCCTTCTTCTGGAAAAGGAGAGTTGCAGTCCCTTTTTATTTTAGAGCTTCAGTTTCCATTGAAGTTGGAGGGAATTTTTTTCATTAGATTAATAAAAAATGACATTAGGGGGCCGATTCACCAAGGGTCGAATATCGAGGGTTAATTAACCCTTGATGTTCGACTGGGAATTCAAATCCTTCGACTTCGAATATCGAAGTCGAAGGATTTAGCGCAGATAGTACGATCGAACGATCTAAGGATTATTCCTTCGATCGAACGATTAAATCCTTCGAATCGCTCGATTCGAAGGATTATAATCCAACGATCGAAGGAATATCCTTCGATCAAAAAAATTTAGGAAAGCCTATGGGGACCTTCCCCATAGGCTAACATTGAGTTCGGTAGGTTTTAGATGGCGAACTAGGGGGTCGAAGTATTTTTTAAAGAGACAGTACTTCGATTATCGAATGGTCGAATAGTCGAACGATTTTTAGTTCGAATCCTTAGATTCGAAGTCGTAGTAGCCCATTCGATGGTCGAAGTAGCCCAAAAAACACTTCGAAATTTGAAGATTTTTTACTTCTAATCCTTCACTCGAAGTTAGTGAATCGGCCCCTAAATGTTAACACAAAGGTGAACAATCCCTGTATAGAATGGGCTGGGGATAATATGGAGGGGCATTTTTACAAAACTCAAGCCATTCCATAAAATCATTTGTATGTTCTCTATTGGATATTGTATTAACGCATGCAAAATGTATTAACCCACATATTTTATCATCATTCTTGTTTGCTGCCTGCCTTGACCACTGCCTGATACATTGACTTGTTCTGGTTTGTCGCCTGCCCTGACCCCGTTCCTGACAATGGACGTGTTATTGCTTGACAGGGGTTGGTATATGAATTGCCTCTTCCATTCAGCAGCAGCTTGCACCATATTTGCTGTTTTATTTATTGCTTGCTTTCTATTAAACCATCCTGTTTCACAATAACAAGGCTTTGGCTATTCATCAATCTTGCATCATGTATAACCTGAGTTACGCCGCACATAGGCTCTTACCTGCCTGACATTTCTCCAGACATATTTATATGTTGGCCCCTGAGGCTGAATGGTGGTTCATCATTGGAAACATAATATACAAGTTAGACAGCTCCAATTACATATTCCTACATGAGCAATTTCAGAATTATCTGCTAAACTTTTTGAATTCCTGCTAAACCAGTTCTGCAGCGATTTTTTTCTTCTTAAAATCTGAATTCAGCCCACGTTAACAGAATTAAACCCTCGTTTAAGCTCAGGATGACACATTTCTGAAATACCAGCGCATATTCTTTAAAGGAGAACTAAACCCTAAAAACGAATAGGGCTAAGAATGGCATATTTTATATAGTGAAGTTATTGCACGAGGCTAAAGTTTGAGCTTGTCAATAGCAGCAATGATCCAGGACTTCAAACTTGTCACAGGGGGTCACCATCTTGGAAAGTGTCTGTGACACTCACATGCTCAGTGGGCTCTGATTGGCTGTTGAGAAGCTAAGCTTAGGGCTCGTCACTAATTATCCAGCAGAAAATGAGCTTCCCCTGTAATATAAAATGATGCTACAGGTTTGCTGATTAATAAATTCTGATGCTAATTGCACTGGTTTCTGTGCTGCCATGTAGTAATTATGTGTATTAATTACTAATCAGCCTTATATTGTGACATTTCTATTCTATGTGTACTGTATATTGTGAGTGGGTCCCTAAGCTCAGTAAGTGACAGCAGCACAGAGCATGTGCAGTGAATCAGCAGAAAAGAAGATGGGGAGCTACTGGGGCATCTTTGGAGACACAGATCTTTACTGCTAAAGGGCTGTGGTTGCCTTGGGCTGGTACAGAAGCACAAAACATCATGTACAACATTTCTACCTACTTCTTTAGTTTAACTTTAGTTATTATTATTATTATTATTATTAACATGTATTTATATAGCGCCAACATATTGCGTAGCTCTCCTTTAACACTCAAGATCAGCCATTGGGCCAGATTAAATTCAGTGAGGAAAGGGTTTATTGCATGAAAAGTCATGGACGTGATTCAATTTGAGATGAATTTCCATTCAGAAAAACGTATTATCACGTGAAAACGGAACCGAATTTGGAGAAAAGTTTTTCCTCCCCGAATTTAATATCGTCCATGACTTTTCCCATGATAAACCACGAGATCATTTTTTTTCTCATTAAATTGAAACTGGCCCATTATCTGGTATCACTGTGATTTTATTATGTTGAATCAGAATCTTCTTTTGAGGTCCACACCACATGTTTCTGGTCCCTGCTCTATATGTATAACTTCTTTTCTGCTCGGTTCCCTTGCTCTTCTATAACATATCTTATTTTGGGTGACATTATTATTAGGCATAGTACAGCAGACTGACTCCCCTCATATCAAGGCAAAAGGTGTAATGGAAGAATGGCAGGAGATGGCAAGGAAGAAGACCAAGGACACATTGGGGTACCAGGGGGTTGGATGCAGAGTGAACTGTAGAAGAACACTAGCATACTCATGCTTCAACAGGGCGGTTTCGACAGCAGAACAAGGATTTTTTTTTTTTAATATTCTTTATTTATCCGGTCTTATTTTTTAAAAAGAAACAAAGCAAGGATACAGAAAAAGAAAGAGGGGGAAATAAAATAAAGGGTAACATAAATACATGTATACAATTCATAGTATGTTCAAAGGACAGTCGGCAATATTATAATTATGTAATAACTTAGTGACTTCATAATTAATCTTTCTTAGCATACACAGTCTCTCTTCCCCTGTAGAACCCATATAACCCATTCTTTCTTCTATTTTTAGATTCTGATTCCATATACAATCGTCCCTTTTAATTACGTTTATTTATTAAGAAAAAGTAACCATGGTTCCCAAAAACTCCAGTACCCTTTGCTTCTATTCTGGAGTTATTTCTTCTAACTGGTTTCTTCAATTAGCTGCTGCCATTCCATATATATCAGTCTCAGGATTAATGTTCTAGCGGCATTTAATAGATGCAGAGTAAGTGGGTCTGACAATATACTATTTTTCTTAGCAGAATTAATGGAATATCTTCTTTGTCGATTCTTATATTGGTAATTTCGGCTATCACTTTTAATATCTTACCCCAGTATTCCTTCAAAACTTCACACTTATACCGTATATGGGCTTGTGTCCCTGTATCTAGACCATATCTCCAACATAAGTCTGAGCTCTCTGGGAAAATATTTTTCAATTTGGCTGGAGTGTGATACCATCTGGTTACTAGTTTATAATTTCATCTCTCTCACTGCTCTAGATGTCTAGTATAGGTCAATCTAAAAACAACTGGACTTGCTGAGTAATCAATGAAGACGTTTCACTACTCCTCCGAGCAGCTTCTTCAGTTTAACTGACTGGTGTGGGAAGTTTTCGGCATAACTTTCTTTTCTTGCTAGTAAAATTTCCCACTTTGTTAACTCTCTATTCCAATCTGCAGTTTTGTTTATGCTGATAAAGTGGTGGAATTGGCGATAATTCCCGGTATCTCTGGAGTGTGATCCCCATTTCTTTTGTATCTCTTCTAACAACATTATTTAATTGTTTACTATAAAATATAGGGATGCACCGAATCCAGGATTCGGTTCGGGATTCGGCCAGGATTCGGCCTTTTTCAGCAGGATTCGGATTCGGCCGAATCCTTCTGCCCGGGCCAAACCGAATCCGAATCCTAATTTGCATATGCAAATTAGGGGCAGGGAGGGAAATTGCGTGACTTTTTGTCAGAAAACAAGGAAGTAAAAAATGTTTTCCCCTTCCCACCCCTAATTTGCATATGCAAATTAGGGTTCGGATTCGGTTCGGTATTCGGCCGAATCCTTCGTGAAGGATTCGGGGGTTCGGCCGAATCCAAAAAAGTGGATTCAGTGCATCCCTAATAAAATATTTTATTCTTGTGGATCTACCATTTGTTTCTCGCCACTTATTAAAGGCTCCTGACTAAGCTAGGGTCAAACAGAAGATTATTCACTAGTGGTTGTTGTATAAAAGGGACCTTTGACAGGTTAATCTTTTCTCTGTTTTTATACCAACTCTTAAATGTTGATCATCTTTAGCGGCTTTTGACAAGCATTTTAATTCAGCCCATAGATAGTTTGTCATGGGTTTTTCTAAACTTAACTGTTCCAGTTCTACCCATTCCTTCTTCTTTTCACCTGAAGACCATAGTTTTATTCGAGTTAGGTTGTACTGAAATGTAGTATAACTGCACATCTGATAAAGCTAAACCTCTTGTTTCCTTTGGTAAAATTAGTTGCCTATATTGGATTCTGGATGGTTTACCTCCCCAGACAAATTGTATGATCATTATTTTAATCTTTTTTTAAAAAAACATCTGGTAACATTATTGGCATCACATTTAAATAATAAACCAATTCTGGTCCCTTCTCTACATGTTTAACTTCTTTTCTGCTTGGTTCCCTTGCTCTTCTATAACATATCTCATTTTGGATGACATTATTTGTTGGCATAGACTGACTCCCCTCATATCAAAGCAAAAGGTGTGATGGAAGAATGGCAGGAGATGGCAAGGAAGAAGACCAAGGACACATTGGGGCACGAGGGCGTTGGATGCAGAGTGAGCTGTAGAAGAAGAACACTAGCATACTGATGCTTCAGTACGGAGGTTTCAACTGCAGGATGAGGATTTAGTGAGGAGGCAGGTGGAACATTGTGAAAGAAAAGGCCACAGATGGTCTGACTTGGAGGCATGATGAAATGGATGGTACAAAGGGATTCAGTGTTGGATATGGAGGCTATATTTTAGGTCAGTGAGGATAGTAGTGAAAGGCAAAGGACTCACCGAGGCATTCATACAGGCTTTATAATAAACAAATGATGGATATGAGGGAACAATAGGACAGAACTTTAGAGAGACAGGGAGTAAAGAAGGTACAAGGGCACAGTAGGAAATGCAGAGTGGACTATGGGAGGCCATGGCTTGGCACTAATCAGAGGCTCAGGGCAGAGTGGGGGCAAAAGTCAGAATGATTGAGTCAAAGTCAATCAATAGGAGTGTCACAAAATACTCTGAAGGGCATTGAGAGACTAGAGGGCACGTCATAGGGGAAAAAGGAGTGAAATAAAGTATAAGGGCTTTCTTAGATTTGCAAAAACACTGGAACTCTTACCCGTGCTTTTTACACAAAATGCAAAACAAACATTTTTTGCTCCAATTTTGTGCCCATTTAAATAGCTAGCTCTGAAGATAATAGTGTAGAGACAAATCCCTAAGGACACAGAGGAGTTGGAGAGGGGAACGCTGGAAGTGCAAGGGGAGCCAATGGGAACAGATGGACCAGCGATGAGGGAAAAGTCTTGAGGACACAATGGAAGAGGGAACGTTGAGGCTCAAAGGCCAGAAATTTGGGTTGGCAAATAATGCTAAATTGAATCCAACAATTTAAAGTAAAGCAAATGAAATGTGTATGCTGGAAAGTGCAGACTGAAGCAATACATTTAAGTAAAGCAAATGAAAAACAATATTCAAGTTTAGCTTTAATTTCATATTCCTACATGTGCCACTTTCACAATTATGTTTGTTTTATGTTGCATTTCTTGCTGAACCAGTTCAGCAACTTTTTTTTTCTTCAGAAAAATCTGAATTCAAAATGAGAAGAATTAAACCCTCATTCAAATTTTGGATGACACATTTCTGAAATACCAGCTCAGAATTATTCTTTAACCCCATACGGTCAAACATGGGGCCACATTCAATCCATTGAGGAAAAAGGTTCATCCTGTGAAAAGTCATGAATGTGATTAAATTTGAGATGCAATTGAGTTCAGAAAACATATCTCAAGGTCTATCACGTGAAAACTCTGTTGAAGTCTATGGGGAAAATCTGGAACTGAATTTGAAGAAACATTTTTTCTCCTCAAATTGAATCTTGTCCATGACTTTACATCTGATAAAGCTGGAGAAAACTATTTTTCTCATTGAATTTAATCTGGCCCATCATCTGGTATCACTGTTGCTTTATTATGTTGAATCAGATTTTTCGCCAGCGCTACGCAAATTCACTAAAATCCGAAGTTGCGCTCAGGGGAAACGAAAGGTTGCGAAGTTGCACTAGCGTTTATTCGGCAGGCAAAGCAAAGTTACGCTAGTGATGCTTAATTTGCATACAGCGCCAAATTGAATTTACAATGGAGGAATACGTACAATCACTACACAAGCCTGGGAAACCTTCAAAACATCAAATACATTTTTTATTTTGCCCTACACATGTGCCCACTGTATAGTTAAGGTGCCATGAGTTAGGAAATGTAGGGGGGAAGGAAGGGAGCCCCAAAAAAAAATTGATCTTTTTCAGCCTATCACCCATAAAAAAAGAACGCCAGCGTTTTTTGGGACTTAGAAAGAATTTCAAATTTTTTTGAAGCAATCCCTATCTACTCTATTGCGCTTCGCCTGGTCTGAGGTGGCAAAGGAAGTCTAGCGTAAAAGGTAGTGTTCAGAAAAATGTGCGTTTCAGTGAATTTGCGTAGTTACGTCCATTGCGCAAATTCACCAGGCGTAAGGGTGTGAAGTAACACTAGCAAATTTACACCAGTGTCCATTAATGAATCGGCGGATTAACGAAAATGTGCTACGCTGGCGAATTAACGTTAGCGTTAGGCGCTTCGTCCTTTAGTGAATTTGCCCCTATGTGTCTCATTTCTTTAAATCCTGCGAGATTCTCTAATTCTTCTCTTACTCTTACTACTTTGCTTATACTCCACCTCTAAATATCTCTTAATAACATCGCAAATGTCCCTCTCTTTATCATGTATTGAAATTCCTACTTAGTTTCCAACTTCACCAATTCCCAAATTCCACATCATACAATCAGGACTACCACCACTATTATCTCTCATGCGCACAGAGAGTAAATACTTTACAATTTTCATCCTCATTCAGTTGCAACTGTATCACCTTATGAACCAATCCTGTCCATGTGTGCCATATTCTCACAACAATAATTTAAATTTTTAATCCAAGCCCTCATCTTTAATCTTCTTGTCTTTGTATCTCGCAGTTTATGAGACATAATCTTCTACCTCATTGCCCCCCAGTGTAATCTACATCCACCACTACTCCATTTATTTAGGGGCAAAATACACATTAGTTGTATTAAATCCAAGGGGTTATTTACTAAAATCCAAATTTATCACATGTTGTGCACATTGCTTGACGCATTTCGGGCGCAGGAGCCCTCAATCATATCAACGTGTCTTCTTTTTATTTATGGATATATAAAGATTTGTATTTTTAAATTTGGGGTGCGGAACCGCTTCTTCCTATTTCCATATAGTGCGGCGTGGGACCTTGAAGGACTCCAGCACCCGTTCATATGATTACCAGTCGCCAGGTCCGTGTCTACTAATACATTCGGTGAGCATGTAGAGGAGGCACATGGCACAGTAGGTAACACGGGCAAATTTACTAACCTCCGGAAATTCAACAGCGACGGCTTCTCTCACATTGCCACACTTCGCCAGGTGAAAATTCGCCAGGACAACGCTAATTCACTAAAATGCGATGTTGCGTCCAGGGCGCTGAATGATGTAAAAGTTGTGCTAGCGTTAATTCAGCAAGCAAAGCGAAGTTGCGCTAGCGTTGGCTAATTTGCATACGGCGGGAAGTTAAAGTTGAATGGACGTATATGTTGCAGCAAATACATTACACTACACAAGCCTAGGAAACCTTAATAAAATAAAATAAAGTTGTTATATTGCCCTACACATGAGCCCAGTGTATAGTTTATGTGCCGGGTACCCTAAAAAAATTATGATCTTTTGTAGCCTATCACCCTGAAAAACTGAAAAGACGCCTGCGTTTTTTAGAACTTTTTTTTGTAAGAACTCCTATCTACTCTATTGCACTTCGCCGGTTCTGCGTTGGCAAAGGCAAGTCTGGCGCAAGAGGTAACGTTCAGTAAAATCTGCATCTTAGTGAATTTGCGTAGTTACCTCCATTCGCCAGAGTGCAAATTCATCTGGCGTTAGAGTGCGAAGTAGCTCTAGAGTCTATCTCCTTCGCTAGCGAATTTTTACCAGCGTTAGTCAATTTGCCCTTTAGTAAATTTGCCTCAAAGTGAGAATGTGACTTTACATTGGCAGTAACTCAGTGGGGGACACAAAGGACAGAGACAGTTTGAGACATTGGAAGAGACAGAGGGCAGCTGGCTGTAGAAGGTACTGGGGTAAGGTTTGTAATTAGACTGCCTAGTGGAGAGCACACAGTGCGACAGATGAGTTATGACTCAGGAATTGGGAGTTGAGTGGGGAGAATGAGAGTGACAGAGGTGTAAACAGGGCAATGATATAAAGCCAGAAAAGGACACAATGGAAGAAGAAGGGACTTTGAGGACCACTGAGGCTGTGGAATTGGTTTATAAGTGGAACTGTGATGAATATTGCAAATTTTAGTGCAACAATTTAACGTCAATGAAAATACAATAGCTAAGTTACTGTAAATACATGGACTTTAAAATGTCTGCTGAACTCGCCTTCTATTCTAATTGCTGCTGAAGCAGTTTCTGTATTTCTACTCCAGCTTAAAGTGCAGTTATGGAGTTCAGCAAGTGGGGCACAAGTGAGCAGAATCCTCATGCAGAACCCACAGCTTCACATTCCTCAACGACATGAAATTGTCCTTGACTTGTCCAGATTCTGCTCATACACTACCTGCCCTCATCTACTCATTGGACAATGGGGCAAATTCACTAAGATTCGAAGTTGCGCCAGGCGCAACTTCGCCGCACTTCGCCACACTTCGCCAGGCGTTTTTTCGCCAGCGCTCCGCAAATTCACTAAAATCCGAAGTTGCGCACAGGGGTAGCGTAAGTTTTCAAAGTTGCGCTAGCGTTAATTCGCCAAGCAAAGTTTCGCTAGCGATGGTTCATTTGCATACGGCGCCAAATTCAAATTTCAATGGAGGAACACGTATCAGCACTTCAAATGCCTAGAAAAGCTTCAAATCAGCAAATAAAAATGTTATTTTGCCCTACACATGTGCCCACTGTCTAGGTAAGTTGCCATGAGTCAGGAAATGTAGGGGGGAAGGAGGGGAGCCCCAAAAATATTTTCGCTCTTTTTCAGCCTATCACCCATCATGTAGAAAACACGCCAGCGTTTTTTGGGACTTAGAAAAAACTTTGACTTTTTTTGAAACAATCCCTATCTACTCTATTGCGCTTCGCCAGGTCTGAGGTGGCGAAGGAAGTCTAGCGTAAAAGGTAGCGTTCAGTACACTGCGCGCGTTAGTGAATTTGCGTAGTTACGTCGCTAGCGAAAATTCGCCTGGCGTAAGGGTGCGAAGTAACACTAGCGAAACTACGCCAACATTCGTTAGTGAATTTGCGCAGTAACGAAAAATGCCAAACGCTAGCGAATTAACGCTAGCGTTCGGCGCTTAGTGAATTTGCGCCATTGTGTCTGAACCTTGAACTTCATCCTTCCTTGCCCGTCTGTGAGCCAGCCTATTAACCATGTCTTTGCCAGTACTTATCTTCTTGCCTGCCAGTGATTCAGTACAATGCCCACCTTCTGTTAACCCCACCTCTGCCTCAACAAAAGTATTTTGTGTCCGGCCTACACTTGTCCTGTTTGTTTCTTGGCTCAGTCTCTGCATTGATTTACACTGCTTAGAGCAAAGCAAATTAAAATGTACAGCTTTAAAAAAGAACTAAACCCTAAACATAAATGGGAAAGGCTTTAAATAGAAGCTGATGCTACAGGTCTGTTGATTACTACATTCTGTTGTTAATTGCACTGGTTTCTGTGCTGCCATGTAGTAATTATCTGTACAAGGATAGTCTAAAATAGAATAAGGCTAGAAATGCTGTATTTTGTATACTAAACATAAACATGAACTTACTGCACCACAAGCCTAATTAAACAAATAATTTATGCTTTCAAAGTTGGCTACAGGGGGTCACCATCTTGTTACTTTGTTAAACATCTTTGCAAGACCAAGACTGTGCACATGCTCAGTGTGGTCTGGGCTGCTTAGGGACCGTCATAAATTATCAAAACAGCACAAGTCAAATAATATCTGCCAGAAGCCGATACAACAAGACTGATTAATAATCAGAATATACAGACTGCACTGGGTCCTGTGTTGTCATGTAATCTAATGTGGATTTTATAGTTTTTGTATTGTTTAATACAAACTTTCTCCAACTCTGCAGAACCAGTGTCTGCAGCAAAATAATCCTCCAGTAAAGGGGATATAAAGGCAAAAATAAAATCCAATACAAATCTCGACACAGTCGCCGATTGCTCTACAGGGAAACAAACAAAGCTGCTTGAGTTCTGCATGGCTGGGAAGTAAGGCGGGGCTCCCCCTGCTGTTCATAAGTATGATTGTTTCCCTGCAGAGCAGTTAGGGACCGTCTGACAATTCCTATCCACAGCAGTAAATGAAGGGAGAATTTCACTGAACACTGAATAAGGTTTCTTATAAAAAAAAAACAGTACACTTTTTTTAATTAAAATATATTAGAGATAGATTTCTTTTTCATTGAAGAAAGTAAAAATGGGATTTTATTTTTTTGCCTTTACATGCCTTTTAATTACTAATCAGTCTTATATTGTGACATTTCTATTCTATGTGTACTGTATATTGTGAGTGGGTCCCTAAGCTCAGTAAGTGACAGCAGCACAGAGCATGTGCAGTGAATCAGCAGAAAAGAAGATGGGGAGCTACAGGGGCATCTTTGGAGACACAGATCTTTACTGCTAAAGGGCTGGTACAGAACCCCAAAACATATTGCATAGCATTCCTACAGTTCTACCACTCCTCCAGTCTGTCATACACACGCTAGATATGAGTACCTCCAAAAAGTTAACCAGTGAGTAAAAAAATACAAAATATTTATTTAGGACATATCAGAAAATGGCCTAACGTGTTTCATGCCTGTTAGGGCACTTACTCATAGGCTAACAGGCATGGAACGCATTAGGCCATTTTCTAATATGTTCTAAATATAGGTATAGCAGAATAATGATGAAAAGGATGAATATAGCATTTTTATAGATGCAAATAATATTCAGGTATGGGGCCAGTTATCCAGAATGCTCAGGCCTTGGGTTTTCCAGATAACGGATCTTTCTGTAATTTAGATCTTTATACTTTAAGGGGCAGATTTATCAAAGGTCAAGGTGAATTTTCAAATGAAAAAAATTCAAATTTCAAGCTATTTTTTATGTACTTCCACTAGGGAATAGTCCAAATTCGATTTGAATTTGAAAAAAAAAAAATTGAAAATTTGAATAGCGAAATTTATCATGTACTGTCTCTTTAAAAATTTGACTTCAACCATTTGCCATCTAAAACCTGCCGAATTGCTGTTTTAGCCTATGGGGGACCTCCTAGAACCGATTTGGAGTCAATTGGTGGACTTTGAAAAATCAAAGTTTTTTTGGGGAAAACTTCGAATCCAATTCGATCGAATGCACTATTCCTTCGATTTGAATACAGACCTATTAGATAGAAAACGGACTTATTCAACCAAAAAAAAAATCTTTGCCTGAATTTTGGTTGGTCTTTTTGAATTAGAAATTCGAAGTTTTTTCAATTCGAAATTCGACCCGCGATAAATATTCCCCAAAGTCTACTAGAAAATCATATAAACATTAAATAAAGCCAATAGGCTGGTTTTGCTTCCAATAAGGATTAATTATATCTTAGTTGGGATCAAGTACAAGTAACTGTTTTATTATTACACATAAAAAGGAATTGTAGCATCCAAGGGTGAGATAATGGCCTTGAGGATTGAATCCGGAGGGGATTTGATTCCTTGGAGCTAGGATTTGGGTTGTTTGTGTTACTATCTATGCTAATTATATACAGACCTAGAAACAGAACCTTAATAATGTATTTATATAATTGTATTCTGACACTTGAGTAGTATGTGTCAATTTCAGATGGTTTTAAAATGTATAAGGGAGGGACTTCTCTGTGTATATACAGTATTCTGTTGTCTGATTGGGTATTATTAATGCCTTTGATTAAGTACCAGAGGGTATGAAACGCGTAAGGTGGAATATCAGGTGGTCTGTATGTATATCTTTTTAAACATGATTTTTGAATAAAAACTAGTTTTTTTAAGATATTACAGAGTTATGGGATATTTATTTGATCCTTGGAGCTAGGAGGCCAAAATGGGACTTGATGGAGGCAGAGTAGAGGTGGGCCGGGGGGAGAAGGATCAGCTATTACTAAATTTACCAGTAAGAACATTAGTGTTAAGTTTGTCAGACCGGCCCCAGCCTTGGCTGGTATTTTACTCTCTGCCAGCCTCACCCCTGCAATAGTGTGGGTAGTGGTGGGATGGAAAGAAACTGTGCATGCAGGGCCCCGAAAGGCCTACAACTATATATGTCTGTAAACACTAAAGTGTCGTGTTTATACAAATGGCCTGTAGATGTCACTGTGCCCAGACTTATACTGTGCATACTTCCTGGTAGCTTAAAAGTGAAAGTTAATGTTGTGTAATGCCTGCATGACTCTTCTAATAAAGCACTGTTATACTCTACTCATCCTCGGCTACCCAAAACATAACATAAAGCATTACAGCAGAAACATTTATGTAAAAAAAATGTTCATAAAGTGGTGATTAAATTCCATCGCTCACTTTCATGGCTTTTACCAAGTCCCCAAAATGAAGCAGAGTTCAATACTTTGAATACTGTTGAGCGTAACATAGAGTATCCAGTGTGGCCAGGCTGGGTAAGTAAGTAGTAAGATAAGGTTGCCACCTGTTTAGGTTTGACCCGAACAGTTCGGTTTTTGTAAGGCCTGTTCGGGTCTGAACTTTCTGTTCAGTTTTCAGCCTTGTGAAACCCAAACAATAATCTGCCCAATAGATGAAAACCATTTACATATTAAAGGCCTCAATACATGGGCCGATAAAAGCAGGCTATAGATATCTGGCTGAAAGTCAGGCAGATGTTGATCGGACAGGGTAAAAAATCCGGCCCCGGCCGCCCATATTGCCTCCATTCTGATCCGATTGTTGGGCCCTAGGGCCCACGATCGGATGAGCCCGATATCGCCCGTCTCAATGTGGGCATATCGGGGAAAAAATGCTGCACTCTGCACCTCCCCCCATTTTTTTATCTGGCATAAGGTGCAGAGCACAACCAGACCCCAGAAGTGCTCTATGCTTGAGGACTAAGGGGCGCACTAACACTTTGGGGTCTTTTTAGAGAACCCTGATTATTAATACAGGAAATTGCAGTTTTTCCTCTCCAAACTCGAGTTGCTAATTCATGTTCTCATATAAATCCTCATGTTGGTTTGTTTTAGTAGGAGACTCCATATAATCCCCCCCTCATATCTATCACTCATAGGCTTGGACGCATTTGACCCGTTTCTTCTGAAGCGAGGAAAACGTCGCAGGCGCCCATTAAATTTTGATGTAATGCGATCATTTTTTTGGCTGCCGTCATTTTTTTTGACGCACAATACCATACAAGTCTATAGGCGTAATTTCTGTGGCGAAACAATGCGAAAAAATTCGCCCATCCCTACACACTCATTATCATTTTGTGGACGGAGGTATGTGAATTTCAAAGAGATACAGGTATCAGCATCAATTAGAATAATCGTTAACATTCAGAAATGCTTCACTGACCTACCCAAAGACATCACAAAAAGAATGTCTGGAACTCCCCAATATATTTTATTTATTTTTTTATTTTAAGAACCCACGTAATTCTGATAAATTGTAATACTTAGGGGCCGATTCACTATGGGTCGAATATCGAGGGTTAATTAACCCTCGATATTCGACTAGGAACTAAAATCGTTCGACTTCGAATATCGAAGTCGAACGATTTAGCGCAAATCCTGCGATCGAACGATCGAAGGATTATTCCTTCGATCGAACGATTAAATCCTTCGAATCGAACGATTCGAAGGATTTTAATCCAACGATCGAAGGAATATCCTTTGATCAAAAAATCTCAGGCAAGCCTATGGGGACCTTCCCCATAGGCTAACATTGACTTCGGTAGCTTTTAGCTGCCGAAGTAGGGGGTTGAAGTTTTTCTTAAAGAGACAGTACTTCGACTATCAAATGGTCGAATAGTCTAACGATTTTTAGTTCGAATCGTTCAATTCGAAGTCGAAGTAGTAGTCGAAGGTCGAAGTAGCCCATTTGATGGTCGAAGTAGCCCAAAAAACACTTCGAAATTCGAAGTTTTTTTAATTCGAATCCTTCACTCGAGCTTCATGAATCGGCCCCTATGTGTCTTTTTAAAGTCTCAGTGTAATTCCATAACCAGGCTGTCCTTACAGCACATGGGAAGGCAGGAAGTAATTAATAATAAGCACACGCACAGTACAGAGGCCACTGCTTTATTTGTAAACTTATCATTCCAGAACCAGCTCACCTTTAATATTTACCACTTAAACAGCTTCAACTGAAATCCCAGTCAGTTCCTGTTGCCATAATTCCCAGAGACCACTATATTCTTGTAGGGGGAAAATATGTTTAATAAAGGATAAATAAACCTTAAAAAATTTAATGCAAAACTGCTCAGTGTGCAATTAGCTATTTACGTTATTTTTGTTTTTCAGTTTCAGAGCTAATATAATGCATTTTAAACAACAGCTCCACCTGCTGGTCAGTTGCTGTAATTGTACAGTGAAACAGTGAAATAGATATACCTTCAGAAGAGAAACAGAGGAGCGATCTGATGTTGCTCTGCTCAGGAAAGAGACAGGAAAGGGCCCTCCTCTGTTTTTCTTCTGAAGGTATATTTTAAATTCAGTTTTTTTAAGGTTTACTTATCCTTTATTCAACAATTTCCCCCTGCAAAAATGTATCTTCAGCCAAGAACTGGTACTTTAGTTTTTCAGATCTCCTCACTAACCTTTAAGGGTCAGGGCACACGCTCAGATTCGGGGAGATTAGTTGTCTGGTGACAAATCTCCTCTTGTTCGGGGCGACAAATCTCCCCGAACTGCCTCCTGTCGGCTAGAATGTAAATAGCTGGCGGGATGGCACTCGGAGCGCTTCATTTTCCAAAGTCACCTAAAGTTTCCTCGAGGCGACTATGGAAAACGAAGCGACCCGAGTGCCATCCCGCCAGTGATTTACATTCTAGCCAATGGGAGGCAGTTCAGGGAGATTAGTCGCCCCGAAGAAGAGGAGCTTTTTCGTCGGGCGACTAATCTCCTGAATCTGAGCTGCAAAGAGAGCCAACATGAACAAGAATGTAAATAACCTAAAATATTTATTAAATAAAGTCTCCATAAAAAGCCAAAACATATAATATAGCCTGTGGAATAAAATGGCCCTGACAAAAAAGCTTTGTTAAATGGAAAGAAATATCAAACTGCTGGGAATCGTTTAGTTCAATATTTCATAATTCAGCCGCCATGCCTTTGCTAGAATAAGGGGGTTATTTATCAAAATCTGAATTCATCAGATGTTTTTAAAATAAAAAAAGAATCCACAATTTGACCTTATTTATTATTAAAAAGCACAAATTAATCGGATCGGGGGATAACTCAATAATATCGAATGAGAACCAGAATCGTAAGATTTTTCCTGAAACACTATTTTTTTTCTGGCTTTTTCCCTAAAAGTCTGAAATAGTCAGATTTTTGGGCTAATTCCAGTGCAGACTGCAGAAACTTTCAAATATGTTGAGGACCTCTCCCATTGACTTATATTAAACCTCGGCAGGTCTGAGATGTTGGATTTTCAAATTCAGACGTTTTGTACCCTCGGGGGATAATAAATCTCAAAACAAAAATTCCACTAAAAATTTGGACTTTGTAGCAAATATTTTTTATATATATATATATTGGAATGGCAAAGTTTTTGCCATTCCAATAACCTTAATGTGTAGTGACTTCAACTCAATCACATGTTAATGTGCCCTTTGGTTTGAATTGATCTTGTCAGATTTAAACTTCTAAATTTGGAAAAAATTCCAGGGAAAGTATGTGAGAAAAACATATGAAAAATCTTAAAATCCTCAGAAAAAAACCTCACCAATTGTTTATGTTGATGAGAAGCAGCGCTCAAAATGCATGGAAATCAACACTTATGGACAGATTTATCAAGGGTCGGAATTCAAAGTAATGGGAGTTTTGTTGAACTCGAAATTCAAATTAAAAAAGACCAACCAAATTTTTTTTAAAAAAATCAAAGTTTTTTTTGCGGGTGAATAGGCTGTATTTGATCTTTCAAATCAAATTAAGATCAAATTTGATTCGAAGTATTTTCAAAAAAAACCTTCAATTTTTCAAAGTCCACCAATGGACAGGTTCTAGGAGGTCCCCTATTGGCTAACACAGCAATTCGGCAGGTTTAAGATGACAAATGGTCGAAGTCAAAGTTTTAAAGAGACAGTACATGATAAGTTTCAATATTCAAATTTTTTCAAATTCAATTGAATTTGGACTATTCCCTAGTCAAAGAAGACAATTTAAATTTTTTTACTTCAAATTTTCAATTCGACCCTTGATAAATCTGCCTCAGTTACTGTTACACCTGCTCAGGAAGAAACGGTGCACGACATTCAAAAGATCACTAGGAGAGAAAGGAATATATCACCCACTCACTGGTCAATCACTCACCAGCCGCTCTGGCTGCGGAATTGGATAATTCCCATTTGAGGATCACTTTATCGGGTCACGATTACAGTGAAACCAAACTTTGATAAAATAGTTGAAGCTTTATTGATCCATATACATCAATTGAAGAGGGCAGGGGAACAAGCTTAACGCGTTTCGTGACTCATAGTCACTTCATCAGAAGATTAAGCGCCCCCTATAGGTGAAACATTTAAATAACCACACCAATAAAATTCAATTATACACCTGATTAAAAAGTCACAATACATGCGTAAGTAATAATTCAAATTGATGTAGCATAATCTATGTTCTTAGCAGCATATTAACGTTGATTAGTAAAGTCAAATAATTTGATAAAAATAAACCAAAAATGAAAATAATACTATGAGTTCATAATAACCAAATAATTAGTATAATTAATTGATGAGGTCAAATAATTAAATAAATATAAACAAAGGAATAACAATGTATCAAAATAAGGTAATAAGTGTTCATAATGGTAAGTAGAGATGAGAATAAATAAATTAGCAGACAAATAATTGATTTAGTTGCACAAAATGATGTAACATTGGTTGATAAATTTGATGAGATCAAATGCCAGTGAATTGTAAAGGGCATGTAAAGGGAAAAAAAATAAAATCCCATTTTTACTTTCTTTAATGAAAAAGAAATCTATCTTCAATATACTTTAATTAAAAAAACATGTACGTTTTTATAAGAAACCTGACTGTATGCAGTGAAATTCTCCCTTTATTTACTGCTGTGGATAGGAATTGTCAGACGGCCCCTAACTGCTCTGCAGGGAAACAATCATACTTATGAACAGCAGGTGGAGCCCCCGACTTACTTCCCAGCCATGCAGAACTCAAGCAGCTTTATTTGTTTCCCTGTAGAGCAGTCGGCGACTGTGTAGAGATTTGTATTGGATTTTATTTTTGCCTTTACATCCCCTTTACTGTTTCCAACTCCAGCTGCAGGGACAAAGATCATGGAGCCAGATTTAAACAGATAAACTGGGATTCTATTTGGAGGATTATTTTGCTGCAGCCACTGGTTCTGCAGAGTTGGAGAAAGTTTGTATTAAACAATACAAAAACTATAAAATCCACATTAGATTACATGACAACACAGGACCCAGTACAGTCTGTATATTCTGATTATTAATCAGTCTTGCTGTATCGGCTTCTGGCAGATATTATTTGACTTGTGCTGTTTTGATAATTTATGACGATCCCTAAGCAGCCCAGACCACACTGAGCATGTGCACAGTCTTAGTGTTGCAAAGATGTATAACAAAGTTACAAGATGGTGACTTCCCTGTGGCCAACTTTGAAAGCATAAATTATTTGTTTGATTAGGCTTGTGGTGCAGTAAGTTCATGTTTATGTTTAGTATACAAAATACAGCATTTCTAGCCTTATTCTATTTTAGACTTTACTTCCCCTTTAAAGGCTAAATAAATTAGTTTCAATCGAAATTACAAACTGAATTATATAGAAATCATTAATGGGTAATAAATTATTATTATTCTACAAAACAATTTAATTCCCAATCTCTGTTTAGACCCTTAAGGTGGCCATACATGGACGATAAAAGCTGCCGACAGACAGCTGCCTATCGAGATCTGGCGGAAAGTCGGGCAGATCTCGATCGGATGGGACTAAAAATCCCGTTGGATCGCGGCTGCATCTGTTCGTTGATGCGGTCCAGCGATCCGACCGCCCGTAAAGCCACCGTTACGATCCGATCATTGGGCCCTAGGGCCCACAATCGGATCATCTTATATTGCCCACTTCAAAGTGGGCATATCGGGGAAAGATCCGCTCAATCTCTCCGTGTATGGCCACATTTAGGCATAACGGTATCCAATTTAAAAATCCAGAATGCTTCCCCTTCTCAAAAGGGACAACTCGGTATCTTCATCCAAATGCTGGATACAACTATATTTTTTATTTGGAAGGATAGGCATAATTTACTCCCATGATATTCAATCAAATGCTTAGCCACAGCCCTTGCAGCTCTTGTACAGGTAAGGGTACAACTCTCTCTGCTAATTTAGAGTAAAGGCAGTTAAAAAATGGAGTTACAGGTATGGGATCCATCATATGAAAACCCTTTATCCAAAATGCTCTGAATTACGGGAAGGCCGTCTCCCATAGACTCCATGTTATCCAAATAATTCAAATGTTTGAAAATGACACAATCAATAAACTGGAAATGTTAACAAACAAGGGTAAGTTCTGCTGACCGCTAATTTTTACATTAAGCCGGGGTGCAATGAGGTTGTGACCATTCTCTACTTGGAGTAAGGCTCTTAGTGGGGTCCCCCAGGGCTCGGTATTAGGTCCACTTTTATTTAACTTGTTCATTAATGACTTAGGGGAGGGTGTTGTAAGTAATGTATCAGTGTTTGCAGATGACACAAAATTATCAGCCCAATTAATTCCATCCAGGATGTGGCACTTGCAACAGGATCTTGACAAACTGGCAATCTGGGCGGCTAAGTGGCAAATGAGATTCAATGTTGATAAATGTAAAGTCCTGCACCTGGGATGTAACAATATCCACTTATACCCTTAATGGGACTGCACTAGGCAAATCCATTATGGAAAAGGACCTTGGAGTCCTTGTAGATAATAAACTTGTCTGTAGCAAGCAATGCCAGTCAGCAGCATCAAGGGCAAATAAGGTCTTGAGCTGTATTAAAAGGAATTAAAAGAATTAAAAGAATTTTCTAACAAATTCTGGTATTCTTGTTATTACCTTTGGAGCACTGAGCCTTCTGGGTTGACACCAAAGACTGAGCCGTCCGTTCCAACCTCCACCATGATCAGACTGCCTTCCACCCTAACCCATCCTGTACCCTGGCATGAGCTTGGGGTCATCTGGTTACGATAATAGATTTCATTGGAACTATTGACAAACAAGAGGCCCGCAGGCATAATGCTTCAGCTTCCCTTCAAGATGTACATAGGGTATGGCATTTGCAGGGAAGGAGCTTGGATCCTGGCTCACGCAAAAAATGTCATCATCAGCATTGGCTCCTGAAATGAATTTATGACCCCCAGCATCTATCTGCTTCAAACGCCCTGTGGAGAAAAGAGCACATGATGACCTAAATATCTTTATTACTAAAAACAGCATTTACTGTTATGCACAAAGAGCAGCCTTTATTGATTCCCACTGTGGCACAGGACTATCAGGAGATGTGCCCACATTATTACCAGGGCACTGTTTTCATTGGTTACATTGCCAGGACCTGACAGGACCTTGCAGATTAATTTAGATTAACTTCATATACTCAATAATGAGGGGCACTTAACTGATTTATAATTACAATCATAAATTATGAGTCTTCACTGGGTTCCTTTAGCATGTTGGTTAATATAATGGGATACATTAGGGCTTCCCACCCTGTAGCACAGAAGCCATCCCCTTCCTATTACTCAGGTGTAACCTGGCAATGCCCTAAAGGAAAATTCACACTCTAACAGGTCTGTGTCATATTAAACCAACCACATTTAAAGCAATTTTTCATTTAAATAAAGTCTTATTTGTTTCAAATATGCCTACAGTCTGCTCTTTAATTTGTGGCACATGTTATCAGACACACATTCATGCTTGGGTACATCAGCATATATACTGTAGTTACAGGATTATTTATAAAATTTGCCAGTGTGACGTCATTTCGGTAGTTCGCTGATTTACTAAAGGTCGCTGGCATGACCTCGCTAGTGAAGGAGATAGACACTAGCGGTAATTCGTTCCATAACGCCTGGTGAATGGACGTAACTACGCAAATTCACTAAGATGCGGATTTTACTGAACGTTACCTCTTGCGCCAGACAGAAGTCCCAAAAAACACTGGTGTCTTTTCTTTTTTCAGGGTGATAGGCTGAAAAAGAACGTAAAAAAAATTTGGGGTAACCGGCTTCTCCCCTACATTTCCGAACCCGATATCCCAGGCTGTGGGTACATTTAAAATGCAGAGTGTGCATGATTGTGACAAAGACGTCAAAGCATGTGTGTCTGACTGGGTTGATAAAAAGCAGGAGTTGTGTGTGACCACTCCCATAGACATACATGTGTCGGATCCCTGTGATATAGATATTAAGCTTGCCTTAATGGGATCGTCCAAGAGAGTCATACCTTCCATGAGTGGGGGTATTCTAAGGAAAAATAAGCCTCCCTGGGCAGGTTTAAGTTTAGTGGCAGAATGTGAGACTGCATGTGTTGAAAGTGACTCCCATGGTTCAGGCATGATAACCAGGGGGAGTAAAGTGAAGATAAAAGGCAAACTCATGGTGATGCCTGAGAGAGATTCAGACACACAGAGAAGCATGTGTTGTACACTGTGAGTGAGGTATAAGAGCTGAATGTGTTACAGGCTAAATAGTGCCCAAGTATACACCCTGGTGGTCGGGGTGATGAAAAGCAGCTCCATAGCCCTTTATCCAAAGACAATGTGATGGTTCTTGAGATAGAAATCCCTTTAATAGAAAAAGAATTTCTGTCAGGATCAGTGTGTTCCGCCCCTGGGTCGAAACTATAGTTGCACTAAGAGCCATTGCATAAACCCTTCCTCAATCACATGTAATTACTCTGGAGTTCTAGGAAAAGACAGTGATTTGTGTCTGAAAATTACTCTTTGCACTGGGTTCATAAATGGTCCTGATGATCTACCAGATTAGTATTTGTATTGTTGATATATATATATATAGTGTAGGATATGGGTGTCAAAAGGGCCCAATATTGTGTGTATTTTACCAGCATTAGGCTGGTGAAGTATAAACTCTGTGCGGCTGCAGCAAGTAAGGGCTCTTACTCACTGGCGTTCTGACCTGCGCTCCCCTGTGTTCTGTTTTTTGGCATTCAGCCGCAGGGGAGCGCAGGAATAGACACATGTCATTATTTCAAATGGGGCTGTACTCACTCAGGCGCGTGTAGGCGCCGAACGCAGGAAAAATGCAGCATGTTGCGTCTGAACCTGCATTCGGCGCCTACACGCGTCTGAGTGAGTACAGCCCCATTTGAAATAATGACATGCGTCTATTCCTGCGCTCCCCTGCGGCTGAACGCCAAAAAACGGAACGCAGGGGAGCGCAGGTCAGAACGCCAGTGAGTAAGAGCCCTAATGCTGTTTAATTTTATTCTGGCTCAGGAAAAGCTGGATAGTGGGTCCCTGGAGTGAATGGAAGAGAGCAGGGTGGGCTTCCATTCCTTGATTTAGTAAGGGCTTTCAGCTGCCAAGCTAGAGGCAGTTAACTAGTTAAGCTACAGGTGAGCTGTAGTTAAAAGGAGGTGAGGAGCAACAACTCAGGGCTACTTCCCCTGGAGCTGGGTGAGGGGACATGTGAGGACCTTCTTGAGTGAAGGAGGTGCCTGTTTATACCTGGGAAGGTGAGTGATTACCTGCTGACCTGAGTTGGAGAGAGAGAGAGCTCCAAAGTACTGGAGAGGAAAAGAGAAACCCCTCCCAGGAGACAAGTGTGTCTTGAGTGTGGCCCAGAGAGGATTCTGGGATTTGTGGTCCACCCAAAAGCCAGTGAGGGCTAAGGAAACCGTGAGTTAAAATTTAATACCAGTGATGGTGTGAATTGGGACTGTTAATGCTTATGTCAAGTGAATGTTATCCCCAATGTGAAGCCAGTGGGCTGAAGATTTGTGTTTGTGCCAAATAAAAGTCAGCAAAGCTGCATTTAACTTAAAGGCGGTGTCCGTCTCCATTCTCTGTGCTGAAAACTGTGCCGGGGCCTGTGCTGGGGAACATGTTGGCCATGCAATTGTGGCAGTGCATTGTAACCAAACAGCATTTCTAAAAACATTTGTAACCTTTGCATTGGTTTTATTGCTTATTTTCTTTTGTTTCTATTCTATAAACTGGAATCAAGTGCAGTTATGTACCAGCTGCAATGGGTTCATAGGCTTCTCTAGATTAGCTGATCCTGAGGATCGTTGTGAAAAAATCTTTCTAAGCAGAAAGTTCAATCAGCCAAAGAAATGGAACTTTGAAAGCTAAGGCCAGTGTCACATGGTACAGTCTGTCCTCCACTGCCTTTCACCCCTTCTGTTCAATGCACTGCCCTTTCAACTGGCACATCACCCACCTATCAGAACACACACACACACAGTGGGACAGATATTTGGTGTAAATATCACTATTATATTGTGGGATGAGGTGTGTGTAATAGAACTAATCAAAACTTCCACAGTATTAATAGGACTCTTTGCTAAAAGGAAGGGAGAACTAATTCTGTCACCGACAAATCAGTCTGTTTAAACACACCCAGAGAACTCCCCAGTTTATTTTAAGAATAGATATAATTCTCTAATAAATCATAATCACACGTGTCCTTTTCCACTAAAAAGGCTTCCGTCTGAGATAGGTAATTACATAATCTAACCATAAAACCATAAAATGGAAGAACTATTCATTAAAGGCATTTTTCAACTTGTATATATTTGTAAATTTGTTTTATATATTTTGGGGCAGATTTATCAAGGGTCGAAAATTCGAAGTAAAAAAATTCAGATTCAGATCATTTATTTATCATTAGGTTAGATCATTTATTCATTTGGATGCTGTTGTTTTAAAAAAAATTTGTGCCCTTTTGGCAATTGGCTCCATAGGATCTCCCATTATATGTAGACAAGTTTCCCAGGTGCCACTAATCCCCAGCACTTTTTTTTTTTTCACATGCTCTGATATTCTGAGACAACTTGTAATTAGTTTTAATTTAGTTTGATTTTATTTAGCTTTTTATTCAGCAGTTCTCCAGTTTGTAATTTCAGCAATATGGGTCCCCTAGCAACCACACTGATTTGAATAAGAGACTGGAATATGAATAGGAGAGGTCTGAATAGAAAGATGAGTCATAAAAAGTAACAATAACAGTAAGGGGCTTAACTAACAATCACATTTTGATTTTTTCCACGAATCTCTATTTGTTTTCCTATTTTATTTAAAGCGCTAAAAATGTGAGATTTATTAAGTGTAAAAACCACGAAAACCTCTAATGCAAAACTTCACCATGTAAAAGTTGTCGAAGTCCTATAGGAGGTCAATGGGAGCTGGGATGATCCTATTCGACCATTGTAAACCAATTAGGAGTTTTTTTTTTTTAAAAAATTTTGTTTTTTTTACTAGGAATTGTCAGTAAAACTAAAATTTGAGTAGTTTTAGAGGTATTTGTCATTTTTTGGATTGTCTAGCATTATTATCCATTCATACTTTTCTTTCAGATTTTTTAATAATTGGAATTGACACCCATGGCTTTAGAGAAAGTGAGTTTAGCCGTGGTTTCAAAAACCTATAAAACCACTAAAACTTGACCTTTAATAAATTAGGGATGCACCTAATCCACTATTTTGGATTAGTCGAACCCCTGAATCCTTAAAGGTTCGGCCAAATACCTAACAAATCCTAATTTGCATATGCAAATTAAGGGTGGGAAGGGGAAAACATTTTTTACTTGTTTTCTGACAAATCACACGATTTCCCTCCCCACCCCTAATTTGCATATGCAGATTCGGTGCATCCATATAATAATAATAATAATAATAAAACATCGACATGTGTAGTCTTAAAGAGCATTCGTTTTTTCAGATGGGTTTAGTGACGCCCATTTGAAAGCTGGAAAGTGTCAGACAAATAAAAAAACATATAAAATAAAGAAGTTCAATTGAAAAATTAGACCTTCTATAACATACTAAAAGTTAACTTAAGGTAGAACCACCCCTTTAACCTTTGAAATTCAAGTTTTTACTATGATTAGAAGGTTTTGGGGCCAAAACTCTGGAAGAAGTGCAAAATATTTGAAAAACTTGAATGTAAAAATGCAGCACCTTTAAAGTTGGTGAGTTAATGTAGATGTAATGTAGTTTATTTTTTATTTATTTTTTTTTAAAGTCGGTAGACTCACGGTGGGTCGGATTCAATTCAGTGAAGATTTATCGTGTGAAAAGTCATGTACAAGATTCAATTCAGAAAAACTTATCTTATGCTCTATCACGTGAAAACTCTATTGAAGTCTATGGGGAAAAAACTAAATCTGGAAAGAAGTTTTTTCTCCTCTAGCCTATGACTTTTTATGTGATAAACCATGAGAAATTTTCTCACTGAATTGAATCTGGCCCGATGAGTAGAATGCGAGTGTGCTTTATTTCATTTTTTTTCTTACTTTTTAAGAGATTCCATTTTTTTTTTTTTCAATGAAAAGCTTCATTATTCAACGCTACCAGATTGCTTTCCTATTAAAATCTATGATCTTGCATTATGCAAAAAAAGTTGCAGGTTGTGCTGAGAACAAAATTGATAATAATAATTGAATTTTGATGATTCTGTCCTGTATTAAAGCCAAGCAGCGAGAAAGTATTTTTGCTAAATATTCACACTTTGGGCTTGATTCAATCCAATGCAATATTGTACATTTCGTATAAACACAGATATATCTTTGCATTACCATTTTCATAAGTCAATACAATCTGAAACCGCGTATCAAGTGAAGTCTTTTGCGTTATCTTCTGGTTTCCCTTACGTCCACTTGAAGTGTCGGAAATGCTCTTTCTGCAATCTCTAAAGCCTCTTCTCATTCTTTCCGTCTTCTATCCTCACACATGCGCTTATCTCACAAGTGTTTTAAACACCATTACAACTATGCCTCTGTATTTCATTAACAAAAGTACTTTCACATGTTCTTTGTTTTTTACAGATTTAGTTATTCAAAATATGACGTTATTAACATTTTTATATATCGCCAACATTTCACAGTGCTGTAAAGTAAATGTGTTTATACAACTAAATCACATGAATTACATTCATGGAACATACGGAGTTATATACATCACAACCAATACCGGTAGAAAAGATGAGGAAGGTCCTGTGCAAAAGAGCTTACAATCTAAAAGGAAGGGGATAAGACACAAGGTGTGGGAGTGGGCAGAATTAAGTGGGTGAGAGATGTAGTACTGCATTTGGTAGTTAAGCAGAGTGAGGGTAGGCTTCTCTAAATAAGTGCGTTTTAAGAGAGATCTTTTGAAAGTTGGGAGAAAGTCGGACAGACCGTGGGAGAGAGTTCCAGAGGAGGGGTGCAGCCCTTGCAAAGTCTTGAGTGTGAGCTTGTGAGGAGGTAATGAGAGAAGAGTTGAGCAGCAGGTCAGTAGAGGAGCGTAGTAAGCGGTTGGGTGAGTATATAGAGATGAATTTAGAGATGTAGGGTGGGGCAGAGTTATAAAGTGCTTTGAATGTCAGGGTCATTGATTTGAATTTTATTCTGAAAGGTTGGGATTGACAGAATGGCGAGGAAGAGCAGTTGCTGAGGTTTATGAGCCTCGCAGCAGTGTTCATTATGGACTGGAGAGCTGACATTTTCTAGCAGGGAAGGCCAATCAAAAGAGAATTACTTGATATGACGTGAGAGTGAATAAGAATTTCGGTAGCATCTTGAGTGATAAATGATCGTATTTTGGATATGTTCCTTAGGTGGAAGTGACTGTCACGATCGCCGCCTGGAGCAGTTCCAGGAGCTCCGGGCGGCGTGTCCTCCCCTGCTGGCGTTGCTCCCAAAATGGCGGCGCCCATAGCCGCCACGTGGGTAGCGGCAGTGGCGTGATGTCGGCGCAAGGATGCCGATGACGTCACTATGGCGCCAAATTCAAATATAAAAACCCTACCAAGACGCCAGAATGGCGCCCAAGTATAGGACTCATTAGTGTGTTTCCTGTCTGCTATTTTGAGAATAAATCTTGTTCCCGTTTGTTGCCTGACCTCTTGCCTGGACTTTGGACGTTGCTTATTATTCTGCCTGCCCTTGAACTCTTGCCTGGACTCTGATAAATCTTCTGGATACCGCGACCTTGATTCCGTTGTGGGCTTCTTCCTTGATCTTGACAACCTCCTTGGTGGGAGCATCCCGGCTCCCTGACAGTGACAAGATTTAATAAGTGACTGGATATGAGGAGTGAAGGACAGGGCAGAATCTAGAATAACCTCAAGGCACCGGGCCTG
Organism: Xenopus petersii; assembly: GCA_038501925.1. Classification (NCBI taxonomy): domain Eukaryota; kingdom Metazoa; phylum Chordata; class Amphibia; order Anura; family Pipidae; genus Xenopus; species Xenopus petersii. Next base: position 7,607,377 of record CM076684.1, on the reverse strand, counting down.
GGGAGATGGTTGATAGTGGAATTGTTAACTATGATAGATACTTCCAGGATGTAACAGGTGTTAGTTGAGGAAAGAGAACCATTTCTGTTTTAGAGAGGTTTAATTTTAGGTAGTGTTGTGACATCCAAGTACAGACAGCGGACAGGCAGGAGGAGAAGGAGTCAAGAGTTCTGAGTTGAGATCAGGAGAGATAGATCTGAGTATCCTCAGCATAGAGGTGGTAGTTATTCTATACGAGTATATTAGTTTGCCAAGGGAGGACGTATAGAGGGAGAGAGACATATTTGCCTTATTTTTACATATTCCATTTTCATTTTTTTTTTACATGTGTGCATAACACTTGACTAGTACTACATCAGTTCACTTCTTTTGGACCCCAGCAACCATCCAGTAACAACAGGCTGCAAGTTGACATGGAAAGGGCCTGACATAAAATCCAATTTGTATTCAGCTGCCGATAACACTAAATAATGTTCAACCACATGTCAATATATTTTCTCTTCTGGGTTATTGGTCACATTCTAAAGCTAAATCTTCAAAAAGATATCGATGTGTTTAAAATATTAACATCTGGTATGTGAACTAAAACATCTCCACTCAAATCCTAAATAGGCCTTTCAACAATTGTCATCACAAATCATTCTTAAATCATTTCCTTTTCAATGGATCCCACTAATTCACTGTGTAAACCATTTAATCCTCTCCAATTGTTTGCGCATGACTGTTAACCCTTGTCTTTGCAAGTTGAATGTGCTACGGTCATAATGATTTTTTGATGTGCGCTGGGTTTTTTGCAATACTCCGGGGTTTTTGGGCAAAATTCTGAGTTTTCAGGTGAAAAATCTGAAAAAATCGTGAAAATCAGATGAAAAATCACAAAGTTAAAATCTGATTTTTTTTTTTTTTTTTTTTTTTTCCAGATTTTTTCCCACAAAAAAATTTCGGGAAAGTGTATTAATAAATAAGCCCAAAAAACCCATGCGGATTTGGTCTGAGTTTTTTTCAGAAAATATTGATCAATTAGGACTTTGATAAATAACCCCCTTAGTGCTACTATACAAAAGTGCAAGGAGTGTGCTTGAACTCATGTAAAGAATGGTGTCTATGGGGCAGATTTATCAAAACTTAAATAAAAAACTCACCTAGGTTCTTTTCATTCCTAAAGGAACAAAACGCGGGGGAGTTTTTTTTATTAAGCTCTAAACTCACATTTTGATAAATCTGCCACTAAGGGGCAGGTTTATCAAGGGTTGAATTTCGAAGTAAAAAATACTTTGAAATTCGACCATCGAATTTAAATACTTCGAACTCGAATATCAAATTCAAACGTTTTTCATCAAATTTGGGTATTCTGCGGTCGAAGTAAAATCGCTCAATCAAACTATTAAATCCTTCGAATTGAACGATTTTATCGTACGATTTTACTTTGATTTCAAAAAAGTATAAAAATGCTGTATAAGGTCCCCATAGGCTAACATAGCATTTTGGCAGGTTTTATTTGGCGAAGTATTGAAGTCCAAGTTTTTTTAAAGAGACAGTACTTCGATTATTGAATATTCAAACTATTTTACTTGTAATCGAATTCTAAGTAAATTCGAAGTCGTAGTATACTATTCGATGGTCGAAGTATCCAAAAAATTACTTTGAATTTCTATTTTTTTACTTCGAAAATTCCCTCAAATTCACTTCGACCCTTGATAAATCTGCCCCTAAACGTGCATCTAATTTATTGTGACTGCCTTTGCAAGTGGATACATAAACTGCCCCTTTTGTTTATGGCTTTAGATCCCCTTTAAGTGTGAAGTTTAGGATTATATACGTAGGAACATGTATAATAAGGAAGTTATTTATCAAAGGTCGAATGTGAGAGTTTTTATACCTCGACTTAACTAAAAACTCGAATGGTTTCTTATTTGAGAAAAAACTTGATTCTGCGAGTTCGAGTTGCGAAACCCCAAAATTCTAATTGAAAAAAAAACTTGGATCGCTCGAGTTTTCAGGCAACCCTCCTATAAAAAAAATAAAAAAAAAAAAAAGTGAACATCAAGCAAGCCATTAACAGCTTTTAAACTCATTCCCCGCAAAACTTGTTCCGCATAAACAAAATATCTTAAACTTGATAACTCACTGGAGGTGCTCCATGTAGGCCATGCTGCAAACAAAAACCCTTCTTATACTCCAATCCATTTAGAACATAGGCACACTCCATATACTGCTTCTGCAAAAATTTGAAAAATGATTCTTTTGTTTTTGTGAGATCCCAGCAAATTTTTCGGGGACATGTCCCTTCATCCAGTGCTACTTCCAAAATGTGCAAATAGAGATTTTTTTTAAAGGGAGGTCAATCACAAGCCCCACCTTCCTTAATTACAGAAGTGATATCATCAAGTTAACCTAGGTATAAGACATTTTTAAATTAATTGTTAAATACAAAGGATCCATAGTACCTTAAAGGAAAACTATACCCCCCAAACAATGTAGGTCTCTATTAAAAGATACTGAGTAAAACAGCTCATGTGTAAAACCCTGCTTCATGTAAATGAACCATTATCATAATAATATACTTTTTTAGTAGTATGTGCCATTGGGTAATCATAAATAGAAAATTGCCATTTTAAAAAATAAGGGCCGCCCCCTGAGATCGTAAGATTCACTGTGCACACATACAAACCACATGTAAGGTCACATGAGCCAATTAACAGACAGAGTTCTGCCTTTTGCTTCCTCACTTCTTCCTGTTACAGTTAGTGTTGTAGTATTTCTGGTCAGGTGATCTCTGAGGCAGCACAGATAGAGTGACGAAATGGTGGTTCAAGGCAAGAGATGTAAAAGGGCAATATTTATGTAAATATATATTCCAGTTTGGTAAGATTCTTTAATATGTCATTCAATTTGATATAAACTATCTGTTGCTTAAGTGTTCATTTTGGGAGTATAGTTTTCCTTTAATAAGGTGATTATTCAAAACTATTGATAGTCCCTTGGTGCTCATAGTCCATATAATCATGTGATCCCTTTGTGATAAAACTGTAAAAAGAAGTATATAACATTTAAAAATTTTAAAAGTCAAAAAGTAATAATCTCAATTTTACAAAATCAGACACAATAGAAATCACCCATCAATAGAAGCAAGAATAGCTTCGATAGTCATTTAATCCCACTGGAGCTTGTGTATTCAATTTCTCTATCCACAGGACCTCTTGTAACAATATTTTATCCTGGTTGCCACCTCAATTCTTGGGAAATTTAACTACTTGGAGTACCAACCATCTTAGTTGTTTACTATTATGCCCATGGGTTTTAAAATGTCTGCTAACTGGAGTAAAGCTGGCCATAGATGTTGAGATTTTTAAAAGATCAGATCGTGAGACCACGATCTTCTCAGAACGATCGTACGAATTCACCATCAACTAAAAAGACCAATTTGGCAGGAAAACAAAGGGGAGCTGCCTGCTTGGCCCTACAAACATAGATACATTGCACTGGGACCAACAAACATTTTTTGACCTGGCCGATCAATTTCCTGACAGATGTTGGCCGAAAAATCGTAAGATGTAAGATCGTTCGAATCCCACTAACTTCACGATGATTTTGAAGGATCGGTCAGACTTCCCTAAAATCGGTCGTTCGGCAAGAAGAATCGTCACATCTATGGGGAGCTTAACATATTAAACGAGGATCTAAGCTATTCTTGCTTCTATTGATGGGGGGGGGGATATGTGTTGTCTGATTTTGTAAAATTGAGATTGTCATTACTTTTTGACTTTTAAAATTTAAAAATGTTATATACTTCTTACAGTTTTTTTTTTTTTATCACAAAGGGATCACATGATTCAATGGGACTATGAGCACCAAGGGACTATCAATAGTTTTGAATAATCACCTTATTAAGGTACTATGGATCCTTTGTATTTAAAAATTAATTTAAAAATGTCTTATACCTATGTTAGTTAACTTGATGATATCACTTCTGTAATTAAGGAAGGTGGGGCTTGTGATTGACCTCCCTTTAAAAAAAATCTCTATTTGCACATTTTGGAAGTAATACTGGATGAAGGGACATGTCCCCGAAATGTTTGCTGGGATCTCACAAAAACAAAAGACTATTTTTCAAATTTTTGCAGAAGCAGCATATGGAGTGTGCCTATGTTCTATTTGGAACTGACTATTAACATCTTTAAATGATTCAAGGGATCTCTGCCATTGACTTAGACATGACCTTGACAGATTTTAGATGGTGTATTTTCAGATTCAGATTCAAGCTATTTCCTGAGTTGGGGTGTAATACATTTCAAAAAAATTCAAGTTTTTTTTAACCCAAGAAATAAGAGTTTTGACCAAAAAACCAACTTTTCAAATTTTCATGGAAAACACAACTCGAACCTTAATAAACCTGACTCATAAAGTTTGAAGATAGTGAGCTGGAGGTTCTTTAATTCTGCTTGCCGAAGAGAGTGCAGCAAAAAGATTCAAATGTACAGGTATAAATCCGTTATCCAGAAAGGTCCAAATTATGGAAAGCCCATCTCCCATAGGGGCAAATTCACTAAGATTCGAAGTTGCGCCAGGCACAACTTCGCCAGGCGTATTTTCGCCAGCGCTCCGCAAATTCACTAAAATCCGAAGTTGCATAAAGGGGTAGCGTAAGTTTTCAAAGTTGCGCTAGCGTAATTCGCCAAGCGAAGTTTCGCTAGCGATGGTTCATTTGCATACGGCGCCAAATTCAAATTTCAATGGAGGAACACGTATCAGCACTGCAAATGCCTAGAAAACCTTCAAATCAGCAAATAAAAATGTTATTTTGCCCTACACATGTGCCCACTGTCTAGGTAAGTTGCCATGAGTCAGGAAATGTAGGGGGGAAGGAGGGGAGCCCCAAAAATATTTTCGATCTTTTTCAGCCTATCACCCATCATGTAGAAAACACGCCAGCGTTTTTTGGGACTTAGAAAAAAATTTGACTTTTTTTGAAACAATCCCTATTTACTCTATTGCGCTTCGCCAGGTCTGAGGTGGCGAAGGAAGTCTAGCGTAAAAGTTAGCGTTCAGTACACTGCACAAGTTAGTGAATTTGCGTAGTTACGTCGCTAGCGAAAATTCGCCTGGTGTAAGGGTGCGAAGTAACACTAGCGAAACTACGCCAGCGTTCATTATAGAATTTGCACAGTAACGAAAAATGCCAAACGCTAGCGAATTAACGCTAGCGTTCGGCGCTTAGTGAATTTGCGCCTTAGACTCCATTATAATCAAATAATCCAAATTTTTTTAAAATGATTTCCTTTTTCTGTGTAATAATAAAACAGTCGCTTGTACTTGATCCCAACTAAGATATAATTAATCCTTATTGGAAGCAAAACCAGCCTATTGGCTTTATTTAATGTTTATATGATTTTCTAGTGGACTAAAGGTATGAAGATCCAAATTATGGAAAGATCCCTTATCCAGAAAGCACCATGTCCCAAGCCTTCTGGATAACAGCACCTATATCTATACATGTAAATATAAATTTATAGCGAGGGCATAATGGATTATCATTAGACACACCCCATAATATCAGACAAACGTGAATGGCAGCATCTATATTTGTCTTAATGAAACACAGGAACAAACTGATTATCAAAAAGTCCCCTTCATATAAATGTGTTTTTCTGCTCCGCCCAGAGGATATAATATTGGATAAATATAGGAGTCTCTCTGCCTGATTTATTTCACTTGTTGGAACCAGCTCACAATGAGATCGACTGTAGGACTCCTGTGTACACTCACAGCTCTGGTACCAACAGGTAAGGGGACAAATATATTCTGGAACCTCAGGTTTCTACTGTAATAATAATGATTTACTGGTTTCATTAAGGGCTCTTACACATGAGTGTTCCGACCTGCGCTCCCCTGCGTTCCGTTTTTTGGCGTTCAGCCGCAGGGGAGCGCAGGAATAGACGCAAGTCATTATTTGAAATGGGGCTGTACTCACTCAGGCGCGTGTAGGCGCCGAACGCAGGTTCAGACGCAACATGCTGCATTTTTCCTGCGTTCGGCACCTACACGCGCCTGAGTGAGTACAGCCCCATTTCAAATAATTACTTGCGTCTATTCCTGCGCTCCCCTGCGGCTGAACGCCAAAAAACGGAACGCAGGGGAGCGCAGGTCGGAACGCTCATGTGTAAGAGCCCTAAGAGTTGGAGAAGGAATGTAATTATCCTATAGCTTGTGGCTTTAAATTTTTAAACATCAAAAAAGCATGCAGAATCTACAGAATGGGTAAGATGTATCAGAACTCTATACACGCAGTGAAAGATTAAAGGACAAGTTAACCTTAACAATATTGTAATGTAAAATTGCTCAGGGTGTTTTTCTAAGCACTTTTGGAATTGACATTATTTTACCAGTATCGGAGCAATTTAAGTTTTTATTAACTGCCAATACAATGAATAGTGTAACAGCTCCAGCTTTTCAGTTCATATAACTGTACAGTCAAAGAGATATACCTTCAGAAGGAAAACAGAAGTGTTCTGATGTTGCTCTTCTCAGAAAACAGATGGGGAAGGGGAATCGGAAGCACCTGATCTGCTTAGAAAAGTACCCTGAGCATATTTAGATTATTTTTTTTTAAAGGAGAACTAAAGCTTAACTAAAAAGTAGCTAGAAATGTTAGACATGTTTTGTGCTTCTGTACCAGCCCAAGACAACCACAGCCCTTTAGCAGTAAAGATCTGTGTCTCCAAAGATGCCCCAGTAGCTCCCCATCTTCTTTTCTGCTGATTCACTGCACATGCTCTGTGCTGCTGTCACTTACTGAGCTTAGGGACCCACTCACAATATACAGTACACATAGAATAGAAATATCACAATATAAGGCTGCTTAGTAATTAATACTGACAATTACTACATGGCAGCACAGAAACCGTGCAATTAGCAGCAGAATTTAATAATCAGCAAACCTGTAGCATCAGCTTATATTACAGCCAGGGAAGCTCATTTTCTGCTGGATAATTGGTGACGAGCCCTAAGCTTAGCTTCTCAACAGCCAATCAGAGCCCACTGAGCATGTGAGTGTCACAGACACTTTCCAAGATGGTGACCCCCTGTGACAAGTTTGAAGTCCTGGATCATTGCTGCTATTGACAAGCTCAAACTTTAGCCTCGTGCAATAAGTTCAGTATATACAGTAAAATGTCACTTTTAGCCATATTCATTTTTAGGGTTTAGTTCCCCTTTAAAGATGTATTCTACAAAGAAACAGTCTGCAGTCCTTTAGTGCCAAAAAAAGAGCAGATAACAGCAGACCTGCACTATTAAAAAGATCTTTGTGAAGGATTTCACTATTACTTGCTCAACATTTGGTACAAGATGTGTATTACAACTAGGGATGCACTGAATCCAGGATTCGGTTCGGGATTCGGCCAGGATTTGGCATTTTTAAGCAGGATTCAGATTTGGCCGAATCCTTCTGCCAGGCCAAACCTAATCCTAATTTGCATATGTAAATAAGGAGCGGGGTGGGAAATCATGTGACTTTTTGTCACAAAACAAGAAAGTAAAAAATGTTTCCCCTTTCCACCCCTTATTTGCATATGCAAATTAGGATTCGGATATGGTTCGGTATTCGGCCGAATCTTTCAAGAAGGATTCGGGGGTTCAGCCGAATCCAAAATATTGGAGTCGGTGCATCCCTAATTATGGCACATACTGAATTTAAATTTAGGTTTTAAAGGAAAATGGCAGTACAGGTATGGGATCTGTTTCCAGAAACCTATTATCCTGAAAGCTCCAAATAACGGGAAGACCATCTCCCGTAGACTCCATTTTATCCAAATCAAAATTCTTAAAAATAATCTGTGTAATAATAAAACAGTGACTTGTACTTAAGATATAATTAATCCTTATTGGAAGCAAAACCAGCCTATTGGGTTTAATGGTTACATGATTTGCTAGTAGACTTAAGGTATGAAGATCCAAATTACGGAAACATTTGTTATCCGGAAAAATCGCAGGTCCCGAGCATTCTGGATAACAGGTCCCATACCTATGAAAAAGTTGGTATCAATTTACAACACTTCTATTTACAAGGAGAAGAGAGGCCAGAATACATGGAGACGTTGTACACAGGCTAAATAAATGAAGATGACTTGTACACAGGCTAAAGTTGCATTTCTTACACTTCTTTAAAGGGCATGTAAAGTCTAAAATAGAATAAGGCTAGAAATGCTGTATTTTGTATACTAAATATAAACATGAACTTACTTCACCATAAGCCTAATCAAACAAATAATTTATGCTTTCAAAGTTGGCTACAGGGGGTCACCATCTTGTAACTGTTATACATCTTTGCAAGACCAAGACTTTGCAAGACCAAGACTGTGCACATGCTCAGCGTGGTCTGGGCTGCTTAGGGATCGTCATAAATGATCAAAACAGGGAAAAAAACAAAGCTGCTTGAGTTCTGCATGGCTGGGAAGTAAGGCGGGGGCTCCCCCTGCTGTTCATAAGTATGATTATTTCCCTGCAGAGCAGTTAGGGACCATGTGACAATTCCTATCCACAGCAGTAAATGAAGGGAGAATTTCACTGCATACAGTCAGGTTTCTTATAAAAACAGTACACATTTTTTAATTAAAGTATATTGGAGATAGGTTTCTTTTTCATTAAAGAAAGTAAAAATGGGATTTTATTTTTTTTGCCTTTACATGCCCTTTAAGGTTAGTGTATAATGGGTATTTACATGAGAATATGATGTGTAGTATAGTTTTAAAGGTTTCCAACACAAGTTATTCCTTATCCCAAGCCTAGTGGGTGAACGAGGACAGACACCCAGTGCTAAATGCAGAAAAAAAAGAAAATTGAGCACTGATGTCTGCTCCCGTGGGTACATTCCCTGAGAAGAATCCAGTATTATATTTTTATTTTTTATAAGACTTGGCTCTAAATAGGATGTGAAAAAACATATTACATTTTCTTTCATGTGTTTCTGTTAGTGTATTGCCTTTCCTGCATAACCTGTTTTGAGGACGGCTCTGAAACATGCGACGGTGCAAGTGTACAATGTCCCCCCGAAAAAGTCTGCGGCACCTCATTAATAGAAGTGACTCGTAAAGGTGTGACATAATTCCAGTATTTTTCTCGGCATAATACTCCCTGGTCAGGGCAGTGTATTAATGTCCTTTTATAGAAACGTTATTTTTCCTATTCATTCTTTACAGATGGGCTGAAATATTACAATGTGAGAAGAAACTGCCGATATAAAAACAGGTGCCAAAGAATGTTCCACTTTAGCCACACCCATTACAGGAGCCGGCAGCAAATAACCTGCTGTACATCGGATAACTGTACCCCACCTCAACCCACATGTATGTATTGTTATTATGTATGTAATTACAGGTATGGGATCTGTTATCAGGAAATACGTTATCCAGAAAGCTCAGAATTATGTAAAGGTTGTCTCCCATAGGCTCCATTTTATCCAAATTTTTAAAGGGGAAATATCGCAAAAATGAAAATGTAATATTAGCTTCACCATACTGAAAAGTTCTTTCTAAATACAATCAATTATAATTCTTATCTTCACTATCCCTCTCTCATCATCTGTTTCTCCTCATTCTCTCTTCATGGAGCAGTTGGGTGTCAGATATTCATTGACAGTTACATCCAATATTAAGATATAATATTAATATAAATTTATTGGTAGAAAAATTAAACATTATAGCTTCATCTCCATCCACCCTACGTGTTTCACACCCTTCAGGGTGCTTAGTCATGGGCCCAACTGAATATCTCTGGTCTTGTGGATCCGTTTGAGTGCCGGTCAGCCCTGCTTCTTTATCTTCTGCTGTACCGCTCCCCGAAGCTGGGGGTCTGGGGCTGCTGCACCCGGACCACTTTCACTGTTTGGTGAGTAACTTTACAACTAATTCTGGAGCACCTTGTCGTCCTCCATTTGAGTTACATCCAATATATCTTATAGGGGGGTTCCTTTTTCCTAGAAGATGTATTAGAGCTCACTCTATTAAAATCATGTCTCTCTACATGCAGGATTTGTGCAAAAGGCAGTTATTTTGTTAGATTTTGTTTGTACTGGAATCCGTTATTTGAGTGAGCTCTAATTCATCTGCTAGGAAAGGAGCCCTCCTATAAGATATATTGGATCTAACTGCCAATAACTATGTGACACGCAGTTGCTGGGCAACCTCCACTAACTTTTAGTCAGACTTACCAAGTTCAGGGCTCACTTAGGACCACTTTGGTAGGGCCCCCTTAATTGGCTGGATGGCATGGCTGTCCTGCTCAGCCACCACTGTAGTCCTCAGTGATTCCCTCTAGACCTGCAGTCGCCAGACAGTTGCAAGTGGCATTTTTAACAGTCTCATTTAAAGGGGACCTTAAGAAATAATTCCAAATCCTATTTTATCATGTTATTCAAGTGAAATAAACTTTTACTATATAATTATTTAAATCTTTTTTTCCTTTAGCTTAGGAATTCATAATTATAGCAAGCAGACAGCTGCCATTTTATTAACGCAAGCCTTGCATTATCTTAGTCTTATTTCTGTGCCACAATGGGGGACCTGATGACAATCTCCATGCTCAGGCTACATAATAAGATGATAAGGGGGGATATGGGGAGAGCCGTGACATGTAGGAAGTGCTGAATGGAAAGTGAAAGTAATTGCCTAAGGCATAGAGGAGGGGAAGCCAATTTATGATTGACAGCTGAGATTTTCAAATGCGTTTACAACAGCTATGAATGCTTTAGTAAAAAAAAAAGAATGTGGATTTCATGTTTAATTTGAAAAAGACTTAAATGGTACAGGTTTTTATGTCTGGGTGACAGGTCCACTTTAAAGGAGAAGGGAAAGGCTTTTTGTGCACTTGGGGTTGCCAAATATTAAGCACCCCAAGTGATTGTATTGACTTACCTGAAACCCCGGGCAGGTGATCCTATCAGCAGAAAACGGCACCAGCCTGGGGTTATACCAGTGAGCACAAAGGAGCGATCCTCTTCAAATTTAACGGGGCAGACGCATGTGCATGAAATAGCTGACTTTTTACCGGTAGTTTAAGTTCAGCTTTTCATTCTACTGCCCATGTGCAGCAGCGTGAAGAAAGAGAAAGACAGAAGATCTCTCTGTGGTGCTCACTGGAATAACCCCAGGCCGGTGCAGTTTTCTGCTGATGGGAGTACCGGCCTGGGGTTTCAGGTAAGTCAATATAATCACTTGGGGTGCCTAATATTTGGCACCCCCAACTGCATGAAGCCTTTCTTTCTCCTTTAATGAGAGTGGAGCAGGATAAACTGGGTGGGTAAACTTTAGTTTGCGGGCCCTATGGGTGCATGCCTTTATTTGGCCATTTTGGTCTCAGGCAGGCCCATCAAATATGGAAAAAGTGCCAAAAAAAATCTCATGTAGCATGGCTCAATTTTTTTAACCTTGCTTGTTTTGTGGCCACACCCATAATTACCATGTCCATTTTACAAAATGTGTCAGGTTATGAAAGTCTGAACACACTTCAGTTTTAGGGCAATGTTTTATTTGTTTTGCTAATGAAAGTGCTTTGCCCTTTAAGCTGCTAGTCTCGGTTCTCCCAAGAGACCTGTGTATCTTAAATAGTTACAATTATATCTTTGTTTATCTTAAATTGTTACTAATGTATCTAAGTGCAGCTGCTGAGTGTTGTGGGCTATCTGCCAAAAAGCCTCTTATTTAGTTAAGTTTCAGAAACTTATCTTTTTCTTGTATTGGAGCAGGAGATCAAAGAGAAACTTTTTAATAAAAAGCTGGAACTTTGGGCTGAGCTGTCAAAATCAGGACTGTCTCACAGAAAGCGTGACAGTTGGGAGGTATGCAGAACATCCCTCTATCTGACATAAAGCACGGTGCTCTCGCACAAACCAAGGGCACACACACCTGCTAGCAGCCAACAGCCAATGACTGATCAGAGTTGTGTCTATTACACTTCCTGTCTGAGTCAGAAGCTGCATTTTGTCCTGTCAGGTGTTAGTGAGGGAGCAGCACAAAATGGCGGCTCAAGGCAATAGCTATTGTTACATGTATGCCCGTTTAATACAATTATTTGATAGGTCCCTTATTAGGATATTAATGATCTGAATGTTTGTTCAGAATCAGCACTGAGCTACTCATAATAAAGCAGCTGTGATTACAGTATCATGTGTTTATTAACTCCTCAGGGCTTGAAGTTAAGGATGACAGTAACACAAATGGACTGAGATGCCCAACTTGTGTGTATCCCAACTTTGATTGTCTTGCTAAGGGCGACGTTGAGTGTGTTGGGGAGGAGAACAAATGTTACACCCAATTAAACGCTTATCAAGGTAAAACTCATTTCTTATTTTACCTCAAAAACCCAAATACTGAACTTTTCCATTTCTTTTGCCTGAAATCCCCGGACGTGATGTCTGATCAGCAATGTTTGTGGACAAGATTCTCGTTACTAAGATGATAAATGCAGGGGGTTATTTACAACTAGTCACACCAAAATTGATGAAGTCCATAGTCCCGGCACTTTCCTACAGTTGCACTTGGTGTCAGGGCATCCGTCCCACCTCCTGTTTTGAATTAAGTGCATCTATGGATGCTAGAGTTGCCACCTATACAGTTTTAACCCGGACAGCACGGTTTTTTGAAGGGCTGCCCGGGTAAAAACTGCCTGCCCTAGGATTGATGTGGCGATCAGCCGATTGGCTTATCATAGCATCGTCCGTGACATTGTGACATGCCCCTGTCGCATCACAGACCCGCCCCCATTTCTTCACTGCCCCACCCCCAACACAGCCCGCTCCCCTGCCGGAGTTCCACTGAACACAAGGTGGCAACCCTTAAAGGAAAACTATAGGCTAAGGATCCCCCTACTCCCTTCTTTTAACTTTACCTTAACTGAATCATAACATTTCAATTAAATAAAAACACAAACACATGAATAGTGGCAAAATCTGTGGAGGTCACGTTCTTTATTTACAAATTCACAAAGGACTAGGCACCCCTGACCCACAGCTGCGGCTCCTATCATTTCCTCTGGGCCTCCGCCCATACCTTTACCGACTTACAGGGAGCAGAGATTCAGGGCAAAACGCACTCTGTGACCTACGGTTACCCATCCTCTTGCTCCCTATCATGTGCAATAGTGGCGCTAACCCAGCCTCTCAGCTGAACTCAGACAAGACCGTGCAGTCTCAGTCTGATCCACGCTAGTGACTCTCCAAGGGTAGGCCTGCACTGTAAATCTCACCATTTCCGGAGCCGTGCTGACGCCCAATGTGGAACCGCAGCTGCGTCAGGGTAAAAACTATCTTTGACCTACACAGATAATGGCATTCCAGAGGAAGGCAAAAAACTCAGGAGCTTAGAGCCAATTTGCATCCTGATGAAAAATTCCTTCCTGACCCCTCTAAGGCGATCGGTTCCAAGAACCCTGGAGTACCATATTTCGCTTCCATCTTCTCCTAGGGTGGGAGGGTGGGAGACAAAAAACAACAGTTAATGCCTGCTCTCCTGCTCTGCTTCTCCTTTTAACCCCTAAACCACCCCCACGGCACTCCCCTCAGCTCCCTCCTCCCGCCCCCCTTTTTCCCGCCGAAACTTACTGGCCCATTGTTCTAGCCAAAAGGGGGGTGGGAGGGGTAGGAGTGAGGAGTGCCTCACCCGTACAAACCAGGGGGAGGGGGCCCCAGCCTAACTTCATTCGGCCCCACTAAGGGCCTCTTTCCCACTACCCCCCAAACAATGTAGGTCTCTATAAAAAGATATTACATAAAACAGCTCGTGTAAAATCCTGCTTCATGTAAATAAACCTGTTTCATAATAATATACTTTTCTAGTAGTATGTGCCATTGGGTAATCATAAATAGAAAATTGCCATTTTAAAAAATAAGGGCCGCCCCCTGGGATCATAGGATTCACTGTACTCACAAACATACCAACAAACCATACGTGTTAGGTCACATGAGCCAATTAACAGACAGAGTTGTGTCTTTTGCTTCCACACTTCTTCCTGTTACAGTTAGGGGCCGATTCACTAAATTCGGGTGAAGGATTCGAATGAAAAAAACTTCGAATTTCGAAGTTTTTTTGGGCTACTTCGACCATCGAATGGGCTACTTCGACCTTCGACTTCGAATCGAACGTTTCGAATTAAAAAACGTTCGACTATTCGACCATTCAATAGTCGGAAGTACTGTCCCTTTAAAAAAAACTTCGACCCCCTACTTCGGCAGATAAAACCTACCGAAGTCAATGTTAGCCTATGGGGAAGGTCCCCATAGGCTTGCTAAGCTTTTTTTGATCGAAGGATTTTCCTTCGATCGTTTGATTAAAATCCTTCGAATCGTTCGATTCGAAGGATTTAATCGAACGAAAAATCCTTCGATCGTTCGATCGAACGTTTAGTGCTAAATCCTTCGACTTCGATATTCGAAGTCGAAGGATTTCAATTCGAGGATCGAATTTCGAAGTATTTTTAACTTCGAAATTCGACCCTTAGTGAATCTGCCCCTTAGTGTTGTAGTATTTCTGGTCAGGTGATCTCTGAGGCAGCACACAGACCATCAAAAAATGGTGGCTCAAAGCAAGAGATGTAAAAGGGAAATATTTACTTAAATATATATTCCAGTTTGGTAAGATTCTTTAATATGCCACTTAATATGATATGAACTATCTGTTGCTTAAGTGTTCATTTTGGGGGTATAGTTTTCCTTTAATGGATGCGGCGGAACCCTAAGGCTACCACCAAATTGAGGTTCCCACTGCAGGCTTCGTCATTGGACACATGTAATAAAATTAAGTTCTAGGAAGGACAGGGACAAAAATAGAGGCATTTCTCAGATAAGACGGAGAGAAGATCCTAATACTGAAGAACTTCCACTTTGGGACCATATGGAAACAAGTTATACCCATATATTTCTCCAAATTCACTTTCAGTTTCTTCAAAAGCGCTTTCACATGATAAACTGTCAGTTTTTCTGAATTGAATTACATCTCAAATTGAGTTTCCACGTGAAATCTTTTTCTTACTGAATTGAATCTGGCCCTTTATTTAAAAGACCATTATACAAATGATGGCGGATCCTGCTGTGAATGCAGGTGGTGAAAAGTTATAGAAAATGCCACACTGACTTTTTTTAAAGAGAACTGCTGATCCAAAATGCTGGTATTCGCAGTCTAAAAGTGCAACTTGTAAACGCCACTACAAATGGAAGAGTTAGTCATAAGATACATTCATATACGGCATGTAAGTTAGGAGTTCAGGAAGGAATTTTTCAGCAGAGGATAGTGGTCCGATATGAGAAGGACACAGAAGACCTAGAGCCCAGTTTATTATTAAACACATTCAAAAATACTTGGGAGAATATAATTACCAGTCTATACTGGGCAATACACTACTGGGATATTGCCCCAGTCCCCAAGACACCAATCGCCTATACTTCACAAAAAATATCTCGTAGCTCATAATCCATAAACATCTATTTTTTTTTATTCAATTCACATATTAAAAGATTGTTTACATAATGACCCCATGACAGCCCACCTTACGAGTTTTGTACCCGTACTACTAAATAATATGTGAAAATATCACCTATGATTAAGTACTGGGGGTGGCTATGAAATGCGTGTAGACTGTCATGGGGCCAGTATGTAAACAATCTTTTAATATGTGAATTGAATAAAAAATAGATTTTTATGGATTTTGACTTCTGCTAAATTGTTTCAGGAGTCAGAACCAGCAAACAAAAGGAATAAACAAATGCTGCTTTCAATAGCAATTAACATTAAAACCATTGTATAATGAATGTATATTGGGAAATTGCTTATAATGACATTTTATTTTGACTCAACAGGCAGCGGGGTACAGGCAAAAAGAATATTTCGTGGCTGCGGCACTGAATCTCTCTGTCAGCTTGGCAACTGGACTGAGATGTACGGGGGTTTGACTATTGATAGTACTGTTACATGTACTGATGCAAATACCGCAAACTCCTATATGAGCGCTGGTCTACTAAGTGTATTTATGTATTTACTGAACATTTTCTTCTACCAATAAACTCATTTTAGAGTTAAAACAAACAGCTACAGAGCTTTATCACTGAATACCAAAAGAAAGCAAGAAGCAAGGTAAATCCAAAAAAGTTTTGTACTTGATGCAGACAGGAGTGAGCACCCACCAGAACAAAAGGACTACTGTATCGCTCACTCAGACATCCCATTTGTTTTTTATTTAACAAAATACGATTGTGTAATAGTCTTAAATAATGAATTGAAATGAATTTTTTCATGATATTTTCAGTCTTAGACTACTAGAGACTTTGGCTCACTTTACAAGAAGTGCATAATAGTTAGGGTCGCCGACACTCTGAGCCTTTAAAATGAACTGTATTGGATATAGCAAAAGTCCACAGAGAAGCACCCTAAATACATTTACATTTTAATTTCACTTTTTTTTTTTTTCCAACCCCTTCCCATTTAGATTTATTTCATGGAAAGTTCTCCTTTTAATACATAGTTTGTACTGTTGTCTCAATACATATATACATATATACACTTTGAGCTACTTACCCTGGTGCTACCAGGAATTCAATTATGTAAAATGGGACCTTTATCAAGGACAAAACGTTGTTTAAATAAAGATTAACTTTGAAGAAAAAATTCACTGTGTGCACCAGCATCTTTGCATTTATATATACATTTATATGTGAAAAAGTTTGGGAACCCCTCTTAATTCTTTGGAGTTTTGTTTATCATTGGCTGAGCTTTCAAAGTAGCAACTTCCTTTTAATATATAACTTGCCTTATGGAAACAGTAATATTTCAGCAGTGACATAAAGTTTATTGGATTAACAGAAAATATACAATATGCATCATAACAAAATTAGACAGGTGCATAAATTTGGGCACCCAACAGATATTACATCAATACTTAGTTGAGCTCATTTTGCAAATGTAACAGTCTCTAGACTCCTCCTATAGCCTTTGATGAGATTCTGGATGGCGGTATTTGACCATTCGTCCATAAAAATCTCTCCAGTTCAGTAAAATGTGATGGCTGCTGAGCGTGGAACGTCTGCTTCAAATCATCCCATAGATTTTCCATGATATTCAAGTCGGGGGACTCCAGAATATTGTACTTGTCCCTCTGAATAAATGTCTTTGTAGATTTCCAAGTGTGTTTAGGGTCATGGTTTTGTTGGAATATCCAACCCCTGCAGCGTAACTTCAACTTTGTGACTGATGCTTGAACATTATCCTGAAGAATTTGTTGATATTGGGTTGAATTCATCCGACCCTCAACTTTAACATGGGCCCCAGTAGTCCCTGAACTAGTCACACAGCCCCACAGCATGATGGGACCTCCACCAAATGTGACAGTCGGTAGCAGGTGTTTTTCTTGGAATTCGGTGTTCTCCTTCCGCCATGCAAAACGCTTTTTGTTATGACCAAATAACTCCATTTTTGTCTCATCAGTCCAAAGCACTTTGTTCCAAAATGACTGTGGCTTGTCTAAATGAGCTTTTGCATACAACAAGCGACTCTGTTTGTGTAAGTGCAGAAAGGGCTTCTTTCTCATCCCCCTGCCATACACATGTTCTTTGTGCAAATTGTGCTGAATTGTAGAACAATGTACAGATACACCATCTGCAGCAAGATGTCTTTGGAGGTGATCTTTGGGTTGTCTGTAACCATTCTCACAATCCTCCGCATATGCCGCTCCTGTATTTTTCTTGGCCTGCCAGACCTGGGTTTTACAGCAACTGTGCCTGTGACTTTCCATTTCCTGATTACATTCCTTACAGTTTAAACCTCTGAGATAGCGTTTAGTAGCCTTCCCCTAAACCATGATACTGATCAATCTTTGTTTTCAGATCTTTTGAGAGTTGCTTTGAGGATCCCATGCTGTCACTCTTCAGGGGAGCGTCAAACAGAAGCACAACTTGCAATTGGCCATCTTAAATAAAACCAATTTGGTGTTGCCAGTAATCATTATTGAGCAGTTACATGCATTCAAATTAGCAAAATTACAAGGGTACCCACATTTTTGCACAGACAGTTTTTCATATTTCATTTCATACAACTAAATACTGCTTCAATAATAATCTTTGTTCAGAAAACACCCCAGTACTCAGATGTTCCTGGGAAATGAAAGACATACCACTATTTTCTTTTTTGTTGAAAGTGGCATAAATTATTATGCAGGCTGAGAGGGGTCCCATGATTTGTATATATACTGCTGTACTTATATGATGTATGAGGAGCTGTACTACCCTTTCATACACACATAAAATAGGCAGGATTATTGGCGTTGCAGATGGACAGGCCCTCAGCCCTCTAGTGTGAGTGCAAACTGTACCCCTAAATGGCAGTGTACCTCAATCTGGAGGAGCACTGAGTATATGGAGAGAGTAGGCTGAGAGATCTCCTGTGCAGGATCACTAGATAGGATGAATGAATGGAGAAATACACAGCAAGAGGATCCAAGACTCAGGGACAGATACAACAAGACAAGGCTTCCCAGTGACATGAAAATGAACAATATGTTTACACTGTATGATTAATTATCTTCTGTTCCCTGTATAACTGTTTTGAAGAACCAAGGAGGTGGGATAAAATGTATATACAGGTATCGAGACCTGGGGGTTTCCAGATAACGGATCTTTCCATAATTTGGATCATACCTTAAGTCTACTAGAAAATCATATAAACATTAAATAAACCCAGTAGGATGGTTTTGCTTCCAATAAGGATTAATTATATCTTAGTTGGGATCAAGTACAAGCGACTGTTTTATTATTACACAGAAAAGGCAAATCATTTGAAAAAATCTGGATTATTTGGATAAAATGGAGTCTATGGGAGACAGCTTTTTCTTAATTCGGAGCTTTCGGGTTAATGGGTTTCCGGATAACTGATCCCATACCTGTACCTGCTCTTTGCTTTGTTTAGTGGTTGGTGTGACGTTAAAGGGGTGGTTCACCTTTAAGTTAACTTTTATTATGTTATCGAATGGCTTATTCTAAGCAACTTTTCAGTTGATCTTCATTATTTATTTATTTTTGTCATTTTTTTCATTATTTGCCTTTTTCTTCTAATTCTTACCGGCTTTTGGACCCAAGCAACCAGATGGCTGAAATTACAAACTGGAGAGCGGCTGAATAAAAAGCTAATAAAAAATAAAACCAATTGCCACCCTCTGCATCATACTAACAGTTAATTCACAAATTCAAACTGTTTTGACATTGCTATACTTATCTCTAATTACCTATGTGTGTGTGTGGCTCCTCGTATGTAAATAAAGTCAGTTCCTTCTCAATATAAATGATCATAATTATAGGCTGATGGGGGCGGCTGCTTGCTACATACACAGACACACCCAGAGGCTCAGCACAGCGTTCCCTGAATTAGTATAAAATAGATATGTACAAATATATAAATATCTATCAGATGAGAAATGAGCAGGTCAATGTATAACCCATGCTAACCCTGAGATATCCTGAAGTTTGGGTCTGTTTGGGCTGAAATGGTGTAATGCTGTAATTGGCCAGTGTCTGAGGTTAGTGATTATATTCCCTGGGCATTATTTAACCATCTAGAAATTTACCCAGTCATTAGTTGTCCTTAAAGTTTAGGGAAAGTCTGGATTATGTAATAAGAAGAACAAAGTTTGCTTCAATTTATGTGACCCAATCATGAATTCCATTTTACAGAGCAGATCACTATATACATATATACAGGTATGAGACCTTTTATCCAGAATGCTCGGGACCTGAGGTTATCCGGATAACGTATCTATCCATAATTTGGATCTTCATACCTTAATTCCACTAGAAAATCATTAAACAAACATTAAATAAACCCAATAGGCTGGTTTTGCTTCCAATAAGAATTAATTATATCTTAGTTGGGATCAAGTACAAGTTGCTGTTTTATTATTACAGACATAGAAAAAAAGAAGAGAGATTGATCAATGCACATTCCCTGGTCCCCGGTCATATCAGTAATCTATGCAGATGCATGTATTTACAAAGACAGGGGTTTTTTAGTTACAAAATTATGATCATAAGATTGATAAGCCACCATACCACGTCAAGGTAAAAACCCTTATAGCGGACCCTAACTATTTACCTCTGGTCATAATATCAAATGCTAAAGCCTCCCAGCATAAGAGCATTACCTGAAATAAAGGTCTCCCGACCTGGGCATTGGTTTCAGTCATACGGCTTAGTCCCCCCCATTAGCTTTCAAAGGGGAGAGATAACCTAGACCCCAGCATTGGTTGCATGAGATTAACCCTCCCCTTTTTCTCTATGGTTGTAGTTAATTTGGCCAGATCAGTGGCACTTCCATTGTATTTCAATACATTTTTATTAATGGAGTGCTCCCACAACCTTTCCTTTTTGCAAGTTTTATTATTACACAGAAAAAGGAAATAATTTTTAAAAATGTTCACATTTTCTAAATATGGGTGTATTTACTAATATCAGAGGTGGAAGACCCATCATAAGCACTGGTTGTGTCTGCCCAAGGGATGAAATTAGTGAAAACAGTAAAAAAAAACTAGTGATGAGCAAAGTTTTGGCATGAAAATGACGCCCATTGACTTCAAAGCATTTTGCCGTTTTGCAAATATTAGACAAAATGATATGGGTCAGATCGCTAGAAAAAAAAAATGTCATGATTGATATGAGATTCTGTTCAACTATTTTATCTCTAAAGTGATTTTTTTCTTACTGGCTTTCCTGGGACATGAGTTTTCATTTTTAATTTATTTATCTCTTCAGCTTAATCCAAAATTTAGAAATCCTTCCTTAGCATCATGTCCCTACTCTTTGTTCATGTTCCAAACAGAATTTAAACTGCAAATTATGTAGCTCAGATGTCACCCCTAAATAATAGGGATGCACCGAATCCAGGATTCGGTTCGGGATTCATCTTTTTTCTGCAGGATTCGGATACGGCCGAATCCTTCTGCGCGGCTGAACTGAATCCGAATCCTAATTTGCACATGCGGGGAGGGAAATCGCGTGACTTTTTCTCTCCAAAACAAGGAAGTCAAAAATGTTTTCCCCTTCCCACCCTTAATTTGCATATGCAAATTAGGATTTGGTATTCAGCCGAATCTTTCACAAAGGAGTCAGGGTTCAGCTGAATCCAAAATAGTGGATCCATTGCATACCTACTAAATAATAACCCTTTACCTGCTTGTCCTTTAACCCCCATTTGCCCTGTATAACATTTTCTTTCCTTTGTATCAGTTTTCCAACATTTTTCATTGTTTTTGATGTAATAACTGGGGGTTTATTAGTGAGGTTTGAATTCATGCAACACATAACGCTAACAAAAGTCCAATTTTGTTTTATAAAAAAATTTCCAAGTTCACTACATTAAAAATGTTGGCCAGGTGGTTTTAGAGCTTTAAAATGACCATATAGTCTACTTTTAAAAGTAACATATTGTCTCACCATGCAAAATGCATAGTGTCTGACTGTTTGCACAGAATGGGACAAAACGAAAAATATCCCCATGTCATTCTTCATCCTTTCCCTGGAAATCTTGAAATCATCAAAAAGTGGTTATTGCAAATTGCCGATGATTTTGATGACATTGATGCACTTGCTCTCATTATTTTAGAAGGGAAAAAATATGATTCATACCGGAAATGCTCTATGCACTTTGAAGAGAGCCAATATGTTCACAAAACTACCGTAAATCTCTTCGAAAGGATGCTGTCCCAACTCTCTTCATGAAAAGATCATCCTTAAATCAGATTCAAAGCATAACAGGATAATAGTGGCGACAGAGATGCACAGTCCAGTTAGAAGGGTATTGTCCAAAAAGTTCTCAACAATTGAACACCAGTTTGATATTTGGCATTTTAGTAAAAGTGTATCAAAGAAGTTGAAAGCAACAAGTAAGACTTAATTCCATGGATAACATCTATTCAAAATCATCTATGGTGGTGTGCACAGACCTGTATGCAAAATGCCATTGAAAAATGGCAATCGGTGATGTTTCATGCCGCAGATGTACACAATTTCCCAAGTTTTAAAAAAAAATACAAGAGATGGATGCATGGAAGGATCTCACAGGAAGAGTGAAATGGAACAAATTGGATTATGACAAGCCATCCTGCTCATAGTGCACTTCAAAAAATTGTGAATGACAAAGGACTTCTTGCGGATTTACGTCAAGTTACAACGTTTTGTCATACAGGACAATTAGAAGTTTATTATAGCAAATGTTTAAAATACCGTTCAAAGAGATATGAATGAATTCAATGCATGCTCGAACCACTTTGGCAGCCCTTACAAACAACTGCAATGTAGGCAGAAGCCAAGCAACGATGACCTGCCCTGAAAAAACAACATCAGCAATTGGTGAAAAAAGATACAAACTGGTATTCCCAAAGCAATAAAAAAAGGATTGGGTGGCTAAGCCGATTTACAAGGCCTGTGTAGATGACCATCTATTTGAGATAACTAATGACTGTTTGAAGATTCAAAGTGGTGCACTAATTCACAGTTGGACATTTCAGGCTACACATATTCCATAGAACATTGCATCTAAAGAACCCAGACAGAGAGACACTAATACACCTAACCAGATTTAAATAATACAAAATTCAACTGTACTTGTCAAATGAAGTAAGTTTTTACTGTATCAAAGTTGAGTGAATAATGTGAAAGTTATTTAATAATTCCCCTTTAAAGGAGAATTCAACCCCTTAACAAAAGACCTGTCCATCCCACCTTACGTAAACCCTCCTCCCCCACCTCCACTGCCAGTACTTCTGATAAAGTCATCTAATTTTAGAGATGAGAGTCTTTGTAATTATTTATGCAAGACTAATTCTGAAGAGTTTATTAATGACACAATTTAGAAGTAGAGAATTCTGATGGCTCTTTACTGGAAGAAAGAAGTACAGGATAAATAGTGGTTTTTGGAAAAAAATTAAAAATTTTTACACTGTTTTACATGTATTGATAACATTTACTTTGCTAGGATTGAGGAAGAGGAATGGGACAAATACACAACCCCAACAAAACCAGAATATGAGAAGAACAAAGTCAGCCGGACATTTAGCTTCTTGCAAAACAGGATGACCAGCACGAGGAACAAAAGCAAGGTGAGACGTTTCACATGCCAAACAGATCTACTTTACTTCAAAGCATTGTTTTTTTCTCATAGTACCTTGATCCACAATTTTTTCATCATTTATCTAGAGTCCAAGCCGTAAAATCAAAAAGTACACCATAAAAAAGCTGACCAGGTCATACAGAAGTATATGGACGATGCCCTTCTTTTTATTGCAAACATTGGTCTTTCATTCTCGATTTTCAGAGATCTGTTTGTTGCTGTGTTCGTTCACAAAATTTAGAGGTTTTCAGATTTATTTCCAATAACTATTGTTGTTTGTGCTTTTTATATTTGAATATTTAATAACCTGAATGGCATTTGTGGCTTTAGAGAAAATCCGTTTAGTGGTACAGAAAACCTCAAATTACTCTAAAATGAGAATGATAATAAATGGGCCTCCCCGTGTACAAAGTATATTAGCTCATCACAAGACAATGTGAATGTATTATTCATTAATTGATTGGCACTAATCTGGACAAGTAATTCATAATTGTGCATGGGATATCCTTAAAATGGCCATCACTGTCAGACACTGGATTATAGTTATTTTTGGTTTCTTTACCTGCCTGAAAAGAGCCTGCTGCACTATCATGGAAAGGCACAGTATTTGGGATGTCCAATCAGGTGATTTACTGTTGATTGGACGTCCCTGCTCCATATATACACAAATTTTGTTTCCAATTAGTGAGGTTTGAATCCATGCAACGGTTCCCCCCAACACATAAAGCTAACAAAAGTCAAGTTTTTTTTTAACAAAAGAAAATTTGCCAAGGTCACTACATTAAAAATGTTGGCCAGTTGGTTTTAGAGCTTTACAATTACCCTGATGAACATTTTTAAAATTAAAAAAAATTTTGTGGCTAAAAAAGTAAAACTGATTTAAAAAATATATTGACCTGTTTTATTAGAATTTATTTTAAAATTATGGCCAAGGAGTTAATTGGCGTACAGAGGAATTTACCTTTAAGATTTTAATCCAGTCCCATCACCTGCTATGCGGGCTATCGTCTTCGAAATGTGCGGTGGGCCTTCATATTCCTATTCCTTTTTATTTTAATGGTGTCTCCATCCTGCTTCAGCAGTATACATTCAATGAATATTAACCTGTGCACATTAAACAAAACAAAAGACAGGAACACTTGCAGGACTTCTCCCCCTACATGCTGCCATGTACAATCCAGCCCCCTGATAGCAAATTTAACCATGGTAAGTAATTTCTGTAGGTACTGTGCACCAGCAGGGCAGTTTTTCTAAATAATAATCCAGGCTGAGAGCTACAAAACACAATAAGCGTGTTTGAAATTTTTAAAGGTTTTTTTTAAAGAAACTCAGCTGGTGCTCCGTACCTACAGACCTTACTTCGACGGGAGATGAACAATTCCTATTTGCAATCTGTTCTGTCCATGTGATTTTAATAAAGAAGTTACTGTACTGTTTAATTGTTGATCATGAATAGTTTCTTTTATAGAATTTGGCTATGTAATATTTAAGCATATCTTTAATATAGATTATTATATATATTTATATATGAAAAAAAAATTAAGTAATAATCGTCTCACCATGCCAAAATGCATAGTGTCTGACTGTCTGCACAAAACGCGACAAAAAGAAAAATATCCCCATGTCATTCTTCATCCTGTACCCTGGAAATCTTGAAATCGTCAAAAAGTGGTTATTGCAGATTGGCGACGATTACATTGATGCACTTGCTCTCATTATTTTAGAAGGTTAAAAATATGATTCATACTGGATATGCTCTATGCACTTTGAAGAGAGCCAATATGTTCACAAAACTACCGTAAATCTCTTCGAAAGGATGCTGTCCCAACTCTCTTCATGAAAAGATCATCCTTAAATCAGATTCAAAGCATAACAGGATCACCTTCATGCACAATAAGAAGAGTAGATGACCCAGGTGAAGGACCATCAGCTGCTATCATTGTCCGTATTGTATCACGTTTAAGGACCATTTCTTCTCAGACAGAGCCGGGATATTTTCAAAGAAGTACTGCCGTTAACACCGATCATATGTTCTTCTTCTCTATCCAGTTTGCTTTTCCACACCAACCAAAGCAAGCATCTTTAATAATCAACTGCAATTATCACAAAATGAAATAATTCAAGAGATTTCACCAGTTAATGAAAATCACCTGTAGGAAGACACACTGAAGACTACATTTCCAACTATTGAAGATCCAAAAGACACCACCTTTAACCCACAAGAATGCACATCTTTGGAGATGTCGGAAGTAATAGATTCTTCAGTTAATGAGGTTTTTAATGAGCCTATTTTTTCAGAAACAGATTTACTAAAGTATATGGATATAAATATGACCAGTGTAAGGGACTTTGGTTGGACGTCCCTGCTCCATATATACCCAAATTATGTTTCCAATTAGTGAGGTTTGAATTCATGCAACACATAACTCTACACTAAAAATGTTGGCCAGGTGGTTTTAGAGCTTTAAAATGACCATATAGTCTACTTTTAAAAGTAACATATTGTCTCACCATGCAAAATGCATAGTGTCTGACTGCACAGAATGGGACAAAAAGAAAAATATCCCCATGTCATTCTTCATCCTTTCCCTGGAAATCTTGAAATCATCAAAAAGTGGTTATTGCAAATTGCCGATGATTTTCATGACATTGATGCACTTGCTCTCATTATTTTAGAAGGGAAAAATATGATTCATACCGGATATACTCTATGCAATTTGAAGAAAACCAATATGTTCACAAAACTTCCCGTAAATCTCTTCAAAAGGATGCTCTCCCAACACTCTTCACGAAAATACCATCCTTAATTCAGATTCAAAGCATAACAGGATCACCTCCATGCACAATAAGAAGAGAAGATGACCCAGGTGAAGGACCATCACCTGCTATCATTGTCCGTATAGTATCACGTTCAAGGACCATTTCTACTCAGACAGAGCCGGGATATTTTCACTGAAGTACTGCCGTTAACACCAATCATATTTTTTTTTTCTCTATCCAGTTTGCTTTTCCACACCAACCAAAGCAAGCATCTTTAATAATCAACTTCATCAATCACAAAATGAAATAATTCAAGAGATTTCACCAGTTAATGAAAATCACCTATTGGAAGACACACTGGAGACTACATTTCCAACTATTGAAGATCCTAAAGACACCACCTTTAACCCACAAGAATACACCTTTGGAGATGTCAGAAGTAATAGATTCTTCAGTTAATGAGGTTTTTAATGAGCCTGTTTTTTTCAGAAACAGATTTTGTGCGAGAGAGAAAATGTATTATTTTTGAGACACAGTTAGATTCATTACTTCATCTCATACCATGTCAGTACAATGATGGCCACATGGTTCAGGAACCAACTTCCAAAATACACAAAACTGTAGAAGGATCGATGGTCATTTTAAATTTAACTTGTCGAAACCATCAAAATTCTCTCATCTGGATATCACAACCAACAGTATCAAATATGCCTGTTGGCAATATACTAATGTCATCTTCTATTCTTTTAAGTGGCTCCTCATTTCAGAAAATAAAGGAAATGTATGATCTATTTGGTATAGCTGCCATTTCTAACACCACATGTTACAAACATCAAAACCATATTCCATTCCCAGCAACTGATAATTACTGGAAAAAGGAACAGCAGAACATATTTACAGAGATCGCTGTTAAGGCAGTTGTAGTTACTGGGGATGGGCAATTCGATAGAACAGGACATTCTGCTAAATATTGCATATATGAATATTCATGAACATTCTTTCTGATAAAATTGTTGATTTCAAAGTTGTTCAGATTGAACCTGGAAAAACATCAGCATCACTAGAATTGGAGGCTTTTACAGATTGTTTGGAAAATCTTTTAACAAATAACGTCCAAGTTAAAATAGTGGCGACAGAGATGCACAGTCCAGTTAGAAGGGTATTGTCCAAAAAGTACTCAACAATTGAACACCAGTTTGATATTTGGCATTTATGTAAAAGTGTATCAAAGAAGTTGAAAGCAACAAGTAAGCTGCGAAATAGATGTGCCATGGATAACATCTATTCAAAATCATCTATGGTGGTGTGCACAGACCTGTATGCAAAATGCAGATTTACTAATTGAAAAATGACAATCGGGATGTTTCATGCCGCAGATGTACACAATTTCCCAAGTTTTAAAAAAAAATACAAGAGATGGATGCATGGAAGGATCTCACAGGAAGAGTGAAATGGAACAGATTGGATTATGCCAAGCCATCCTGCTCATAGTGCACTTCAAAAAATTGTGAATGACAAAGGACTTCTTGCGGATTTACATCAAGTTACGTTTTGTCATACAGGACAATTAGAAGTTTATTATAGCAAATGTTTAAAATACCGTTCAAAGAGATATGAATGAATTCAATGCATGCCCGAACCACTTTGGCGGCCCTTACAAACAACTGCAATGTAGGCAGAAGCCAAGCAACGGTGACCTGCCCTGAAAAAACAACATCAGCAATTGGTGAAAAAAGATACAAACTGGTATTCCCAAAGCAAAAAAAAAAGGATTGGGTGGGTAAGCCGTTTTACAAGGCCTGTGTAGATGACCATCTATTTGAGATAACTAATGACTGTTTGAAGATTCAAAGTGTTGCACTAATTCACAGTTGGACATCTCAGGCTACACATATTCCATAGAACATTGCATCTAAAGAACGCCCAGACAGAGAGACACTAATACACCTAACCAGATTTAAATAATACAAAATTCAACTGTACTTGTCAAATTAAGAAAGTTTTTACTGTATCAAAGTTGAGTGAATAATGTGAAAGTTATTTAATAATTTCCCTTTAAAGGAGAATTCAACCCTTTAACAAAAGACCCGTCCATCCCACCTTACGTAAACCCTCCTCCCCCACTACCACTGCCAGTACTTCTGATAAAGTCATTTAATTTTAGAGATGAGAGTCTTTGTAATTATTTATGCAAGACTAATTCTGAAGAGCAAATTAATGACACAATTTAGAAGTAGAGAATTCTGATGGCTCTTTACTGGAAGAAAGAAGTACAGGATAAATAGTGGTTTTTGGAAAAAAATAAAAAAATTTACACTGTTTTACATGTATTGATAACATTTACTTTGCTAGGATTGAGGAAGAGGAATGGGACAAATACACAACCCCAACAAAACCAGAATATGAAAAGAACAAAGTCAGCCGGAGATTTAGCTTCTTGCAAAACAGGATGACCAGCACGAGGAACAAAAGCAAGGTGAGACGTTTCACATGCCAAACAGATCTACTTTACTTTAAAGCATTGCTTTTTTCTCATAGTACCTTGATCCATAATTTTTTCATCATTTATCTAGAGTCCAAGCCGTAAAATCAAAAAGTACACCATAAAAAAGCTGACCAGGTCATACAGAAGTATATGGACGATGCCCTTCTTTTTATTGCAAAGATTGGTCTCTCATTCTCGATTTTCAGAGATCTGTTTGTTGCTGTGTTCGTTCACAAAATTTAGAGGTTTTCAGATTTATTTCCAATAACTATTGATGTTTGTGCTTTTTATATTTGAATATTTAATAACCTGAATGGCATTTGTGGCTTTAAAGAAAATCCATTTAGTGGTACAGAAAACCTCAAATTACTCTAAAATGAGAATGATAATAAATGCGCCTCCCCGTGTACAAAGTATATTAGCTCATCACAAGACAATGTGAATGTATTATTCATTAATTGATTGGCACTAATCTGGACAAGTAATTCATAATTGTGCATGGGATATCCTTAAAATGGCCATCACTGTCAGACACTGGATTATAATTATTTTTGGTTTCTTTACCTGCCTGAAAAGAGCCTGCTGCACTATCATGGAAAGGCACAGTATTTGGGATGTCCAATCAGGTGATTTACTGTTGGTTGGACGTCCCTGCTCCATATATACCCAAATTATGTTTCCAATTAGTGAGGTTTGAATCCATGCAACGGTTCCCCCTAACACATAAAGCTAACAAAAGTCAAGTTTTTTTCAACAAAAAAAATTTGCCAAGGTCACTACATTAAAAATGTTGGCCAGTTGGTTTTAGAGCTTTACAATTACCCTGGTGAACATTTTTAAAGTTAAAAAAAATTTTGTGGCTAAAAAAGTAAAACTGATTTAAAAATTATATTGACCTGTTTTATTAGAATTTATTTTAAAATTATGGCCAAGGAGTTCATTGGCGTACAGAGGAATTTACCTTTAAGATTTTAATCCAGTCCCAGCACCTGCTATGCGGGCTATCGTCTTCGAAATGTGCGGTGGGCCTTCATATTCCTATTCCTTTTTATTTTAATGGTGTCTCCATCCTGCTTCAGCAGTACACATTCAATGAATATTAACCTGTGCACATTAAACAAAACAAAAGACAGGAACACTTGCAGGACTTCTCCCCCTACATGCTGCCATGTACAATCCAGCCCCCTGAAAGCAGATTTAACCATGGTAAGTAATTTCTGTAGGTACTGTGCACCGGCAGGGCAGTTTTTCTAAACAATAACACAAGAACAAAACACAATAAGCGTGTTTGAAATTTTTAAAGGTTTTTTTTAAAGAAACTCAGCTGGTGCTCCGTACCTACAGACCTTACTTCGACGGGAGATGAACATTCCTATTTGCAATCTGTTCTGTCCATGTGATTTTAATAAAGAAGTTACTGTATTGTTTGTTGATCCTGAATAGTTTTTTTAATGGAATTTGGCTATGTAATATTTAAGCATTTCTTTAATATAGATTATTATATATATTTTTATATTTTTTTTAAGTAATAATCGTCTCATCATGCCAAAATGCATAGTGTCTGACTGTCTGCACAAAATGCGACAAAAAGAAAAATATCCCCATGTCATTCTTCATCCTGTACCCTGGAAATCTTGAAATCGTCAAAAAGTGGTTATTGCAGATTGGCGACGATTACATTGATGCACTTGCTCTCATTATTTTAGAAGGGAAAAAATATGATTCATACCGGATATGCTCTATGCACTTTGAAGAGAGCCAATATGTTCACAAAACTTACCGTAAATCTCTTCGAAAGGATGCTGTCCCAACTCTCTTCATGAAAAGATCATCCTTAAATCAGATTCAAAGCATAACAGGATCACCTCCATGCACAATAAGAAGAGTAGATGACCCAGGTGAAGGACCATCAGCTGCTATCATTGTCCGTATAGTATCACGTTCAAAGACCATTTCTACTCAGAGAGAACCGGGATATTTTCAAAAAAGTACTGCGGTTAACACCGATCATATGTTCTTCGTCTCTATCTAGTTTGCTTTTCCACACCAACCAAAGCAAGCATCTTTAATAATCAACTGCATCAATCACAAAATGAAATAATTCAAGAGATTTCACCAGTTAATGAAAATCACCTATTGGAAGACACACTGGAGACTACATTTACAACTACCGAAGATCCTAAAGACACCACCTTTAACCTACAAGAATGCACATCTTTGGAGATGTCGGAAGTAATAGATTCTTCAGTTAATGAGGTTTTTAACAAACCTGTTTTTTCAGAAACAGATTTTGTGCGAGAGAGAAAATGTATTATTTTTGAGACACAGTTAGATTGGTTACTTCATCTCATACCATGTCAGTACAATGACGGCCAAATGTGTCAGGCACCAATTTCCAAAATACACAAAACTGTGGAAGGATCAATGGTCATTATAAATTTAACTTGTCGAAAACATCAAAATTCTCTCATCTGTAAATCACAACCAACAGTTTCAAATATGCTGGTTACTATATAATATACTGATGTCATCTTCTATTCTTTTAATTGGCTCCTCATTTCAGAAAGTAAAGGAAATGTATGATCTATTTGGTATAGTTGCCATTTCTAACACCACATTTTACAAACATCAAAACCATATTCCATTCCCCGCAATTGATAGATTCAAAGCATAACAGGACCACCTTCATGCAAAATAAGAAGAGTAGATGACCCAGATGAAAGACCATGAGCTGCTATCATTGTCCGTATAGTATCACATTTAAGGACCATTTCTTCTCATACAAAGCCGGGATATTTTCAAAGAAGTACTGCCGTTAACACCGATCATATGTTCTTCTTCTCTATCCAGTTTGCTTTTCCACACCAACCAAAGCAAGCATTTTTAATAATCAACTGCATTAATCACAAAATGAAATAATTCAAGAGATTTCACCAGTTAATGAAAATCACCTGTAGGAAGACACACTGAAGACTACATTTCCAACTATTGAAGATCCAAAAGACACCACCTTTAACCCACAAGAATGCACATCTTTGGAGATGTCGGAAGTAATAGATTCTTCAGTTAATGAGGTTTTTAATGAGCCTATTTTTTCAGAAACAGATTTTGTGCGAGAGAGAAAATGTATTATTTTTGAGACACAGTTAGATTCGTTACTTCATCTCATACCATGTCAGTACAATGATGGCCACATGGTTCAGGAACCAACTTCCAAAATACACAAAACTGTAGAAGGATCGATGGTCATTATAAATTTAACTTGTCGAAACCATCAAAATTCTCTCATCTGGATATCACAACCAACAGTATAAATATGCCCGTTGGCAATATACTGATGTCATCTTCTATTCTTTTAAGCGGCTCCTCATTTCAGAAAGTAAAGGAAATGTATGATCTATTTGGTATAGTTGCCATTTCTAACACCACATTTTACAAACATCAAAACCATATTCCATTCCCCGCAATTGATAGATTCAAAGCATAACAGGACCACCTTCATGCAAAATAAGAAGAGTAGATGACCCAGATGAAAGACCATGAGCTGCTATCATTGTCCGTATAGTATCACGTTTAAGGACCATTTCTTCTCAGACAGAGCCGGGATATTTTCAAAGAAGTACTGCCGTTAACACCGATCATATGTTCTTCTTCTCTATCTAGTTTGCTTTTCCACACCAACCAAAGCAAGCATCTTTAATAATCAACTGCATTAATCACAAAATGAAATAATTCAAGAGATTACACCAGTTAATGAAAATCACCTGTTGTAAGACACACTGGAGACTACATTTCCAACTATTGAAGATCCTAAAGACACCACCTTTAACCCACAATAATGCACATCTTTGGAGATGTGGGAAGTAATAGATTATTCAGTTAATGAGGTTTTTAATGAGCCTGTTTTTTCAGAAACAGATTTTGTGCGAGAGAGAAAATTTATTATTTTTGAGACACAGTTAGATTTGTTACTTCATCTCATACTATGTCAGTACAATGACGGCCAAATGTGTCAGGCACCATTTTCCAACATACACAAAACTGTAGAAGGATCGATGGTCATTATAAATGTAACTTGTCGAAACCACACCACAATTTAAAAACATCAAAACCATATTCCATTCCCAGCAACTGATAGATTCAAAGCATAACAGGACCACCTCCATGCAAAATAAGAAGAGTAGATAACCCAGATGAAGGACCATTAGCTGCTATCATTGTCCGTAAAGTATCACGTTCAAGGACCATTTCTACTCAGACAGAACTGGGATATTTTCAAAAAAGTACTGCAGTTAACACCGATCATATGTTCTTCTTCTCAATCCAGTTTGCTTTTCCACACCAACCAAAGCAAGCATCTTTAATAATCAACTGCATCAATCACAAAATGAAATAATTCAAGAGATTTCACCAGTTAATGAAAATCACCTGTAGGAAGACACACTGGAGACTACATTTCCAACTATTGAAGATCCAAAAGACACCACCTTTAACCCACAAGAATGCACATCTTTGGAGATGTGGGAAGTAATAGATTCTTCAGTCAATAAGGTTTTTAATGAGCCTGTTTTTTCAGAAACAGATTTTGTGCGAGAGAAAATTTTTTTATATTTTTGAGACACAGTTAAATTGGTTACTTCATCTCATACCATGTCAGTACAATGACGGCCAAATGTGTCAGGTACCAATATCCAAAATACACAAAACTGTGGAAGGATCGATGGTCATTATAAATTTAACTTGTTGAAAACATCAAAATTCTCGCATCTGGAAATCACAACCAACAGTTTCAAATATGCTGGTTACTATATGATATACTGATGTCATCTTCTATTCTTTTAATTGGCTCCTCATTTCAGAAAGTAAATACATTTGTATGATCTATTTGGTATAGTTGCCATTTCTAACACCACATTTTACAAACATCAAAACCATATTCCATTCCCAGCAATTGATAGATTCAAAGCATAACAGGACCACCTTCATGCAAAATAAGAAGAGTAGGAAATCTGGAAATCTGGAAATCACAACCAACAGTTTCAAATATGCCCGTTACTATATAATATACTGATGTCATCTTCTATTCTTTTAAGTGTCTCCTCATTTCAGAAAGTAAAGGAAATGTATGATCTATTTGGTATAGCTGCCTTTCTAACACCACATTTTACAAACATCAAAACCATATTCCATTCCTAGCAATTGATAATTACTGGAAAAATGAGCAGCAGAACAGAGATCGGGGATGAGGCAGTTGTAATTGCTTGGGATGGGCAATTCAATAGCCCAGGACATTCTGCTAAATATTGCATATAGTCACTCATGGATATTCTTTCTGATAAAATTGTTGATTTCAAAGTTGTTCAAATTGAACCTGGAAAAACATCAGCATCACTAGAATTGGAGGCTTTTACAGATTGTTTGGAAAATCTTTTAACAAATCACGTCCAAGTTAAAATAGTGGCAACAGATAGGCACAGTTCCGTTAGAAGGGTATTGTCCAAAAAGTACTCAACAATTGAACACCAGTTTGATATTTGGCATTTATGTAAAAGTGTATCAAAGAAGTTGAAAGCAACAAGTAAGCTGCGAAATAGATGTGCCATGGATAACATCTATTCAAAATCATCTATGGGGGTGTGCACAGACCTGTATGCAAAATGCAGATTTACTAATTGAAAAATGGCAATCTGTGATGTTTCATGTTGCAGATGTACACAATGTCCCAAGTTTTAGAAAATACAAAAGATGCATGCATGGAAGGATCTCACAGGGGGAGCGAAATGGAACAAATTGGATTATGACAAGCCATCCTGCTCATACTGCACTTCAAGAAATTGTTAATGACAAAGGACTTCTTGCAGATTTACGTCAAGTTACAACGTTTTGTTATAAGGGACAATTAGAAGTTTATTATAGCAAATGTTTAAAATACCGTTCAAAGAGATATGAATGAATTCAATGAATGCTCGAACCACTTTGGTGGTCCTTTCAAACAACCACAATGTAGGCAGAAGCCAAGCAACGGTGACCTGCCCTGAAAAAACAACATCAGCATTTGGTGAAAAAAAGATACAAACTGGTATTCCCAAAGCAATAAAAAAAAGATTGGGTGGATAAGTCGATTTACATGGCCTGTGTAGATGACCATCTATTTGAGATAACTAATGACTGTTTGAAGATTCAAAGTGGTGCACTAATTCACAGTTGGACATCTCAGGCGAAAACATATTCCAAAGAACATTGCATCTAAAGAACGCCCAGACAGAGAGACACTAATACAAAGACACCTATCCAGGTGTGTCTTCTTCCGGCGCTTCTCCAATTATCGTGAGTTTTGGCGCATGCGCAGATGTCGCAAATCAGCAAATTGCTCCAACTGCACATGTGCCGACATACCCATCTCCCACTCAGCTTGCAGAAGACCAGGAAGATGGCTGTGTGGAACGCCGATGCCAGAATCAAGGGGTAAGTATAAAGTATGGGGCATTTACCTGGGGGGTAGTTAGGCTGGGGGTAGGAGGGTCCCCGTGGGGTGGGGGGTACAGGTTTTTTTTTGTTAAAGGGTTGAATTCTCCTTTAATTCTGCCATTCACATGCATAATTAAAGTATGCCATATATATTGCAATGTGTTATACAATCTGCACTCTTCTCTTTTCTGTGTTTCTTTTTTAACAATACCCCAACCTACTCTATCATCCCTTGTAAAGGAAAAAAATGAGCACAGGAACTTGTCTGCTGCTAATTGGTTAATTTGCTGTTCTTACCACAGTTAACAGAAAATGTAATTTCTTGGAGGGGCACAGATGAATGTTTCTGCCTAGCAATTGTGGATAAATATGTAGGCTTTTTTCAAGGAAAATTTCACCATCTTCGTATGGTAAATGTTTTAAAAAACATGTTGCCATACTGAGATGGAGTCGATGCTTGGTATAAGAATGCTTCTGATGCACAGTGACTGACCTCTGTCTGCACAAAGGCTGTTCAGATTTAAATCAATGGAGCAGGGCCACAGAGCTTCTCTAAAACTGCAATATTTTCAGGCTGACAACAGCCGCTGATCAGTCGCTGACAACAGCCTGTGTGTCCATAGCCTAAACATTTCTTCAAGTGGCTGCATTTTAATGTGCAATGCAAATACTCCAGACTATCTAAATGTGTTTGTTTAGATTAAATTACCTTTGCTCATTGCTATGGAGTACTTTCTTAAAATACAGATGTTTATAAGTCCTATTTTTAGAATTTTCTAGCCAATATCAGGTCAAAATGGTGCCCAACTAAATCACATCTTTATATGTGAATTTGCTTCATGTATTTTTTCAAATAGCTTACAATTCATTTTTAACATATATTTAATTTTTAAAAAATGTTATTTCATTCTGTCTATAATATTACTGTTGCTTTAACATGATTTAAACTTGTTTGCAAAAAAAACCTTACTTGAGGCTTAGTTAACCGAAACATGATCCAGAGTATTTTGGGAAACACAACCCATGCATGAATATTGTTAAATTTGCATGTTAACTGTATGCCTGTATAAAGAACTTTAAGGGGCCGATTCACTAAATTCGAGTGAAGGGTTCGAATTAAAAAAAATTCGAATTTCAAAGTTTTTTTGGGCTACTTCGACCATCGAATGGGCTACTTTGACCTTCGACTACGAAAATCGAACGATTCGAACTAAAAATCGTTCGACTATTCGACCATTCGATAGTCGAAGTACTGTCCCTTTAAGAAAAACTTCGACCCCCTACTTCGGCAGCTAAAAGCTACCGAAGTCAATGTTAGCCTATGGGAAAGGTCCCCAAAGGCTTGCCTGGGATTTTTTGATCAAAGGATTTTCCTTCGATCGTTGGATTAAAATCCTTCGAATCGTTCGATTCGAAGGATTTAATCGTTCGATTCGAAGGATTTAATCGTTCGATCGAATGAAAAATCCTTCGATCGATCGATCGCAGGATTTGCGCAAAATCGTTCGACTTTGATATTCGAAGTCGAACGATTTTAGTTCCTAGTCGAATATCGAGGGTTAATTAACCCTCGATATTCGACCCTTCGTGAATCGGCCCCTAAGAATATTAAATGTCAAATGCTGTTTATTGAAATGTGATAAAAGTTCTTGTAAATTTTTAAGATGAATTTGTTTACCATATGATGACAATAGGAATATTTTTGATTGAACAAACCAAAAAAAGACCTATATGTATACATTTGGGGGCAGATTTATCAAGGGTCGAATTTCGAGGGTTAAAAAACCCTCGAATTCGACCCTAGAAGTAAAATCCTTCGAACTTGAATATCGAATTCAAAGGATTTTAGCGCAAAAGGTTTGATCGAACGAACTAATAAAAATCCTTCGAATCAAACAATTCAAATGATTTTAAGCGATCAATCGAATGATTTTTATTCGATCAAAAAAAACTTAGAAAAGTGCTCTGGAAGGTCCCCATAGGCTAACATTGCACTTCGGTAGCTTTAATGTGGCGAAGTATGAAGGCGAAGTTTTTTTTAAAGAGACAGTACTGCGATTATCGAATGGTTGCATAGTCGAACGATTTTTACTTCGAATCGTTTGAATCATTCAAAAAAATACTTCGAAATTCGAATATTTTTGCATTCAAACTATTCACTCGAGCTTAGTAAATCTGCCCCTTAATGTGTCTGAACAGTATTGATATTGAGTATTTTTGGTATTCATTTTAGTGCATTGTTATAGCTACAAGTACACTCTTGTTTTAGCAGTGACCAGTGAAAGAGAAGGTTGCTTCACGCAAGTGGAAACAAAGATAATAATAGAAAAATAGAACAACATGGTGCAAATAGCACAAAACTAACAGTATGAACTTAAGGGGGGCCCAGAGATCTAACAATTAAAAGGGTGGTTCACCTCGACCATGGAAACGTCCTAATTCGAATATTTGCCACTTAAAACCTGCTGATTCCATATACCAGTCAATGGCAGAGGTCCTTTGAGCCATTTGGAGATGTTAATAGCCTTCCTGACATACGAGGTTTTTTTTTCGTAATCTTGATTCGTATGAATCAAATATGATTCAAATTTTCGGGTCGGAACCATTCGTCAAATATTAGACATTCTACTCTTTTCTTAAATAACCTCCCAGTCGAATTGTGAGTATATTTGAATTAAAGGGGTGGATCACCTTTTCAATTGGTTTTCATTATTTATTTTGCATAGTTTTTCCAAAATACCAAAACATACATTTTTAGCTTTTTTTTGGTTTACATTTTTTTTAAAAAAAAATCACCTTTGGTAATCGCCATCATTTGGGTATTTGCATAATGTGTCATTAATTAAACAATGTCGATCCATTATTTGCATAATACTTCTTGGTAATATTCTGGATGTTGTGAGATGCACACACTATCTTCAGGCATGACATCACACACTTCTGAACGCTCCTGACATCATAAACTCTTAATATGAGTGTGCATAGGAACACAGTGACCACAAGTGCACCATGAAATGTTGCCAATTCTTGGAGATTCTAATCTTTCAAAAATGTCTGTATCTTCTGTCAAATCCAGTGCAGAATCATTGGCGCTTTGTGTACGCCTCACTTTTGTTTTTTTGGTTGGATTAGAAGGGAAGCATTTACTTAAAATTTAAATTAAAGTATCCATTTGCCTTTAAAGGGATACTGTCATGGGAAAAAAAAAAAATTTCAAAATGAATCAGTTAATAGTGCAGCTCCAGCAGAATTCTGCTCTGAAATCCATTTCTCAAAAGAGCAAACAGATTTTTTTATATTCAATTTTGAAATCTGACATGGGGCTAGACATTTTGTCAATTTCCCAGCTGCCCCTGGTCATGTGACTTGTGCCTGCACTTTAGGAGAGAAATGCTTTCTGGCAGGCTGCTGTTTTTCCTTCTCAATGTAACTGAATGTGTCTCAGTGGGACATGGGTTTTTACTATTGAGTGTTGTTCTTAGATCTACCAGGCAGCTGTTATCTTGTGTTAGGGAGCTGCTATCTGGTTACCTTCCCATTGTTCTTTTGTTTGGCTGCTGGGGGGGAAAGGGGAGGGGTAATAATCATTCCAACTTGCAGTACAGCAGTAAAGAGTGATTGAAGTTTATCAGAGCACAAGTCACATGACTTGGGGCAGCTGGGAAATTGACAATATGTCTAGCCCCATGTCAGATTTCAAAATTGAATATAAAAAAATCGGTTTGCTCTTTTGAGAAATGGATTTTAGTGCAGAATTCTGCTGGAGCAGCACTATTAACTGATTCGTTTTGAAAAAAAATTTTTTTTCCCATGACAGTATCCCTTTAATAAAAAAAAAAAATTTAATTTAAATTGAGAGTAATACCTTCTCCACTCCAGATAAATGATAACTTTCATCCTGACTTGAAGAAGGTACAGCCATGTTCTTGAAATAAACAGTTAAGAATTAGTTTCCATTTTGAATTAGCTATAATAAAGACACTTCACAATGACTTTTAACAGTTTTGCATTGAGTATCCTCATCTAAGAAGAAAAAAGAACCTTTTGTCTCTAAAAATTTAAATTTAGTTTTTTTAAAAATTTGTGAGTAATGCCTTCTCCACATCTGTTAAATGTTCTCTGTCTTCCTGATGACTTGTAGAAGGTTCAAACATTTTTTTTTTTCTTTGAAAAAAAAAAATTAAAATTAGATACCATTTAGAATTTGCATTAAAAATGACACTTAGGGGCAGATTTCCATAGGGTCGAATATCGAGGGTTAATTAACCCTCGATATTCGGCTGTCGAAGTTAAATCCTTCGACTACGAATATCGAAGTCGAAGGATTTTGCGCTATTCGTTCGATTCGAAGGATTTTAATCCATTGATGGAACGAATTTTCTTCGACCAAAAAATACTTAGAAAGCCTATGGGGACCTTCCCCATAGGCTAACATTGACTTCGGTAGCTTTTAGGTGGCGAACTAGGGGGTCAAAGTTTTTTCTTAAAGAGAATAGTCGAACGATTTTTAGTTCGAAACGTTCGAAGTCGAAGGTCGAAGTAGCCCATTCGATGGTCGAAGAAAATTGCAAAGGGTGGCAAATATTAAAAACATGAAGGTGAAGAATGCAAAAACTCACAGTATTAATTGATGTAATTCTTCACTTCGTCAGAAAGGGAACAAATTCAACTGAGCTCCAAGATGGTGTCGGAGCAACACAAAGTCCCACAAACGAATCTGTAAGTTTGGTACAGATAACTTAACACACAAAAAGTTTCTATTTTTTATTAAAGCATTCATAGCTGTTGTAAGCTCATTTAAAAATCTCAGCTGTCAGTCAAATATTGCCTGCCCCGCCTCTACGCCGTAGGCAATAACTTTTCACTTTGGTGTCTTTATATGGTCACAGAACAACCTCTCAGTGACTTCTAGTATCCTTATCATTTACAGTAGGGGGTACATTATCCCTTAAAATACATGAGTCATACTCAGAGTTCCCTGTATAAGTCCGCCTGCAGCCTTGTGCCTTTATATGGTCACAGAACAACCCCTCAGTGACTTCTAATATCCTTATCATTTACAGTAGGGGGTACATTATCCCTTAAAATACATGAGTCATACTCAGAGTTCCCTGTATAACTCAGCCTGCAGCCTTGTGCCTTTATATGGTCACAGAACAACCCCTCAGTGACTTCTAATATCCTTATCATTTACAGTAGGGGGTACATTATCCCTTATAATACATGAGTGATACTCAGAGTTCCCTGTATAACTCAGCCTGCAGCCTTGTGCCTTTATATGGTCACAGAACAACCCCTCAGTGACTTCTAATATCCTTATAATACACAAAAGCCATGAATTTCTTGTAAATGATATCCTTATAAACGGTGAGTTCTGATGTCATTTCTGTCACATGACTCACTGAAATGTGTGTATTATAATAAATAAAGTACCCCCAGTTGCAAAATATGAGGATATTAGAGTTCCGTGACCTGTATAAAAACACTCACCCTTCAGCCTCGTACTTTTATATGGTCATGGAACTCCCAAGTAACTTATAATATCCTTACATGTTTACAAGAGAGGGTACTTTATTCTAGAGATGCACCGAATCCAGGATTCGGTTCGGGGTTCGGCCTTTTTCAGCTGGATTCAGGTTCGGCCGAATCCTTCTGCCCGGTTGAACTGAATCCTAATTTGCATCTGCAAATTATGGGCGGGGAGGAAAATCTCATGTCACAAAACAAGGAATTAAAAAATCTTTA
This sequence comes from Xenopus petersii, assembly GCA_038501925.1. Taxonomy (NCBI): domain Eukaryota; kingdom Metazoa; phylum Chordata; class Amphibia; order Anura; family Pipidae; genus Xenopus; species Xenopus petersii. The sequence continues at coordinate 7,566,787 of CM076684.1, read as the reverse complement.
CTCCTTCCCACCCCTAATTTGCATATGCAAATTAGGATTCGGATTCAGTATTTGCACTAAGCTTTCACAAAGGATTTGGGGGTTCGGCCAAATCCAAAATAGTGGATTCAGTGCATCCCTACTTTATTCTCTATATAATTAACAGTAGGAGGTACATTATCCCTTATAATACATGAGTGATACTCAGAGTTCCCTGTATAACTCAGCCTGCAGCCTTGTGCCTTTATATGGTCACAGAACAACCCCTCAGTGACTTCTAATATCCTTATCATTTACAGTAGGGGGTACATTATCCCTTATAATACATGAGTGATACTCAGAGTTCCCTGTATAACTCAGCCTGCAGCCTTGTGCCTTTATATGGTCACAGAACCGCTCAGTGACTTCTAATATCCTTATCATTTACAGTAGGGGGTACATTATCCCTTATAATACATGAGTGATACTCAGAGTTCCCTGTATAACTCAGCCTGCAGCCTTGTGCCTTTATATGGTCACAGAACAACCCCTCAGTGACTTCTAATATCCTTATCATTTACAGTAAGGGGTACATTATCCCTTATAAATTCCCGCCACTAAGTAAAGCAGAGGAGAGAACTAAGAGTTGAACGACTTGGTACTAGAGAAGGCCCATCCACAGACTGCGCAGCCGTGGAATGATTTCAGCCTCTCACAGACCGTGGAGAGTCACGTGTTGTCCCAGCAATGGTTGGACAATCCTAAACGAAAAGGCGGAATTCTGGCGAGCGGATAGCCAATAGAAAACCAGACATTTTGAAGTTCCTGTAGAGCTAACCAGGGAGCTCTAGCCGAGCGCCGCTAACTCGTACAGAAATAGAGTAGTTGCAGAGAGAGTTCAGCGCAGTGCATGTGTATTACGGTTTGCGGGTGAGGGAGAGGGAAACAGGTGGGAAACAGCTTTCCAACAATGCCCAGCGCTAGCCCCTTCTTTGGGCTGGGTAACTGTATATTCGCATTAGATAAAAACTACAACTCCCATCCTGCTTCCGGTTCCTACGCTCACCTGACGTCACCTCCCTTGTCGGCACCGGAAGTGAAATAAAGTCTGTTCGCGGCGGTGACACAGGGAAATCAGCGATAATGGAGGAGATCGGGATTGTCATAGAGAAGGGGAGCGGGCAGGTACTGAGTCGTTCATCGTTGCTATAAGGGACGGGGGATATCAGGAGCGGCCTCTTTGTGCTACTGGGACGCTCAGTCTGTGGCTCTGCTGCTGTTATTGGACTGCAACTCCCAGCATACCCTGCAGGCTTCACTTGGTGTCCAGAGAGCGGTGACTTTGTCAGGACAGGTGTGGGGAGGGCATTGTCTTGCTTGGGCACCATTAAAAAGTAAATATAATAAGGACAAGCTGCTGTCTCTAGTATAGAGACAGCAGCTTGTGTACACAGGTTCCTGAAGGTTGGATATTTCTAATTTAATCTTGCCACATCTCTAGGGCCCCTTACCACTATTTTCAGCCTAGAAACAGCCTTGTGTCCTGCAATGAAGCAGATTAGGCTTTCCCACCCAGCAGCCTCTATGTGTGTTTTACGCTGGAGGATTCTGGGAGATGTAGTGCAACAACAGCTAAAGGTGGTTTGTAATTAATGGTCTTGCTTATCCAGGCCTTAAGCTGGCCATAGACGTGCAGATATGATCATATGAATCTTTGTTTCCTACGATTTTCGGGCCGTGTGTGGAGAGTCCCGACATTTTTCGTCCCACGGACATCGGAAGTTGAGACATTCGGACGGGTTAGAAGATTTCTGTCCACTGCAGATAATATCTCTGCATGTATTGCCCATATCAGAGGGAGACTGTCACCAGATTTTCTCGGACATAAGTTTCGTACGATTGCTGTCAGGGGCAGAACATCGTCTGATCTGTTCTTTTACTACTTTATTTATTTAAAGGAGAAGGAAAGCCACGTAGGCAGGTTATTGCCAATGGATTAGCTGCAATAGTGCAAGTTAGAATGCTACTTTTATCCTGCATTATGCTTTACCATACCTGAGTAAACCGCTCTAGAAGCTCTCTGTTTGTTTGGGATAGCAGCTGCCATATTAGTTGCTGTGACATAACTTCCTGCCTGATTCTCTCCCTGCTCACTTATAGCTCTGGGCTCAGATTACAGTAGAGAAGGGAGGGGAGAAGAGGAGCAAACTGAGCATGCTCAAGCCCTAGCCCTGGAGGTTTAAGCTGAAAACAGGAAGTCTGATACAGAAGCCCATGAGTACACAATAGAAGGAAAGAAATGTGCTGTTTGTTTTGACAGAGGACTCAGCAGCATTACTTTAAGGGTTTACTGGTGTATTTATATAGACCTTTCTGATAAAGCTTAATTTTAGCCTTTCCTTCTCCTTTAATCTGAAAGGTTAGTGGCAGGTCTGGAGATTTGGACGTCCAATCGTTCATCTGATATTATATATATATATATATCTATCTGCACGTCTACTGATGAGAACTGGGGCAGGTTCATGGCAGCTGACCTCTGAGTGATCTGACCATAATAAATAATAAGCTTTTTGTTGTTTCAGACTGGGAGCCCGAATGACTTGGGCAATGGCCAGGCTATTTTTTATTGATACTCATGGGGTCAGAATGACACCCTACTTTTCATCAGCACCTTATCGTGTCTTGGTAATATTGACTGGGATGAGGATCAATTCCTAATGGGCCTCCGTAGTTCTCCCATTTAATTAGATCGAGGACCAGTGGGCAGAGATGTGTTTATTAACCATAATAAATGAGCAGATCTGTATGTACATGGCCAGCTTTTTTTATGTGATCATGGTCCGGATTCAACCATTTCCCTTGATCTATAGGAAGCAGAATATTGTAGAAATAAGTCAAATCAACTGCACTTGCTTTGTTTTTCCTTGGCAAGTCCAAGTGGCTTTCTCATTTCAGAATAACTTGTAAATAGGATCCTTCTTTGAGAGTATAAATCCTCTGGAATGTTGCTCCCGTCAGCATAATCTGTTTCTTCGTTTTAAACAAACGGCTTATACAATTTTTACCTAAACTTTGGGGGTGTTTTTAAGGGAATCCGCAGAAGTAGTGTTTTTTTTTTTATTTTCTTTTTGCTCAGAAATCGCAATCTTTCTAAGCAATCTGTTTTCTCTCTTAAGCGCTCTGTGAGTTTCGTTTTTTTTTTAGGGAAGCCAGCTCTTATCTCAGCCAGGCAAGGTAAAAACGAGACCACAGTCCCAGAAGCGCTGACTTCTCCAGCTTTGTGGGGTCCCTAGATAGAAAAATTACAAGTTAGGTCCTATCGGACTTCTCCACCTACTATTATCTCTATTTCCTACTTGAAATCTGAGCAATTATAGTAATCTATTTGGATACATTGGGATTTAACTATTCGGCATAGCCATTGTCTAATGAATTAATATTAACCGTCCTATTAGTTGAAATCATCGCTGCTAATTATTTATTAATCAAGGATTATTTACAAGCACCTTGTAAGCACTTTCCATCAATTTAGCACTCAGTCACTTTAACCCTTGGAAGGGAATGGTTAATGAATTTATTTAATTAATTTGCATCGATAATCGCACTTGTCACTTTAACCCTTAGGGCGATTAATGAATTTATTTAATAAATCACACTAGCACTTTTTATTCTATATCAGGTTTCTAATGAATTGAGCCCGTTTTAGGCGAGCAATCGTTTTGGTGTAGTCAATCTAGCAAATTTAAGTTCATTGTCCACCATCACCAGGGATAATCACCTACCGTATATACTCGAGTATAAGCCGAGTTTTTCAGCCCCCAAAATATGCTGAAAGCGCAAAAACGGTCGCCGGCGTCCAAGAATAGTTGCCGGCATCCAAGAATAGTCGCCGGCGTCCAAGAATAGTCGCCGGCGTCCAAGAATAGTCGCCGGCGTCCAAGAATAGTCGCCGGCGTCCAAGAATAGTCGCCGGCGTCCAAGAATAGTCGCCGGCGTCCAAGAATAGTCTCCAGGAATAGTCGCCGGCATCCAAGAATGGTCATCGGCGTCCAAAAACGGGACGCCGGCATCTCCAATGGGAGCAGAAACCCTCAATTTTTTGATTGAAGCTTACCAGAAGCTGTTGCATTTCTCACCCTAGGCTTATACTCGGCTTATACTCGAGTCAATAAGCTTTCCCAGTTTTTGGAGGTAAAATTAGGTACCTCGGCTTATACTTGGGACGGCTTATACTTGAGTATATACGATAAGCTTTTTCGTAGAACCGCACTATAAACTCTTCAGTCTGAGCCCTGGAACCTTATAAGCAAGTAGGAGGGGGTATCTTTTTCTTTATACTTCACATAGTCTTGTGGATTATGATAAACAGATTATGCTGATTGGAGCAACATTCCGCAGGATAGATACTCTCGCAGGAAGATTCTATTTACTAGTTATTCTGAATTGAGAAAGCCACTTGGACTTGCCAAGGAAGAACACAGCAAGTCCAGTTGACTTGACTTATTTCTACAGATAGACTATGACCTGGATGAATGAGAATCTTCACAAACAAGCAGGATATTGTTTTCACTGCTCGTATTCTTTAGCCTTATTATTTATATTGTTCTCTTGCTCCTTGTCAGGATGAAGCTCCTTCTCTGGTCTCGTCTCGCCCTCTCACAGCCCTCTCCTTTCTTGGGCCTGAGCCTGAAGACTTGGAGGATTTATACAGTCGCTATAAGGTGGGTTATTGGCTAGTAAGCAGGATCTCACTGATCTTTATCATGCAATGGACATTTAGTTGCATATCCCAAACCTGGCTTTATGTTACAGAAACTGCAGCAGGAGCTGGAATTCCTGGAGGTGCAGGAGGAATACATTAAGGATGAACAGAAGAATCTAAAGAAGGAATTTCTCCATGCCCAGGAGGAAGTGAAACGCATACAGAGCATCCCGCTGGTCATTGGCCAGTTCTTGGAGGCGGTGGATCAGAACACGGCCATTGTGGGATCCACCACAGGTTGGCCCTGATTTATTTACTTGTGGGAAGCGTAAGGCAGAGTCGAAATTTGTATATAGTACAAAATGCTGATGATTTCTATTAAGTGATTCCCATAACAAATCCGAACATGTCACCATCAATGGAGTTTTTTGCCTGTATCCGGAGGGCGCTGTTCAATAGAAAACGTTTAGTTCCCCATGAATTTTATCACTTACCCTGTCCCATTAAAGAAAAACTATACCCCCCCAAACAATGTAGGTCCCAATAAAAAGATATTGCATAAAACAGCTCATGTGTAAAACCCTGCTTCATGTAAATAAACCATTTTCATAATAATATACTTTTTTAGGAGTATGTGCCATTTGATAATCCTAAATAGAAAACTGCCATTTTAAAATATAAGGATCCTAGAATTCACGGTGCACACAAACAAACCATACTTGTTAGGTCACATGAGCCGATTAACAGACAGAGTTCTGTCTTTTGCTTCAACAATTCTTCCTGTTACAGTTTAGAGCTGCAGTATTTCTGGTCAGGTGATCTCTTCCTGTTACAGTTAGAGCTGCAGTATTTCTGGTCAGCTGATCTCTTCCTGTTACAGTTAGAGCTGCAGTATTTCTGGTCAGGTGATCTCTTCCTGTTACAGTTAGAGCTGCAGTATTTCTGGTCAGCTGATCTCTTCCTGTTACAGTTAGAGCTGCAGTATTTCTGGTCAGGTGATCTCTTCCTGTTACAGTTAGAGCTGCAGTATTTCTGGTCAGGTGATCTCTGAGGCAGCACACAGACCATCACGAAATGGTGGTTCAAAGCAATAGATGTAATACGGCAATATTTACGTAAATATATATTCCAGTTACTTAATATGATATAAACAATCTGTTGCTCAAGTATTCATTTTGGGGGTATGGTTTTCCTTTAATCTCTGTAAATGGCCTTCTTTATGGCAAGCAAGAATAATTATCGCCAATATAAAGGTTTGCCCCTTTGGGAAGCAATTTCTCTATATCTTCACAGAAAGAAATTGTCAGCGCTTGGTCTAACCCACAATGTGGAATTGAGCAGCTGCTATAAACGATAAAAAGCCAATATTTGAACTCAAAGAGAGAGAGGAAAAATTGCCTGCACACGGTTTGCCTTTAAAAATAATTATTACAAAAAACGAGGTGTTAGTACCACACTTTGGCCAAAATATAAATGCTCACGTGTCACCTCAAGGCCCCTAATTATACATGAGGCTTACACTAATTATTAGCATTCTATGTATGTAGTGCATTTAAAATCAAGCATCCAATGTGACTGAGTAATAAGTGCACTTACCCTTAACTCAGAGGCTTTAGTGAGATGGCAGGGAGCTTTTAAATGAGAACTAAAGCCAAACTAAAGAAGTAGGTAGAAATGTTGTACATGATGTTTTGTGCTTCTGTACCAGCCCAAGGCAACCACAGCCCTTTAGCAGTAAAGATCTGTGTCTCCAAAGATGCCCCAGTAGCTCCCCATCTTCTTTTCTGCTGATTCACTGATTCACATGCTCTGTGCTGCTGTCACTTACTGAGCTTAGGGACCCACTCACAATATACAGTACACATAGAATAGAAATGTCACAATATAAGGCTGATTAGTAATTAATACACATAATTACTACATGGCAGCACAGAAACCAGTGCAATCAGCATCAGAATTTAATAATCAGCAAACCTGTAGCATCAGCTTATATTACAGCCAGGGAAGCTCATTTTCTGCTGGATAATTAGTGACGAGCCCTAAGCTTAGCTTCTCAACAGCCAATCAGAGCCCACTGAGCATGTGAGTGTCACAGACACTTTCCAAGATGGTGACCCCCTGTGACAAGTTTGAAGTCCTGGATCATTGCTGCTATTGACAAGCCGAAACTTTAGCCTCGTGCAATAAGTTCACTATATAAAATATGCCATTTTTAGCCACATTCATTTTTAGGATTTAGTTCTCTTTTAACTCAGGAGCTCTAGTGAGAAAGCAGGGAGCTTTTAAGCCCCAGCCCATTAACATACACATGTAAATCATTCCCTGTTTTAAAAGATGAATGGCAGCTATAGGCAAAGTTTGGCTACAATTTGTACACGAAACACAAAAAGAAATTGCCAGTGCTCAGTCTGACCCACTCTGTGGCATTGACCAGCTGCAATAAACACCCTTGTGCTGATATCATTCCTTCACTCTGTCGTGGGATGTGATTGGTTAAGTCTGGCTCCCATTTAGAATGTTATGAATATACGGGTTCCTTGGTGTCCATTCCTATAATATAAATACAAACTTTAGTTTATCAGATTTAATTGCAATCTCTGTTTTCTATTATTTCCAGGCTCTAACTACTATGTCCGGATCCTGAGCACCATTGACAGGGAGCTGCTGAAACCCAATGCCTCTGTAGCTCTGCACAAACACAGCAACGCTCTAGTGGATGTCCTACCCCCAGAGGCTGACAGCAGCATCACGATGCTCACCTCAGGTAACCACTGCCTGGCTCCTCTCTGTGTTACACAGTATAGGATTATATGCAATATATGAGCCGTTCTTATTTCTTTAAAGGAACAGTTCAGTGTAAATATAAAAACTGGGTAAATAGACAGGTTGTGCAAAATAAAAAATGTATCTAATATAGTTAGTTAGCCAAAAATGTAATGTATAAAGGCTGGAGTGACTGGATGTGTAACATAATAGCCAGAACACTACTTCCTGCTTTTCAGCGCTCTCTGACTATAAAGTGGCCCACATGGGACATAACTGTTTAATGAGTTTGCAATTGTCCCATTTGCCCCCCCCCCCTCAAGTCTCTGATTGGTTACTGCCTGGTAACAGATCAGTGAAAAGCAAGAGAGCTGAAAAGCAGGAAGTAGTGTTCTGGCTATTATGTTACACATCCAGTAGGGATGCACCGAATCCAGGATTAGGTTCAGGATTCAGCCTTTTTCAACAGGATTCGGCCAAATCCTTCTGCCCGGCCGAACCGAATCCTAATTTGCGGTGAGGGAAATTGTGTGTCTTTTTGGTCACAAAACAAGGAAGTAAAAAATGTTTTCCCCTTCCCACCCCTAATTTGCATGCGCAAATTCAGTTTGGTATTCGGCCGAATCTTTCACGAGGGATTCTGGGATTCGGCCGAATCCAAAACCGTTGATTTAGTGCATCTCTAACATCCAGTCACTCCAGCCTTCATACATTACCCTTTTAGCTAACTAATCTTTGTTATTTTCTATTTACCCAGTTTTTATTTTTACCCTGAACTGTTCCTCTAAAAAGGCAGCAACATCTATAAAAGGAACATCCCATTTGCATGCAATGTAATAAATGTAGGCCTCTTAACACATTTGGGTGTTTTGTGCATAGTTTCAGGTGAAAATTGTGTTAGGAGCAATGGGATGTGGCAGGAAAAAGACCAAAAGTCACTATGTATCACATACAATTTCCCCTCCAGATCAGCGAGAGTTATGAGTAACTTGGCATATTTATAAATGTTACATATTTATATTGTCTCTGACACTGTGCGTCTTGTTTCTTCCATAGACCAGAAGCCGGACGTTCTATATTCTGATATCGGTGGGATGGACATCCAGAAGCAGGAAGTAAGGGAGGCAGTAGAACTCCCACTGACGCACTTTGAGCTTTATAAACAGGTGAGGGAGTGTAGGTGTAAGCCCCGCTAAGGTTTATGATGACTGCCCCCTGTACATACAAACAAAGAACTGACAATAGGAACCTGATTTAACATGATTTAACTGTGGTTTTCCTATTGCAGATAGGGATTGACCCACCCAGAGGAGTTTTGATGTACGGCCCCCCAGGATGTGGGAAGACTATGCTGGCCAAGGCTGTGGCTCATCACACTACAGGTGAACATTTGTGCACATTTGCTGCTGGCGGATGCAGTTGAACCGCCTGATGAAGAATAGAAATAGTGCTAAATTGAGTGCTGTTCTTAGATTCGGCCGAATACCAACCTGAATCCTAATTTGCATATGCAAATTAGGGGCGGGAAAGGAAAAACATATTCCTTGTTTTGTGCCAAAAAGTCACTCGATTTCCCTCCCCGCCCCTAATTTGCATAATCAAATTCGGTTTGGCCGGGCATAAGGATTCAGCCTAATCCTGGATTCGGTGCATCCATAGTTGGTAAACTGCTATCTGGTTACCTTTCCATTGTTCTGTTGTTAGGCTGCTGGGGGGGGGAAGGGATGAGGTTGATATCACTGCAACTTGCAGTACAGCAGTAAAGAGTGACTGACGTTTATGAGAGCACAAGTCACATGACTGGGGGCAGCTGGGTAACTGACAGTATGTCTAGCCCCGTGTCAGATTTCAAAATGAAATATAAAAAAAATCAGAATTCTGCTGGAGCAGCACTATTAACTGATTCATTTTGGAAAAATAAATAAAAAATGTTCCCATGACAGTATCCCTTTAAGCATGAGGGACAGAGTTTCATAAATATTTTCAATGTAATGGCTACAATGCTGTTACTTACAATTTCCCTTGGTATCTGTCTTGAGTTACACCACATCATGGCAAAGGTATTTCCCTGTACTAAAAACAATTCAGCAGGAACAGCCCCTTAATTTGTTGAATACGATAGGACCTTCCTGATTGCATTGTGAGTAACCGCATCCACAGTCTGATGTTAGATGAGTGGCCATTATTTATGAGCTCAGAGTCGGCTGCTGCTGGAAAGTCATCAAACTTAAATTTGCCCATACAGATATGAGATCTGTAATCCAGAATGCTCGGGACCCGGGGGTTTTCTGGATAACAGTACAGGCATGGGATCCGTTATTTGGATATTCAGGCATGGGATCCGTAATTTGGATATTCATACCTTAAGTCTAGTATAAAATCATGTAAACATGAAATAAACCCAATAAGCTGGATTTGCTTCCAATAAGGATTAATTATATCTTAGTTGGGATCAAGTACAAGCGACTGTTTTATTATTACAGAGAAAAAGGAAATTATTTTAAAAAATTGGATTATTTGATTATAATAGAGTCTATGGGAGACGGCCTTTCCCTAATTTGGAGCTTTCTGAATAACGGGTTTCCAGATAACGGATCCCATCCCTGTACTCTGCACGTATAGATAAGTCCTCCTCTGTTTTAAGGAAACTTGTGCTGAAAAGTAAGTCCTTGGTTACTATGAGGTGCCACATAGGGGCAGTTTTGTACCTACATTAGTAGCTGTTAGGGATTCAGTTGAATTCCAAATCCTTCGCAAGAGATTCGGCCGAATACCGAATTTGCATATTCAAATAAGGGGTGGGAAAGGAAAGAATGTGGGAAGTTTTTTTCATGATGAAAAGTCACGTGATTTCCTTTCCTGCCCCAAATTTACATTCACAATGCAAATTCACATTCGGTTCGGCATTGCTTGTTGTCATGGCACATAATGAATAGAAACCACAGCTTTTCTGCTTTATCTCTTGAACTTCTTCACTGGTTCTGCCCCACAGCTGCCTTTATCCGTGTGGTGGGCTCCGAGTTTGTACAGAAGTACCTGGGAGAGGGCCCTCGCATGGTGCGGGATGTTTTCCGTCTGGCCAAAGAGAATGCCCCGGCCATTATATTTATTGATGAAATCGATGCCATTGCCACAAAGAGGTTTGATGCCCAAACGGGAGGTGAGTTTTATGCACAATAGAAAACTTGTTATTTTAGCCTCCTGCCCTATGCAGCAATTATAAAGTGCACATTTGTGTAAACCTTTACATCTCCAACTCAAATAGCTGTGAGTTTAAAGGGGAAGTAAAGTGTAAAATAGAATAAGGCTAGAAATGCTGTATTTTGTATAATAAACATGAATTTACTGCACCACAAGCCTAATCAAACAAATGATTTATGCTTTCAAAGTTGGCCACAGGGGGGTCACCATCTTGTAACTTTGTTAAACATCTTTGCAAGACCAAGACTGTGCACATGCTCAGTGTGGTCTGGGCTGCTTAGGGATTGTCATAAATGATCAAAACAGCACAAGTCAAATAATATCTGCCAGAAGCCGATACAACAAGACTGATTAATAATCAGAATATACAGACTGCACTGGGTCCTGTGTTGTCATGTAATCTAATGTGGATTTTATAGTTTTTGTATTGTTTAATACAAACTTTCTCCAACTCTGCAGAACCAGTGGCTGCAGCAAAATAATCCTCCAAATAGAATCCCAGTTTATCTGTTTAAATCTGGCTCCATGATCTGTGTCCCTGCAGCTGGAGTTGGAAACAGTAAAGGGGATGTAAAGGCAAAAATAAAATCCAATACAAATCTCTACACAGTCGCCGACTGCTTTACAGGGAAACAAACAAAGCTGCTTGAGTTCTGCATGGCTGGGAAGTAAGGCGGGGGCTCCCCCTGCTGTTCATAAGTATGATTGTTTCCCTGCAGAGCAATTAGGGACCATCTGACAATTCCTATCCACAGTAGTAAATGAAGGGAGAATTTCACTGCATACAGTCAGGTTTCTTATAAAAACACATTTTTTTTTAAACTAAAGTATATTGGAGATGGGTATCTTTTTCATTAAAGAAAGTAAAAATGGGATTTTATTGTTTTGCCTTGCCCTTTAACATTGTTTTTATGCATATGTTTAACATAAAACGTTGATTTGTGTTTAATATATACAAAATTATCGAGATACATTCTTTCTCATTGACTTCAACAATGCAGCCATCTCACCTCCTCATATTTTTGCTTCTTGCAGCTGACCGAGAGGTTCAGAGAATTCTGCTGGAACTTCTTAACCAGATGGATGGATTTGACCAGAACGTGAATGTAAAAGTAAGTCCCCGGGTGACTAACATGCACCTTGTTATTGTACTTTCCAAGGCCAGTGGAAGTGGGATAATAACTCATTTTCTTGAATACCGGTTTGATTTGTGAGATTTTGTTTAATAATCCTATGGCTATTGGCTGTGTTAGTGGGAAATAAGAATATATGGTTTCTGAGGTCATCTTACTCTTAGGGGCTCTTATGACGCATAAAACACAGGCAGAATACTTTGTTTTGTAGCAGCCAAAGTGTCAGACATGATAGTATTTATTTTGTTTGTGGTCACCTCATGCCTTGGTAATCTTCTAGTATAAGTGTTCAGAACCTGCAATACGAGGGTTGCTTTATTTTGCATCTAAGAACAAGTTTAAGATGAGATGCACAAAACTAATTCTATATTCTTTGCAGTATAATCGTTTGGAGTAGAAAGCCATATTAATTATTTTCAGTTTGCCAGAACCTGTACGGTTTTCTGGGGTAATCGTACTGTTGGGGGCATTTTTGGCTTTGCAGTCAGTAACGTACCCCAATATCTGGTAACATAGTAAGTTAGGTTGAAAAAAGACAAATGTCCATCAAGTTCAACCTTTTTACGTTTTTTAACCTGCCTAACTGCCAGTCGATCCAGAGGAAGGCAAAAAAACCCCATCTGAAGCCTCTCCAATTTGCCTCAGAGGGGGAAAAATTCCTTCCTGACTCCAAAATGGCAATGGGACCAGTCCCTGGATCAACTTGTACTATGAGCTATTTCCCATATCCCTGTATTCCCTCACTTGCTAAACACCATCCAACCCCTTCTTATACCTATCTAATGTATCAGCCTGTACCCCTGATTCACTTCCCAGCTCTCCCTGTAACACCCCTTTCCCTCCTCTAATCTCATTGGCTCCCTCCTGTCTGCTGGGAGGAGCTACTGGTGAATAAAGCATCCGACCCTTCCTTGTACCTATCTAATGTATCAGCCTGTACCCCTGATTCACTTCCCAGCTCTCCCTGTAACACCCCTTTCCCTCCTCTAATCTCATTGGCTCCCTCCTGTCTGCTGGGAGGAGCTACTGGTGAATAAAGCATCCGACCCTTCCTTATACCTATCTAATGTATCAGCCTGTACCCCTGATTCCCTTCCCAGCTCTTCCTGTAACACTCCTTTCCCTCCTCTAATCTCATTGGCTCCCTCCTGTCTGCTGGGAGGAGCTACTGTTGAATAAAGCATCCGACCCTTCCTTATACCTATCTAATGTATCAGCCTGTACCCCTGATTCACTTCCCAGCTCTCCCTGTAACACCCCTTTCCCTCCTCTAATCTCATTGGCTCCCTCCTGTCTGCTGGGAGGAGCTACTGGTGAATAAAGCATCCAACCCTTCCTTGTACCTATCTAATGTATCAGCCTGTACCACTGATTCAGGGAGACAATTCCACATCTTCACAGCTCTCACTGTAACAAACCCCTTCCCAATATTTAGGCGGAACCTCTTTTCTTCTAATCGGAATGGGTGACCTTGTGTCAGCTGGAAAGACCTACTGGTAAATAAATCATTAGAGAGATTATTATATGATCCCCTTATATATTTATACATAATTATCATATCACCCCTTAAGCGCTACCATCTTAGTTGCCCTTCTCTGTCCCCTCTCTAATACAATAATGTCCTGTTTGAGTGATGGAGACCAAAACTGTACGCCATATTCTAGATGGTGTAATGCTTTGCTAATATATTAGTTTACCACTGTGGGAATCTCCATAATACTGTGTGTGTATATATATATATATATATATATATGGTATATAGGAATATATATATATATATATATATATATATATATATATATATATATATGAAACATTATGAGGCACATTTATCAAGTCACATTCAGAATTCATGTACATTTTTAAAAACTCCCATAAATTCGACTAATCGAACTTTATAAAAAAAAAAAAAAAAAAAAAAACAGAACTCCGATGAATTAAATCGACCCGAATTGATTCGAATTTAAAAAACTTGTTTCAAGTTTTTTCTCCGGAAAAAAAACTTGAATGTCAGGAAGGCTGCAAACAACTCCAAATTGATCCCTAGACGTCTCCTGTTGACTTAAACATCAATTCGGCAGGTTTTAGATGGCGAAAAGTCGAAGTCGAGCTCTAGTAGAGTGTGATAAATCTCGAAAATCTAATTTTATCAAAAACTCGAATTGAATTTGGGTAACTCATTGTCGAAGTTGACAGTTTTGACCATTAAAAAAAATGTGAATTTCGAATATAAATTTTCAATTCGACCCCATACAAAATTACAGGTGATCTCAAAAGTTTCATAAGATACATATTCGAGATCTGTCTCTAAAGTGAAAGAGCGCAAAATGTTCACAACACACCGTTTAACTGTTTCATGGACTGACAAACCCAAACAGTCGATGAAACGGAACAAATCATAGACAGCGGGTTTGTTATGTCACAGTCTATAGGAAACATTTGTTTCTGTCGTAGTTCTGGATTTCTAACACTTAGCACTCTCCTCTCATTTGATATAAAATGTTTTCTATTGTCTCATGTCTGACCCGTTTCTGCTTCATCCTGATCAGGTAATCATGGCCACCAACAGGGCGGACACATTGGATCCGGCTCTGCTGCGTCCTGGGCGACTCGACCGAAAAATCGAATTCCCGTTACCCGACCGCAGACAGAAACGTCTCATATTCTCCACCATCACCAGCAATATGAACCTGTCTGAGGAGGTGGACCTGGAGGACTGTATCCTTGTGCCGAATGTCTGTGTCTCAGAGACTCCCTGGGATTTCTGGGAAAGGAAATCACTTTACTCTAATATGAATCCAGGGAGCTTTGCCTTGGCCAGTGGGAACAATTTACACTTTCATAAAGGAGAATTCAACTGTTGACTAAAAAAAACCCTACCCTACGTAGACCCTCCTCCCCCCAGCCTATCTGCCCCCCCCCCGCGGGGAAATGCCCCTAACCTTTTACTTACCCCTCGTTGCAGATTCAGGGATCACAGTTCACGGCAGCCATCTTCAGGGTCTTCGGAATGAGACCGGTGAATCGGCGCATGCACAGTCGGAGCAATTTCCCGGTTTGCGACAACTGCGCATGCGCCGAAATGAACTCCGATGCTGTGACTCTGCACCAAGGGGAAAGTAAAAAGTTAGGGGCATTTCCACATGGGGGGGCAGCTAGGCTGGGTGGGGGAGGATGGAGGGGGTCTACATAGGGAAGGGGGGGCTAGGGTTTTTCTTTTTAGTTAACGGTTGAATTCTCCTTTAAACCTGTTCTAGGAGCCTGGAAAGGAAGTAGGGAGAGAGAGAGAGAGTGGACCTGCATCATTTATTTTACTAGAGTCCAGCTCATTTTTTTTTTGGGGGGGGGGGGAGCTTTTGGCCGAGGAGAGAAAATGCTTGAGAAAAAAACCAATTGATTTTAATGCATTTTGTGTGGGGAAAAAACACGGCAACAAAACACCCAATGTGTCTAATGCAATGTGTGAATTAAGCTCATCACTCCCAGTCCTATAATACTATGATAATTAATACTGTGATAATTATGAAAGTAGAATAATATCGGAGTATTTTGGCTGAGAGCAGGTCACAGATATAGATAACAGGGTGCAGTGCTGCTGGAATGATCAATGCAATGGGGGAGTAGGAGTAGATGGTGATGGAGACCAGTTGGTACCAATAGAGAGTGAGAGATTATTACAAGTTGTTGGATTCCTTCACTCGCACATTAGATGTTGCTCGTCCTGATAAGATTTCCGGGGCCGACATTAACTCCATCTGCCAAGAGGTAAGTGTAACTGCTGATCTGACCACTTGCAACTTGGGGCCTCGTTCTTATATTTGGCTTCTGCTTCCATAATTACATCGTTTATTGTGGTGGAAAAAGACCAACGTCCATCAAGTTCAACCAATCCACCTAAACCCCATATGTCTGTCTGTGTATGTAAATATATGTGTGTATATATATATCTTCACTAGGGCAGCACCCTGCTGACGTCGTGTTCCCTGGGTGCACAGTAAAAAATACAAATACTTCAAAAAGACCAGCAACACCAGGATTTTTGTGTATCAAAACCAAGTGTATTCAATTATTGCATGAATAGCCACTATTCATGCAATAATTAAATACACTTTGTTTTGATACACAAAAATCCTGGTGTTGCTGGTCTTTTTGAAGTCTCTCTCTCTCTCTCTCTCTCTCTCTCTCTCTCTCTCTCTCTCACTCACTCTCCCTCCCTCCTACAGCAGTTCCCAATAGACTTTAATATAAATCATGTGATCGCCACAGCCTAGGGGACAGTTGGCTGGTAATGCCCATGGATTATTTTTCAGGTCTCTATGTTCTCCATTGTGAGACTTTTCTCCTATACTTTCAGGCTGGAATGCTTGCTGTCCGGGAGAACCGATACATAGTGTTGGCCAAGGACTTTGAGAAAGCTTATAAGACTGTCATCAAGAAGGATGAACAGGAGCACGAGTTCTACAAATAAACGTTAACTCTCTGTCCTCCCCACTGTCACTTGCTGTTTACGTGGCAGAGTCTCTCTGACTTACATTGTCATAAGAGTTTCAATAAAATGTATCTTGTTCAGTTCATGGTCTTGTTTCTTCCTTTATATGTGATGGTTATGTTCATATTTAGGGATGCCGTAGGCTCTGTATATGTCTCATACAACAAATAGAGTAAGAGACAATGCAGTTAGGCTTAGAATGGAGACCAACTGCAAAGTGGCTGTACCCTCCTGTAATAGAGTAAAGTTGTATTTAGAGCAGCGATGCAATGGCTAGAAACACAAATGGCTTCCCTGATAAAAGATTATGTTCCCCCAAATAATACGGGTGCTTGTGTGTATATTCTGTCACTTTTTTATATTTACTGAAACTGCAATTTCTTTAAAGCTTTTAAAGTTATTCATAAAGTGTAAATAGTCCTATAGTCCAACCGTGGGTGCGGGTCACAGTTTGTCATGTACAAAACTACATACGACACACAGGGGCCCATTTACTAAAGGTCAAAGTGAATTTTCGAATTCAAAAACTTCAAATTTCGAAGTAATTTTTGGGTACTTCGACCATCGAATAGGCCAAAATTAGATACGAATAATAGTAATGTATCTTTAAAAAACGTTGACACTTCGCCACCTTAAACCTGCCGAATTTCTGTTTAGCCTATGGGGGACCTGCTAGAACCTCTCTGAGTATTTGGCTACGTTTTTAGAAGTCGAAGATTTTTTTTTTCTGCGATCCTTCGAATCCTTCGATTTTTACTTCACTCGAAAACGCCTGTTTTCGATCGAAAAAATACTTTGACTATGGAAGTATCAAATTCGATGGTCGAATTTCGAAGTTTTTTAACTTTGATATTTGACCCTTAGTAAATGTGCCCTATATTATCCAAGCATGTTAATTGCTAACTCTGAATACATGTATTTATATATTTATCAATCCTACATATGAAGAACAACGTTTGCCCCATTTTTCCTCTTTCAGGTTTATTAGGAATAATTTGGGGAAGTGCTAGTGTATCTGATGAGAATGACCAAACACAGCATTGTGTATCAACAATCATCACCTTAACTCGTAGCCGAAATAAAAAAAAATATAAACATACAAAACAGAATTGACAAAATTGCTATCAGATTTTTTTAACCATATCCCAATTTCATTTTACATTTTTCTGAAAAACGAGTGTCATTTTTAAACTTTAGACTTGGATAGTTGCGGGAGATACCTTTGTGCAGAAGAAGTTGTATATGTCATGTGACCATATATGGCCGTATATAGATTTTCACTACTGGACTAAACACCAGCAGTGAATTTTCTGAAATACATTTTTTTTTAAATAACATCTTTTATATTAGAATGGTGTTTCGCTTATTTTCCAACAAAGGGTAATAATATTCATCTTCTTCTCATATAGAGTATTTATGCATTATAACTAGGCCTGTGCTATATGTGTTATAATTATTATTGGTAAAGTGCCAACTCAGCAACTGGTTGCTATGGTAGCGTTAATTTATGATAAATGTTATGGGATGTTATGTGACCTTATATGGCAAAGTGCCAAGGCAGCAATTGGTTGCTATGGCAGCATTACATTGTGATGTCATTTCAGTTGGTGATGTCATAATGTCAGTGACCTATTTTAGTCAGTGCCAACAAGACTACTGGTCATTTCAGGATTTTTACTGCTGGACTAAACACAAGCAGTGAATTTTCTGAAATTTATTTTTTTTAAATAACATCTTTTATATTAGAATGGCGTTTCGCTTATTTTCCAACAAAGGGTAAGAATATTCAACTTCTTCTCATATACAGTATTTATGCATTGTAACTAGGCCTGTGCTTTATGTGTTATAATTATTATTGGCAAAGTGCCAACTCAGCAACTGGTTGCTATGGTAACATTACATTGTGATATATGTTATGGGATGTTATGTGACCATATATGGCAAAGTGTCAGGGCAGCGATTGGTTGCTATGGCAACATTGCATCATATGATGTCATATGAGTTGACAATGTCATAATGTCAGTAACCTACTGAAGTCAGTACCATCAAGACAAGTGGTAATTTCAGGATTTTCACTACTGGACTAAACACCAGCAGTGAATTTTCTGAAATACATTTTTTTTAATAACATATTTTATATTAGAATGGCGTTTCGCTTATTTTCCAACAAAGGGTAATAATCTTCAACTTCTTCTCATATAGAGTATTTATGCATTATAACTAGGCCTGTGCTTTATGTGTTATAATTATTATTGGTAAAGTGCCAACTCAGCAACTGGTTGCTATGGTAGCGTTAATTTATGATAAATGTTATGGGATGTTATGGGATGTTATGTGACCTCATATGGCAAAGTGCCAAGGCAGCTATTGGTTGCTATGGCAGCATTACATTGTGATGTCATTTCAGTTGGTGATGTCATAATGTCAGTGACCTACTTTAGTCAGTGCCAACAAGACTACTGGTCATTTCAGGATTTTCACTACTGGACTAAACACCAGCAGTGAATTTTCTGAAATTATTTATTTTTTAATAACATCTTTTTTATTAGAATGACATTTCGCTCATTTGCCAACAAAGGGTAAGAATATTCAACTTCTTCTCATATAGAGTATTTATGCATTATAACTATGCAATGTGCTTTATGTGTTAGAATTATTATTGGCAAAGTGCCAACTCAGCAACTGGTTGCTATGGTAGTTTTACATTATGATGTCACAATGTCAGTGACCTACTTATTACAATTATTATTGGCAAAGTGCCAACTCAGCAACTGGTTGCTATGGTAGTTTTACATTATGATGTCACAATGTCAGCGACCTACTTATTACAATTATTATTGGCAAAGTACCAACTCAGCAACTGGTTGCTATGGTAGCGTTACATTGTGATATATGTTATGTGACCATATATGGCAAAGTGCCAAGGCAGCAATTGGTTGCTATGGCAACATTGCATCATATGATGTCATATGAGTTGACAATGTCATAATGTCAGTAACCTATTTAAGTCAGTGCCAACAAGACTACTGGTCATTTCAGGATTTTCACTACTGGACTAAACACCAGCAGTGAATTTTCTGAAATTATTTATTTTTTAATAACATCTTTTTTATTAGAATGACATTTCGCTCATTTGCCAACAAAGGGTAAGAATATTCAACTTCTCATAGATAGGGGTATATTAATCAAAGAGTGAAGTTAATTTTCGCCATAGTCTGCTAGAGTGAAATTCCGCCACTCTCCATTCATTTCTATGGGATTTTTAAAGGCGTAATTTATCAGAGGGTGAAAGTGAAAGTTCACCCTTTGATGGCAACGTGCCAAGGCAGCAATTGGTTGCTATAGTAGCATTACATTGTGATGTCATATCAGTAGGTACTGTCATAATGTCTGGGACCTACTTAAGCCAGTGCTGACGACATCTGGTCATTTCAGGATTTTCACTGCTGGACGAAACCCCAGCAGTGACTTTTCTGAAAATCATTATTTAAATAACATCTTTTTTTTTAGAATAGCGTTTGACTCATAAAAAGGTTAAAGGTTAAGAATCTTCAACTTCTTCTCAAATACAGTATTTATGCATTATAACTAGGCCTGTGCTTTATGTGTTAGAATTATTATTGGCAAAGTTCATACTTTGTTCATATTCATACTCAGTAGCTATTGTAACATTACATTATGATGTCACAATGTCAGTGACCTATTTATTACAATTATTATTGGCAAAGTGCCAACTCAGCAACAGGTTGCTATGGTAGCGTTACATTATAATGTCATAATGTCAGTGATGTACTTATTACAATTATTATTGGCAAAGTGCCAACTCAGTAGCTGGTTGCTATGGTCACGTTACATTGTGATGTCATAATGTCTGTGACCTACTTAAGGCACTGGTCATTTCAGGAATTTTACTGCTGGACTAAACCCTAGCAGTGAATTTCCTGAAATTAATTTTTTAAAAACATCTTTTATATTAGAATGGCGTTTCACTCATTTGCCAATAAAGGGTCAGGATCTTTAACTTGTGGGTAGTATTTCAAGAAGGTGCATCTGTTGGTATAATGTGGCTGCTCTCTGACATCACGTTCATACAAAACCATTTTGTGAAAGCGCATTCTACACTGTATTCTGATTTATCTGTTGAGACTCACCAAATGCAAAATTAAATAATTCAATTGTCATTTCTCTTCTGATTTTAATTGTAGAAATATGAACTTCTTCAGAAAACTTTGCATTAGATCAAAACAGGCATGTGATCCTGTCCCGATCGACATAGAGAAAGGGGAAAAAGAGAGAAGGGCACCGTTTACACTCCTCTGTGCGAAGGTTACGCTGGCCATACTTCTCGTGATCAAATTCGTCCATTACACGGACACATATCTAGCTGAAAGTAAGACAGGGGCTGGAAGGAAGAAATACATTTTCTGAAGGTAACAGAACCACTTCACTAGCTGTACTAACGTGTCCATATGGTACTTTGTTCCTCTTACAGGTGTTATGCCGTTGATTGAAGCAGAATATGAAATCTCCTTTGACAAAGTTGCGAGAATAGAAACAGGTAAGGTCACATTCCTTGGACTTTCTCTCTTATGGATATACTTATCATTCCCTCTTTCTATCTGTCTCTTTTAGCCAGTCGTGGGCTTGGTCCATGTCTGAAGCTCACAATATTCTCTCTCTTCCTTCAGGTTTTGCTTTTGTTTTTACCTTGGTCACTCCATTCTTTGGACATCTATCGGATCAGATCAGCCAGTGGACCCTCATGTGTCTGGGAGTAACGTTTTGGACTCTGCTTGTCGCGAGCTGTTCCGTAATTCCCCAGCAGGTAAGAGTCGATGTATCGGATGGTCAATGAGATTTCACTCAGCGTATAACCTGTACTCAGTAATATTAATTCTTCATGAATCCTAACTTATAAAAATTTGTACCCTCTTATCCTTTAGTGGGGTTGGACCATCCCTTTTATACGGTGTGCTGTGGGCGCAATAGAAAGTTTTTTTGCCGGCATTTCCCTGACCCTGATTGATGACCTGTTCCCACCTGAAAATCGACGAGGGACTTTATTCACGTTTAACAATTTCAGCTATATGATGGGGTAAGCTGCAAGTTGTACCTGGATTCCTGCTACATTCCTGTTGGTTTGTGTGTGGATTCTGTTATATTAACCCTGAATCTCCTTGGTTCTGTTACAGTGCCTTAGGGATCGTTGTGGGAGCAATTGTGCCAAGCTACTTAGGCTCAAACTGGCGTCTTGCACTGCAGGTAAGGAAAATACAACCGGGTACCATTAATTATATTGGGGTGACGGGAAGATACAATTGAATATTGGCTAAACATTAAGAGACAAATAAAACAGTGGTTGTTGGGAGATATTAGCCTTTTATTATCAGTTTAGTTGATTGGATACTGTACATGAAAAGAGATACATGGCTGGGTACTTAACTGCTGTTTTCTTTGGACACAGCTAGTTGCAGTCGCTGGATTAGTGTGCCTAGTGCTGCTAATCTGGGTGAAGAAGGAACCACCTAGATACTATACCGAGGACCACAGTGATGACCCTCAGAAGCAGATCCTCAGTTTCCAATATATTTGGAAGTTGACCTCCTCCTTCTTCAAAAATCTGTGGACGCTATGTAAAACGTGAGTATTATTTATGATGAATAACAATCAAATGGAAAATTGCAGAAGATGTATATATTACTAATCCCTCTCCTCCACTTTCAGACGGAACTTTCTTTTTCTCACCATCGCTTCATGGTCCGTGAATTTCATTAATGAAGCCATGTTTGCCATTGTTCCTGATTTAATGAACCGAACCAGGGCCGTGACAAGCAGTTCGTTTCCCTGTCTGTTGCCAGTTTGTCACTACAGCGACTTGTGAGTCTCCAGAACTTGTGCATATTTAGGGGCAGGTTTATCAAGGGTCGCATTTAGAGTTCATGGGAGTTTTATTAAATTGTATTTTATTATTAGAGGTACATTCTACAGTTTGAACAATATAATAAACATTCTTGTCTCTTTGTCTCCTTCTAGTATGATCTATGGTTTGATTAAATACACGGCTGACATCGTGGGGATACAAATAGGAATGGTGATCATCACTCGGTGGTTGAAGATGTATCCATCCGCTGATCGACTGGTATCCGGTTTAGGACTTATGGCCTCTGGATGTTTCATTTGCATCTTCTTTTTCACTGTACAAAGCAACTTTGCCCTTGCCTATGTGAGTTATATCCATTGGATTTAAGACACAATAATGTTTTTACTCCCAACATCGAGGGATGTTGAGATTGAGAGAAGGTGATAGCATGAAGCTAATTAACCTAGATTAGAAATAGATTATTTTTATGGCCCCAGTTCTACATGAATGGTTTAAAATATTACTAATGCTCAAGGATAAGTTAACAAAAGCGATGTAAGAGCCAACCTTAGAGATAACATCAACATTGGCGCCAATAATTGTATTAAATGATTCCATTTAGATGTGGCTTCGTTGTACTTTTTTTATCTCACCACCCTATACTCTCTCCTACAGGGGTTCGTCTTTGTAGGTGGCGTTCTACTGAATATAAACCAGGCTGTAGCTACTGACATGATACTGGTAAATATATCTCTTGAAGAACTTTTTCCTTTCATATCCTGGTTTACCCACAGACAGACAGAATCATATGAACGAGTGTTTGGGTCCTAAACATCGGGTTTATATGCTTTTTTATTGATAACATAACCCCATGTTGGACACCAATAAGCGCAAGATATGATATCAAATAATAATAATGGCAGTGACCTCTTCCCTGATAAACCCTTCTTTTCTCTCTTGCCAGTCGGTAGTAATGCCAAATTCCCGTGGCACAGCAATGGCCTTGCAGTCTATTATAGCACAGTTAGGAGGAGGGGTATTTGCCCCGTTTATCATTCAGACGGTAAGTGCATTTGATTCCCCTTAAGATTTTAAACTCTAGCACAGCCAACCTTTTAGCTTTATATCAGAGCCACTGTAAATGGTTTGTTATCATAGTGTCTCTCTGCTGTGCAGTCCTGTGTAATATGTTACCACTTTATAAACATGCAACAATTAACTTCTATGTCTTTTATCAGATTTCTGATGTGATCCAGATGTGGCAACCAGAAACCAGCCCAATGCGCTGCTTGCAATATGCCTTGATAACATTGACAATTGTGGCATTGATTGGAGGATGCTCCTTCCTCTGTACAAACATTTGTATTGAAGAGGATCGGAAAGTAGTTGAACAGGCCCGCACCCCAAGCCCACCACCTGAATTGTGAGTACACAGTATAGGTTAATGAATGCACAATGGATTATAGGAAATAGGAATGAGATTTGTATGACGTATAGATGACAATGTAGAGACTGGAAGGCAGTGTTTGGCAGTATAAGTTCCATGATGGATACCATGAAGGTAGCAGAGGGTGATTGGTAGTAAAAAGGGTTGTTTAAGTTGGGGTCTGTGTGGAGCTATTCCTGTCAACTACCTCAAATTTCCCAATCAAAAAGTTGTCTATCCCAATAAAAAAATAGAGGAGCTTATTGAGGATAAGCAGAAGAATGGGAATATTGGGTTATGCCAACACCAGCAAAAATGCATGACTTGGAGTGTTTGTAGCTAAATATACAGAGGTAGAGGTACAGGATGGAAGTATAGATCTCAAAGATTTTACTTTTCGCTTCTTTATTTTTCCACTGACAACTCAGGAACCTACAGGACATACTGGTGTACGACTCTGAAGGTCCTGGATATGCTGCTCAGCCTTCTCTAGAATTGGCTCCTGAGTCTCCAGATCCTGCTCCAGAACTACCTGCTCAGCCTGCAGATCTTGATACATGCCGGTTCTGCCGCTTTCCGTTTCTAGGACTGGCTCCTAAGCTTTCAAATCCTTCTCCAGAGATACCTGTTCAGCCTCCAGATCCTTCTGTAGGACTGGCTCCCGAGCCTCCAGATCCTGCTCCAGAACTACCTGCTGAGCCTCCAGATCCTGATACATACAGGTCCTGCTGCTTTCCCTTTCCTAGGACTGGCTCCTGAGCTTCCAGATCCTGCTCCAGAGATGCCTGCTCATCCTCCAGGAGGAGAAAACTATAGACAGGGAGAATACCTGAACATATAGCATAGGAACCAGGACTGTAACTGGAGTTAACCACACACTAGGAAGTGGGTATGGTGGAAGCCCAGGGGGATACCCATAAACAATTGGAGATGACATAGTGATATTGCAGGATTAATGGCAACAGAAGATAATAACAGGAACAGGCATAAATCAAAAACAAGCTCAATCCAAGGTCGTTACCATTAAATCCAGGAGGGCAAGGAATGCTGGAACAAGAACACTGGAACAAGGAATTCAGGAATACAGGAACAAGGAATGCAGGTCATACAGGAACACACACAATGACTCAGCCCTGAGCAACGCTCTGGGCTGGGTTTATAAAGGAATGGTGAAGAGAAATGGGAAACACATGAGGGAAACTACGCGGGTGGAGAACAGGGAGGAGAAAACTATAGACAGGGAGAACACCTGAACATATAGCATAGGAACCAGGACCAGTCCTAAGAGCCTCCAGTGGCTCATGGAGTAAGTGCAGCACACAGGGTTCAAGTCCCAGGCTGGTCCTTACATTACCCCCCCCTTGAGGATCGACCACCGGGCAATCCCAAAGTCGAATGCCCCCATACATTTTAGTCCAATAAGTGGAACACTACTAGGACCCGGAATGGGGGCATCAAAAGGAACAGAAACCACTTTGCAAGAGTCAGGAACCACCTCTCCAGGATCAGGGACCAGTGCAGAAACATCACAGGCACCCATTACAGGTGCCAGGAACCAGGAGGCACCCTTTCTGATTAGAAGAAAAGAGGTTCCACCTAAATATTCTGAAGGGGTTTTTTACAGTGAGAGCTGTGAAGATGTGGAATTCTCTCCCTCAACCAGTTGTACAGGCTGATACATTAGATAGCTTTAAGAAGGGGTTGGATGGTGTTTAGCAAAAGAGAGAATACAGTGATATGGGAAATAGCTCATAGTACAAGTTGATCCAGGGACTAGTCCGATTGCCATTTTGGAGTCAGGAAGGAATTTTTCCCCCTCTGAGGCAAATTGGAGAGGCTTCAGATGGGGTTTTTTTGCCTTCCTCTGGATCAACTGGCAGTTAGGCAGGTTAAAAAAAGTAAAAAGGGCGAACTTGATGGACGTGTGTCTTTTTTCAACCTAACTTATTATGACAGGATCTGTTAAAAGGAAATTTGCTGGAAATTAGAAATTGTGTAAAAGAAATAAATAAAGCATTCATTGCACAGATACGTCATTTATGTTTTTTGTCAATCATTTTAAGGAACAGCAACACCAAAATATGAAAGTGTTTTAAAGGAATGTCAATATAGTATACTGTTGCCCTGCACTGGTAAAACTGGTGTGTTTGCTTCAGAAACACCACTATAGTTTATATAAACAAGCTGCTGTGTAGCCATGGGGGCAGCCATTCAAGCACAGGATACACAGTAGATAACAGATAAGTACTACTATAGTTTATATAAACAAGCTGCTGTGTAGCCATGGGGGCAACCATTCAAGCACAGGATACACAGTAGATAACAGAAAAGTACTACTATAGTTGATATAAATAAGCTGCTGTGTAGCCATGGGGACAGCCATTCAAGCACAGGATACACAGTAGATAACAGATAATTACTACTATAGTTTATATAAACAAGCTGCTGTGTAGCCATGGGGGCAGCCATTCAAGCACAGGATACGCAGTAGATAACAGATAAGTACTACTATAGTTGATATAAATAAGCTGCTGTGTAGCCATGGGGACAGCCATTCAGACACAGGATATACAGTAGATAACATAAGTACTACTATAATTTATATAAACAAGCTGCTGTGTAGCTATGGGGGCAGCCATTAAAGCACAGGATACACAGTAGATAACAGACTAAAGATTCTGAAGAATCCTATTGCATACTACAGGGCTTATCTGCTATCTGTTGTGCACCTTCTGCCTTTTCTCCTTTTTCAGCTTTGAATGGCTGACCTCATGGCTACATATCAGCTTGTTTATATAAAGTATAGTTGTGTTTCTGAAGCACCTGTCCTTAGCCCTTAGATTGATACTTAGTGGAGCTATTGGGGGACGAGGGCTGTATGGAAATGTGGAGACTGTATAAAGGTATTGGGAGGCTGAATAAATCTGGGCAGTGGTACGGAGCCTGTAAGGACATAGGGTAGAATTGTGCATTGGTGGGGGGGTGTAGAGTAACATAAATGTAGTTGCACAGGGTTTTTAGAGAAATAGAAGGGGTAAAACAAAGTATAGTAGCAGGCTGAGACTGGCAATCTGTAGAAAGTCACTATTTAGTGGGCTGGTGTTTGGCCCTTTATGTACTTGTAATGCCAATTTTGACTCCAAGTCCAGACCTATATAGTTGGTTCATTCAGGTACATGGAGGGTTGTCTATTAGTAAAAGATGGGAAGTATTGATGTATGGGGAGAGGGAAACATGGAAGTATGTTGCTTGTGTAGTATAATAGAAGGGGAAAGAGTGAAGTGTGGGACATGCAGTCATACAGAATGGGAAATATGGGTTAATGGTGGCTGTGTAAAAGTACAGGATGGGAAAAGCAAATGTATGGGGGGGGTTTGTAGTTACAGAAGGAGCAATGTCGTGTTGTTGAGGTAAAGGAGTATGTAAATATAAAGACACTGGGGTAACAATGGACACAAGAATTATGTCCTATAATGAGTACAGCGTTTACTAACAAGATACAATTTTATATAACAATATTCCATCTGTGCCATGCTAGAATAAAAGACAGAAAAGCACATTCATAAATAAACTAAATAAAACAAAATGCAATTCTTTTATTGATTTCAGGAGCTCAAAAATCATACAACCAGTTCTTAAACTGAACTTGTCTAAACTTCCCTTTCATTTGTTCTGCATCTTATGTTCAAGTACCACTTCCCATTCTCCTGCATTCAGCCTTTGCTGAACCATTTCAGGCATCTTTTTATGTAGCCACCCTGTCATCACTCCTTCACTCCGTCAGCTGGGCCTTCTAATGGATTGGCACAAGATTCACCCTTTTAGTGTCAATTAGGCTACTAGCACTAAACAGCTACTTGCATGCACTACATACACTCTAAGAGTCAATGTCCATAGGGGCATTTATTAGGGCACATCTATTACCCCTGTTGCCAAGCTGCATGTGGTTCATTTCAAGCTGAAGAGCTATTAAAGGAAAACTAAACCCATTTTGCAAACATAGGGTCTGTGGCACAGGAACCCCTCCAGAATTGTTGCAACCTCAATCCCTTAAACAGCCCTGCCCCATACAAGTCTATACACCAGGTAGCGTTGAGCAGTGGGTTTAAAGACCCCATGTTCAGCCACTTCACCTCCCTGACAGTATCACTAAAAGGTATGTACTTTATAAGCTGATCTAGTCCTGACTTCTAGTGCCCATGCTCCTGGTTGTTGATCATGCAAAGGAGCCGCAGTGCTGGTAAATAGTGATGGTCGAAATGTTTCACCATGATTTGTCACGAAAAACACCCATATACTCTAATGTATTGTAAAAATAAAAAGGCGTGGCCACCAAGTGAAATAGAAGGTGTGGACAAATGACTCGAATCCCCCCTCCCCCCGTGGCCACTCAACAAGACCCGGGAGTCCAGATTCTGCTCTCAGCCATAGCAAAATCATGCACAGCCCTTTCAACTCGGATTGAGGAGTTGGAAGTCGACGTATCTCTATTGAGGGCGGCTCTCCTAAAGGTGGCCATAGATGCACAGATAATATCGTACGAAACAAATTTTCGTCCGATATTCGTTGCGTGTATAGTGGAAAAAGAGCCGTTCGATATCGGTAGAAGACTTGGATATCGGTCGGCTTGTCGATCGGGCTGGACGGAAAATTTTGATCGGGTGCCTTTGAAGGGACCCAAACATCGCCCATTGTTAGTGCTGAATCGTCAGATACAGATAGAATTCTATTGTTTCTTCCCGTATATCTACCTGTATATCTGACGATTCAGCTCTACTTGTGTGTATTGAAACGAACGATCTTTCTTGGAAAGATCTTTTCCAAGAAAGATCATAATTGTTACGTCTATGGCCACCTAAACAGTTAGAGAAAGGGTAAATAACATGGAGGCCCGTGTCTCAGAATTGGAAGACACCTACAATCCCGTTCCTGACCAGATTCGGCTGCTTACACAACAAATTCAAAATCAGGCAGACCTCTTGGAAGACTATGAGAACCGGCAGAGGAGAAACAACCTAAGAATACTGGGGCTACTTGAGAAAGCGGAAGGCACTGATCTAGTAGCCTTCATAGAGGAATGGCTCAAAATGGTTGCTAGCATTACAGACAATATTTTGCATATTTTTTTGGTATGATTCTAATGGACGAATAAAATATTAGATTTTTAACGTCTGACTCCAAGTGGTGCTCTATGCAATACACAGGAATGGCTCAAAGGACAAATGGCAGGACATGCATGGGCATACGTAGGTGGATGGTGGAGTGCTTAGCTCCCACGCAGTCCCACCGTAGATAGGCAGGTTTTGGCACGGGGGAGTCTGCTTAGAAGGGAGGGAGCGGGCGGTTGTGGTCTCCCTGTATATGGGAGGGTTAGAATACATTTTCATAACAACCAGTGAAGTCTCTTAGAGACCCCACCGTTCCACCTTGCCCTCAATTTATTTTTAATTATATGTCAATTTTATGGAGATTGTCCAGCACTGCTGACGGATTGGTTGGCTAGTGGGTGTTTACTTCAGAGTGTCTTTTAATAGTAAAACAGTAAAAGTTACGTTTTAAATTATATGTTGTTACTTTTTCTAGTGTTACCACTTCCTGAACTGGCTTGCTTTGTGGCGAATGAAAGGTCACTTACTACTATTGGTGTCCAGTTGTTTACCACGATTTTTTGGTTTGAGTAGGACATGCACTCTCAAACTTCTCTTTGGTTGAACGGGCCCATAGGGTCCCTGGGCGCCCTCCAGCCCCAGGTGCTCCCCTGAGGCCTTTTCTGCTGAAACGACTAAATTACAGGAACCGGGATGCGATCCTGGCCATGGCAAGAATCAAGAGAGATATTCTATATGAGGGGGAAAAAAGTCTCCATTTACCCTGATTACTCTTCTCATCTCAACAACCAGATAATTACGTAAAGGGGTGGTTCACCTTTAAGGTAATTTTTATTATATTTATTTATAGAATGGCCAATTCTAAGCAACTTTTTAATTGGTTTTCATTATTTATTTTTTATGGTTTTATAGTTATTTGCCTTTTTCTTCTGACTCTTTCCAGCTTTCAAATGGGCATCACTGACTCCCTTCTAAAAAACAAATGCTCTGTAAGGCCACAAATGTATTGTTATTGTTACTTTCTATTACTGGTCCTTCTATTCAGGCCTCTCCTATCAATATGCCAGTCTCTTATTCAAATCCAGGCATGGTTGATACCCTAGTTACCAGATTGCTTAAGATACAAACTGGAGAGCTGCTGAATAAAAAGCTAAATAACTCAAAAACCTTCAATAATAAAAAATAAAAAACAATTGCAAATTGTCTCAGAATATCTATGTCATACGAAAAGTTATCTCAAAGGTGAAGAATCCCTTTAAATTACTTGATTGGACTCATCAAAGCAAATTTTTGATTGGTTGCCAAGTTAATACACCTACAGCATAGCCCCTTAATGTATGATTCCAAAAACAAAACTAGTGTGAAAACAGCAGAGCTGTAAAGAATGTCAGAATAGGAGTAGGAATAGCTCAACTACATATTTCCTGGTTTTGCATTTGAAGGATTATCATTAAATGCCCCATAAAATATGGCACAAAGGTGGTGCTTCTTGCCAGTCAGTAATTATGTTCCTCATAGAAGGACAAGAGGCAGATAACCAGGGTGAGAGGCTGGAGTCTTGCTGTAATGCTGGCACATTCCCCGGCCCCTCTGTTCATTTGAATATAAGTCCTGTTCTCTATCTGGGACTCACACAATGAATCTGAGGGGCTATTGTGCCTGCTGAAGGCTGAGGGGAGGGAGGACTGGGTTAGTATTGCATCGAAGGGTAAGGTTCCATCGATATGTAGCTGTGGTGTCCACAAATGCTTCCTTTCTCCTTAATCCCCTTCCTCATCAGATTAACCCTTGGAATGTTCCACATCAAGCAACACACTCGCACAATGTTAAAAGCTGCTTAAATTGGAATTTCACATGTTCACTCCAAACGACTCTGGCTCTCTAACTTTGATCAAACAATGGAAAGTGACAATTTTGAAAGTGTAAAGGTGGCCATACATGGGCAGATTAAAACTGCCGATATTGGGCCTTTAGACCAAATTGGTAGTTTATCTGCCTGTGTGCAGTGTCGGACTGGGATGCCAGGGGCCCACCAGAGAACCTTAGGCTGAGGGCCCACTTTCCAAACTATTATACTTCCTCTCCTCACTCAACCTTTTTATTCTCTTTTCTCTACATATTATACTCTATTCTTCCATTATTAATTTCCCATGAAGAAATAGGGAAAGACCATGAAATAAACCAAATGGTCATAAGCAAGAGGCCTATTGACACCTGGGCCCACCGGGAGTTTTCCTGGTATCCCTGTGGGCCAGTCTGACACGACACTGCCTGTGTGTATGGGACTTCTGACGGGTCTCCCTGATCTATACCATGTCAAAAATCAGCCTGATATTGATAAGGCAGGTTTGATTTTTCCTGCGACCGAGGACCACATCGGCTAGTTGAAGCAGACCTTAGCCTACGACCTGTCTGGGCCATTTCCTTCGGTATAATCCGATCATTTGGCCCCAATATTGTCCTTCCTTTGGTGGGCATATCAAGTTAAGATCCGCTCATTTGGCAACCTCACCAAACAAGCAGATCTTATTGTTCATGGCCACCTTTATAAAACAGGCAATTTAACATTGTGGGGTGTCTGTGCCCTACCAAGTATAAGAAGAAAAGGCAAGCACTTCCGGACGTCACTTCAGATAGGTAAAATTCCACTTTTATTTCAAATACATTAAAACCAAAATGTCCTGACGCGTTTCGTATCTATGCGATACGTAGTCATAGGCATAAATTCACACAAACTTTCAACGGCTTTTTAAAGGGGTTCTCAAGGAAATGACATCACTAATTAGATTAAATCATTTGAAATCAGAACAGATGTTAACAATACCCTTAGCGATGCTGCGGGTCAGTTAAAAACCGTGCCGTATAGAAGCCACACTTCGTGTTTGTTCATTAAAATAGGAAGAAATGTTATTTGAAAACAGCTTTGGAAAAAAGCCTTAGGAAAAATACATAGATGAGTAATCAAATAAATAAATAAATAAACCCTCAATTTCATTCAATAAATTTTAACTAAAAATACTTAACAAAAAACCATAAATTGTAGAAATTTGCGTTCATCTTAATGTATTCGATGATTTAAAGAAATCACAGAAAAGATTTCATTGTGTCCATAATATTTTAGATATATGACAATGCATGATTTTAATATATTGTAAATTAAATAAAGACACAAGGCCACTTTCAAAAAAATTAAAAATGATTAATAATTTATATTTAATAATTTATGATTAATAATTTAAATAAATCATCATTCCTAGGCTAATGAAATTTTACCCTGATAAGCTATACCCGAAATGGGAGTAAAAATATTTTAAGATCGTAATGCAGCATATGGAATGAGACAGGTTATTTTAGCGATCTATAATGGATGTTATATGAACAGCGGCTTGTAAGACAACTGGGTACAGTAATGGACGTATTTGACACAAAGGGGCCGATTCATGAAGCTCGAGTGAAGGATTCGAATTATAAAAACTTCGAATTTCAAAGTGTTTTTTGGGCTACTTCGACCATCGAATGGGCTACTTCGACCTTCGACTACTACTTCGAATCGAACGATTCGAACTAAAAATCGTTCGACCATTCGATAGTCGAAGTACTGTCTCTTTAAGAAAAACTTCGACCCCCTACTTCGGCAGCTAAAAGCTACCGAAGTCAATGTTAGCCTATGGGGAAGGTCCCCATAGGCTTGCCTGAGATTTTTTGATCGAAGGATATTCCTTCGATCGTTGGATTAAAATCCTTCGAATCGTTCGATTCGAAGGATTTAATCGTTCGATCGAAGGAATAATCCTTCGATCGTTCGATCGCAGGATTTGCGCTAAATGAATGAACTCGAAAGACCTCGAAACTCGAACGGTATCTAATTTAAAAAAAAACCTCAAATGTCTAAAATTAAAATAAAATGTTACCGACCCGAAATTTCTATACGATTTTGAATCAAATTCGAATCCAGTTTTTCTTCGAAAGAAAGTCAAATGTCAGGAAGGCTATTAACTGCTTCAAATAGGTCAGCGGACCTCTGCCATTGACTTCTACATGTAGGTTTTATGTAGCGACCTATCAAATTCAAGCTACTTCCAGAGCATGCTTCAAATTCGAGTTGGTGGTTTTAAACTTGAAATTGTGAGTTTTGACAAAAAAAACCAACGCGAAAATTCAAATTTACCATTTGAACCTTAGTAAATCTGCCCTCCCCAAGTAGAGGGAATATGCTTCTTTACTATGTGTTGGCTTAGCTTACGTATGTACAGTATATGCTTGTGTTGCATGAGTACAAATACTCATCCCTTGTATAAGATATGGACCGTTGTGTCTGGAAATTGGTTGAAACATTGAAATTCTCTCATAGCAGCTCCCATTAGTGGATCACTTCTTGATCAAACTTCTACAGCAATAAAGTTCATGAAGCAGCTTGATTTCATATATTCCCCTGACTGCCTAAATGCACCCACCTAGGTCCTGGTTTATTTAATTATACTTACTGCAGGGGATGTTGGGGAACATGGGAAATGGTATCAGATGTTCTGTTTTGTTTCTTTCAGGCAAAATGCCTATGGTCCCATATTGATGGAGACCTCTCTTATACTGGGATTTGGGTGGTTCCTGTTGATTGGGGGTATTGTCTAGACCAGGGATGCTCAACTTTTTTACTTTTGACCCACATTCAAATGTAAAAAGAGTTGGAGAGCAACACAAAAATGAAAAAAGTTCCTGGGTGTGCCAAATAAGGGCTGTGATTGGCTATTTGGTAGCCACAGACTACAGGAGTCTCTATTGGGCAGTACACTTGGGTTTTATGTAACCAAAACTTGCCTCCATGCCTGGAATTCAAAAATAAGCCCTTGCTTTGTGGCCCACTTAGAGCAACGTCCAAGGGGTTGGTGAGCAACATTCAGCTTCTAAGCCACCGGGTTGGGGATCACTGATCTAAACTGTTCTGGAAGCCACTAATAAAGATTTCATTTTTAAATGTAGGGTTGCGAGGGAAAGGGACAGACTTGGAGCAATTTATGGGGGAATGAAGCGGAGGAGGCACCTCTGTGTTTGTTCTTCAACTACAAATAAATGAATGAAAATATATATCTTTTATTATGCTTATTATGCTCAAGAGTACATTAAGGGGGTTATTTACTAAACTCTAATTGCCAAAAACCCGAAAAATTCATGTTTTTGTTATTATAAAACTATACAATTTTTAATGGGAAACAACATTTTTCAGTATTTGTTATACCCCAAGGATGGAAAAAGTCAGAATCCGAAAATCTGGCATCTCAGACCTGCCTAAAGTTGCACATAAGCCAATGAGAGAAGTTACAAATATTTTTTGATCTGAGCTGGGTTTCGTGCAATAATCCGAAGATTTCTGGGTTTTCAGGAACAAATCAGAAAAAATAATTTTTGGTGGAAAATCCTGAAAATTTGTATTTTTCACAATTTCTTTCAGTTTTTTTACCGCAAACAAAATTTTCTGAAAAGTGTATTAATAAATAAAGCGAAAAAACCCATGTGTTTTTTTAGAAAAAAATTTGATAAATTCGGACATGGGCCTCCCCATGTGTGAAATAATTTCTCCTATGCAGCTACAACATGAAGCAGAGATTGGCTTCACTTGTTCTGGTCCTACCCAATGCTGCAATCTTATTGGTCAGATATGAATGCCCAGATCCAGTTATGTGCCTAATAAAGTAGCAACCTAAAACTTGATATCCCTGACCTATATAGACCTCAATATCATGTATCTACTTTTTACCGCTGTCAAGTCATTTGCTTCACTACAACCCAGCCCGAGTAACAAATACGATGTCATTGTAAAAAGAGTTGGAGAGCAAAACGAACATGAAAAAAGTTCCTGGGGTGCCAAAGAAGGACTGTGATTGGCTATTTGGTAGCCCCTATGTGGACTGGCAGCCTACAGGAGTCTCTGTTTGGCATCACACATGGTTTTTATTCAACCAAACTTTGCCTTCAGAAAATTATTCTGTACCTTTAAATATTGCTCTTATTCACTCTCTGCCAAAAAACACTGAAACACTGGCCATGAAAAACATTTTCTCCCACAAAGCAAATAAAAGGCCCTTCTTGTCCCCAAGAAGAGAGATTTTCATGTGGGAAACTGAACTCCCAGACCCCTTGTACTTCTGTAACATTCCCTGAATGTGTAATAAGGTCCCAGTGTGTGTGTCTGACAGCACCGAGCCGCCCCTGCTTTAGTTAGAAACAACAACTTGCCATTTACATAACAGAGAATCTTAGGGCAAAAACCTGAATTTTTGGAAAAAGGATCTTTAGGTTAAAGGCACAAGGGGATTTACAAAGAAATTCGATTTTTCAACATAATCTGCAATGTGGGGCGATTATGGGCATCAGAACTGTGCAGCCACTGGGACAGAATGTTCTGTTATACAGATAGCTAGAATCTCAGCTGCCATAAAGCAGGACAGGACTGCTGCTTACAATGGGGATCAGATAAGATCTGTGCAGCCACTGGGACAGAATGCTCTGTTATACAGATAGCTAGAATCTCAGCTGCCATAAAGCAGGACAGGACTGCTGCTTACAATGGGGATCAGATAAGATCTGTGCAGCCACTGGGACAGAATGCTCTGTTATACAGATAGCTAGAATCTCAGCTGCCATAAAGCAGGACAGGACTGCTGCTTACAATGGGGATCAGATAAGATCTGTGCAGCCACTGGGACAGAATGCTCTGTTATACAGATAGCTAGAATCTCAGCTGCCATAAAGCAGGACAGGACTGCTGCTTACAATGGGGATCAGATAGGATCTGTGCAGCCACTGGGACAGAATGTTCATTATACAGATAGCTAGAATCTCAGCCATACCTCCCAACTGTCCCTTTTTCGGAGGGACAGTCCCTCTTTTGACAGCTCAACCCGCAGTCCCTCATTTGTACTGGAAAGTCCCTCTTTTCTCTGCACTGAACAGCCAGTAAAAGAAACAAAGTTTCTCACTTAATTGGCTTTTTGCAGAGAGCCCAGAACAGCTAACAGGTGCAAATAAGATACTTTGTAACAATTTTGAGACACAAAAACACAGTTTAGATAAGGAGAAATATTTTCAAACTTTCATAACCTGCCAAATTTTGTAAAACAAACATGGTAATTAGGGGGTGTGGCCACAGAAAGGGTGTGGTCAGAAAAATTGCTGCGCTACGTGCGGGAAAAAAATTTTTGTCCCTCTTTTTACTTCCAAAATGTTGGGAGGTATGTCTCAGGTGCCATATCAGATATAATATATACAGTAGCTAGAGATGTCCCTGTGGTTCGCTGTTGTTGAATTACAAATCCCAGCCTCCTACCAACAACAAAAGGCCACCGCATATGTGAAGGCATTTGTACTCTTGAGATGGGTTTACCGTTACAGCTAACTAGGAGAGATTTGATGCAAAAGGAAGGTCAGCGGGCGAAACCCAAGGTGCAGAGAATAGAGATGAAATTACTGAAACTCAATACGGGGAAACAGAAACATATGGAACATATATAGAACCCAAGCAAAAGCTTTGCATGCAGGCTCTGCCCCACCCCAAACAGAACTGTGTATATACTACTGTTTAGCATACACACACACGTTTACTTTATTTATGTTTATGATAAGATATTCTATAACGTGTGTGTGTGCTCCCTGCAAGTGGCATCATTGTGTATATCCCTGGGGCAACTGAACAGTGTTACAACCAGCCAGTCTCTATTCAGCATAGCCACAGACTGGTTTACCCTATAAAACCAGCTATACCGGTAAAGATACGCCGGCTTCACAAATAAATGAATGTTTGCTGCCAATGGTCACCCACATACTTTGCAATTGGTTTTCATTTTTTATTATTTGTGGTTTTTGAGTTATTTAGCTTTTTATTCAGCAGCTCTCCAGTTTGTAATTTCAGCCGTGTGGTTGCTAGGATCCAAATTGCCCTAGCAACCATGCACTGATTTGAATAAGAGACTGGAATATGAATAGGAGAGGCCTGAATAGAAAGATGAGTAATAAAAAGTAGCAATAACAAAACATGTGTAGCCTTACAGAGCATTTGTTTTGAAATGGGGTCAGTGACCCCCATTTGAAAACTGGGAAGGGTCAGAAGAATAAGACAAATGATTAAAAAAACTGTACAAAATAAATAGTGAAGACCAATTGAAAAGTTGCTTATAATTAGCCATTCTATAACATAGTTAAACGTAACTTTTAGGTGAACCACCCTTTTAATAATTTAAAGCCAACAAAACGGAACCACCCCTTTAAGAAAGCTGCTTTGCTGCCATGGTCCGTATAGCACTGAAATTAATGCAATTATTTGTGGTTTTTCAAATGGCTTGGGATGTTGCTCTGTACTTTGCTCATGATTTGGAAACATCTACTTTTCCTGGTTTGCCTTGATGAATGCGGGTCATCGGCACATACTGTATGTGTTCAGGGGATAGAGCTTGGGCTGCTGTTACGGTTGCCACTTGGCCGGTAAGAATCATGCTTGATGCCAATGTTATTAAAGGAAAACTATACCCCCCAAACAATGTAGGTCTCTATAAAAATATATTGCATAAAACAGCTCATATGTAAAACCCTGCTTCATGTAAATGAACCATTATCATAATAATATACTTTTCTAGTAGTATGTGCCATTGGGTAATCATAAATAGAAAATTGCCATTTTAAAAAATAAGGGCCGCCCCCTGAGATCGTAGGATTCACTGTGCACACAAACATACCAACAAACCCTACATGTTAGGTCACATGAGCCAATTAACAGACAGAGTTGTGTCTTTTGCTTCCACACTTCTTCCTGTTACAGTTAAGGGCTGATTCACTAAGGGGCAGATTTATCAAGGGTCGAATTTCGAATTGTAAAAAAATTCGAAATTCGACTAGGGAATAAAATGGAATAAAATCGAATAGCCAATTCGATCGACTTAACATTCTATCGAATATTCGAATTGGCGAATATTCGATAGTCGAATAGGCGCTCGATCGAACGTTCGATCGATCGATCGAACGTTCGATCGAAGGATTTTCATTCGATCACAAACTTGGAAAAAAAGCCTATGGGACTCTCCCATAGGCTTTTATAGCAATTCGGTAGGTTTTATCTACCGAACTAGGGGGGTCGAATATTTTTTTTAGAGACATTTCTTCGACTATCGAATGGTCGAATAGTCGAACAATTCGACTATTCGATTTTGTTCGAATCGTTCGATCGTTCGAATTTGACTGTCGAATAAGCCAATTCGATGGTCGAAGTAGCCCAAAAATCATTCGAAATTCGAATTTTTTTTAATTCGAATTATTCACTCGAATTCACTCGAATTTAGTACATCTGCCCCCAAGGGTCGAATATCGAGGGTTAATTAACCCTCGATATTCGACTAGGAATTGAAATCCTTCGACTTCGAATATCGAAGTCGAAGGATTTAGCGCAGATAGTTCGATCGAACGTTTCGAAGGATTTAAATTCAACGATCGAAGGAATATCCTTTGATCAAAAAAAGTTAGCCAAGCCTATGGGGACCTTCCCCATAGGCTAACATTGACTTCGGTAGCTTTTAGATGCCGAACTAGGGGGTCAAAGTTTTTTTTAAAGAGACAGTACTTCGACTATCGAATAGTCAAACGATTTTTAGTTTGAATCCTTCGATGCGAAGTCGTAGTAGCCCATTCGATGGTCGAAGTAGCCCAAAAAAACCTTCGAAATTCGAAGTTTTTTTACTTCGAATCCTTCACTCGAAGTTAGTGAATCGGCCCCTTAGAGTTGAAGTATTTCTGGTCAGGTGATCTCTGAGGCAGCACACAGACCATCATGAAATGGTGGCTCAAGGCAAGAGATGTAAAAGGGCAATATTTACTTAAATATATATTCCAGTTTGGTAAGATTCTTTAATATGCCACGTAATATGAATATATTTGCCCTGCGCATGGTTATATTTATAAAGCTGAATAAGAGGGTGCATACAGAATTGAAAATTTTTTATTCACAATGCGAATGTCTAAAGGGGCTTTATAAATATGTCACAATTCTCAAATTCCGAATCTTTATGCGCACACTCTGCGACTCAATTACGCCACAACTTTGGTGGCGGATAAAATGTTCGCAAAACAGTTTTGCAAACTGCGAATTTAACGCTATTTTTGTGCACAACAACCTCGCACATTGGGTGCGCTCGCGCAAACTCCTGTCTCATTTGTGCGCCATTTGCGAAAATGTATTCACACTGCGAATTCGCAAGAACCGGAAAGACGGGCAGAGCAGTGCAATATATTAGCGCTCAGCAAAAAACATGCGCAATACAACTATTTGCGAAAAATATGCGCTGCGCGAAGTTTATAAATTACCCCCTCTGTTTTCCCTACTGGAAATATAATCCGGAGCAGTTTGTACAAGCACCGGCTTTATCACAAAATTAATCTGCATAACACAAATTTCCTTCTCCGGCCAATACTGGTTCAGTCCCAACATTTATATAGAGATATCGGTGGCCTCCCAGACTGACACAAGCACAATAGCCCAGTGCAGTGTATGGGTTACAGATAATCGGTGGTTTGTGTAATGTAACAGATAAGGTCTGGATAACAAGGAGAAAAGAACAAATAAACACCAGACCCACCAGGTACAATAAATAAGCAGACACGAGACGAGACGCAGCAGCAGTTTGTGTTGTAATAAAATTGTGTGTTTCCCCTGACTGATTGTGCTTGTGTTTGTTCTTCATATCACTCCCATTCAGTATAATGGCTCTATAACTGCTCTCATCTACTGTACTCATGTAATGCCTGTGACTGCCATACGCTGGAATTTATTTCATTAGCTTTCCTTTTCCAAAGTCGACCGAAGTTGCCTCAGCTTAAGGCGACTTTGGAAAACGAGGCACCGCGCATGCATTGCCGCAGGCGATTTTCATTTTAGGCGGCTGAGGGCAGGGGGAAGGCAGTTCGGGGAGATTGCCGCCCCGAGGAGATTTGTCGATCGGGCGACTAATCTCCCCGTATCTGCCCGTGTGGCCAGACCCTATACAGCCCAGATGTAAAGCAATTTCCTTGTTCTCCTGTGATGCTTGTCTGCCATAGGCCACACCATTCCCAAAACTGTAATAGGTGGGACCAATCAGAATTCGCAAGACTCCAAACAATACATTTTCTGGATCCACCCTACAAGTAAAAAAAAAAAAGCATTGGTGGTTAGACCCCCTACAGGTTAAAAAAAAAGGGCCCCCTGCAAGTTAAAGAAAAAATTAAATAAATAAAAAAACATCGGTAGTCAGGGTCCCCCCAACAAATAAAACGAAAAACATCGTCGGCCAGATGTCGATCGGGCAGGGTAAAAAAATCCAGTCGGATTGCAGCTGCATCTGTTCGTTGTTGATCTGATCCAACTGCCTCTATAACCTCCATTCTGATCTGATCGTGGGGCCCTAGGACCCACAATTGGATCAGCCCGATATCGCCCTTCTCAATGTGGGCATATCGGGAAGAGATCCGCTCTTTTGGCAACATCACCAAACAAGCGGATCTCCCTGTGTATGGCCAGCTTTAAGCTGGCCCTAGATGTAAAGATATTTGAAAGATCTTTTCATTATCGTGAGACCATGATTATCTCGAAAACGATTGTTTAAATGTACGATTTGTCCATCAACGAAAAAAAACATTTCAGGCGATATTGCCAGGAAAACAAAGGGTTGCTGCCTGTTTGGCCCTGCAAACATAGATAGATTGCACTGGGGCCGATAAACATTTTTTAACCTGGCCGATCAATTCTCTGACAGATGTCTGACGAAAAATCGTAAGATGTACGATCGTTCGAATCCCACTAACTTCATAATAATTTGACGGATTGGTCGTATTTCGCTAAAATCGGTCATTCACCAACGAAAGATCTTCTTGTCTGTCTGTATGTGGCCATAGTTAATCCATTTAGACAAACACAAGAGTCCTCTGCACTCAACCCATTATCAATATATTTAATACAGAGACATTTTGTGCTACTGCTACTGAAAAATGCCTTACCCTTTAAACAACACAGGGATTGTTTGTCCATATATTGCAATATATTTAAGCTGAACAACTACATCAAAGTCATCCCATATCTGGCCAGTCCTATGCAGCTAGTAAGTTGTAGGTAAAACTTAGTCCCTGTGTAAAATGAAGCAATAGAATTCTTAATGAATGAGATGGAAATTGAGTGTAGGACTGGCCAGATATGGGATGACTTTGACGTAGTTGTTCAGCTTAAATATATTGCAATATATGGACAAATAATCCCTGTGTTGTTTAAAGGGTAAGGCATTTTTCAGTAGCAGTAGCACAAAATGTCTCTGTCTTAAATATATTGATAATGGGTTGAGTGCAGAGGACTCTTGTAGTTGACTATATGTATTTTGTGGTCACAGCCTCATTGCACCCCCGCCTAATGGTTTTAAAAATTAGTGGTGAGCACAACTTTCTCTTGTTTGCCATAGTTAATCCCCCATTATGGTCTTTATGATTTTGAATAAGTTACCATTCCTGACAAGGTCAGAGAGAAAAGAGGGAGGAGTATAGGAAAGCTGGATGTTAAAATTAGCACTGAAGTCTTATGTGGTGCGAGGATAATTCCTACAACCAGGGGCAGATTAATACATTGGCTTCTCTAGGGACTAGTCTAGGGGTCCAGTGTAATCAGGGGCCCATCTATAAAAAAAAAAACAATATTATTTCACTTTTAGGGGCAAATTCATCAAGGGTCGAATTTTGAGGGGTTAAATCCCTCGAAATTCGACTGGGGAATAGAATCGAATAGGCAATTCGGGCGAATTTACGCGCTGGCGAATAGTCGAATTGGCGAATATTCGCCAGGCGAATAGGCGCTCGATCGAATATTCGCTCGAAGGATTTTCATTCGATCGAATGCCTTTTTATTCGATCAAAAACTTGGAAAACAAGCCTATGGGACTTTCCCATAGGCTTTTAAAGCAATTCGGTAGGTTTTAGGTGGCGAAGTAGGCAGTCGAAGTATTTTTAAAAGAAACAGTACTTCGACTATCGAATGGGCGAATATTCGCAGCGTTTTTGCGCTCGATCCAGTACTTCAACTATCAAATGGCGAATAGTCACAGCGTTTTTGCGCTCAATCTATTCGAATCATTCTACTCAGGCGAATTTACGCCAATTCGATAGTCGAGGAGCACAAAAAACTACTTGAAATTCGAAGTTTTTTTACTTCGAATCCTTCACTCGAAGTTAGTGAATCGGCCCCTATATATTACTTTTGATATTTTTATTTAAAGGAGAAGGAAAGTCCTTTTTACTTGGGGGTGCCAAAAGTAAGGCACTCCCAAGTGATCGCATTTACTTACCGGTGCTATCAGGAGAAAACTTCACCGGCCCGGGATTCTTCCAGTGAGCACCATGGAACGATTGCATGTGCAGTAGAATTAAATAGCGACTTTTTACTTAAAGTTTGGCTTTTCACTCTAATGCGCATGCGCACCCACGAGGAGAAAGAAAAAGCTGCGTGGTGCTTGCTGGAAGAATCTCATGCCGGTGCAGTTTTCTCCTGATAGGAGCACCAGTAAGTAAATGCGATCACTTGGGGGTGTGTAACTTTTGGCACCCCTGATTATAAGAGGACTTTTCTTCTCCTTTAAAGGGGTTGTTCAATTTTAAGTTAACTGTTAGGGGCAGATTTACCAAGGGTCGAATATTGAGGGTTAATTAACCCTCGATATTTGACTAGGAATTGAAATCCTTTGAATATCGAAGTCGAAGGATTTAGCGCAAAAAATTTGATGGAACGATCGAAGGATTATTCATTCGATCGAACGATTAAATCCTTCGAATCGAACGATTTGAAGGATTTTAATCCAACGATCGAAGGAATATCCTTCGATCAAAAAAACTTAGGCAAGCCTATGGGGACCTTCCCCATAGGCTAACATTGACTTCGGTAGCTTTTATCTGCCGAACTAGGGGGTCGAATTTTTTTTTTAAAGAGACAATACTTCGACTATCGAATGGTCGAATAATCGAACGATTTTTACTTCGAATCCTTCGATAGTCATAGTCGAAGGTCGAAGTAGCCCATTCGATGGTCGAAGTAGCCCAAAAAACACTTCGAAATTCGAAGTTTTTTTACTTCGAATCCTTCACTCGAATTTAGTGAATCGG
This sequence comes from Xenopus petersii, assembly GCA_038501925.1. NCBI lineage: Eukaryota > Metazoa > Chordata > Amphibia > Anura > Pipidae > Xenopus > Xenopus petersii. The sequence goes on along the minus strand of CM076684.1, from coordinate 7,523,999 downwards.
CCCCTTAGTATGATATAGAGAGTGATATTCTGAGACAATTTGCAATTGGTTTTCATTTTTTATTACTTGGGTTTTTTTTTTTTAGTTTTTTAGCTTTTTATTCAGCAGCTCTCCAGTTTGCAATTTCAGCCATCTGGTTGCTAGCGTCCAAATTCCCCTAGCAACCATGCCGTGATTTGAATAAATGACTGGAACATGAATAGGAGGATTTCTATATAAACCAACAACAAAAAAAGCAGTATAGACACATTCATGCTAAGGTGCCAGTTAGTTTTCCCGAAACACAAATCCTACATGTGGTATCTTGTTCCTTTAACTGAAGCGAAGGAGACGGTAATAAAATGTATATTTGTTTTACCCCCTGTGGGGGCAGAAGCCTTTGAAGTGTCAGAGTTTTGCTCTGCGGAGGACAAAGAATATTGTATTCTGGGCCCCACAATAAACATGAGTCTCAGCAGGCTCTGCACTGTCTATTGTGATCAGCCCCTGTGTCCCATTGTTACACTTAATTACATTGTTATACTCGCAACAGAGCAAAGTGGCCCCTCCCACCCGTTTGTGTAATTAATTTGGGTTCCATTCATTTTATTATTCACTATGGGAATCTGTTTCTTTCTCATTAGATCTAATTAGAGGATATTCTGGTTATATTGGATCTGGGCTTCATAAAGACAAACGTCTCTCAGGGTCAACCTGACGAGGATCCTGTTTCTTCCTTATTTATATCATCCGTCCCAGGTTATTAGTGAGTTTCAGTGCCGTTTCCAGTAACAGTAATAATGTTCTGTATATATTTCCATATAATGGCGCCAATACCATTCAGGCCAATAAGGGAATTTGGGGTATACAGAATGGAGCTTCATTAAAGAGTCTCTAGAGACACACGTGGAGATTCGAGGAGATTTAGTCGCCTGGCGACAAATCGCCTCTTCTTCAGGCGACTTATCTCCATGAACTGCCTTCCTGCTAGCTACAATCTAAATCACCAGCGGGATGGTACTCGGAGCAATTCATTTTCCGAAGTCGCCCAAAGTTGCCTCAACTGGAAACTTTGGGCGACTTCGGAAAACAAAGCACTCCGAGTGGCATCCCTCCGGTGATTTAGATTAGGGGAGGCAGTTCGGGGAGATTAGTCGCCCGAAGAAGAGGCGATTTGTCGCCGGGCGACTAAATCTCCCTGAATCTTCACGTGTGTCTCTGCCCTTAGGCTGGACAAGGGGTAAGAATCAGCCAATCCCCTGGCTTCTGTGTTTTCACTTACAGACACTGCCTCTGGGTGCCGATACACAGAGCGCATTTTGTTGAAAAAATTTCGAGAGTAAGTATTTTCACAGAGAAATTGGTACAGGTATGTGACCTGTTATTCAGAATGCTTGGGACCTGGGGGTTTGTGGATAATGGATCTTTCCGTAATTTGGATCTTCCTACCTTAAGTCTACTAGAAAATCATGTAAACATTAAATAAACCCAATAGGCTGGTTTTGCTTCCAATAAGGATTAATTATATCTTAGTTGGGATCAAGTACAAGCGACTGTTTTATTATTACACAGAAAAAGGAAATTGTTTATTAAAATTTTGGATTATTTGGCTAAAATGGAGCCAATGGGAGACGGCCTTTCTGTAATTCTGAGCTGGATAACGGGGTTCCGGATAATGGATATATACTATATGTAACAGTGTATTTGCTGCAGAAAAACTGCACAATTGTTAAACTCTCGTTTACAAACACACAATTGTTGCCCTCATTGACACCATTCATTAAAGGGGCAATTCAACTTTCAGGGGTTTTTATCAAAGGTCAAGTTTTAGAGGTTTGTGAGGCTTATTTATACCTCGAATGAACTCACAACTCGAATGTTTTCTGATTTAAGAAAGAATTCGAACGGCAAAAACTGAAATCAGTCAATTTGTTTTGAAAAAGCCGGAAAACTCGTATTAATCAAGTTTTCAGCAAAAAAAAAAAACTCGAATCACTCAAATTAATAGAGTTTTCGAGCGAAACCTACTGAAAAAATACCTGAACATCATGAAGGCTACAGACATCTTTAAATAGTTCAAGTGACCTCTGCCACTGCCTTCCACATGACCTCGGCAGGTTTCAGATGGAGTATTTTCGGATTCAAGCTATTTCCATGTTCGGGTAAAATACATCTCAAAAATCTTTAAAAAAAAAAAAAACCTGAAAAATTTGAGTTTTTTTTTTTTTTACCTCAAACAGGAATACCTCGGGTGACATAACACACAGGAAGGCAAGATCAGTTTGCATAAAGGTGGCAAAACTGTCCCAATAGGGGCTAATAACAGAAGATATGCAGAAAGGTGCCCGGGGCTAGTGACATTTCCAGCCCAGGTTATCAGGGGTCAGACTCATATTATATAAGCGCTCTGGTGTCTAGTTCAGCCTGTGTATCTTCTTGTAATCACTGTGATAAAGGAATTGGTTATATTATCCAAGTCATCGGTATGTAGAGTAAGAATGTCCTATACCCACTTAGGGTCAGGGCACACACTCAGATTCAGGGAGATTAGTTGCTCAGCGACAAATCTCCTCTTCTTCAGAGTGACTAATCTCCCCGAACTGCCTCTTGCCGCCTAGAATCTACATTGCTGGTGGCACTCGGAACGCTAAGCGGCGATTTACATCTTAGCCGGCGGGAGGCAGTTCTGGGAGATCAGTCGCCCCGAAGAATAGGAGATTTGTCACCGGGCAACTAATCTCCCCAAATCTGAGCGTGTGACCTGACCCTTACTGTGACAGTTTGCTTATGGATTACCCCTTTGGAGTTGAGTGAATTGTAAACATTAGACAGACGTTTTCTTGTTTTGTTTACCCTAAGCACTGTCTCCAAGCAGGGCCGGAACTAAGGGTGGGCAGAAAAGGCACCTGCCTAGGGTGCAACAATAGGGGGGCTAGGCAGGTACCTCTTAGGGTGGTGATTCCACGACAAATCTCCGCTTCTTCAGGTGACTAATCTCCCCGAAAAAATCAAACCCGACCAACTGATACCTGTCCAGATCTTTTGTCCAGATATTGGTCGGGGAGGCCCATCAGTTGGCCACTAAGCTGCCAACTCGGTATGAAAGGACCAAGTCAGTAGCTTTTATCGACCACCTTTAGGTTAGAGCAGGAGGGCCCATACTTTACAAATGTGAGGTCCACTTTTAGTGATGTTGTCCCATTAGGATCTACATCCATAAAATCATTTTTAGCATTCTGTTCCATGGAAAATATTACTTAAATATTATATTGATTTATGAGAAAATGTATATTGCTATACAGAGAAACCTCAAATTTTAAGTCCCCTGATTTTTAGTTTACCCGCATTTTCCATTTTTTATTTGTGGTCCCACCAATGTATAATGCATTTCAATAGGTGCATTTTCCTGATTTTAAGTAATGTTTTCTCGGATGTTACATAAAAACTTTGTCCTGATGTTCCCAAAAACTGCTTCCCCCCCCCATGAATGTTAATATTTGTGAAATAAAGAGGTTTCAAATACTGACCAGATGTATATTTTGCTATGGTTGTGCCTGTAAATGGTCAATTCCAATGAGTCTGCCCCTTATACAGCCCTGCACCAATCACTTATTGCTTTAGGTTGTGTATGTGACTGACAGAGAGTCTTGCACATGTCCCCCATAATGTAACATTAACACTGCAATGTTTCACCCTTGTTACTAACACACTAAGGGGCCCATTTACTTAGCTCGAGTGAAGGAATAGAAGAAAAAAAACTTCGAATTTCGAATGTTTTTTTTTGGCTTCTTTGACCATCGAATGGGCTACTTCGACCTTCGACTACGACTTTGACGATTTGAACTAAAAATCGTTTGACTATTCGACCATTCGAAAGTTGAAAGTTTTCTTTAAGAAAAAACTTTGACCCCCTAATTCGCCACCTAAAAGCTACCGGTCTTTCTAAGCTTTTTTGGGTCGAAGAAAAATCGTTCGATCGATTAAAATCGCTCGAATCGAACGATTCGAATGATTTTTTCGTTCGATTGTTCGATCGAACGAATATCGCTAAATCCTTCAACTTCGATATTCAAAGTCGAAGGATTTAACTTCGACAGTCGAATATCGAGAGTCAATTAACCCTCGATAATCGACCTTAAGTAAATCTGCCCCTAAATATTGTATCTCAAAGTAAAACGGACTCCTGTGCTTATATCCTTTAAGTACTTGAAGAAAAAGTTACTTTAACACATTTCCCTGATTTTACATTTTCCCGGATTTTACATAATTTTTTCTTGGTCCCCTGAAAAACGTAAAATGGGGGTTCTACTGTATTTAACAAACAACTGTTCCTTATGTAACATTAGCATCGAGATATGAATGAAAAGCATAACATAGGAGGTTCATTTAGACAAGCTATTTGTTGACAGTGTCTTGAGATCTGTTCACCATCTAAGGGCTCAGATTCGGGGGAGATTAATTGCCCGGCGAAAAATCTCCTCTTCTTCGGGGCGACTAATCTCCCCGAACTCTAGCAGGGAAGGCAGTTCGGGGAGATTAGTCGCCCCAAAGAAGAGGAGATTTGCCGCCGACCGACTAATCTCCCCGAATCTGCCTGTGTGTCTCTGCCCTAAAGGTCTACTGGTAGATCCCGATCTATGTTTTGGGCACCCCTGGGTTAGAAAAAGGCAGAATTTAATTTCTTTTGCTGCTGGGGTTCCTCGATCTTGCTGCACTGTTGCCAGAGAAGACGCAACGAATCACAAGCTAATTATAATAATCTAGTCATTTTAAGTTTCCCTTTAAAAAAAAAATATTCTAAAATCCAGTGTGGAAAGGGTTAACCCAAACTCCCCCATCTGGATGCAGCTGGCTGTTGGTTGTCCCCCGGTGGGAGGAGCTGTCTGACAGTGGGAGGGGCCAGAAAAGCCAGTTCTCACCTGTGCTGATGGGTGGGACACCAGAAAGACATAGAAGCTGCTGAGGGAGTTCAACATTTTAGTCTGTTCCTGCTTGATCCAGAGAAAACAACCTTTGTTTTGGGTAAGTAGACTGGGTACTTTGTATCACCCTCAGACTTTGTTTTTTTCTCTTGGCTTTTGTTGATGTTTTCTTTACCAATAACAGCACTGAAAGGAAGCACAATCACTATTATTTCTACTGTCAATTCTCACACTCTATTTTTAAACAATCCGTGTGATTTTCCTCACTGCCTCCCCCCTCTTGCCTTTGCTTTTTGCCTAGGGGTGTAAATCTCACACTCGGCTGAGAGTGCAAAATGGGTACGGATCTGTTCACCTAAAACACTTTTTGGAAAATGCACTAAAAAGTTGAATAAGGATTTATCATAAAAGTCCATGTTTATCTGCTGGTTGGGAGGAGATGGGTTAAAGGGAAGGTTTTTGTGGCTGCGGAATTCTCCCTGTTGACTGTTGAGCCTCTAATGAATGTTCTTATTTTGGGGATTTTGTTAGACTAAAGGGGGCATTTGTCCAAATCCCAAACTCATGAAAATTGTTCTGATTTTAAGAAGTTTATGTTAAGGGTGTAATCAGAAACATTGTGTTTTAACTGCAAGGGATGTTTAGCGTTTGTGCCTGGGTTGCCCAACTTATACTGCAACTCACTGCAACGTTGTAGTTCAGTCTGATGGACCCTTTTTGGAAAATGCACTAAAAAGTTCTTTATTGTACTCTATAAATTCTTAGCACTGTCAGCTGCATAAGGATTAACCATAAAAGTCCATATTTTCTGCTGGTTTGGAGCAGAGGGGTTAAAGTGAAGGTTTTTGTGGCTGCGGAAATTCTCCCTGTTGACTCTTTGAGCATCTAATGAATGATAACATTTTATTTTGGAGATTTTGTTAGACTGGGGTGGGGGCACATGTGAAGATTCGGGGGAGATTAGTCGCACATCGACAAATCGTCTCTTCTTCGGGCAACTAATCTCCCAGAAATGCCTTCCCGCTGGCAAGAATACGAATCGCCGGCGGGATGGCAAACGAATCGCTTCGGCTTTCCAAAGTCGCCCGAAGTTTCCTCGTGAGGCAAGAATACAAATCGTTGACGGGATGGTATACATTTCCGATGTCGCCCGAAGTTGCCTCGCGAGGCAACGAGTTGCGACTTCGGAAAGCCAAATCGATTCATATTCCATCCCCGCCGGTGATTCGTATTGTAGCCAACGGGAAGGCATTTCTGGGAGATTAATCGCCCCCAGAATCTCCCCCGAATCTTCACATGTGCCACCACCCTGAAGGGGACATTTTCCCAAATCCCAAACTCATAAAAATGTTCTGATTTTAGGAAGTATACATTGAAGGTGTAACTGGGAACATTGTGTATTAACGGCAAGGTATGTTTAGCTTTTGTGCCTGGGTTGCCCAATTTATACTGCAACTCCCTGCAACGTTGTAGTTCAGCCAGGTGCATTTTTTTGAAGCTAATAGCACCCTTCCCTGAAATATTCCAACTTTTTGGATTGGTTTACTTGTGGAGGTGGGTGACTTCCCTTTAAACAATTTCTTTTTATGAACTGTTGGTCAGATGATAAGACATTTTGCTGTGCTTAGGTTAGAGATACATCTCCAGTTGCTGTTTCTTTGGTTACTAAATGTGCTTTATGGAAGCACTGGAGCAAGAGAAACCCTTACAATGCCCTGTAACCTGATGTGTGCGTGTGATGTCAAACTATACTGTTGATAGGGCAATGAAAGGGGCATTCTTCTAACCAGAGTGTCAGTTGCATGGCATTTGGTTCATGGCTGTGAGATACTTTGTGCAGTTATTGCTTTGCACAGTTGAGCAGGCATTCTGACATTCTTTATGAAATGTAGTCATTGGAAGTTGTGCTCACCAGGTTGTGACCACAAAATGTATACAGTATGTCAATTTTTTGATCACAGTGACCAGCTCCATGTTGTAGCTCCCACCCTTCCCAGCTATAGTCAGGTGATCCCACTGATGTCTAATAAAAGGGCAGCTAAGTTTGGGACTTTGAAAGCAGCAAGTAAGTTGCAGGTAAAACTTAGTCCCTGTATAAAATGTATAATGAAGCAATAGAATTCTTAATGAATCAGATGCAAGTTGAGTGTAGGACTGGCCAGATATGGGATGACTTTGACGTAGTTGTTCAGCTTAAATATATTGCAATATATGGACAAACAATCCCTGTTTTGTTTAAAGGGTAAGGCATTTTTTTAGTAGCTTAAAGCAAAAGTGTTTCACTGTCCTTAATATATTGATGATGGGTTGAGTGCAGAGGATCTCTTGTATTTGTCTGTGTAGTCATTGGAGGCCAGTTTTTGTGATCCTTAGTACTAAAAACAATAAAGGGTATGTAAATCTTTAGCTATAAGGTTAAGCTGTCACTAATATTCAAGATGCATCAGGGTTGCAGTGCTGGTGATGATTGAGGGTGAACTGAGCTGTGACTAGAAAGAGAGGTTTTTGAAAGTATTTGCACCTTGCAATTGTAAAACCTGAATTTCCACAATGAAAGAGAGTACTGGGTCCTTACCCGCATCTGGGGACTGGGGGATGAGTCATAGCGAAAGATAATTGCCTTTAGAAGGTGAGGGCTGCTCCTGGGCTCCTTTTGTAAGGCTATAGAAAAAACAAAAACAGTATATTACTCTAAATACTATGGCACAGTAAGCATTTTACCTCTGAAATCTACCCATGATTGGGAGTCTCAGCCATATTCTCTAATAGCTACAGCTGCCACCTCGTTAATGTAATACTGCCCAATTATTGGTTATTTATTTTTGCTTTACTTCATGTCATTAGGTAATTCTTTTTTCTAATGTCTATGGAACAGCTTTCAGCTTTAGTCTACCCATAGCTGCTGTTTTCTTACTGACTGGCATCAACCTTTTTTTATGACTGCTCATAGCCCTCCTCTTGGGTTAGAGAGGGATGAGGGACATCTTCTCTCATCATTGGGGTTCGGTCAAGCTAACCTGCCCACAAATGGCACATATATATATATATCTATATATATATATATATATATATATATATATATATATATATATATATATATATATTAGTTTATGTGTCTATGCTCCAATCCTGTGCCATACACAGGGATATTCTATTACTAAGTTTTGATATGAGTCGAGAGTGTAGTGGGCTGTTAGATATATGACAATTTACCATGATTAACAGAGTAACATGTTAACCTCTAGCTACTAACAGCAGGGTTAAGGTTTAAAAATAACATTGTCTATGTAGAATGACAGGTGGCATTTGGGGAAGACTGTTGATTTTTAAGGAGTTTGGAATAACTCATGGATTTATATATGAATATTATTATTATATGTATATGTCTAGTTGTAGTACTCTATGTCATATGGATAATTCTTTGTTAGATATAGTAGTTTATGATTTTTATAAAAAACCCAGTATTGGGTCTTTTAGTTCTGTATATTTTCCTGTCATAGGAATTTGCCTTCTATAACAGGAATAGACAGGAATAACAGGAATAGACAAGGGGGTATCAGCATTCTTGTAGGCTATTGTTAGATTTTACTTCCATAGAATGTTAGTTCACTTAGACCTACTGCATATAAGGTTGTGCTGAAAGACACCCATTTCCATAGTAGGCAATCCCTAAGAATATAACTGGCAAATGGGTGGAATATGATATACAGTTAAACAGAAGACAACAGGCCTACCTTCAAGGAACAGGAACATCAAGGACCCAGAACCCTTTAACATTAGGGTCAGGTAATATAATAAGACCAGGCAATTAAGAATATTTTATTTATGTGCCAAGTTAAGACCTGTATTTTATCTGTTGTATTCCAAAGGATTAAAATGCTCTTTCTTGAGGAAACTTATGTTTTCTAGTGGATTTTGAGGGTTTGCAGAGCGTACCCTCCCTTCGCTTGTAAATCTTCCTGAAGTAAATGAAATAATAAAGAATTAATACGAGTTTTACAAGGGCCCAGTGCCTTAAGTGTTAAACAGAATATTTTTGAACGTTAGGAAAACAACTTTCCCCATGAAGGCAGTTTGTGTTTTGGTTCTGCCTTTTTTTAAAACAACAGTAGACTGCAGTGTCCCCTCTGGCCGTACAGCTGGGAACTCTTTGATCTTCACAAGAACACCACCTCCCCCACCCTCATCTGACCCTGGCTGCCATACTGCTAACATGAAATGGTCAGAAACATCTGGAGATCATGACATGTATGGTTGCTTCAGAACATGGACAAATATTTTAGATGAAAGGCTATTTCTGGTCAGAGAAAGCTCTGTGTATAGACACAGATGTCCCCAGACAGCGGGATAGAACCTAGGCCCAATTGACACCTGTGGATTCTGCCAAAAGCCATATGGGCTGCTGTAAGATGCCATAGACATCCCACCAGTGGGCTGATGGGTGGGTGGGGTGTTGTTTAAAGGAGAAGTAAACCCCTACCCTACATTTTGGGAAAGGGGAGGGGTTACAGTTAAAAGAAAATACATAGCTTCTCCGCTCCCCCTTGTCATCTGATCTGTGTCCCACAATAACTCTTCCAGACAGGGACCAATGGCATGTTGTTAAGCATTGGCGTGTAGGTGGTCCAAAGTTCCTGTCAGCAGTGTAGTAAATGTAAATAACTCTTTTATAAATGGAAACTTTATGCTGCTATATATTTCTTACACCCAAGGCAAGTACCTCTAATACGAGGAACATCCAATGCAGCGGTGGAGAAATTACAAAGTCATTTATTTTTCAAACTGGGCCTCCCCCAGGTGTGCCCTAACTCTAGTTCTTGCCCTGCTGTTAGAAGATGAGCACCAACAGAAGTTATCAGGAGGTTAGGCTCTTACTCCTTCAGGAGATTTCAGTGTCCTCTGTTCTGCAATGTGACGGGCTGTCTGCTATTTGGACCCTATAGAGAGGAAAATGAGTGGTTCGGGTGGCTACAGTAGTGGGTGCCAGTGCTCCTCAAGAAGGCTATATGTATAGCTTAAATATATATACTTTGTGAATGAAGTAGTCCTTTGTTATCAAATAGTATATGGTTCACCATCAGAGTAAGGCACCACCAGACCTGCAAACTTTCACTAATGGTAGATATCACTCTGGAGAGCCAATTTCTATGATCAGTAATCACTTTATTTTAAAAATGCACAACATGTTTCGGGTATAGAGATCCTTCCTCAGGCACTTGTATATACGTATAAGCACCCGAGGAAGGATCTCTAGATCCGAAACATGTTGTGCATTTCTGAAATAAAGTGATTACTGATCAAAAGAAATTGGCTCTCCAGAGTGATATCTATTATTTTTGTATAGCTTACATCCCTGCCATAAAATAAGACACAATTACTGCTGTTTTGGCAATAAAAAAAGTATGTACCATCAGTTATGTTAGTATAATTATCCCTCGTATACCTATAGTCAAAAAGTGACAATAACTTTTTAGATGTGAAATAACTCAGTTATTCGAAGACTATACACAGTACAGCATCAGTCTGGTAACCTGTTACCCAGATAGGGTTGCCACCTTGGAAAAAAAATACCGGCCTTCCTGTATATATAGATTTTTTCCCTATTAATAACATTGGGGACAAGCATTGTTTCTGCTGGTCAAGCTGGTAAAATACTGGCCAGGTGGCAAACTTATACCCAGAAAGCATCGCTGTTTACCTATTTAAATCTATATAAATGTACTGGTTAAATCAATTCATAACTGGCCATTGTGTGACTGCTTGTCAAATGAAGGACCCTTGATCCAGACTCCCTGATCCTTTTTGATTTCGTTTTTGTACAGCTGCCATATAAAGATTTCTAGGGCTGGTGTGAGCAGCTATAAAGGAGAAAGAAAGCCAAGAAATTGTTATCCGAGGTCTGGATATGCTGTACCAACTAAATTGTTTTAGCGCTGACTAAGCATCATGGGATTTCCAGTTCTAGCAATTTTGTACCTTTGTTTTGTGTACAAGGTTTTGTACCCCTTGCAGTCCTCTCTATGGGAACAATAATTGAGAGTAAATATGTTGTTGGGGGGTATACGGGACCAAAATAATTCCCCGTGTTTCCTATTGATGTGACAGGGCTAGCAGATAGATCAGCCCCATCGCAGTAGTGATGACAGTGAGTTAAAAGGTGCAGGGGTTAGCATTGCTGCCCAAACTTTCTCTGAATCACAAGTCGCTGGAAACAATGAAAGGCTTATTAGCATGAAGAATGACTTTAGCACATAGGGACTGCCTGCCAGGAGGGACTTCTCACAGGAATAGGCTTTCTTTTATCTCTAAACTGCCAGGCCGTGGGGAGGGGCACAGAAGTGACAGCTTTTTCGGAGGTCTGATAAAAACTCCCTTTTGGGTTTCCACGTCCTGAAAACACACACTTTTATCTTCAGAACCCTGACAACTCCTTCTGCACCTTAATAAGAGTACATGTTGCTGCTAGAGTTACCACAATGATGGTTGATCCCAATTTTATTAATAGGGAAAAAAGATAAATATATAAGAACCCTAGTTGCTGCCAGGGGTTCCCTTTTTCACTTGCCCCATTTATTTACCTCAGGAATCTCCCTCTATTTTCTATCTCTCCTCCTTTCTCCCTCCCTCCAGGCCTTCCTTCCAGCACAGGGGCGAGGCCTCCTCCCTAGTCCTGCACAGAAACTCGCTCACAGTCATTTACACACACAGATTCTATAAAGTTTAGGGAGAATGGAGATCTCTGTGTGTAGGAGCAGCATATCTCTGGTGTTTCTGTAATGGTTGTGACTGGGACTTTGTGTGCCGCAGGGAAGGAGGAGTCTCCATTCATGGGACCTGAGCTGGGGGAAGGGCCTGCAGGGGTGGAGATTCCTGAGGTAAATACATGTGACTAGTAAAAAATAATGCACACTATTTGCACTGTACAGACAGAAAGGGAGTCCTTGTGAGATCTCAGAAGACCAAATTGTGCACAGAAACTCAAAGGCACCATAGTGGGTAATGACGGGTGCCCGGGACTGTGGGGAGGTACTGGGAGCAGAGGGAACCCTGGGACTTGCTACATGGTTTCATGTGCAAACAAGCCGGGCCTGGGAGAGAACTGCAGGCCTTTTTACTGGGCCACTTTGGGTTTGATACTGAGGTAGAATCAGAGTCGGATTGGGCTGGCGTGACACCGCAAAAAAACCCTGACTCTTATGGGCGCTGCCAGCCCAGACCTGCTCCCTGAACTTCTTCCTGCCACAACCTCCCTTCTTCAGGCCAGACGCTGCGCACATGCTGCACAGCGAGGGGGGCCCTGAGATAGCAGACCTGTTGGGCCCCAGTCTGACCCTGGGTTAGAATTCTGCTTTCTATAGAGCCAAGTGGCAGTATTCAGCGGAATTAGAATTTAGTAGAAAAGATCACTTAGAGGACTCCTCTCCCGCAATGAAAACAAGGCCCATTTCAAGAGACGCAAAATAAACATCTTTATAATTCCGAATTACTTCAGAGTCTTTAACTGTGTAACTGAGAGACCCTTGTCACATAATGCTCAGCATTGAGTACTGCTGGGGGCTTGTGAGGGAGGTTCGTTCCAAGGGAATGAATAAAGCTTTGTCTAACAACAACAAACCCAAAATGTTTTTCTCCTTCCCTGCCCCTCGCGGCACCAGCATGTCAATAAGCTCCTGAGAGGACTGTGGCTTGTAGATGGGATAATTTCTGTGAGGAACACCTTCCAGGTTCTCGCTAGGACCTTGCTGTTTACACCCAAGAGTTGTTTTATACATATACAAAGCATAGTTGGCTATACAAGGGCTGCCATTTAGTAGTATATCAGCCTGTGTAGGGGCCAAAATCACAGCCTGCCTGCCTCTGTCAGATATCTGTTGGGTCAGTTAGAACATCCCATTGAACTAACGAGGAGGAAAAAGCAGGGTTTCTAGGTTGCAAAAGGGCTGGGGCTTGCAAGGCAGAGCGTGGATCATAGCCAGAAATTTGGCATAATTGGTGCCAACCAGGATGAATAGGGGTGTGGCCATTTGTTCAAGGGTTATTTTACTGTTAATTTACTTGCAGGTCCACCACCCAGGGAACAAGTAGGCTAATAATTGGGGTCCTTTGAGTTTCTGTGCACAATCTGCAGAAAGCATCCTGATAACCTTTAGTATGGGTCCCCATAATTACTAATGGCAGCCCTTCCAGCCAGAAAACTACCTGCAAGGAATCTTGTTCTCTAATAAACAGGTTAATTGACTCTTAATTAAATGGGTTACAACGAGACCTTAGGTTATAAACTCTACTGGGGCAAGGAGTGATGTATAATCTCTACACAGCTAATTTAATGAAGGCATTTTGTTACCCCCATAGGTTCTGTTTCTCAGGGCAGGGGGCCAGCATGAGGTAGCATTAGGGTGAATTGAATGTCCAATATAGTCATAGGCAGACTGACTAAACCTCATTCACAGAGTTCCCCTGAATTTCACTAGAGGGCTTGTCCCTCTGGGGCAGAAAAGCTTTATTGGACGTTGTTGACAACAGGCTCCCCAGACACATCCACCCAGTTCAACAGTAAACGGCCAAATAGAAAGTTCCACCACCTTTCCAATCACTATATTGAAGTGTGACAGGAAGTGGTCACTATCTCTGACAGCCAATAATATGAATATGTAAATAAGAGATTACATACATGCTCATCTATGAAGGGTAGTTAGCCTGGGTGATGGACACATTATGCTCCTTATATATTGGTGTTTATTTAATGCTGATGTATTCTAGGTAATATATTTTGGTTTGTGTCTGAATTTAATCATTTTCCTGCTTGTGTACTAGCAACAAAGTAGAATCTTTGGGAATGCAGTTCCCTGACTATTCTAGTATTAAACTGAATAGGGAGGGCTGCACAATCCCCCCAATAATCCCAGAAGCGATCCCAAGCAAAGCCATTATTCCCAAGTAGTCTCCATTTGAGAGTGCCAAAGTGTGACATAGGCAGTGTGTTTCACATTTGTTTGGCTAGGAAGTGGTGGCCCCATGTGCCATAGGCCCGAAAAGAAACAATATGGGAGATTCGCCACTCGTATTTATAATAATAAAGTTCTCTTTGCCTATAAATCTGGCCCTTTACCTTACTGATGTTAATAACAGTTTAAATTCATACATATTTACTCTTCCTCTTTAATTAAAAAGTGGAAGCATCCTCGCTGCCAACCCTCACCCCATGCCCCAGGGTAAAGTAGAAACCTGTTTATCGTTGGCTCGCAGAGGGCAAGGGAGGGGCTCGCTGAGAACATTGTGATCTCTTAGAGTAAGAAAGGCAAACTGGATCCGCTGCTCTTATGTCCCCGGGCAGTTCCATCACATACTTCTGTTATCAGAGTTATACAACAATTTACCGGATCAACCTGTAAATTCCAAAACTGAAACACTAGAGGAATTCTTAAATATGAACGTTACACTAATAACCTTGTCCCACCAGCAGTGCCCTTATGCTATCTAGGAATACATGGCGGCCCTCTATCAACCTTGCAGCCCTCCTGCCACTTCTGCTTGCCCGCACCTAGACAAGTGATTACACAAATACTTGCAACTTGCAACACTTGATTTAAAAGCTGTGGATTTTTTTTTTACTTTATGCAGGTAGGGTTTATTGTCCTAAAAATTGTTTTACTTCATTTTGGAAATTACTGAATTTTCAGTTCCACAAAAAAGTTGACTGTACCTGTAAAATTTTCATTGCACAGCGGGCCTACTCGTAATTCATTATTTTGGCCAACATTCTCACTAGGCAGTGTTTTTTTTTTAAAAAATAGTATTTTTTTCATTGTTGATGTTTGTGTCTGTAAAAAAATTTGTTTGCAATATTTCATTTGGGTTCTTTGCATAATTCTGTGCATACTAGGCATTTATCTGTACAGAAGTCCCCCAGTATTTTTATAGTATAGGGATCTGTTACCCAGAAAGCTTAAAATTACAAGGAGGTGATCTCCCATAGAGTCCGTTTTAATCAAGTAATTTAAAATATTAAAATATAAATTGTACTTTATCCCAACTCAGTTTATAATTATTCTTTATTGTGTTTATTTAATGTTTACATAATTTTTTAGTAGAGTTAAGGTATGATCCAAATTACAAAAAGATCTGGAAAACCCCAGGTCACGACATTCTGGAGAACAGGTCCCCTACCTATAGAATTATTTATAAAACTATACATATTTGGTATTGGTGCATTTGGACAACATGCAGCTTTCCACATCATTTATATTCATAGCATAAAATATATTACTATAATATGTTGTTACTCTTTATTGTGAAAGATTGGTAATGTCATCACCCCAGTGTATATAGATAATATATAGATATTGGAGATGCACCAAATCCACTATTTCGGATTCGGCTGAACCCCCGAACCATTTGTGAAAGATTCGGCTAAATACCAAACTTAATCCAAACCCTTATTTGCATATGCAACTCAGTGAGGGGGGATGGGAAAAAGAGAGTCGCCTGCTTGTTTTGTGATAGAGTTACATGATTTTAAGGTTTTAGATTTGGTTCGGCCAGATGGCCATGCACGAGGATTCGGCTGAATCCAAATCCTGGCCGAATACTGAACCAATCCTGGATTCAGTGCATCCCTAATATATATATACAGAGGATTTTAGAAAGAGGAAAAGTAAGATTGTGGTTCTCTATCTTAAGAACAATGGAAGCCTAGGCAAGCCTGACACTTACATAATCCAGTCATAGCGCAATATAAAAGTATACGAGAAAACTTAAAAAAGTCTAGCTGCCTTTTAAGAAGGCCTTTTATGAAGTTATTGCTGTATTATTGGGATAGACCTGTATTTAATGCTTAAAGGAAAACTATACCCCCAAAAAGAATACTTAAGCAACAGATAGTTTATATCAAATTGAATGACATATTAAAGAATCTTACCAAACCGGAATATATATTTACATAAATATTGCCCTTTTACATCTCTTGCCTTGAACCACCATTTCGTGACTCTATCTGTGCTGCCTCAGAGATCACCTGACCAGAAATACTACAACACTAACTGTAACAGGAAGAAGTGAGGAAGCAAAAGGCACAACTCTGTCTGTTAATTGGCTCATGTGACTTTACATGTGGTTTGTTTGTGTGCACAGTGAATCGTACGATCTCAGGGGGCGGCCCTTATTTTTTAAAATGGCAATTTTCTATTTATGATTACCCAATGGCACATACTGTTAAAAAAGTATATTATTATGATAATGGTTCATTTACATGAAGTAGGGTTTTACACATGAGCTGTTTTACTCAGTATCTTTTGATAGAGTCCTACATTGTTTGCGGTGGTATAGTTTTCCTTTAAGTCTGTTCTATGAACCATATTCCTGCAATGCACCCCCTTCCATCTTGAGTCTACCATCTGATTGCTGTATATAACATCTGGTGTGTGCCCATATGAAATAAATAGTAAACTCAATCTACTAAGGTGCGGCTGTTTACTCTGTGCTTTGCTTTCTCCCAGGCTGCGAGGAACTGCTGCTACTACAAGATGCAGGAAGCCACAATAGCCGCCTTCTTGATGCTGACAGGTATAAATTCAAATGACCTGGGGAGAACAGATCTGGCCTGATGAAGAGAGGGGAATCGTTTGTCAGTTGGCGGATTGAGGGGTTTGTGTGTGCAGTTAAAGGCTGGCACGGTCATGAGCAAGTATTTGCCCTATAATATACTGTAATTTACTCGATTATTCCCTTCCTTTGTGCATATTTTTGGAAAGGACACTAGAAGGAATGTAGATCACTCAGGGACTGACTGGCCTGCCGGAGTACCAGAGAATCTCCTGGTGGGACCAAAGCAATAGGAGGAGGCGGTCACTGGTGATTCTGGGCCAGATAAAATTATTGGATAAAATATTCTGCTTGTGCCATTGGCTTCAAGGTTCTATTCTGGCAGACTGTCCCACCTTTAATAAATATACCCTCATTCTTTCCTTCCTTCCCCAGGTTACATTCGGCCAACTACATGTACTTCAATACACACTTGCAGTTTAAAATCATCATAGCAGTTTAAGGAACCTTTGAGGGTCCCAATGATGTGCAGCTTCAATGTAGTTTTAAATAGAGGGGTTGGTCTTAAAAAGATATTCCTGTGAGACCAAGAAACTGAGTGCGTCCTATAACCTTTAGCTGTTCTATCCTTGAATATGGTTGAACATTGACTGATACACATTCTTTCTTTTCCTCAGCTCTTCCTGGTCTCCATGCTACGGGTCACCCAGGTAAGTAACGGAAGTATTACCCCTAGGATCTGTGTCTATGTCCAAATTCTGAGATTGCCCATATGTACTGAAAACTGCAGTTTAGTTTGCATTGAAGAGACTTTGGTATGATTATAATTCTCTTTTGTTTTCTTTTTGTTTGCAGATAACTCTCAGCTCTACTATGGTAAGTTCCAAATGGAGTCTGCTGCTTGGTTTTTAGTTAATGGGTGTGCCGATCATCTAAGAATTGATCCTAAATATCAGACACATATAAACCATGCGTCTAGCGCCTAAACGCTTTATTCAGCCAAGCCCGCTGCCAGTACCAGCAGCCCTCCTGCTGTTTTTTAGGTCTTTAACACTATTTATTTTGGGAGTTCTACATGGCATATGGTTTGGTGATACTATGCATATTGAGCATCAAACTGTTTACCCCTGGAATACAGATTTAATTGCAAGATTTTTAAAAATTCTATAAATGCTAACTTTATGAAAGAAAAACATATATACCCATTTTGTATTGATCCGAATGTGTACTTTATCCATTTTGGATTTGTCAGACTTTGTACTTTGCAAAATTATTGCTGTTAGCAACCCTAGTCTTGTTATTAAAATGTACTGTTGTATAGATTAAACTTCCCAGCAGTCAGGGGTCTCCTTAAAACTGAACATATTTGTTAATGGCACATTGGGGCATTCCAAATTAACTGTATATTTTTTTGTATTTATTTTTATTCCTTGATATATGTGTACATGGTACTGGATGGGATTCTGCTCAATCAGATCTTTTTATGTTTTCCAGACTATGAATCTCTGAAGATTGGGGGTCTTATTGTAGCCGGTATATTGTGTGCTATGGGAATCATTATACTACTGAGTAAGTATCCTGAGAGCAACCCCTGATGTTCTTTGTTTGCGCCAGTGCAACATCTGCATCCTAGAATGTCTAAGCCCTGACCCACTAAATCGCCAATAATTATTGTACCGTGAATTGCTCTTCTGGCACCAATGTGCTCCCAACCCAGCCCCACCTTGCCCTTCACCTACAGCAATGGCTGAAATAGATAGTGTATAAGCATATGCTTCATTATACATTATGGTGACATCTCTGAAGGGGAGCAGGGAATGTTTGGAAACTTTGGTGCGCTGCCTGTGACTCATTTGTTTGTGCCTTGTGTAACACTGTTACCCCCCACAATCTCACATGCAAATCTTTTGTTTCTTAGGTGGGAAGTGCAGATGCAAATTCAACCAGAAGCAGGAGTAAGTGGAGAGCTATTTATATGTATTACTTCTGGTTCAATTATTCACACTTTACCCCTACACACACTTTTTGGTGCAACACTACAGACACACACCCCCTTGGGGTCAACCAGTGGGGTAAAGTTCCGGGTTTCATAGTTACATAGTTAAATTGGGTTGAAAAAAGACAAAGTCCATCAAGTTCAACCCGTCCAAATGAAACCCAACATCCATACACACACTGACACTGGCCCCTCCATACATTCACATAAATTATATATACCATATCTATACTACAGAGTTTAGTATCACAATAGCCTTTGATATTATGTCTGTCCAAGAAATCATCCAAGTCCCTCTTATAGTCATTAACTGAATCAGCATCACAACATCACCCAGCAGTGCATTCCCCAACCTCACTGTCCTGTCTGTGAAGAATCCCCTACGTTACTTCATATGAAAGTTATTTTCTTCTAGTCTGAATTGGTTCCCCCATGAAATAGTCTAGACTAAAAATGTCCTTGTGCTTGACCCTTCCAACACTTTTCTCTTGTCTTTTCACCCTCAATCTGTTCTTCTGTTCCACCCTTACTCATACAAACTGTTTTGCACCAATGTCATCCCAACATTATGTTATTCTTCTCTTTTACAGTCTCAGAAACCAAGCTCAAGAGCAGCAGCTCATCACTCCAGGTATAGAGAATTCTGAATACTGGACACCCTCACAGCGTATCCTCTATAGCCTTATACTTGTCTTAATAAAATTTCATATAAATAGTTATGGGTTACTAGACCTGGAACACACTTTGTATGTTATGCCATTATTTTACTACATTTGTACACTACAAAACATCCACTGTATCAGGGATGTCAACCCTGCAGCATTTCAGCTGATGGACTACATTTCTCAGCATTCACCAGGAGCAGTTTGATGGGATTCCAGATAGTTGTACAACTTTACTTTCTTGATTTTATTGTTTGGGTTTTATTGTGGGTTATTTTGGTGTTTAAGTAACCCCAACAACCTCAACAAACAATTATATGATATGGAAATACAAATATTGCCACTTGCCAAGCACTTATCTTTGTCAAGGTGATCACTAATTCAAATACATAAATATCCCTTGTAGAAGGCACTCCTACAGACCTACAAAACGTCAGCGCATTTCCACGGATCAGCTTCTGTGCTCCTTTTCCCATAGTTAATAGCCCTAGCAACCAAATAGTGGAAGCAAATACAGTGACCGTGTGCATAATGTAGGTAATTTCTTTCTTCAGCAACTTATCTTATCTCATCTCTGTTGCAGGGAGCGCCAGTAACTGCTGAACCACTTTCTTGCCATGGACCAGACGCTAACAATCTAGGACCTTTGAAGACTCCCACCCCCTGTCCCCTTTGTTTTGTACCATACTTCTAATTTTTATGGATTCTAACTCAATAAAGGTTTTTTTTTTGTTTTCACATGGTCTCACTGTTATTTAAAACCAACCCGTTCTCTGGAATCATTGAATTCTTATCACCGCTGGCATTTATTCTACCATGACAAGCCTATCGCACAGAATGTGGTAGAGGGGCTTTTTGACAAATCTAAATTCACGTTATGGCTAATGGGGCCTTTTGACAGCATCTGGCAGAAAACAACAGCAGTCAAAATGACCTGTCTGCCTGTCACTGCTCATAATGTTGTTTAATGGAAAGTGACCTTGGTGATGCATGCTGAGCAGTAATAGATTTCACTGTCACAGTTATCAATGGTGTTTTAATCCTCTTGCTCCAGCTACTTGTTTCATGATGTAAAACCAGCAGTGCTGGGAAAATAAATGTCAAAAGCTAGTTTAGTAACAAGTCAAAAACCCCAATACTAGACAGGGCTTAATAGAGAAAAAACATGCCATCCAAACCACCTGATTTGGAAAACAATGCACCGCTCACTAGGTAAGGTGAGGTACCTTACTGCCATTGCCCCAGCATACGCTAATGACTTGGTACACAGCCATTTTCCCCATTTGAACTCATAGCCAGAAAGACACTTTTGTCATGACAGTTTGATATGTTTATCCCGCAACCCCTTACAAACCATCCCGTTTTGTAATAAAAGGCACTGTTTGCCCAAGAGCAGTAACCCACAGCTGCCAATAAGATATTTGCTTTCAAACAGCTAACCGGTAAATGCTACCTGCTGATTGGTTGATATGGGTTACTGCTCCTGGGCAAACTTTTACTAAATAAAAATATTTATGCTGTTATGTGAGCCCTTTATGAATATGAATACTTTGTTATCTTCTCCCTTGCTCCCATCCAATGCAATTAGTCAAAAATAGTAAGGTAGGGAACAGATACCAAAACTGCTGCAAAAATTGCAGCACAGGCTCTTTATCAATTGTCTTAGTATCCGATCCCTACCTTACTATTTTTGACCTTTCACTACATAACCCCCCCCCCCGCGCACGACTGGGACCCTATCTGGGAGAATGCAGAAAGATGGCAACCTGCTTAAGACAAACATAGGATCTTTCTGGTATCACACAAGCTACACACTTTATTCTGTAACCATTCCCCCAACTCTGCTTAAAAATTGTGACCTTAGGTGACCTCATGGTCATGCCCAGTTACAGATGGTTTCAAGTCTCTGTGCTCCTGAGACAAATACTACTCCCATGTATATTCCTGCTGGGCAAGCTACTTCCAAAGACCCACTAATCATCATCAAGTAGTGATGGCGAATCTGGCCTGTTTCGCTTTGCTGAAAATTCGCCAAAATGCATTGAATGCGTTTTTTACACCCATTTGGGGGCAAATTCACTAAGATGCGAAGTTACGCCAGGCGCAACTTCGCCGCACTTCATCACACTTCGCCAGGCGTATTTTCGCCAGCGCTCCGCAAATTCACTAAAATCCGAAGTTGCGCACAGGGGTAGCGTTAGTTTGCGAAGTTGCGCTAGCGTTAATTCGCCAAACGAAGCGAAGTTTCGCTAGCGATGGTTAATTTGCATACGGCGCCAAATTCAAATTTCAATGGAGGAACACGTATCTGCACTACAAATGCCTAGAAAACCTTCAAATCAGCAAATACAAATTTTATTTTGCCCTACACATGTGCCCACTGTCTAGGTAAGTTGCCATGAGTCAGGAAATGTAGGGGGGAAGGAGGGGAGCCCCAAAAACATCTTTTTCAGCCTATCACCCATCATGTAGAAAACACGCCAGCGTTTTTTGGGACTTAGAAAAAAATTTGACTTTTTTGGAAACAATCCCTATCTACTCTATTGCGCTTCGCCAGGGCTGAGGTGGCGAAGGAAGTCTATCGTAAAAGGTAGCGTTCAGTACACTGCGCAAGTTAGTGAATTTGCGTAGTTACATTGCTAGTGAAAATTCGCCTGGCGTAAGTGCGAAGTAACACTAGCGAATTTACGCCAGCGTTCGTTAGTGAATTTGCGAAGTACCGAAAATGCCAAACGCTAGTCAATTGACGCTAGTGTTCAGCGCTTCGGCACTTAGTGAATTTGCGCCTTGGAGTCTATGGGTGTCATTTTTGCAGTGAAACTCTGTAAAAAAAATTTTGCTCATCACTAATCCCAAGCTCTGATCAGCCAAATACTCATGGCTACCCACCTCTCCATTGCAGCCAAATGCAAAATGTCAACTCTGCCTCTACTTTAGCCGAAATCAAACAAAGGGTGGAGAAAAATAAGTTATTCAAATTGGGCTTTGCCGAGCTACATAACAAAATGCCCACTTCTTGGAAGTCACGATGCCTTGGAAAATGTTAGAAATTAGTCGGAGTCAACAAATGCTCTTTGAAGAAGTGATTGCTAATTGGCAGTTGCCACAGCTATGAAGTAAGTGAGAGGCAGAGCGAAGCTGTGACATATGATTGGTTCAGGAACCAAATTGTAACAGTTAAGTTGGCAAAGCCACCAGATGTCCCGATGATCCAAGGACTAGATTTCTTTGCCAGCCTTGGATCAGAAGGTTCCTTATTGGTCCGCATCAGCAGGCTCCATGTATCATGTTTCCGGCATCAAGTAGTACAGTGCATCTGACCCGCAGCATCAAGTGGCAAACTACATCTTCCAGCAACGTTTGCCTGCCCTCCATCACCTGAAATCAAACACATGACATTGCCTTTATAGGTTTCCATTCTTCTGAATGTCAATGATTGCTCCTTCTGTAAAGCATACATAGAAGCTGGGCTGGAGTTGGGTGGGAGATATAAACATCCTGCTCTATTTTATTTAGACAAATCTAAAGGGAGAATGTACAAAATGAAGATGTAGTTGTCCTTTAATATGTAGGACAGATATTTTGTGTCTGCACCATTGCTTTGTTTTGGGTCAGAACTACTGGTCCCTGCTGTGAGCTGGCTGTGCCTGGTATGTGTTTAGTGTTTATATTCCCGTTGTTTACCTGCTAACAAAAGCTCTGGAGTAGAAAGGTGAAACAGATCAGTCTGGGTGGCAGTTGAGGTATCTGCCTGGATCCCGGTGCTCCATCTGTCAGTTCACCATGCTTAGTACGGTAAGTAGTTTCTTTATCACTTTGATATTGGGCTGCCTCAATAAAGGGCAGAACACAGGGTGGTAGCTCCACACCATCAGGGAGAGCTTTGTTTGGGATGTCCTTACATTGACAGACTTTATCCTTCATTTTGGAAGTAATTGCACATGGTTGATATTAAAGGGCAACTAAAGTCTAGGATAGAATAATGTTAGAAATGCTGTATTATGTATACTAAATATAAACATGAACTTACTGCACCAGCAGCCTAATAAGACAAATGATTTATGCTTTCAAAGTTGGCGCAGGGGGCTGTCATCTTGTAACTTTGTTAGACATTTCTGCAATATCAAGACTCGCACATGCTCAGTGTTGTATGGGCTTCAGTTGGGAGGTTAAGCTTAGGGATCGTCATCAATTATCAAAACAGCACAAGTAAAATAATATCTTATAATATCTATATCTATAATATATGAATAATCATAATATAGAGACTGCACTGCGTCTCTGGATATAAATCTCTACAGGGAATCCAACAATGCTGCTTGAGTTCTGGGAAGTAAGGTGGGGGGGGCTCCCCCTGCCATTTGAAAGTATGATCGTTTACCTGCACAGAAGTTGGGGACTATCTGACAATTCCTATCCACAGCAGTAACATAGTAACATAGTAACTTAGTAAGTAAGGTTGAAAAAAGACACATGTCCATCGAGTTCAACCTCTTTTTTTTATTAACTACCTAACTGCCAGTTGATCCAGAGGAAGGCAAAAAACCCATCTGAAGCCTCTCCAATTTGCCTTAGAGAGGGAAAAATTCCTTCCTGACTCCAAAATGGCAATCGGACTAGTCCCTGGATCAACTTGTACTATGTGCTATCTCCCATATCACTGTATTCCCTCACTTGCTAAACACCATCCAACACCTTCTTATACCTATCTAATGTATCAGCCTGTACCACTGATTCACTTCCCAGCTCTCCCTGTAACACCCCTTTCCCTCCTATAATCTCATTGGCTCCCTCCTGTCTGCTGGGAGGAGCTACTGGTGAATAAAGCATCCAACCCCTTCTTATACCTATCTAATGTATCAGCCTGTACCACTGATTCAGGGAGAGTGATATTGTGGATTTGTGAAGTCTGAGAGGTATGATGGTGCTCTGGGTAATGAACCTTATACACAAGGAATAACAACGCAAAGCTTCATCTACATTGTGTTTATACCTCCTCTGCAGAACTGCAGTAGCAATTGGAAAGCTGCTCAGCAGGACTAGGGCCCACCTGGATATTTCCCAGTACCCCACTGGGCCAGCCTGACCCTGGAAGAGATCTATTTATACATCTAACAACTTTTGTTTTAGGAAACAATGATACCCCATAACCCCTCTAGTACTCATCTAGGTTCATCCCTTATGTATTGTAATGTAATGTATTTGCTGTGGGCTAATGGCCAAGTCTTGGGCTAATGACAACTTAAAAGACTGTGTAACAATACAAGCCGGTCTATAGAGAATGAAGGATTATAATGCCATATGTGTTTATTTAAATTGTGTCTTCAAACAAAGCAAAGCCAGTCAGTACCAGTAAGAAAGGCCCCGGAGCAGAATCAATAACTCTGTGTGTGTTTGCAGGTGTGTAAGAGCTTTATCATTACTACGTGTATCTGTTGGGCTCTCGCTGCAGGTAAGTACCGGTCTCATGTGGATAAAACTGCATCTCCTCATCCCTGGTTTCACAATCTCTCTCATAAATTATTTACTACCCAGTAAAAGGAAACTATCACCTTTGTTTATTGTAATTACAGCATGTTCCACCTCTCATTTAAAAAAAAAGTAAATACATTTAAAACCTCTTATTTTGGCTAAAGAGCTGTTTATTGTTTGCTTGAGAGATATGGGCTGTCTGTAAACACAACAATCTGTCTCTGCATTGTCCTGCCAATTTCACATTCTGCCTCTACATATGGAAAGAATCTGGCAGAACCTTAAGAATACTGTCGTGGGAAAATGTTTTTTACAAAATGCATCAGTTATCGTTGCTGCTCCATCAGACTACTGCACTGAAATCCATTTTTCAAAAGAGCAAACTGATTTTTTTATAATTCATTTTAAAATATGAAATGGGGCTAGACATATTGTCAGTTTTCCAGGTGCCTCCAGTCATGTGACTTGTGCTCTGATAAACTTCAGTCACTCTTTACTGCTGTACTGCAAGTTGGAGTGATATCACCCCCTCCCTTCCCTCTCA
The DNA here is from genome assembly GCA_038501925.1 of Xenopus petersii. Lineage (NCBI taxonomy): Eukaryota > Metazoa > Chordata > Amphibia > Anura > Pipidae > Xenopus > Xenopus petersii. Next base: position 7,498,883 of record CM076684.1, on the reverse strand, counting down.
GCAGCCCATCAGCAGAACAATGGGAAGGTAACCAGATAAAAGCAACCTGCTACAAATAAGAACAGCACTCAATAGTAAAATCCAGGTCCCACTGAGACACATTCTGTTACAGTGAGTAGGAGAAACAAGAGCCTGCCAGAAAGCAGTTCCATCCTAAAGTGCTGGCTCTTTCTGAAATCACATGACCAGGCAAAATGACCTGAGATGCACCTACACACCAATATTACAACTAAATACACTTGTTGGTTCAGGAATGACATTTTATATTGTAGAGTATTGTAGAGTATGTATTGTGACCATGGCCTTTACAGCAATAACATTGTGTCTCCCTGCAGACGGTGCATTAGAACATAATCGATTTCATTATGGTGAGTACCTTCAATAGACACCTTGAGATAAATTAATATATTTGCTATATATTTCCATGCACAATCTTTATCTATATACTGTATGAACCAGCTAACTGCAAGGCAGCAGGCTTGCATCACTAGGGACACAGACCCAGACTTTATAGGGCCCATCTGGAGTCCTTTCTTCCAGTTGCGAGGGTTTCCTTTTGGGGGCACATTTACTAAGGGAAATGAAAAAACTTTGAAATTCGACCATAATTGCAGTTATTCGGAGTCGACATTTTTTTGATCGAATATGGCCATATGCGATCAAAGTAAAATCGTTCAATTGAACGATTAGATCCTTCGATTCAAACGATTTAATCAATAGATCGAACGATTTTCCAAAAAAAAAAAAACTTAGACTTCTAAAAACTTAGCCAAATGTTGGCTATAGGTTCTAGGAGGTCCCCATAGGTTAACATAGCAATTCGGCAGGTTTAAGGTGGCGAAGTGTCAACGTTTTTTAAAGAGACAGTACTTTGATTTTCGAATGGTCGAATATTCTAAGTATTTTCAATTCGAATCAAAGTTGAATTTGATCGAAGTACCCAAAAATTACTTCGAAATTCAAAGTTTTTGAATTCGGAAACTCACTTAGAATTCACATCGACCATTAGTAAATGTGCCCCTTGGTGTTAAAGGAGAAGGAACGTCATCTTGCACTTTCAGGTGCCAAATGTTAGGCACCCCAAGTGAATGTATTGACTTACCTGACCCCCCGGGCTGGTGCTCCTTGCATCCCAAGTGATTGTATTTAATTACCTGATACCCCAGGCCGGTGCTCCTATCAGCAGAAAACTGCACCGGCCTGGGGTTATACCAGTGAGCACCATGGAGCAATCCTCTTCCTGGCTTCTTCTTTCTTCAAATGTCCCGGGGCATGCACAGTAAAATGAAATAGCCGACTTTTTGGTTAAAACTCAGCATTTCGTTCTACTGCGCATGCGCAGCCGCTCAAAGAAAGAAGAAGCTGGAAGAGAATCGCTCCGTGGTGCTCACTGGAATAACCCCGGGCTGGTGCAGTTTTCTGCTGATAGGAGCACCGGCCTGGGGTATCAGGTAATTAAATACAATCACTTGGGATGCCTAATATTTGGCAACCCCAAGTGCACTAAGACTTTCCTTCTCCTTTCATATGGAAGCATAAGGCCTGTTAATAGATCTTGATGTTAACCTTGCTGTAGATTCATACATAGTATGCATATATAACCAGTTGCCTAATAGTCCTGCCACACTCACTGCTTTGTGCCATAGGCAGAGCAGCTCTCTGTTTTGCCAGGATTTTCTTTGAAAGAGTTGGCTCACCTTTAAGTTAACATTTTTTTTATTGAATGGCTAAGTTTAAGCAACTTTTGAATTGGCCTTGATTTTTTCTTTTTTTAATTACTGTATATGCCTTCTTCTTCTGACTCTTTTCAGCTCAAAGACAAATGAACAAATCAATGCTCTGTAAAGCTACACATTTATATGTAACCCTAATCTGCTACTGCTGGAAATGTGGCAGATACAATTTGGCAGATACAATATAATTTGGTGTCCCTCCACTCAGAGTCAGGACAGACTGGGCTGTAATACCCCTCCCTGGGAACCGCTCTGATCCCCAGTCACAGAGAAAAGTTTTATTTTCAGGACACTGTGCCTTAAATAACGTGATATATATACAGCCTGTCAGCCAGGAGCAACTTTACATAATATTTCATATGGTTTTTTGTCTGTCCTACTAGGAGGGAATCCCCACTTATGTGGCAGTTACTTCTGAGCCCTGATAAGAAATTCCCTTTGGCTGTGCCCTGAGAAGAGCCCACTTTATTCTCCAGAGCCTGACAAGGACCCCCTTTACTTCCACACACTAAATAGAGCAAACTTTTCTGCCACTGGGGTTCCCTACTGACTTTTCACACTGGGATCTTGCAGCTGCCAACTCCTCCAATTTTATCAGAAGTTACCAGATTTTACGTTCTGTTCCCCAGGCTCCTGTCACTTTGATGCATTCCCCTTTTTGTAATGATTTGCAGGCAAAAATCTGGCATGAAGAACATTTCAGTCACGTTAGTGGAGCAGTGTATGCATGCGTGTGCACCTCCCGCAGTAACCCACTTTTAATTGACAGCTCTGCGAGTATACATAGCTCCCCTACATTTATTATTACTTTGTAATACTCGTCTTTCTATTCAGACCCTCTCCTATTCATATTCCAGTCTCAAGTCAATGCATGGTTACTAGGGGAATTTGGACCCTAGCAACCAGACTGCTGAAATTTTAGACAGGAGAACTGCCGAATAAAAAGTTAAATAACTCAAAATCCACAAATAATAATTAATGAAAATGAATTGTAAATTGTCTCAGAATATCAATCTCTACATCAAACTAAAAGCTAATTTAAAGGTGAACAACCCCTTTTAAATGCCTACAGGGCTGTATACATGGCAGGAGTAGGTATTTATAGTTAGAGTGTGAATAACAGGTATCATAAATTAAGTTGGCAGCAGTCGGGCAAGATGGATATTGTAGACAAGTAGGGTAAAATGACAACATTACAGCAAGATTGCAGCCGTAAGGCAACATATTGAGAGTAGGACCATAAAGCAAAATGGTGACTGAAGGACATGACTGTGATAGTAGAGCAAGATATAGATAAAGGCAAAATGGAGACAGTAGGGCAAGATAAAGTAAGCAGGACAAGATGGAGACAATTAGACACATTGGAGACAGTAGGGCAAGATGGAGACAGTATGACAAGATGCAGACAGTAGGACAAAATGGAGACAGTAGGACAAGATGAAGACCTTAGGACAAGATGGAGACAGTATGACAAGATGAAGACAGTAGAACAAGATGAAGACAGTAGGACAAGATGGAGACAGAAGGACAAGATGGAGACAGCAGGACAAGATGAAGACTGTAGGACAAGATGGAGACAGTAGGACAAGATGGAAACAGAAGGACAAGATGAAGACAGGCAAGATGGAGACAGTAAGGCAAGATAGAGACAGTAGGACAAGATGGAGACAGTAGGACAAGATAGAGACAGTAGGAGAAGATGGAGACAGTAGGACAAGATGGAGACAGTGGGACAAGATGGAGACAGTAGGACAAGATGGAGACAGTAGGACAAGCTAGAGACAGTAGGACAAGATAGAGACAGTAGGACAAGATAGAGACAGTAGGACAAGATAGATAAAGTAGGGCAAGATGAAGTAAGCAGGACAAGATGGAGACAATAGGGAACAATGGAGACAGTATGACAAGACGGTGACTGCAACAGTATTAATCTCTGTCCATCATTCAATCCTTCAGCTTTTGTTGAAGTACAGCCACCAGCACCCGCAGTGGTAGAAAGTCTTAAGGTATATAGTACTGCCATAGTAAAAGGGCCATCATTTGACTTTGCTGTGCAAACTCCGCTTACTGCTTTCACACATGACCACAATTCCCCAGGGTTATGAGCACTAACATACATGTTTCTGGGTTCCTCTAGATGACTACACCCTGCGAATGGGAGGACTTGTCTTTGCAGGCTTGATGCTGACCATAGGAATCATTGTACTAATCAGTGAGTAGAAGTGTCTACTGGTAAATTCCAACTTGTTTGCATGAGCATTTATCTGTACTGTATTTGGTGCCCTTTAAGACAAACATAGCACAGCAGGTAATAAGAAAGTTCCAGGTTTCCCCTAGCAAAGGGAAAGGTAGCATAGACAATTGTCATGTAATAATCATCTGAAACTGTGCCCATGAGTTCTTAACCCAAGTGTAGGCAAAAGAAGAAAGGGGCAGGGGTCCCCAATTGAATGTCCCATTGCATTATTCCATAGCATATTCCATTGGCACATAGCAGCAAGTCTCAGGTATTATGAGTAAACATCTGTCGAAATATTGGCCCTGCTGAAAGGTGAATAACAAACAAAACAGAAACTTTGACCTCCATTATCCATATCCATGGCTTTCTCAAATATCAGGGTTGTCCTGATTTTTTTTTAGACACGCAGTGTCTTCCTTATGACATTGTCACTTGATTAGAGCCATGGGCATTTGATATGGCAAATAAAGTGCCTTGGGTATCACTATCCTATACAACATCTGGTCCTAACTAGTAGTTCAATATAAAGTCATCACTCAAAACTTTGTACTAGGAATGTTATCCATGTCTTTGTCTAATAACTATTAAGATGCATCAAAAAGTTCACCCAAATTTCGAGTACTTCCAATAAGATATTGTCTACTTTCAAGACAAGCACATGGGCAGATATTGGGCTAAAATGGCTAACTTCATTTTGTGAGTGCCTCGCCGAAAATCTGACATGTATAGGCAGACAATGGCTTCCACAAAGATCACTCTTGACAATAGGAACACAATTGATGTGTAGGCCCAAAATAATAATTGACATTTAAAAGGGTCTTTTTGAGGTATTAATTTGGCCAAAATGAAAATCAAATGGTCTACTCTTAGACAACCAAAACTTGCGTCCCAACCAGAAATTCAAAAACAACACCTGTTTTGAGGCCACTGGGAGCAACATCCAAGGGGTTGGTGAATAACATGTTGTTCAGGAACAGCTGGTTGGGGATCACTGCTCTATACAATTCCATCACTGGGCCAAGGGACACATTTATATTTCCCTACCATTATACGTGTGTCACACTAACTTTATTGAAATTTTAATGAAATTCAGGGAAAACACAAATATGTTTTTTTTTACTCTTCCAGCTGACTTTACAGGACTGAAATGTTGTACAAAAGCATCAAGATAGGTAAGTAGCCAACTAATACTTCTTGGGCAGATGAGTATTGTTATTCGTGCCCCACCTGTCTAGGCACTGCTTTGCTCATGATTGATGGATTTCATCCTAACGCAAATGAGTAACTTTCTAGTGTCTATAACGTGCCCCCAGTTTGTTAGTGACCTCCTAGTAATGTAAAGCAAGAGAGTGTCAGCTATTTATGATAATGGATATATTTTGATGACACTCATGTGGCTCTTGGTCAAATAAAGTGCTGGATCATTGAGTGGTGCCTTTCTGTGCATCAGAGGGTATGTTTTAGCCACCAAGGGGGGGATATAATGACTCAAGTACATGTTTTTGTGTTCTCACAGGGCAGAAAATAGGAGAAGGGCAAAAACGACGAAGAAGATTTAACGCTGAGAGATTCAGATTTACTCGCTGCTTGGATATCTCGTCAACCATTCTACTTGCACTTGAGGACAGTGTTATCATAACTATTTGGGATGTTTTTATGTTTTTATGTTATAGAAAACCAGTAAAGCCAATCAAGAAATCTATAGAATTGGTACATACAGGCAAATTATGGTCCACAAATAACATCAGTTAAGTCTCACACCAGGATAGGTATCTTGTGTCCATTAACAAAGGAAGGAAGGGAGAGAAGTACAGTATATTGAGAAGTAGGGTATAAGGCAGGGATCCTCAACCTTTCTTACCCATGAGCCACATTGAAATGTAAAAAGCATGAAATAAGTTCCTGGGGGTGCCAAATAAGGGCTGTGATTGGCTTTTGGTAGCCCCTATGTGGACTGGCAGCCTACAGGAGGCTCTGTTTGTCACTACACCTGTTTTTTTTCAACCAAAACTTGCTTTGAGACTACTGAAAGCAGGGCCGGATTTACATAGTGGGCCGTCATCAGAAATCACAGGGCCTCATATGACACAATAACAAAAAAAACATTGGTGGTCAGGGCCCCCCATTAAAAAATATTGGTGGCGAGGACCCCAATTGGTAAAAAACAAATTGGTGGCCAAGCCCCCCCCCCACATCTTATAAAAACATTGGTGGCCAAGGCCCCCTTACACGTCCATAGGGTGGTCACCTGACCGGTATTTTACCAGCCTGGCCGGTAAAAATGATGGTTGATCCCAATGTTATTAATAGGGAAAAAAGTTAAATACATAGGAAGGCCATATTTTCTTCCAGAAAAGGTGGCAACCCTACATGTCCATGTAAAAAAATTGTGGCCAGCCCCCCTCCCAGAAGTTTAAAAATAAATTGGTGGCCCTGGTCCCCCCACATACAATTACAGGAACCACGAACGGTTAACTTTAGGGAGGGCCTTGCCATGCTGCACTTACTTGATTAGCGGGCCCCACCTGCTGTCAGTGAGCTGCCAACTTTTGAAGGGATGGGGGAGCACAGTTGGCTGCATCTTCTTCCAGTGACAGCATTTTCTTCCCTTATTGGTCACAGAATTTTGAATCCCAATAAAGCTGCATGGCGATTGGATGAGCTGGAGGGGACGTTCAAACCTCAGCTATCAAATGCCTGAGCAGTTCAACCAATAAGGGAATGGACTAAAGATGCCTCCACCTGTGATCCTGCCCTCCCTTCCGAAGTTGGCAGCTGTGAAAGTAGGGGGGCCCGGCTAATCAAGTGCAGCTCGGCTGGGACCACTTTACCCTTCGGGCCCGTTACAACAATCCTCCCTGTCCCCCCCTGATGGTGGCCCTGACCCGTAGACCCATTGCCATTGGTCATCCCCGTACCCTCCCCTTCATTTCTGCACATGTGCAAATCATTGGTTCCGAGCACTGAGGATTGTAGCATGGAAAATGTAAAATCCTATAGTATCTTCTGCCCATATCCAGTGCTTCTCAAACATTGTGGATGTCGTTTGGCTTTATGCCTCCCCCTAAAATTCTGCCGCCCTAGGTGGTCTTTGCACAAATCCGGGCCTGACTGAAAGCAACATCCAAGGGGTTGGATGTTGCTCATGGGCCACTGATTGGGTATCACTGTATAAGAGAAACTTTGGGTAGGCTGTAGAGGGGTAGGGCTGGACAAGGCAGTTACTATAGAGGAAGCAGGCCCTGCAACCATTGAGGGGCCTAGAAAGCATACTTATAGGTAGTTTCAATAAATATTTATTAAGTCTTATTTCCAAAGTTTATGGATCACTCTAGGTATGCCCAGAGACATAATTACATAGTAAGTTAGTTTGAAAAAAGACACACATCCAATCAAGTTCCTTCCTGACTCCAAAATGGCAATGGGACCAGTCCCTGGATCAACTTGTACTATGAGCTATCTCCCATATCCTAGGATTCCCTCACTTGCTAAACACCATCCAACCCCTTCTTATACCTATCTAATGTATCAGCCTGTACCACTGATTCAGGGAGACAATTCCACATCTTCACAGCTCACTGTAACAAACCCCTTCCCAATATTTAGGTGGAACCTCTTTTCTTCTAATCGGAATGGGTGACCTCGTGTCAGCTGGAAAGACCTACTGGTAAATAAATCATTAGAGAGATTATTATATGATCCCCTTATATATTTATACATAGTTATCATATCACCCCTTAAGCGCCTCTTCTCCAGCGTGAACATCCCCAATTTGGCCAGTCTTTCCTCATAGCTAAGATTTTCCCTTTACAGCTTAGTTGCCCTTCTCTGTACCCTCTCTAATACAATAATGTCCTGTTTGAGTGATGGAGACCAAAACTGTACGGCATATTCTAGATGGGGCCTTACAAGTGCTCTATACAGTGGAAGAATGACCCCCTCCTCCCATGAACCTTTTAATACAATTCAAGATAGAGTCCTGCGCGGGTCCATTTTTTGGGACCCGTACCTGAACCGTACCCGCAACCTGCAATCTGCAACCCGGACCCGCAACCCGCATTCTTACCCGCTTGGAACTGCTATCCGACCCTACCCGCAAGTACTTTATCCGCAACCCGGACCCGCGACCCACTGACCATCAAGAATCAGGTGTCATTGTAAACCGGAAGTGACATCATCGGACGTAGACGTGATCAGAACAAAATGAGTAAAACCGGAAGTGCTGTCATTGTGAACCGGAAGTGACATCATCGGAAGTCACCATGACCAGTTAAAAGGAGTAAATATTGCTATTGTGAAGACCCGCGGCCCAACCTGCAAACCCGCAGAACCGCCGACCCGCTTCTTTACCCGCACCCAGAACTTCTACCCTCAACCCGCAAGGTAACCCAGGTTTTGCAGGTAACCCGCGGGTACCCGACCCGCTACAGGACTCTAGCTCAAGACCTTATTTGCCCTTGATGCTGCTGACTGGCATTGCATGTGCAGGGACCCGTAGAGTTAATCCACGGTTTAAGGGGTTAAGGGCCCCTCCCCTGAGCCACATGGCTTGAGATATGGGTTTTCTGCCTGAAGTTTCCAGGGGCAGAGCCTTTGGATTGGTGCACATGGCTGATCCCAAAAGGAACCACAAGTTGGTGCTGTGCAACCCTATAAAAGATGATGCCATATGCTCTGTCAGCGATTACAGTTCAGGTTACAGTGACTGCTGCAGATATTTGTTTCACTTGGGATAGAGTGACAACACCGGCAAAATGTAGGTCTCTAATGGAGTATGATAGGCCTGCCAAAGGCTGGGCAGGATCCTCCAGTGCCTGGATAACTCAACTGAGATGGTTTGGAGTTTGGATGCCGGATTTCTGAATTCACCTTTTGGAGATGGGTGAGAGATGCAGTTCAGCAATGATGTCAATTTGTGCTCGCGCTTTAGACAGTGCTGGGAGCTATGAATGGAGGATCAAACAAACTGCATGTGTTTCATGGAAGGGATTCATCGCTGTGGATGCTGCTCCAGCTCTGGATGAGCCTACCCATCTGTGTGAATCCCCAGGATAAGGTTTGCCATGGGGAGGGTAGAGAGGATCCAGGATGGTTTCTGTTTATGACACAGGCTGTTGTTGATGCCTGCCACGAGGGAGCCAGTACCTAACCGGAGGGAAAGGTATTTTGGGCTGTAGCACTACCTGGGACCAAGTGTACTCTTTTGGGGACAAGGGATGGAACTCTTGGGCTACCAAAAGGAGTAGTGCGGGACTTTGCCTGGCAAGGAGTTGTCAGGATTGGACTTGCATAGGTTCCCATGGGAGTGGGTCATTTTATATGATGTGAATGTGTTTTACTTCCCCTTTAATAGTACACTTGTTTTCAGGGATGGGCGAATTTGACCCGTTTCGTTTTGCCAAAAATTCGCCGCCGGCGAAATGTGGCAGACACCAGTTAAAGTCTATGGGCGTCAAAAAAAATTTGTCGCGCGGCGAAATTATTTTGTCACGCGTCTTTTTTTTTTTGACGCATGTCTCCAAACAAGTCTATGGGCATCATTTTTTTGGCGAAACAAGGCAAAAAATTCGCTCATCCCTACTAGTTTTATATAAAGTTATATTGTTATATAATAAAGTGTGTGGGTGATTTGTTTCCTAATGGGAATATTCTCAGAAGTATTCCAGGACCCCATTAGGTGGAGGCACTGCCAGAAAAGAGTTTTCCCAGTACCTTTCAACTTGCAAAGGGAACTCAGGACCCGAGTTGGTAAACTGGTACAACCTTGGCACCAGGGGGGTCGCCAAGAGTGTGTTACACTTGCTACAGCCAAGTTTATCTTCTACAAGGACTCCAAGGTCCTTTTCCATAATGGATTTGCCTAGTGCAGTCACATTAAGGGTATAAGTGGATATTGTTACATCCCAGGTGCAGGACTTTATATTTATCAACATTGAATCTCATTTGCCACTTAGCTGCCCAGATTGCCAGTTTGTCAAGATCCTGTTGCAAGTGCCACATCCTGGATGGAATTAATTGGGCCGGATAGTTTTGTGTCATCTGCAAACACTGATACATTACTTACATTACGTACAATAACTAAGCCATTAATAAACAAGTTAAATAAAATTGGAGCCAATACTGAGCCCTGAGGGACCCCACTAAGAACTTTACTCCAAGTAGAGAATGTCCCATTAACAACCACCCTCTGTACCCGATCCTGTAGCCAGTTTCCTATCAACGACTTCATTAAAGGACAAGGAAAGGCAAAAAAATAAAATCCCATTTTTACTTTCTTTAATGAAAAAGAAACCTATCTCCAATATACTTTTATTAAAAAATGTGTACCGTTTTTATAAGAAACCTGACTGTATGCAGTGAAATTCTCCCTTCATTTACTGCTGTGGATAGGAATTGTCAGACGGTCCCTAACTGCTGAGCAGGGAAACAATCATACTTATGAACAGCAGGGGGAGCCCCCGCCTTACTTCCCAGCCATGCCAAATTCAAACAGCTTTGTATATGACGATCCCTAAGCAGCCCAGACCACACTGAGCATGTGCAGGGTCAGGGTCAGGCAAAGATGTATAACAAAGTTACAAGATGGTGACCCCCTGTGGCCAACTTTGAAAGCATAAATCATTTGTTTGATTAGGCTTGTGGTGCAGTAAGTTCATGTTTATGTTTTGTATACAAAATACAGCATTTCTAGCCTTATTCTATTTTAGACTTTCCTTGTCCTTTAAGCCCAACAGACCTTCGCTTAGAAAGCACTAGAATTAATCTAGTTCTGCCGCTGGGGGTGGGAGAAACAGTGTTACTACAGGGGCATTCTAGGAGCATTTACTCTGAATGGCTACATGCCTTGGCACACCATACCGCTTTAAGCAAAAAGTGACCTGGCACAAGTCTCAGAGTGTAGCATTTTTACACATTGGCCTCTTTTCCGCCCTATTGTCACAAATGTTAACTGTTCTGTAGTGAGAACCTCAATATCACATAGTTATAGCTGTGTTTCTGAATCCAAATGGTGAGCACTAGCTTGACCGTGAAACTGGTTACATTATTAGGTATAGGGATTTGCATAAATATGGCCGAGCTTTAGATCTAGTTTTGCTTTCCCTGTGTTCCATGCATTGTTATCAGCTGGCTTCTCCTCTGTTTGACATTTGAAGTAAAACTTCTTCTGTATCTGGTACATTTTTATATATTTCTCACTTGCTTTTGCACCTTCATTTATACTTTTTGGTTATTAGAGGTGATAGGCCTTAACTGGATCCACTATTGGGGGACATTTCTAAAGGGACCTTCCCTAGTTGACAGGCCAACTTTCTAGCTGGTTGAGGACAGAAGATACTGACACCCTTGAGCACTTTTGTGTTTCCCTTGTTCCTAGCAGTGTATTTACTGGAACTCACAACAGCAGTTAGACATGGATTCTACTTATACCTTGAGGATCATAGCAATTGCCTGTCAAGAAGCACAGAAGGGTTATTTATCCTTTATAAAGTATTAATTAAAGGTTCCTCCATTGTCCATGCCAGTTCTATGTTTAAAATGGATACAATCAGTTTATTATTAGGCTTTAAATTGACTTAATTTTTCAGTGAACGTGAAATATAATAGCACAGTTTCTTCTATACATAAAGCATTTATCTGAATATGTATGTTTATTCATATACATTGCCCCTAATGTATGTAAATGTGATATGTCGATTGTAAGCTCCACTGGGGCAGGGACTGATGGGAATGATGTATAATCTCTCATGTAGGATATGTCAGCTCTATATAACTAGAAGGATAAAGTTAATCACCAAGAGATTACAACATAATATTCACAATCGTTTCTAAGGGGGTTATGTATTAAAATCCGAATATTAAAATCTCTTTTTTTGAGATTTATTACACCCCAATGCTGTAAAAAGCCTGAATCTGAAAATCCATCATCTCAGACCTGTTGAGGTCCTGAATAAGTCAATGGGAGAGGCACCTATCTCAATTCGAAGTTTTCATGGTCTGTGCTGGGTTTAGCCCGAAAATCTGACTTTTTGGGGGTTTTCTAAAAATTTGAGAAATTGGTGAAAAAGCCCCAAAGATCAGAGCGATATGTGTTTTTGCTCGATTTCATCAAGTTTTTCCATGATCCCATTCAATTAGGGATGCACCGAATCCACTATTTTGGATTTGGCCGAACCCCTGAATCCTTCTCAAAAGATTCGGCCGAATAACGAACCAAATCCAGTTTTCATATGTAAATTATTAGGGTTGGGAAGGGAAAACACTTTATACTTCCTTGTTTTTTGACAAAAAGTCAAACAATTTCCCTCCCGCCCCTAATTTGCTTATGCAAATTAGGATTCAGATTCGGTTCAGCGGTAGAATCTGAATCCTGCTGAAAAAGGCTGAATCCCAAACCAAATCCTGGATTTGATTCATCCCTACTACAAGTTTTTTAATTAATAAATATGCTAAAATGGGGCATGGGAGTTTGGTCTTGGTTTTTTTTAAATAAAATATTTGATACATTTGGATTTTAGTAAATAACTCCCTTAGAAATGCAGCGGTTGTAGCATTGTTAAGACAAAAATGCCCTAATTTCTCAGCCAGGATGTTGCATAGACAACAATATCTTGGTGAAGACACTGCCTCCCAGTGGCACGACTGTGTATTGCTTCAGAGGCAACAACACGTCTCTGTGCAGAAAAAATCCAGGAAAAAAAAGCCTAATTTAAAGGCAAAATGGACCCTGTTATTATTTGTCTTGTTTTATGATACAATATATAAGAAAATATACACAGGTCACAAAATCGGCGGCTTATATTACAAAATAATCGCTGTGTTTATTTGTGCAGTGGTAGGAGCAATAGGAACCATTGTTACAAAAGCAGCATTTAGAGGTTTTCTATCTGCCACGAGCAGGAATTCGGCTTTGTTAACAAATGGAGTTGAAATCATTAATGCACAATAATCAGCTGAGATCTTGGTTAAAGACAATTAACTTTGCGTATGATGTAGACTTAACAACTTCTTAAAGTAATATACTGTATATAAAGGACTGGTTTACAAATGGTATTGACAGAGGCGCTTGTGTCTATACATTACGGTGATGCCAGTTAGGCCTTGAGCCTCTGTACCAGTTCAACCTGCTTTGATGAGCTACAGGTAAAAAACGATACTGATTTGCACCAGAATTGTGTATGCAAATGAGCCCTTTATTTGTATTGCTTATTCACATTTTTATTGTTCCTCTGCTCCTGTTTGGCATTTAAATGACTGGTTTCTGCTTGGCTTACTCACCCTAATAACCAGGTATTTACTTGAATGAACAGGAAAAGCTGCTTACTTTATATCCATCTACAGCATCTACAGACACACACAGAGGGGCACATTTACTAAGCTTGAGTGAAGGATTTTGGATACTTCGACCATCGAATAGGCGACTTCGACTTTGAATCAAACGATTTGAACTAAAAATCGTTCGACTATTCGACCATTTGATAGTCGAAGTACTGTCTCTTTAAAACAAACTTCAACTACCTACTTCGCCACTTAAAACCTACCGAGCACCAATGTTAACCTATAGGGACCTTCCCCATAAGCTTTCTAAGCAATTTCTGATCGAAGAAAAATCGTTCAATCGATGGGTTAAAATCCTTTCAAATTGATCAGGCCCGGATTTGCAGCTAGGCCGCATAGGCCCGGGCCTAGGGCGGCAAAAAAATAGGGGTGGCATGCCGCCCAGCCGCATTATGGGGACGTTCGAGTCCCCGTTCAACTACACCAGCTGCGCCGGCGTTTTTTCGCCGGCGCGCTTGGAAGGCGGGTGCTAGGACCACGCGGCCGCCTGGTTGGACCGCGCGGCCTAGGGGCGCCCAGAAATGAAATCCGGCGCTGGAATCGGTTGATTTTTCCTTTGATCGTTCGATCGAAGTATTTGCGGTGAATCCTTCGACTTCGTTATTCGAAGTCGAAGGATTTTACTTCGATGGTCGAATATTGAGCACCCATGTTAACCTATGGGGACCTTCCCCATAAGCTTTCTAAGCAATTTCTGATCGAAGGAAAATCGTTCAATCGATGGTTTAAAATCCTTCGAATCGTTTGATTTTTCCTTTGATCGTTCGATCGAAGTATTTGCGGTGAATCCTTCGACTTCGATATTTGAAGTCGAAGGATTTTACTTCGATGGTCGAATATCGAGGGTTAATTAACCCTCAATATTCAACCCTTAGTAAATGGGCCTCCCAGTGTCCTCTTTAAAAGGTGAGAGTGATAGAGATAATCTGCAATTGGTTTCCATTTGTCATTATTTGTGGTTTTTGACTTATTTAGCTTTTTGTTCAGCAGCTCTCCGGTTTGTAATTTCAGCAATCTGGTTGCTAAGGTCCAAATTCCCCTAGCAACCATGCACTGATTTGAATAAGAGACTGGAATATGAATAGGAGAAGCCTAAATACAAAGGTAAGTAATAACAAGTTGCAATAACAATAAATGTGTAGCCGTACAGAACATTTGTTTTTAGATGGGGTCAGTGACCCCCATTTGAAAACTGGAGAGAGTGAGAAGAAAAAGGAAAATAATTCAAAAACTATAAGGAATAAAAAAAATGAAGACCAGTTGAAAAGTTGCTTAAAATTAGCCATTCAATAACATGTACTAAAAGTTCACTTAAACCACCCCTTAAGCTGTTCTTGTTTTCTCCTGGCACAAAAGCAGTTATTTACTTGCCATGAGGTTAATAAAGTGAGAGAACATTCTTGGTAGTGTTCATATTAACAGTGGTGCTGCCCTTGCTTTTGGTCCTGGTTAAACTCGTTATAGACTTTTATAGAAGATTCACTGGTGACATCTGTACATAGTAACGTGATAATACACAAGAACTGTGAATAATCTAGAAAATATATTCTTATAAATGGTGTTTAGTGATGTCATCAGTTATTGGTGTTTAGGGAAGTCACTTCACTAACGTAGGGGGTTCTTCACAGTCAGGACAGTGAGGTTGGGGAATGCACTGCCGGGTGATGATACTAAACTCTATAGTTAGTATAGATATGGGTATATAGAATTTATGTGAAAGTAGGGAGGGGTGTGTGTATGGGGCTGGGTTTTCATTTGGAAGGTTTCAACTTGATGGACTTTGTTTTTTTCAACACAATTTAACTATGTAACTTATCACATCTCATTGGAACCTTCATATTATAAAAAATATCTAAAATGTGAGGCCTGCCTTTGCCTTTAAATGGTCACAGAACTGAATATCCTTATCATTTACAGTAGGGGGTACATTATCCCTTATAAAACATGAGTGATACTCAGAGTTCCCTGTATAACTCAGTCTGCAGCCTTGTGCCTTTATATGAACAACCCCTCAGTGACTTCTAATATCCTTATCATTTACAGTGGGGGGTACATTATCCCTTATAATACATGAGTGATACTCAGAGTTCCCTGTATAACTCAGCCTGCAGCCTTGTGCCTTTATATGGTCACAGAACAACCCCTCAGTGACTTCTAATATCCTTATAATTTACAGTAGGGGGTACATTATCCCTTATAATACATGAGTGATACTCAGAGTTCCCTGTATAACTCAGCCTGCAGCCTTGTGCCTTTATATGGTCACAGAACAACCCCCTCAGTGACTTCTAATATCCTTATCATTTACAGTAGGGGGTACATTATCCCTTATAATACATGAGTGATACTCAGAGTTCCCTGTATAACTCAGCCTGAATCCTTGTGCCTTTATATGGTCACAGAACTACTCCTCAGTGGCTTCTAATATCCTTATCATTTACAGTAGGGGGTACATTATCCCTTATAATACATGAGTGATACTCCGAGTTCCCTGTATAATTCAGCCTGCAGCCTTGTGCCTTTATATGGTCACAGAACAACCCCTCAGTGACTTTTAATATCCTTATTATTTACAGTAGGGGGTACATTATCCCTTATAATACATGAGTGATACTCAGAGTTCCCTGTATAACTCAGCCTGCAGCCTTGTGCCTTTATATGGTCACAGAACAACCCCTCAGTGACTTCTAATATCCTTATCATTTACAGTAGGGGATACATTATCCCTTATAATAAATGAATCACAGAACTTCTCAGTGACTTTAATATCCTTGTTTAAAATCAAATTTTGATCTGTTTAAGCTTTTAGAAAAAACAGGATTATAAAAATATGGACATCTTTGATTACCTTTTTAATACAATTTGGTTATAAATGAATAATTGTGATTATTAGTATAAAAGTATGACCAAGGAGAATACCATATATATATATACCTCTGTCTGTGGACCTGTATATGTTCATGGAACCCCTTAACCACCAGGGCCTTTCCATTCAGTTAATTATACAATGTCCACCCCTTTGATGCCATTGAAGAATCATCAGATAGGATCATATTGGCAGAATTCTCACCACATGTTGCTAAATTTAACTGTCACCTTCCCACATTTCTCTTTTCTTAAAACCATCCAAACTGTTGAGTGTTAGACATCTCCAAGGTGGCACAACGTGACATTACTCCAAAATGCCAAAGACTAAGCAAAGCCACCAGGAGAAACACCTTAATTGCCTCTAGAGAGGGAAACCGTAAGACTGGCAAAGGTCTTCCCTGTACTGAGGCCTATTTAGCAAGAAATGAGTTTAGTTCTTGGCAATGTCCATATGAGCAGAGGAAACCAAGTTCATATGCTTTCCTCCTCAACATATTCATACACAACAGTATCGCCACCAAAACTTGCCACAAAGACAAACTGCCTGCCTCGTACCCGAATGCTGGTGAAAGCCCGACCTTCTACCACCTTGAGTTCCTGCAGAGGAACAAGCGGTCCCTTCTGTCTCTCTTTATCACTTCCATCTTCCACCTCCCAGTGATCCCACTTTTCCATTTTGTAAACCCAAGCATAGCCAAAATCCTGTCCCAAAATCGCGTACCATTGCCGTCCCAGGTAAAGAGGCTGGAAGACATGAGATCCTCTAGAAGGAATCTGCTGGAGTTCCTTAAACATTGAACCATCCCAACGCACAAGCGATGAGTCTCCCATATATCGTACCAAACAGGCAAAAATTCCATCCTCTGGGTCTGTGAAATGCTTCACGGCATACACATCCCAAGCTTCGGGAATATCTGTGAGGCGCCGGAGATGCTTGTCCTCAAATCGATACACTACAGGTCTTTGGGAGCTGCTGCTCATAATGAGATGTGGGGAGCCTGAAAGGAGCAAAGGTTCCGCATCTGTGTCTTTGTACCATCGGGGGAGAGTCTGGTGAGGGTAGAAGCCCCGGCCATCCCACCGATACAAAGTACTGGCTCCAGATTTGGCACTGTCTGCTATAATGAAATAATGTTCACCATCTCCCGTTGTGAAGGCCTCTATGTCATTGGGTTTGCGTATGTCAGGCAATTGCTGTAAAATACGGAAGGGGGAGATGAGGCCTGGAGAGGGATCCAGTCGGTACACAGAAGATCCACCAAATAACTGTGCAACAACCACAAAGAGCTGATCTCCTATAACCATGGGAAGACAGGAGACAACAGATAGACCTGCAATATGAAGACACATAGTCATATTATGGCTTTAGAGTAGACATGAATAAAGTTTAATGTTCAGAGGGGCATTGTGGTCTCACCTTTGATGCTGTCATAGTGCCTGAAGACATGGCCTGAATGGTCCCACTCCAGAAAGGTGCAGCGGCCTTCAAATGGATGAGCGATCACCACAAAATGGTCAGAGAGAAAATCAAATGACTGGACTGAAAGAGATGGTAACCTGAAGCTCCATCGCCGAACCAAGCCTAAGAGATATAGACACAAGCTGAGAATCACTCAGCCATGAATGTTCTCTCCTAATGTCAGAAGCTTGTATCTGTCTTCTTCATCTTCATATGAATGTAAACATTGACACTTCTATATGGGGTCTCTGTTTGAGGGGACAAAGGAGTCTCTTAGGGCTCGTTGGTATAGTGGGTTATAGGTAGAGGCTGTGATGTTGGGGTTCATGCTTATTTGCATTATGTATATTGTTTATATGTGGTACAGAGACGTTAGAGAAACATGTAGTGCCCCAAAGTGTGCACCTCAAACATGAAGATGCATTAGGAGAGAATTGTTATATTGATCACTACTGTGGCCCTTATTTATTACTAAGCTAGCTGCAACTAATTGGTGTCTTACTCACTGCTTTTCACACAGTAGAAGTCTTTCTCCGACAGGTCGGTCAAGCTCTTTCCTCTGTGCTTTGCAGGTTCCTCGCAGGGCAGCGGAGGCCAGAGGCCAATGTTCTTCCCTACTCCACGTGTCCATTGCATCAACCATTTAATTGGGCAGCCGCAGTGCATGGGGTTACCCCGCAAATCTCTAAAACAAAGTGCAACCATTCTATAAGATATCTACACCAATGATAACAACTGGTTTGGATTTAAATTGTATCTATTTTTCAAGACTTTGCCCATTGAATCACTTCAAGCAATTCGGACGTTGTTTCCCCCCTAATAAAACTATTAATACAGTAGAACAGTCTGAGTTACCATTCTCTTACATATGTTTGACAGCCGGGAGATTGAGGAACAAGCCACGTGGGAGGGATTCGAGATGGTTGTTGGCTAAACTCCTGCAGAGAAAAGGAATTTCAACAACACAAGTAAATATCAAATGCTAAATAACAGCGAGAGTCCAATAATTGTGTAGAACACAACAAGAAAGTGTTGTTAGTGGATTTTAGGGTGGATAGATGGGAGTGGACAGGGTAACTCCATGGGACCAATAGGATTAAGGGGGAATTCACAAGTTGTTGCAGAGATGGGCTCATCAGGAAAACCAAACCTTACCCTGCCCTAACTCATTGTCTCTGTGCCCTCATCCAAACCATGTTTATTTTCTATGGACTGTCAAAGCCAATTGTGTGTTTGAACCTGGAGCCACCCAACCCATGGGTCATGTGACTTTCAGGCCAACCCACAATGGGCTAAAGTTTTGAGGTGGTATTGGAGTTATCCCACTGAATACCTAGTAGAGAAGGTGACCCTAGTTTAGTGAAGATTCACATCCACTGATTCCCATTTAGTATTTGTGAAGAGGTAATACCTTCAGAAAAGCTTCAAGTGTTCAACCTCATTGTATTGGGTCTGGGGTGTAACCTTGGCAAAGCATGTACCAACAACATTCAATCTTATTTCATTCATACTGGTTACTCACAGGTGAACTAGTAAATGTAAACCTCGGAAAGCGTTCCTGGAAATGGACTTGATTTTGTTGTTTTCAATGAACCTGACAGGACAGAGAAAGATCATTGCAAGAGTTCTGTAAGTACCCACTAACCATGGCAATACATAGTAATGATACCCGGCCTAAGTGGGCAAAGTATACCAATGTCTACTTACAGGTATTCCAAGTTCTTGAGACCCTGGAAGGCATCGTCTGCAATTGTATCAAAGGAACAGGATGTAAAGAGACTGCAAAGAGACAGACGTATATTGAGAGGCCAACACACGGCAGGAGGGATAACAGGGAAGATAAAGTGCTAAATGATGATTCTCTAGGCTGGAGCTAGACTAACTTTTTCTTTGAACATAATTGCCCAAAACAATGACATCAAAACTCAAGTATGTGTGAGCTATCATTTCTTGTAAAATTTATAATCTGGTTTAATCCAGTGCCGGACCAGGGAGGAGGTTTAAACCCCATGCTAAGCAAAGTTTACTCTGTAACTGAAGTTTATTAATGGCTGCAGATACACTATATGGGCCAATGTATTTGAACACTATCCAACATGCCATGTCCTTAGGTGGAACACTCTGCTGGAACTGCTGAGTTCCAAACTGTCTCCTGATGCAATATCAGCTCAAGAACTATCCACAAGGAGCAAGACAATTAATTGCAGATCAGAGGCAAACAACCCTCACTTCACCATGTGTAATGCAAAATGTAGTCTGGAGTGGGCAGAAGGCACTGTTATTGGACTTCACTTATTTTTAAGGTTTACTTATACTTTAAGGTGCTCTGCTCATTCCCATGAGATTATGGTCTCTACACTAGAGTGTTTATCATACCCTTATTAATAGCAAAGCCAAAGGAAGAAGCCACAGATACAGCTAAACTCAATGGTACAGAAACATAATTTGCTCTTACAGGATCTGCAGGGACATGGAGGGGGTGAAGCTCCCAGGGGGGATGGCCGGGAACCTGCATCGCATTATAGATCTGGGAAGAGAACGCAAACAGTTAACTCAGATACATTGGTTTAACAATTTAAAGGCAAAGCAATCCATACACTCTACAGAATATCCCAAATGAAACAAATAATATGGCAGCTCCCACTTCTATGTGTATGTACAAACTGGAAAGAAACCCATACACATGCAGATTGACTGATGGGTATCACTGTGTAAATATAAGGTCAGGCAACTGGTGTGTCCCAGTGTACACTCTGAGCAAGATAGTAAAGCACAGACAGGTAGAAAGCCATGTGTGCAACTAGTCAGGTACATACACAACAATCAGTCACTGTGATACTCAAGCGTGCAGGGAATAAGTGCACAGCGGGTACTCAAGGGAGCATCATGCAAGAGTGCAGACAAGGAGGAAGGTACTCTGGTGTGCAGCAGACACAAGTGTGTACTCAGATACTCCAGTGGGCACTCAAGCATGTAGTAATGTAGATATTTAAGTGTGTACTCAGGCATGCACGCTCAAGCTCACACTAAGTCAGGCATAGTCCCCAGGCATTTAGTCACAGACACAGGTAGGTACTCAGGTAGAGCTATAGACAGTGCTTACACTGAGACAATATCAGTGGAGTAGCTGCTGGGTATGTAGGTGGATCCATCACAGAGAACATTGTCGATGGTGCAGTTGCAGGCAATTGGGCATCTCCATCTTGGTGGCCTGGCCAACCTTGTCTGGCACAGAGGAAACAGACTCAAGAACAAGATGGTTCCAACGGAGAGACGGATCACAAGTTCCATAGTTTTTTGGGGTTCTGGTGCTCCACTATTTACTCCCAGATTCCATAGGTGCTGCATCCTCAGCTGCTCCAGCTCCACTCTCTGCTCCTTATCTCTTCTGTGTCTCTTCTGCCTCCTCCACCTGGATTCCTCCTTTATTTTCACTCTACATTCTCTCTGCTCAGCCTCCTGGATTCCTCACCTCCAGCTCACCCTCGTTTTATGGCAGGGGTGGGGGGGCAATTGTACAATCTGCCCCTTCTTCTAATTCTTCTCTCTCTGTCTCTCTCTGACTCTCTCTCTCTGCTCTGTGTCTTTATGGCTCACTCTTTCCCCTTATTTTCTTCTTTTTTTTCATTCTGTAAAGAAATCAAACTCAGTGAGAATCTACCCAAAATATAATGCAACATCAACATCAACCCTGTGGACCTCTGACACGTCTGCCTTCCATCATAGTCGTGACAAGAAGTGTCTGCCCCCCACCTCTCCTGAAACTGCCCAATTCCTTTGTACCAGGAAAACCGGTTTCTAAGGTATTTCCCTCCTACCTCCCCAGCATTATATAAGGAACAGCAGGGTTATGTAAAAACTATATTCCACTTACCTACAAACAAAGCACTAACACCTACAGAGCATTAACACCTACCTATAGAATACTAACACTTATCTATATACAGTAGAACCCCCATTTAACACATTTCAGGGAACCATAAAAAGAAATGGTGTAAAATCAGGGAAATGTAAAATGCATAACATATAGACCTGTAGGTGGGAGGGAAAACTTGAAACCAGGGGATATAAATTTGAGATTTCACTGTAATACAAACACTTTAACTGCTCTACCTATAGAGTACCAGCATGGGGTGCTCTGAATCCAGGATATATATAGTTCAGGACTCAAATAAGGCCAAATACCAAATATTCAGCTGAACCTAATTAAATTAAATCTTTAAAGCTGTGTTTGTTTTTTATATTACTCAAATTTAAATATATGCAAATTGTGGTTCTCATTTAAATTGGGATTTGCCCAAATGTTCGAAGTATATGGTTTTCTGTGGGACAGTCCCAATTTTGACAACTCAGCCCACAGTCCTGGGTTTCTTACTGAAATGTCCCGACTTTCTTTTTGATCTCATTCACCTGCACTGACTTGAGAAAAAGATACAAAGTTTTCTGAAACTTAATTAAAATAAGAGGCTTTTGGCAGAGAGCCCAGAACACTCAGCAGCAGCACTTGGACACATTTGTAACAATTTACGATAAGCAAAGCTACAATTGTAACTATTTACGATAAGCAGGTCTCTTGGGAGAACTGAGACTGGCAGCTTAAAGGGCAATTTACTTTCATTAGCAAAACTGTTATAACATAAAAAAAAATTGCACTAAAACTCCCAGAAATGTGTTCAAACTTTCATAACCTGACGGATTTTGAAAAATGGACGTGGTAATTAGGGGTGTGGCCATAAAATGGGCTTGGTAAATAATTTTCACCACTGCGGTGGCCCAAATTTTGTCCCTTTTGTCCCTCTTTCCACTTTTTGAATGTTGGGAGGTATGTTGTTGGAGTGTATAGCTGCTCACTAAATACACTGCCTCTAACTTTGTCTCCTAAAGCGACTATTACTGAACTTCTCACATTAAATAAAACTCACCCTAACCAAGTCCTGTCACCTGCTCAGACCTAGTCCTGTAACCACCTCCCGAGGAGGTGTGCTCTCCCTTTTATTATTTGAAATACTGCCCTCTACTGGACAATAATAACCTTGAAATTTACAATGGACCCATAAAAAACACAATACCTGGCTGGGTAGATCAAATGATCACATAGGGGTCCAAATATATAGGGGAAACTGCCTAAGCAAAAACATTTACACAATTTTCTGATCAAGCTTTTCTTGGCAAGAAACACATTTTTTGTAGATAAAAAAAATCTAATTTTTAGAGATTTATTATACCCCGATTCTGCAAAAAGCCTAGATCTGAAAATCCACCATCTCAGACCTGTTGAGGTCCTGTATAAGTAAATGGGAGACGTACCTATCCCAATTTGAAGTTATTGTAATCTGTGCTGGGTTTAGCTTGAAAATCAAAAACTTTTCAGGAGTTTCGAGCAAAAAAAAATTTTTTTGGAGAAAAGTCCAAAAAATTCATGAGATTCGGGGTTTTGCTTGATTTTTATCGAGGTTTTCCACTTACAGGTTAAATCGAGGTTTTTTTTATTAATTAATAAGTTAAAATCGGGAGTTCGGTTGGTATTAATAACTATAATAATGTAATGTTTTAGTAAATAACCCCCTTGGTGTAAATATAAATATAGATGCATTCTGCTTCTTTGCAGATATTCTGGTTCAGCCATTACATTATTCTATGCTAAAATGATTGTTATAAACAGGAATCTGTTAGAGTAAATATTCGTCGTATTTGGGTTATTTACACTACAACCCCTGAAATCCATGTGACTGGGAGCAGTGCTTGTTTGAGGTTTAAATTCAGCTCAAAACTAAATAGGCAGATAAAGTTCAATTGACGCTTTATACAGGCAGGGTTTAACACTGGCCACTAGATGACGCTTCCCCAAGTTACCACTGGGTGTCCACTAGGTGTCAGTACCAGCACAAGT
This sequence comes from Xenopus petersii, assembly GCA_038501925.1. Classification (NCBI taxonomy): domain Eukaryota; kingdom Metazoa; phylum Chordata; class Amphibia; order Anura; family Pipidae; genus Xenopus; species Xenopus petersii. The sequence continues at coordinate 7,475,358 of CM076684.1, read as the reverse complement.
AAACTGTCAGATATTGGATCCAGCCTTCATGCATTTCCAGCACAGACAAGAGTAAAATATCTACTGGACAGATCTGCATCTGTTTTTGGATGAATGTTTATCCAAGTCCGAATGCCAAAAACTTGTATTTTTTGAGATTTATTATACCCCGAGGATGCAAAAAGTCTGAATCTGAAAATCTGGCATTTCAGATATACCGAGGTTGTATATAAGTCAATGGGAATGATCCCTATCCTATTTGAAGGTTTCTGTGGTCTGTACTAGAATTAGCCCTAAAAACCAACCCTTTTGGACAAAAATCAGGAAAATTCAGGCTTTTTGGGAAATGCGATTCTGGAAAAAAATCAGAAAAATTCATACGATTCAGGTTTTCACTAAATTTTTTCGTGTTTGTCCCTGATCCAAAAAAATCGTGCTTTTTAAATAATAAATAAGGCCCAATCGTGGATTCTAGTTTGGTTGGACTATTTTAATTGAAATAATCAGATTTTGATAAATTCATGTACCACAGTAACCAAAGAAACCTGAGATTTCGTACTGCCAAGCCCAAATCTCCATCTATTTTATGGTAATGAAGCACTGTAAAGTAGAACTATAAATTAGCAGAACAAACAGGCGGTCATACAATAATAAATACAAATAAGTACAATGTACAATACAAATAAAGTACAGTTACAATAAAGTTTAAGAGCTTAGTGTCAAGGAGACAGAAGGATGGACGTCCCTGTCCCATAGAGCTTACACTTTATAATAATAACACTCTAAGCAATGAGTTCCAGCAGAAACCATTCTTTGTCAACCCATTAGACCTACTGGCACTTACAGGGTTAAGCCATTTGTCCTACCTGAGTTAAATTCTTATTGGTCTGTCTGGGAGGATTACATGTATCCCCTCACAGCTTCATTGGCTCCTAATAAAATTGGTCCTAGCGTTGGTGTCAGTGATGGAGACTTTAGATTGCAAGCTCCAGCGACTGATGGGTACAATGTATAATGTGTAGAACAATGTGTAAATGTGTAGAAACCATATAAATTACAAACAATAACATCAGCATTTATGTAGATTAAAATATGTTTGGGGTCTCATTTACATGGCGATACAGCTATTAGGTGACCTCTAATATCCTTATCATTTACAGTAGGGGGTACATTATTCCTTATAATACATGAGTGATACTCAGAGTTCCCTGTATAACTCAGCCTGCAGCCTTGTGTCTTTATATGGTCACAGAACAACCCCTCAGTGACTTCTAATATCCTTATCATTTACAGTAGGGGGTACATTATCCCTTATAATACATGAGTGATTCTCAGAGTTCCCTGTATAACTCAGCCTGCAGCCTTGTGCCTTTATATGGTCACAGAACAACCCCTCAGTGACTTCTAATATCCTTATCATTTACAGTAGGGGGTACATTATGCCATATAATACATGAGTGATACTCAGAGTTCCCTGTATAACTCAGCCTGCAGCCTTGTGTCTTTATATGGTCACAGAACAACCCCTCAGTGACTTCTAATATCCTTATCATTTACAGTAGGGGGTACATTATCCCTTATAATACATGAGTGATACTCAGAGTTCCCTGTATAACTCAGCCTGCAGCCTTGTGCCTTTATATGGTCACAGAACAACCCCTCAGTGACTTCTAATATCCTTATAATGTACAGTAGGGGGTACATTGTCCCTTATAATACATGAGTAATACTCAGAGTTCCCTGTATAACTCAGCCTGCAGCCTTGTGCCTTTATATGGTCACAGAACCCCTCAGTGACTTCTAATATCCTTATCATTTACAGTAGGGGGTACATTATCCCTTATAATACATGAGTGATACTCAGAGTTCCCTGTATAACTCAGCCTGCAGCCTTGTGCCTTTATATGGTCACAGAACAACCCCTCAGTGACTTCTAATATCCTTATAATTTACAGTAGGGGGTACATTATCCCTTATAATACATGAGTGATACTCAGAGTTCCCTGTATAACTCAGCCTGCAGCCTTGTGCCTTTATATGGTCACAGAACCCCTCAGTGACTTCTAATATCCTTATCATTTACAGTAGGGGGTACATTATCCCTTATAATACATGAGTGATACTCAGAGTTCCCTGTATAACTCAGCCTGCAGCCTTGTGCCTTTATATGGTCACAGAACAACCCCTCAGTGACTTCTAATATCCTTATCATTTACAGTAGGGGGTACATTATCCCTTATAATACATGAGTAATACTCAGAGTTCCCTGTATAACTCAACCTGCAGTCTTTATATGGTCAAATAAATGAGTTTTGGATGACAATGCTGATTCATTAACTTAATTATCCCATGAGGATAAATATTAAGAAACCCTGTGCAATAAGATACATATTAATGAAATCGCCTTTCTTCTGCATGTTTCAGGCCCAGCTAGGGATCGGCACTTAATAATATAAATAAATATATACAGTACATGTCCAGTAACACAATAACAGATTGTTCCTAAGGTCCCTGCAAAGATGTTGCTGCTGAAATTAGACCAGAGGAGCAGAATATACAGTAGGTTGCCATGGAAATGACAATATTCTCAGATTAATTTAAACTGTAGGTCACACTGTGTGATACTCAATAGAAAACAAGTTGCTAATAAACTAATGAAGCAGCAGAGAATAAAGGATCATGGGAGTGACAGGAGTAAATAAGGGGAGTTCTTTCCCAGTAGGATGCCGCTATGAAACTGAAACCCACTGATTGTCATTCTGTTACCTACACACTTACTGTCCTCCAGCCTGATGAGTTCCACACTGGGATACGATTGGTTAGGAAGGTGTAAGTAATTCTGGGACACATCTTGGCGAATTTCCTAAATCAGAAATGATGATCAAAAATGACTCCTAACTGATATAAGACTTTAGGGTATTTAGTCGGACCTGGGGAAGGGGCGCAAGAGCGTGTTCCATAGTTCCAGCATCAAGGGGTGCAGGTAGTAAGGATGGGACCCTTTTGCGTCCCGCGTCTCCGTTGCTTTTTAACTTTCCATATATGGGAGATGAGTAGAGATCAGCAGCGGCACTGGGCTCTAACACCCCACTGAATAGTAATGTAGGGGACTGGTAAATTAGTCTCCCAGTATTATTAACAAGCAGTCCCCAGTGTTCTATGGACGCCTAACTGGGTCCTAAAATACAGTTAGGAGGGGGACCTGTAGCTATACCCCCTGTGGTTCAACCATTGTCCAGTAGATGGCAATGTGCTAAAGTATAAAGTCCTGAGCAGCCATGGGCTCAGGGTCTATTTTGTTACCCCCTTACCTGAGCAGGTAGGAAGGGTAAAGTGGAACCTAGACAGGTCAGATCTAGTAAGGATAGGCTACTCACCTTAAGAAATCACTGTAGGAGTGACCGACTGTCAGGTTATTTAGTTATTGAGTAGCCTGAGGCTCCAACAAGGAGTGTGAGTGAGATTAAGATCCCCAGGTACTAATTGCCCAGAGTAGGGACATATGGGGTTAATAATTAAACTACAAATAGCAAAACCTGAATCCGAATTTATAGTGGGGAAAAAAACACGACTTTTTAGGGATTTAATGTACCCAAGGATGGAAAAAGTCAGAATCCAAAAATCCGACATCTCAATCAATGGGAGAAGTCTCAAAGATATCATGATCTGCGCTGAGTTTCGTGCAATAATCTGAAGAGTTCATGGTTTTCGGGCAAAAAGAAGAAAAAATCTGAGTTTTCGGGTGGAAAATCCAAAAATTTGTACGATTAATTTTTTCCCAGATTTTTTTTGGGTTTTCACGCTAAGAAAATTATAGGGAAAGTGTATTGATAAATAAGGAGAAAAAAATCCATGCGGATTTGGTCGGACTAGTTTTCAGAAAATATTGAGATAAATTCGGATTTAGATAAATAGGCCTCCCAGTGTATAGAATCAGGGATATAGTGATTCCTCTGGGTTCCACTTAGGGTAAAGGCTGAAAGCTGGGTGTGCCCCTTCGACACTGACCATTGGTGCTGTGAGTATAAATGTCTATCCACTGTTGCTCTAGGTCCCTGCTTGATCTTTATGTGAACTCCTATGTGGATTGTTCGGTTAAGTTGCAAGAACAACTGGGGCTCAATTATTGTGCATAGCACTTAGTTACAGTTATACTACACCCTGCCTCCACACATTTGTGAGGACTTAACCCCTGAGAATTAAGATCTTATCCGGAGCAAAGTATTTGGGTAAAGCTCATAGTTAGAGAACGATGCCACTCAATTTACTATAGCGTTACAATTACAAGAGAACGAAACCCAAAATTAGTGGTGTAACTATATTGGAAGCACCCCTATGGTGACTGGGGGCCCGGGGGACAGGGTAGTCTGATTTCTATATAGTTTTAATAGCCTGTTCTCTTAACTTACTTGGGTGTGTAGCAAGGACTGGGGGATACGGCTGGGTAGGTGAGCTAGCAGGTGGAGGGAGGGCCGTGTAGGTGCAGGTGGAGGGAGGGATGGATAGGTGCAGGTGGAGGGAGGGCCAGATAGGTGCAGGAGGAGGTAGGGCCGGATAGGTGCAGGAGGAGGGAGGGCCGGATAGGTACAGGTGGAGGGAGGGCCGGATAGGTGCAGGAGGAGGGAGGGCGGGATAGGTGCAGGAGGAGGGAGGGCCAGATAGGTGCAGGTGGAGGGAGGGACGGATAGGTGCAGGAGGAGGGAGGGCCGGATAGGTGCAGGTGGAGGGAGGGCCGGATAGGTGCAGGAGGAGGGAGGGCCAGATAGGTGCAGGAGGAGGGAGGGCCGGTTAGGTGCAGGAGGAGGGAGGGCCGGATAGGTGCAGGGGGGCCCAGCGCACCATTGTTACATCACTGCCCAAAATCACTGTAGGGGCTTTCCAATTTACTTCTCCCTGCCAGCCCTCCCACTGCCATTCTTGATGCCTGCACCCAGTATGGCTGGTGCTATTTTTGAAGAAGAGGAGTACCAGCCGCAGGTGGGGGGGTGTAGTGATTAGAGTTTTGTAAATCTGTCCGTATTCTGTACTGAGTGAAGGCATGACGCAGGAATAATCGGATTTCTCTCTATTTGTCTCCCAGGGAAAGTAGAATTGGAGTGGAATTCAATGTCTCACTTCTGTTTATCTTTCCCTGCATGACAATGGAAGAGAGTTGGACCCTGCCAGCGAAACTTGATGGATGTTCTTAAATTACAGCAGCGCGGCCAATGTCTTTCTGCAAATGAAGAGTCAGCCGTTTGCAGTTCCAGATTTCCATAGCAGCAAACTTAAAGTCTTGGTAATAATACTAAGATCCCTACACTGTGCATGTACCCAACTGTTGCCCTACTAAAACCCCTAAACTGTGCATACACCCAGTTGTTGCCCTACTAGCAGTGTCGGACTGGGATGCCAGGAGCCCACCAGAAAATCTTAGACTGAGGGCCCACTTTCCAAACTATTATACCTCCTCTCCTCACTCAACCTCTTTATTCTCCTAGTCTTTATCTATACTCTATTCTTCCATTATTAGCCCCTTAAAGAAATACAGAAAAGGTCATGAAATAGGCCATATTTTTAGCAGCACCAAGGCCCACAGGTTTTCCTGGTATCACAGTGGGCCAGTCCGACACTGCCTACTAGGACCCCTACACTGTGCACACACCCAGTTGTTGCCCTACTAGGATGCTTACACTGTGCCTGCACCCAACTGTTACCATACTAGGACCCTTACACTGTGCACACACCCAGTTGTTGCCCTACTAGGATGCTTACACTGTGCCTGCACCCAACTGTTACCATACTAGGACCCTTACACTGTGCATACACCCAGTTGTTGCCCTACTAGGACCCCTACACTGTGCATGCACCCAGCTGTTGCCCTACTAGGACCCCTACACTGTGCATACACCCAGTTGTTGCCCTACTAGGACCCCTACACTGTGCATACACCCAGCTGTTGCCCTACTAGGACCCTATACCCATCACACACAACCAGTGTCGTTATATAGAATACTTTTTGCAGGGGGAGTCCTTTGCTATAATTCAGCAGTGTAGTTGTAGTATTGTTGCCCAGGTAACGGTTAGTAACTGCCATAACAGAACAATTAAAGGGGAGTACATAGAATTTCTACTGAAAATACAGGCATAGGATATGTTATCTGCAAAGCTCCAAATTACAGAAAGGCCGTCTCCCATATTTTAAAAATGATTTCCTTTTTCTGTGTAATAATAAAACAGTAACGTGTACTTGATCCCAACTAAGATTTAATTAATCCTTATTGGAGGCAAAACCAGCCACTTGTTTTTTTTTTAGTTTTTAAATACTTTTTTTGTTTATTATACAACAAAGGAGAATTGTTTTGGTATCACATTTTCTACCCACCCCTCCATTTAATTATATGAGGTTAGGAGATTATGAGCTCTGTATAAACAACCCCTTCCACCATTTTGAGAAAATTAAGAAACCTTTGAGATAACTTTTATTATGATGTAGAGAGTGATAATCTGAGACAATTTGCACTTGTGTTTAATTTTTTTATTATTTGTGTTTTTTGAGTTATTTCACTTTTTATTCAGCCTGGGCCTAGGACAGCAGGATTTTGGAGGGTGGTATGCTGCCCAACCACACCCACATTGGTTCAGAAACACTGGGGATGCGCAGGAGATAAAATCATTTTTAAAATTTCCTGGACGCCAATCCCCATTGCTCTGGTCCCAATGATGAAAATTTGAATAAAAGGGAGGGGACGGGGAGACAGCGGGCCTAGGGGCGCCTGCTATGTAAGTCCAGCCCTGGGTCAGTGACCCCTATCTGAAAGCTGAAAAGAGTTAGAAGATGAAGGGACATAATTGAAAAACTATAATAATAATGAAGACCTATTGAAAGTTGCTTATAATTGGCCATTCTATAACATACTAAAGGTTAAGTGAATGGGGAACCACCCCTTTACTAAAGAAGCCCTGAGCTCTAACACTCCTCTGTATCATTTTCAAGAAAATTGATAGTGGTATGGGATCCGTTATCCAGAAACATGTTATCCAGAAAGCTGCGTATTACAGAAGGGCCATTTCCCATAGACTCCTTTTTTATCCAAATAATCCAATTTTTTAAGAATTCTGTGTAATTTCTGTGTAATAATAAAACAGCAGCTTGTACTTGATCCCAACTGAGATATAATTAATCCTTATTGGGTTTATTTAATGTTTCTATGATTTTATAGTAGACTTAAGTTATGAAGTTCCAAATTATGGAAAGATCCATTTTCTGGAAACGCCCACGTCCCAAGAATTCTGGATAACAGATCCTATACCTTTACTGGACTATAATCAGAGCAAGAATGACACAAAAGCCATTTACAATACGACAGGCTAACCTTGCTAGCGAATCACATAGAGATGATAGTAGAAATAAGGAAGACAGAGAAAACATAAAACATATAGGAAATCCGAACCTGTAATGTAATATAAAACAAAGCAGCAATAACACTTGTATAGAAAATAAAAGGGCCAAAATTGATTTATTGTGTGATCATTTTTTCCCATGAAAACACACACAGATAATATAAAGCTAATTGCACTGTTGCAAAGCCAAGAGCCAAAATGACATGTAAAAATGACACTTTCTGATTTACACATCAATCCGACGTACATAAAGTGCCTTTTGTTTGCTTGTAAGAGCTGGCTTGTTATATATATGCTATAGGGATGCACAGGAGGCAAGGATAGGGTTAAAGGGAAGGAGCGCAGAAGAAGCTTCATAACAAAATCTGCATTTAATATTTGATGGCAAAGCAACAGAAATATGTCAAGGGAGAAGTGAGATGCCAAGAGAGAGGGAAGAGAAAGAGCCGGGGTGAGGAGAGAACAGAGAGCCAAGTGCATGGGGAGATTTAGGGTTATGGGGAAGGAACTCACCAACACCACGCGTTTCGCACATATTTGCTTTTCTGCGCTTCTTTTCCTAAGTTCAGTCCATTGCTCCTTCTCTTCCTTCCTGCCCCAAATGGGCTTCTTTCCTCTTCAGCTGGGATATGAGTCCCACCACCTCCTAACTTTTCCCCTCTTTCCTTTTCCCCATTCTCCCCCCTCTTTAACCCTTTCTCGGGCACAAGTTGGCTCCTCTTTTATCTGAGCTATTTTTGTCCTACCCTCTCCTTCTGCCTTTGCCTCTGACACAATGTGCTGTGTGACAGCTTCCTTGGGTTGGGTTGGAGGGAAGGGCTGGCTCATCTCTGGGATGGGAATGGGAATTTCCGTGTTTACTTGTTTGTGTCAGTTTGTCACTTGGGGGTGATACTTGTGTCTCTGCGTCGCCTCCATCTGCATGTGCCCACACGCTCTTTTCTACATATATATGTGAAAATAGTGGATTTATGCCTCATTGACCCTGGGGTATAACATATAGGGGTCTATTTATCAAAGTTTGAGATTTTTTCTCCAAAAATTTGAGTTTTTGTTCTAAATTTTTATTTAAAAAAAAACGAATTTTTAGAGAAAAAAACCCTAAAATTATTTGAGATTTATTATGCCCAAAAGCAGAAAAATCCAAATCTGAAAAATAACCTGTCGAATTCATGAGATAGTCAATGGCAGAGGTCTACTTAACCATCTGAAGATGTCATTTGCCTTCACAATTTTTGGGTGTTCGAAGCTGGTTTTCGCTTGAAAACTCTATAAATTAGAGGGGTTTTTTTAAGCCTATAAACTTGAAATATTTGAGATATTCATGAAAACTCAATTTGTTTTTTTTTTTTGATTTATGGATTTTCATGGATGGGAGTTAGGCCGAGTTTGTTTCTGGTAAAATAGGAGAAAAAAAAATGAGTTTTAGTAGATAACCCCGATAGTGTTACATTTATTTATGACATTAGGGATGCCAATCCTGAGACATCCAGATGTTGGTAGTTGTAGTTCAGTTATAACAGGAGGGATGCTGTTTGGGAACACATTACATCAGGGTTGGAGTGACCCCCTCTACCGATCTCCTGGTCCTAAAAAAAAACCAAAAAAAATGATGAAGAAACAGGCCCAAAATCAGGACTTTTAGAGGACAAACCTCATCTACACCCAATTACACGCAGACACACCTTTCTGATCCTTTCTAAACCCCTGGGCATTGGTGTAAGCCCCACCATTTCTTGCATAGGGCGGGATCAATGGGGTCACCCCTAAATGTTTTCAACTAGGCGGTTTCTTCATCATTCCTGCAGCCATCCTGTGTGTGTAGTGAAGACAGATGTGGGCCAAGTTCTATTGGTGCCCAATACTTGACCTGGTGCCTTAAACCTGTTTTTGAACCCCGATGGTCCTTCCCCCAACTCAATCATCCCCATCCATTAAGTCAGTCAATGTTATAGTTTGGTGTAAATTTAATTGCTTCCAAAAGTCGTGCCTGTTCATTCCTGTCTGTTCTCTGGTTATGACTCTTGAAACAATGTAAAAGAAGTCCATTCTTCTCCAGTTGTCTTCTGCTACATTGTTCCAGCAGTCAGAGACTATAAACAGCCAGGCAGATACTGCTTTCAGTATAACAGCACTTACATTTACACATACAACCATTAAATATGTATGATTATTGTATATTGGGAAGATGCTTAGACTTACAGAGGATCCCATTATCATTTACTGTTCATGAAGTGAAAGCATTCAGACTGGGAGAGGTGATGGGAAGGGCAGAGGTTCTGATTCCAACCAAAACCATTTAATACAGTTACATTTTTTCTCTGACTCTGGGAATTGTGCTGGAGGATTAAAGTTATTTAAGGAGCAGCAATGAAAATACTGAGCCGGTCCCTCAGGTGAGAAATAGCAGGACATTTCTTTGCACTGACAGCGACATGACAAAGCCTCCGGGCGAATGGGATTTAAGGCAAATACTTGAGAAAATGTTCCTCAGAAATTCAGCAACTGTGAGACAGGGGAAACCCTCTCTGAATTCAGCACATGGGAATATGTTACAGCTATTATAAATGGATCAGAGGTAAGTGATACTTTTGGTGTATACAGTACAGTGGCATCAATTGAGTCTGCTCCATCTGTACAAAAGAGGGAACAAGCTTCATCTGTGAAATAAAAATAAAAGGTTCCACCTGTATAAGCATGGCAAGATGAAAGCTCCATCTCTCTTAAAAGGAGGAAGTGCTCCATCTGTATAAGATAATGAAGAGGAACAGAGGGAAGATGAAGGGTTCAATCTGTATAAGGAAAACAGAACAGCATGGCTCTATCTGTGTAAGAGAAGCAAAAGAGAAGGAGTAGTAAGGGATCCATCTGTATACAATAAGGAAGGACTCAATAATAAGGTAAAGAAGAAGTGGTCCATCAGCATACAATGAAAAATGGTCCCCACTGTGGGAGAAAGAAGAGAAAAATGTTCAATCCGTATATGAGAAGGAATAGCACGGGCTCCATCTGTGCATAAAAAAGGACAATGTAGGACCTCAACTGGAAAATATGACAAGGGGAAGAAACCCATCTTTATAAGAAAACAACGAGAAAATATGAAGGTTTCCATTATAATAAGAGAAAGAATAGTAAGGGCTCCATCTCTGTAAGAGTTGGAAGAGAAGGGCTCCACCTTTATAAGAGAAGCAACAGTAAAGGCTCCGTCTGTATAAGAGAAGGGATACCAAGGGCTCCATCTGTATAAGAGAATGAAAAGTGAGGGCTCCATCTTTTTAAGAGAAGGAATAGTAAGGGCTCCATCTTTGTAAGAGAACGAATAGTAAGGGCTCCATCTTTGTATGAGAAGGAACAGTGATGGTCCCATCTGTATAAGAGAATGAATAGTAATGACTCCATCTTTGTAAGAGTTTGAAGAGAAGGGCTCCATCTGTATAAGAAAACGAATAGTAAGGGCTTATCTTTGTAAGAGAAGGAACATAAGAGATCCATGTGTATCAGAGAAGGAATAGTAAGGGCTCAATCTGTGGAAGAGTTGGAATATAAGGGCTCCATCTGTATAAGAAAATGAATAGTAATGGCTCCAGGGTCGGACTGGGGGGCCCAGGGCCCACCAGGGCTGGTGTCCAGGGCCCCCCTCTGGCCCCCGCTACCTACTTGATTGTCGTCTCGCCGCTCGGCGCCCAGGCGGTGCTTCGCGCATGCGCAAACGGAAACGGCGCTCGACGCGCATGCGCAAATGCAAACAGCGCTCGGCACGCATGCGCAAACGGCGCTGCGATGCGCCGATTTTTTTTTTATTTTTTTAAAAACTGTTTGGGAGAGGGGGACTGGCCCGGCGGGGGCCCACTAGGGTTGGGGCCCACCGGGTATTTTCCCGGTATCCCGCCGGGCCAGTCCGACACTGAATGGCTCTATGTTTGTAAGAGAAGGAAGATAAGAAATCCATCCGTATAAAAGAAGGAATAGTGAGGGCTCCATCTTTGTAAGAGTTAGAAGAGAAGCGATCCATCTGTATAAGAGAAAGAATATTAAGGGCTCCATCTGTATAAGAGAAGGAATATGTGTTAGGATTGGAAAATAATCCATCGGTATAAAATAATAAATAGTAAGGGCTCTATCTTTGTAAGAGAAGACATAGTAAGGGCTCCATCTGTATAACAGAAGGAATTGTAAGGGCTCCATCTTTGTAAGAGAAGGGATCCATCTGTATAAGAGAAGGAATAGTAAGAACTCCATCTTTGTATGTGTACATAAAAGAAAGGGAAATGGACCCCTATTTGTTAGAAAAGGTAGAGTAAGATTGTATTCTGTATAAGAGAAGGAATAGCAAAGGCTCCATCTGTACATTTGAAAGAAAAGGATTGGCTCCATCTGAATATGATGACAAAATGAAGTAGCCCATTTGCATAAAAAGAGATAGGGTTCGCCCAATGTAAGAGAAGGAAGGGGAAGGGCTCTATCTGTACAAGAGAAGGAATTGCCAGGGCTCCATCTGTATAAGAGATCCTACATCTATGATCTGCTTTTTGGCCAATGAGATAAATAAGTATATTGGTGCAATTTGGTTGTCCAAATTTAAGGTTCGATTGTGCAGTATTCACCCATTTAGGTCTATGTGGAGGTGCCACATACATGATGGGACATGAGAATATACAGGAGTGCATGTGTAGCTTTGTGAGAGAAGGAAAGGCGGCACAGAAAGGGTTAAGGTATATAAAATAGAAAGAGTTCTTTCTTCCCTCCACTGTGTAATTCTTTCAGCACATAAAGTGGCCTTTGTCTGTGACCCTGATCCGCTCTGATAGGGTCAATGTAGGCCCCGAGCCAAATCCCAATCTCTTTCTCACAACCTTTTCTTGTGTCCGAAACTTCTCGTCAGCAGAAATGAGACATACTCCTCTCTTTGTGTGTCTCACCCCGGCAGCACTAGGGTTAAACGCTGGGCTGGCCTGTCAGGGAAAGGCATTGCTGGGCACAACAGAGGGGCAAGGGATCATGGGAGAAGCGCTGAATCACACCCCAGTGTTTAATAATAAACTGCCAGGCCTATGAATAATAGAATTCCTTTAGTTATTGCCTGTGCCATAATATTACTGTGCAATTCCCAGTGAATTTTCTGTCCATAGAAGATACTGTATAACTATTACAGTGGATCCCTCCCAACTGTAGCGTTTTTCAAGGGACAGTCCCAATTTTGACAGCTCAGCCCGCAGTCCCGGGTTTGTTACTGAAATGTCCCGACTTTCTCTTTGATTTCCTGCACTGATCAGCCAGAAAAAGATACAAAGTTTCTAACTTAATTGGCTTTTGTCAGAGGGCCCAGAATATGTGGCAGGTGCACTTAGATACATTTGTAACAATTTAAGATAAGCAAAGAAACCATTGTAACAATTTAAGATTAGCAGGTCTCTTGGGGAAACTGTGACTTGCAGCTTAAAGGGCCATTCACCTTCATTAGCAAAACTGTAATAACACATAAACATAGAAATGTGTTCAAACTTTCATAACCTGCCAAATTTTGTAAAATGAACATGATACTTATGGGGGTGTGGCCACAAAAATGGGCATGGCCAAAAAGATTTGCCGCGCTCCAAGTCGCAATTCTTTTTGTCCCTCTTTCTATTTCCAAAATGTTGGGAGGTATGATAAAGACTACTTTCCTTAACTGCACCCACAAACTAGACTAGGCAGCGGGAAGGTGGGGGAAGGGGAGAATGGGGGTCCCTGAAAGGATTGGCTGTCCCTGCTGCCAGATGTTGGTGCTCAGTGGGTACCATGGAGGGTGCTTGAGGGAGGCCTAGAAATATCATTGGCTGCAGGTAACTTTAGGCTCCTCCTTCTCACTCTATATCTATAAACAGACAGAGCAGACTTTATTGATGCATCTGGCACACCATTCACAGCAATAGGGAAAAAGGGTGTGGCCTCCTGCGCTTGTTGCTTCCATTTGTACATCCACTTGCTGAAATCTTAAGATCATTTCTATCAGTGACATTGTACAGCCCGTTTGGGTGCCTCCAGTTGTCATGGCCACACCCCTCTGTAAAAACATTAAGAAAAAATTTGAGATGCCCTTTAAAGGGGTGGCTCACCTTTAAAGGAGAACTAAAGCCTAACTAAAGAAGTAGTTAGAAATGTTGTACATGATGTTTTGTGCTTCTGTACCAGCCCAAGGCAACCACAGCCCTTTCAGAGCCGGGCCAACCCGGCCAGGCGCCCTAGGCAACCTGGCCGGCCACAGCGCTGGCTTAGTGTGTGGTGAATCGCACATGCGCGAAAGTACGTTCATGCGAAATTACGCGCATGTGCGCAAGTGTATTTAAAGGCAAATTGCCAGCGGCAGCCAGGGAGACACAGGAATGGACATGGGGTAGGCAAAAGAGCAGGTACGTGACTGGCGCCCGCTCAGCTTCGTGCCCTAGGCACGTGCCTACTCAGCCTGCCCCTAGTTCCGGCCCTGAGCCCTTTAGCAGTAAAGATCTGTGTCTCCAAAGATGCCCCAGTAGCTCCCCATCTTCTTTTCTGCTGATTCACTGCACATGCTCTGTGCTGCTGTCACTTACTGAGCTTAGGGAACCACTCACAATATACAGTACACATAGAATAGAAATGTCACAATATAAGGCTGATTAGTAATTAATACACATAATTACTACATGGCAGCACAGAAACCAGTGCAATTAGCATCAGAATTGAATAATCAGCAAACCTGTAGCATCAGCTTATATTACAGCCAGGGAAGCTCATTTTCTGCTGGATAATTAGTGACGAGCCCTAAGCTTAGCTTCTCAACAGCCAATCAGAGCCCACTGAGCATGTGAGTGTCACAGACACTTTCCAAGATGGTGACCCCCTGTGACAAGTTTGAAGTCCTGGATCATTGCTGCTATTGACAAGCTGAAACTTTAGCCCCGTGCAATAAGTTCACTATATAAAATATGCCATTTTTAGCCACATTCATTTTTAGGGTTTAATTCTCCTTTAAGTTAACTTTTAGTATGTTATAAAATGGCATACTTTTCAATTGGTCTGCATTGTTTATTTGATATAGTTTTTTTTAAATTATTTGCCTACTTCTTCTTCTGACTCTTTCCAGCTTTCAAATGGGGGTCAGTGACCCCATCTAAAAATCCTGCTAAGGCTACACATTTATTGATATTGCTTCGTTTTATTACTCGTCTTTCTATTCAGGCCTCTCTCATTCATATCAATGTGTGGTTGCTAGGGTCATTTGGATCCTAGCAACCAGAAATTGCAAACTGGAGAGCTGCTGAATAAAAAAGCTAAATAATTCAAAAAACACTAATAATAAAAAATGTAAACCAATTGCAAATTTTCTCAGGATCACTTTTTCTACATTATACTAACAGTTACTCTGTGAGTGACCAACCCCTTTAAGGGTGCTATTTGCTAACTCCCATGGGTGCCAGTGTAAAAGAGCTGAGTGCTGTATCATTGGGCGGCTGGGCTGAAGGTCGCAGCTTTGCACACTAAGCGCTTTCTCTCCGTGCTGCTGCAGTCACACAGATGCTTGTGCTGTGCCTGGTGTATAGGGCCAGTTGAACGCTCGCCTGAGCTGAAGCACAAGGTTTGGGCTCAATAGGGATTTTCCGGCTCATATAAAAGAAACGATTATAGAAACGATTATGTTTAAGTGGTTAAGTGATTAAAATAAAAGGATTAGTTGGTAAGCTTGCTGGGAATGAATCTGCAGCGCTCTCTCTCTTCTAAAGCTCCTTTTTACCCAAACAGTCTTGAACATGATCCGGACTGTAGCTCCCTGGTACCCCAGATCCCACTGGTGGACAACATATCCCAGAATAATATAATAATATATAATAGAATAATATAATATATATCCCAGAATAATATAATATATCCTAGAATAATATAAGTATACTTTTGGATATCTATTTTGCACCCCCCGCATTAATGCCTAACAACCTATACTCTGCTGTAGGTCAGCGCTGGACAGACAGACAATAGATTTGCTTTGGTCATTTCTGTCCCCTTCACTTTATGCAGTTTAGTGAATCACATAACACTATAGTGAATAAAGTACCCCTTATTGTAAAACATAAGGATATTAAAGTCACCAAGGAGTTCCATGACCATATAAGGGTAGGACTACATGGACTTTTTCATTGCGATCCGATGCACTGCAACAAAACGACAGCGGCAAATCGCATGCAACGGAAATAAGGTAAGTGAATGCATCGTCGGATGGTGTCGCAGTATCGCGACACAAATGTCGGATGCAGACGCTGCACGCTGCGTCTGCATCCGACAGTTGTGTCGCATCGGATCAACGATGCGACTTCATCCGACATTTCCATTACTTACCTTATTTCTGTCTAATGCGATTTGCCGAATGCGTTTCGACGGATTGCAACAAAATCGTCCATGTAGTCCTACCCTAAAAGCACAAGGCCGACGGCCAAGTGCTTTTATACAGGTCACGGAACTCCAAGGTTACTAATTTACTCATATTTTCCAACAAGGGGAACTTTATTTATTATAATACACACGTTTTAGTGAGTCATGTGACAAAAATGACATCACTACTACTACTATATATATATATAGTGTCCCTGTAGCCCTATTCTGCTACTGTGAGTAGTTCTGCGCTGGCTTCCCTACTGGGAGCTACAGGAGTCCAGTAGGGACTTCTATAAGAAGCGAATGTAAGCATAGATTGATGTGTCCCAATCTGGGGCAGACTATCCTATAATAGGGGGGCAGGATAAGTTTATAGGAGGGAGAATAATAACTTCATTATGAAGTGCTGGATGGGGTGACATTGGGGGGTCATTTACTACTGCCCCTGCTGCAAGAGAAGGGGTACTAACTGGTGGATACACATGCCGTTTAGTGCTAATTTATATCTGACTTGTAGCAGGGGCAGTGTTTAGAAGGGGCCGTTATGTGGAATCAGTGTCCCTTAAAGGGTCAGGGTACACGCTCAGATTCGGGGAGATTAATCGTCTGGCGACAAATCTCTTCTTCAGTCGACAAATCTCCCCGAACTGCCTCCCGCCGGCCAGCAGGATGGCACTCGGAGCTCTTTGTTTTCCCGAAGTCGCCCGAAGCTGCCTCACGAGGAATCTGAGCGTGTGCCCTGACCTTAAAGGAGTATAGCAGCTTTGCACACATAAAAACCCCCTTAAAAACCAGCCATAACAGTTGTGGCCGTCTAATGGAGAAAAACCTGATTTTGCTCAGGGGTCGGCCTAAATAAATGGGCAGAAAAGGGCACTGGGCCAGAGACCACCATCAGTCCTTTAATCTGCAAAAACAATTTGGATGCAGGGCCTCCCCCCAAGAAATGGAAGATGGGTTAGCTATAGTATATAACATATAATGCTCAGGACCTGGGGTTTTTTCCGTATAATGGATCTTTCCTTAATTTGGATCTTCATACCTTAAAGTGGACCTGTCACCCAGACACAAAAATTTGTACAATAAAAGTCCTTTTCAAATTAAACATGAAATCCAATTTCTGTTTTTTATTAAAGCGTTCATAGCTGTTGTAAGCTCATTTAAACATCTCAGCTGTCAATCAAATATTGTCTGCCCCTCCTCTATGCCTTAGGCAATTACTTTCACTTTCCATTCAGCACTTCCTACATGTCACTGCTCTCCCCACATTCCCCCCAATCTCTTCACCATTTAATTGTGTAACCAGGACATGGGGATGGACATCAGGTCCCCCATTCTGCTGCACAAACAAGATTCTGAGATGATACAAGACTTGTCTTAATAACAGTGTCCACAAAATGGCTCCTTCCTGCTTGTTATAATTATGAATTCCCAGACTGAAGGAAACAAGATTCAAATAATTTATACAGTGTAATTAAAGTTCATTTTGCTTGACTAACATGAAAAAACAGGATTTGGATAAATTTTTTTGGGTGACGGGTCCCCTTTAAGTCTACTAGAAAATCATGTAAACATTAAATAAACCCAATAGGCTGGTTTTGCTTCCAATAAGGATTAATTATATCTTAGTTGGGATCAAGGAGTATTTGATTATAATGGAGTCTATAGGAGACGGCCTTTCCGTAATTCAGAGCTTTCTAGTTATTGGGTTTCCAGATAACGGATCCCATACCTGTACAGCAAAGTATATTTCTGGGCCCCATGTGTGGGGTGGATCAGGGTCCAAATCAGTGGGTGGCATAATTTCTGGGCCCCCTTTCCTGCAGATGAGTGGTAGGTTAAAGGGGTGGTTCACCTTCTTTTTTAGGTTATAGACTGGCCAATTGTAAGCAATGTTTCAATTGAACTTCATTTTTTATTGTTTTATATAGTTTTAGAATTATCTGCCTTCTTATTTTGACGCTTTCCAGCTTTTAAATGGGGGTCACTGACCCCATCTAAAAACAAATGTTTTATTGGGCTACACATGTATTGTTATTGCTACTTTTTATTGCTCATCTTTCTATTCAGGCCTCTCCTATTCATATTCCAGCCTCTTATTCAAATCAGTGCATGGTTGCTAGGGGAATTTGGACCCTAGTAACCAGATGGCTGAAATTACAAACTGGAGAGCTGCTGAATAAAAAGCTAAATAACTCAAAAACCACAAATAATAAAAAATGAAAACCCAATTGCAAATTGTCTTAGAATATCCCTCTCTACATCCTACTAACAGTTAATTTAAAGGTGAACAACCCCCTTTAATGCCACTGACTGCTTATTTGATAACATACGTGTGCTAGTGAATGCACACAAGGCACATAGTACAATCTTTGCCCTGGGATTTAAAGGAGTGGTTCACCTTTAAGTTAACTTTTAGTAGGTTATAGACTGGTCAATTTTAAGCCACTTTTAAGTCGATCTTCGTTATTCATTTTCAATTTCAATTTTCATTCAAATCAGTGCCTGGTTGCTAGGGTAATTTGGATCCTAGCAACCAGACTGCTAAAACCACAAACTGGAGAGCTGCTGAATAAAAAGCTAATTAAGTCAAAAACCACAAATAATAAAAAATGAAAACCAATTGCAAATTGTCTCAGAATATCACTCTCTACATCATACTAAATGTTCATTTAAAGGTTAACAACAAGCGAGTGAGTGCGAGGCTTTCTGCTGGGTTTCTATGGGCATTTGGCACTTGTTTCTCCATAGGCACCTGGGGGGGGGGGGTCCAGCTGTTGCCGCATGATAAATAAGCAAGAAATGATCACGTCTGACTCTGCTGGTCAGAGACAAAACCCTACTGAGCCCCCCACCACAATAGCCTTTGTATTGTATCGGCATCTGGAGTTTCCACCCCAATTCCCTGCATTTCACCAGCCACTTCCTTCAAGTCTTTGCCGGATCACGGAGCAAATCTTTGCCGGGGGTTTCACTTTCCAAGGAAAAAGCTCTCATTTTGATTATTTCATCAAAACCATGGCAACAATATGAATCAGATGTGGGATGACAGGCTTTCAATTTAATATACATTATTTATTAAACCACACCGCTCTGATTGCACCGAGGAAACTCCCTTCTGCTCCGTATATTCCTTTCCCTCCTCCATACAATCCCCCTCATTCCTGTTGAGTTTGCATTACGTGTAATTGTATATTCTCATGATCTGCAAATATCAGTTTTAATTAATATTACACTGGTCCTTAGCCGAATAATCAACATTTCAGTCATGGATATAGATACAAGGCCAAGTAATTCACTCATTTCCATAGGACAAGGGAGTGCTGAATGAAGCAGGAGGAAAGGAGAGATCCCATACAACTATACTTTCAAATATATATACCCCTGTACTAAGCACAATTCAGCAGGAACAGTCCCTAATTTTGCTCGTAGTCTGTACAGAGAGATATAAAAATATGGCAGCATAGGTATTCCTTGTACTAAGCACAATTCAGCAGGAACAGTCCCCTAAGTTTGCTCATAGTCTGTACAGAGAGATCCCATAAAACTATGGCAGCATAAGTATTCCCTGTACTAAGCACAATTCAGCAGGAACAGTCCCTAAAGGTGGCCATAGATGTAACAATTACGATCTTTCTTGGAAAAGATGTTTCCAAGAAAGATCGTTTGTTTCTATACACACGTGTAGAGCTGAATAGTCAGATATACAAATGGAAACAATAGATTCTACCTGTATCTGACGTTTCAGCACTAACAATGGCTGATGTTTGGGTTCCTTCAGAGGCACCCGATCAAAATTTTCCGTCCAGCCTGATCGACGAGCTGACCGATAGCCAAGTCTTCTGCCGATATCGGTCGGCTCTTTTTCCACCATACACCCAACGAATATCAGACGAAAATTTGTTTTGTATGATATTATCTGTGAGTCTATGGCCACCTTTAGTTTGCTCATAGTCTGTACAGAGAGATCCCATAAAACTATGGCAGCATAGGTATTCCCTGTACTAAACACAATTCAGCAGGAACAGTCCCCTAAGTTTGCTCATAGTCTGTACAGAGAGATCCCATAAAACTATGGCAGCCTATGCATAGGGCCTTCCTCACCTTTTTGTACCTGTATTGATTGTAATGTTTGTTACTCCATATGTTCTATGTATGTAATTCATGTGATTTAGTTGTATAATCACATTTACTTTACAGTGC
This sequence comes from Xenopus petersii, assembly GCA_038501925.1. Taxonomy (NCBI): domain Eukaryota; kingdom Metazoa; phylum Chordata; class Amphibia; order Anura; family Pipidae; genus Xenopus; species Xenopus petersii. The sequence goes on along the minus strand of CM076684.1, from coordinate 7,455,411 downwards.
TACGCAATATGTTGGCGCTATATAAATACAATGTTAATAATAATAATAATAATAATAATAACTCTACAGTTGCCATCTTGCCATTCACACCTCATCTTGTCCTTACTTTCTACTACTCTCATCTTATCTTCTTGTCGCCAGCTTGTCCTACTGACTCCAACTTACCTGTCTCAATTTTGCCTATTTAAATCATTTTTAACTGTCACTATCTAGTGTCCTATGTCATGAATGTTCCCAGCTGTCACCATCTTGCCCCACTGTCTCCTGTCCAATTATCCCAACTTGCCCTACTGTCACTATGTTCACCTACTGTCTCCATCCAAAGTCTAGATCTTTCCCTTGCTCTAAAGTCACAATTTTGTGCTACTGTCACCATTTTCCCTACTGCATCATTTCCCTACCATCTTCCTCTTGCCCCACTGTTACCATCATTTTCTACTGTTTACATCTCGTTTACTGTCTCCATGTGTTCCTGCTGTCTTCATCTTGTTTACTGTCTTCATCTTGTTTACTGTCTCCATCTTGCCCACTGTCTCCATATTTTCCTACTGTCTCCATCTTCCCCTATTGTCTCCATCTTGCCCTACTGTCTCCATCTTGTTTACTGTCTCCATCTTTTCCTATTGTCTCCAACTTTTCCTAAAGCCTCCATCTTGTCCTACTGCCTTCATCTTTTCCTCTTGTCTTCATCTTGCCCTACTGTCTCCATCTTTTCATACTGTCTCCATTTTGCCCCACTGTTACTATCTTGCCCTACTGCCTCCATCTTGCCCTACTGTCTCCATCTTGCCTTATTGTCACCATCTTGACCTATTGTCTCTATCTTGCCCTACTGTCACAATCTTTTTCTACTGTCTCCATCTTGCCCTAGCATTTTCATCTAGCCCCCCCTGTCACCATTTTTTCCTACTGTCTCCATCTTGTTCTACTGTCTCCATCTTGCCCCACTATAACCATCTTATCCTACTGCCACCATCTTGCCCTCCTGTCTCTTGTCCTACTGCCACCATCGTGCACTACCGTCTACATCTTGTCATACTATCTCCATCCTGCCCTACTGTCTCCATAATGTCTTACTGTCACCATCGCATATTACCATCTCCATCTTGTCATACTATCTCCAACGTGTCTTACTGTCTCCATATTGCCCTACTGTCTCCATAATGTCCTACTGTCACCATCGCATATTACCATCTCCATCTTGTCATACTATCTCCAACATGTCTTACTGTCTCCATATTGCCCTACTGTCTCCATAATGTCCTACTGTCACCATCTTGTCCTACTGTCTCCATCTTGTCTTACTATCTGCATAATGTCCTACTGTCACCATCTTGTCCTACTGTGTCCATCTTTCCTTACAATACCTACAATCGTAACCCTTATAACTGCAATTTATGGCCAAATGAAACCAGCTTCAGAATAACTGTTAAAACCAGCAAGAGAGCCAATGCTTAGATTGAGGCCACACCCAGTGGGTAATAAACTGGCAGCCATGGGGCACATCTTGGCCGGTAGCTCAGAATACTGAAACTAAAATGGCCGGGTGCCCGCATGCAGCAGCTGAATGTAACTGCCGGGTCAGGAAGAAAGTCCAAGGTTTTCCAAAGCAAATATTGGCTGCACTTGATAGAGAACGTGGAGCTGTCGCTTATCAGTGGCCCCCGGAGTGCAGCAGATGTTGGACAGTCTCTCTCTTGCCACAACATGTTGTGCCCTCACAGGAGGCAGCAGGTCCTACATTTAAGGGGACGCTGCTGCCTGTGTTTAGTTCTTTCATAATGTGCCAACCATATTCCCGTCACTCTATGGAACACATGGGAACAGCAGCAGCAGGTTTAGTCATTGTGACAGAGCCACTGTAGCTTGGATGTGTGTAGGTGAATAGTATACAAAGTAATACTCTGGGGTTTTTCTCCACGGCTATTGCTAAATAGATAAATGTAGTGATGGGTGAAGTCAATGAGCGTCAAAATAATTTTGACACGCATCAATTTTTAAGCGCGCCAATTTTTTTTGTTGCAGTACAATTTTCGCTGGCGAATTTTTGCAGCAGTTTCTCAAATGTATTCACTGGCGTTGAAACGCAGACATTTGTATGGAATCCATGCCTGGTGAATTTATTCACCCATCATCAGATATATGGCATGCTTGCCTGATATTACTCTAACAATACACTACGTGCAGATACAGTATGTCTTTCTGTTATTAGTTTTGTTCTTTGGGGCCCGGTGTGATACAGAGGCTAAGGCCCCATTTTAAGGGAGACCTGCAACCCACCCAGGTGCCCTTAAGTAGTGATTCCCAGGTTCCACGATAGATTCATCAGCAACTCCTAGGAAAAGTTGAACCCCCCTTATTTATCAGGTATATGAGTAATAAAATAATGAGGCAGTTAGTCATAACGAGAATAATTACTATTGTCACAGTGCTGTAATTAAAGGAGGGGGGTCATGTAGAACAACGTGGGCTCATCACAGAGAAGATACTGAAGAAACTAAAGGTCACGGCACATTTCTGCTCCCACGGGCAAATTGTGACCTTATTTACTGTACTAACAAAAATGTCCATTTGTCCCGTCCCAGTACATCTGGTGCTGCCCACGGTGGGATCCTGGCATGGCTAGCCCAATCCAATGCACAATGGCAAAATGGCTTGTTTCATAAATCAGGGTAAAGTGCAAAAAAACACTATGTTGATACCACAGACACACATGTGCACCAAAACGGGCACAATAAAGGGTGCAACTCGCACTTCAGAAGGAAGAGGTTGGGCACATGGTCAAGCCAAGTGGAACAGCATTGAGCACCTATAGGTATTACCTGCAAAGTTTTATACTCAATGCCATGTTAAGTCAGGTATCTCTTGCACCCACATGGGATGCACCCTGTGTCACATTTACAATGCACAGGGTGTTCATATAGATGGGTGCAAGTAGGTGTTAGGGCTGAGTATCGTGCCTAACTTTCATTAATAAGCCCAGTTGTTTGATGCCTGAGCTCCCATGTGATTCTAGAGAACCATGGGAATTGGGGTGTCATTAATGACATGGAAGGAAGGGTACAGAGTGTAAAGGATAGATGCATCTGCCATTATTTGCACTTTGTAGATGAATTAGTGCAGGTCTCCAGTGACGGACTGGGCTGGCGGGACATCGGGTAAAAACCTGGTGGTTCCCACCAACCCAGACCCATCTGAGACCCCACACTCCACTCTGATCTACCCCCCCGACACCCAGGTGCCCAAAGAAAATGGAGTGACACCCAGGTGCCCAAAGAAAAGGGAGTGACACCCAGGTGCCCAAAAGAAGGGGGTGACACCCAGGTGCCCAAAGGAATGGAAGTGACACCCAGGTGCCCAAATAAAGGGGGTGACACCCAGGTGTCCAAAAAAAAGTGAGTGACACATAGGTGTCCAAAGAAAAGGGAGTGATACCCAGGTGCCGAAAAAAAAAGCGTGTGACACCCAGGTGCCCGAAGAAACGGGAGTGACACCTAGGTGCCCAAAGAAAAGGGAGTGATACCCAGATGCCCAAAGAAAAGGGAGTGACACCCAGATGCCCAAAGAAAAGGGAGTGACACCCAGGTGCCCAAAGAAACGGGAGTGACACCCAGGTGCCCAAAGAAAAGGGAGTGACACCCAGATGCCCAAAGAAACGGGAGTGACACCCAGGTGCCCAAAAAAACGGGAGTGACACCCAGGTGCCCAAAGAAAAGGGAGTGACACCCAGATGCCCAAAGAAAAGGGAGTGACACCCAGATGCCCAAAGAAAAGGGAGTCACACCCAGGTGCCCAAAGAAAAGGGAATGATACCCAGGTGCCCCAACCTTAGGTGTCCCTTACTTTGCATGTGATTCACACGTCTCACTGTAGAGATGCAGATAGCCCCATGAAGTCTGGTTTGTCTCATAGCCCACTGGTCCTATAGACACAGCCCTGGTGAGAAAACCCCTAATTCACAGCAAAAGAGACAGCGCCGCTCGCATTGTGGCCCCCGTGGGGTTCCTGTTCCCCTCTGCTGCTCGTATTCGGCAGCCTAAAGAATCCCACAGATAAAAACACATTTTCCAATTCAACCCACGGTGGGGGGCAGCCAGCCACAAGCTGGAAATTTTGAGGGAAATGATTGAGAAAGAGGGAGTGCTGGAATTTTTCTAACAGCGAGGGAACAAAGGGGTCATTTAAGTATGAAAGTACCGAGTACAGCCAAGGAGATGGGCTCCAGAAATAACAATGTTATTGGTGAGCAGTGGAACACGCTGTATTTCTCTTCCCATTACCAGTTAGGCCTCATTCACAGCTGCCGAGTCTAGTTGCACCCTCACATGACTGGCCCTTTGTCTGAGATTTTAGTTTTATTGATTTAAAGGAGAACTAAAGCTTAATAAAGAACCTGGCTATTAATGCTGTACTGTTATATACTGTACTTACTGTACCTACCCAGAGGTTCAGCAGCCCTATAACAGTAATGATCCAGGCCTTCACAGCTGTTCCCTGCAGCTCCCCATCTTGGATCTTGTTAGGCATCTTTTGTGTGTCAGTGGCACTGCACATGCTCAGTGAGCTCTGCGCTGCTGCTGAGAAACTGAGTTAGAACATTAGCAGAAAGTGGGGTTATATATTCTATCTTTATTTGTGTTATTTTATGATATTATTTAACTAGTTTCCCTCTGCAGCTCTCCAGGCAGTATATATATACATAAAGGGTAAGAGATGGGCAGTATATATACCTAATGGGTAAGAGACAGGCAGTATATATAGCTAACGGGTAAGAGACAGGCAGTATATATACATAAAGGGTAAGAGACAGGCAGTATATATACCTAACGGGTAAGAGACAGGCAGTATATATACCTAATGGGTAAGAGACAGGCAGTATATATACATAACGGGTAAGAGACAGGCAGTATATATACATAACTGGTAAGATACGAGCAGTATATATACCTAATGGGTAAGAAACAGGCAGTATATATACGTACACACACACACACACATATATATATATATATATATATATATATAGTAATAATTCTTTCAATTCAGGGTGCTTTTATTTTCTGACAATTATTTGGACTGAATTATATAGCTTCACTGGACAGAAGCAGTGAGTGAATCCATATCCTGGTTTGGTGTTTGATATAAATCTAGTGCTGGTGGCTGGGGTAACGAGACCTTATGATCATTTTAGGTTTTACTGCGCAGAATCAGAAGGGAAAGGCAAACTGGGAAGAAGCTTCACTCTGAATAGCACTGAAAGCTCATGAAAGGATCAACTTCCCCTTTAATAGTGTTTCCCACTGCCGTTAGCCCACACAAGCTAATTCTTTCTTCAATGTTACACTGGATCTCCCTTGAAATAATTAGCACCCCAAAAAACTTTAAGCCTGGGCCTTTAATAACAGACCCCCCCAGTCTGCCTGTATCCGTGGCCTGGGCAGCAGTGTATATAGCGGGGGGTCATTTTGAAGCCAAAACAGTTTGGCAGGATCTGGGGGTGTGAGGGAAATGAAGTTGTAGAAGAAGGGGGTGAGGGCACAGAGCCCAGGAGAGGGGGATGGGAAGGAAGGGGAGAGGGATAAGAGACCACTGGCTGGGAGGGGAAACAGGACTCAGACAGATGGGGAGGAGGCAGTGAGATTATGGATAAGGGGGGGCGGGTGCCAGGGTCTGTGGGTGGGAGAGAACTGAGAGAGAAAGTGTAAACAGAGTCAGTAGTTTGGTGTTTCCTTATGTGCCCAGACAGACTGATAGACGAGCCCAGGAAACTCACCCAAGCGCCCGCTCACTGCTGAGAGACACCCCTCCGACACCCTCCTGTCCCACGACCCCTGGTGAGATCCCTAAACTCTGCTGTGTCTGTGTATAGTGTCCATCTGTAATGTATATATACTGTATATTGTATACTGCCTTACCCGTTATGTATATATACTGTATACTGCCCGTCTCTTACCCGTTATGTGTATATAGATATATATACTGTATACTGCCTTACCATTATATATATATATATATATATACTGCCTGTCTCTTACCCGTTATGTGTATATACTGCCTGTCTCTTACCCATTATGTGTATATACTGCCTGTCTCTTACCCGTTATGTGTATATACTGCCTGTCTCTTACCCGCTATGTGTATATACTGCCCGTCTGTAGCAGTATTTGCTTTCTCATGTACTTACCAGCTGTTTTCCACCCAGTTATCTGCACACTCATGACATGAGCCAAACAGATGCAATTATCGTTACGTTTGAATTTTGTGTTTTCAAAACAAAGTCCTGTCACTTTCAGCTGGTAATTTACAGAGCAAAATGACACTTTTTGGAAACATTTTGTTGACTTTTATGGTTTTCGAAAAAGTGCCTGTAATTTTGTAAGATAAGCAAAATATTAAAGACAAGCAGAGAAATAATTCATGTGAGGGCAGAGAGTTTCCTGCAGGTTGCAAAGTTGATTTGTGGATAATATTAATGAAGTGGCATGTGACCAGCCATGTGACCCATCATTCCCATATGACATGGGGGTACATAGTAACTGAAGCTGATAAAGGACACATCATATTCAATCCTTCTCTCAGATTTATAATAAGTAGATTTTAGTTTTATGGTTACAGCCTTCTAAACCTTGCTGAACTACAACTTTCATACCATAGCAGGACCCCCCAAAGCTGTGTCATTTGCTGGGCAGAGTTTATAATCTAGCATGGCTATTATTCTTGATTAATCTAGGATGTTGTACAGGTAGGGGACCTGTTATCCAGAATGCTTGCAACTGGGGAGTTTCCGGATAATGGATCTTTCTGTAATTTAGATCTTAAGTCTACTAGAAAATCATATAAACATTAAATAAAACCAATAGGCTGATTTTGCCTCCAATAAGGATTAATTATATCTTAGTTGGGATCAAGTACAAGCTACTGTTTTATTGTTACACATAAAATGAAGTTGGGATTATTTGATTATAATGGAGTCTATGGGAGACGGCCTTTCTGTAATTGGTAACTTTCTGGATAACAGGTTTCCATAACTGTAATTTGTAGTTCAGCAGCAGCAGGAGGTTTCACAATGAATTTTTAAAGTACAAAAGGGTGTCGCAGTTGCAAATAATCGAATGTAACTGTTTGGGCTTCTGCTTCTTAAATTGGGTTTAATGTTTATATCAGGGAATGGACTAGTTATCCTTTATTAAGCAGTTGACCAGTGAGAATAGCAACCAGCTACTGCAGACTGAAAATTGAATTCCAAACCAGAGAGTGATAACATAGAAATACAAATAGAGAGAGCTTGTTTTCTACACTATAATAATAGTATAGGGTAAACTTTCCCTTTAAAGTGAAGATGTAATGGTGCTCTAGGGGTCTAATTCTCAGTGAGAGAACATTCAAAGCTGGGAGAAGGCTCTGTAGGAATTCCATGTATTTTGTTTTATCAATGTGCCTGTAAATTCCATCTCTTCCATAGGGGATGCGACTGCCGCTTTCCCCTTGCTATAACTGCCGCCTGACCTCACACCTACTCCAGCTAATATTTGTCTGCAGTCATATTTTAGGTGCCTCTTCTTCAATATGGAGCCAATAAAGTTATTGCTTCGTCAACAGCGCTATTAATGATAGCTTTTCTAAATAAAGGGTAACTTAAGCCTTATACAGTTCAGTATAAAAATAAAAACTAGGTAAATAGATAGCACGTGCAAAATAACAAAATGTATCTAAAATAGTTAGTTAGGAAAACATGTAATGAATAAAGGCTGGAGTGACTGGATGTCTAAAGGTGGCCATACACGGGCTGAAAAAAGCTCATCATCTTATTGGTCCGTGCATGGGGCCCTCTGACTGCTTCCCCGAAAGTCGGCCAGATGTTGATCGGACAAGACTAAAAATCCCATAGTATCGTGGCCGGATCTGTTACCCTTTGTTATGATCCGATATTGCCCACCTCAAGGTGGGCATACTGGGGAGTTCCGCTCGTTTTGCGACATCACCAAACGAACAGATCTCTCCATGTATGGCCACGTAACATAATAACCAGAACACTATGACTATGAAGATTTTCATTCATCCAGGTCATAGTATATCTAGTATAGGTCAATCTAAAAACAACTGGACTTGCTGAGTAATCAATGAAGACGTTTCACTACTCATCCGAGCAGCTTCTTCAGTACAACTGACTGGTGTGGGAAATTCTCGGCATATAAACTCTTCCACTAATCCATTTACAACACCAAAAGAAAAACAAAGCAATGTGGTATACGGAGTCCAGTGTAGTGAGGAGAGCACAGATCTATACATCGGGGAGACAAAACAACTGCTCTCCAAGCGAATGGCTCAGCACAGGAGGGAGAACTCTACAGGGCAAAACTCAGCTGTCTTTCTACACTTAAAAGACAAGGGACACTCCTTTGAAGACAGCAAGGTCCAAATCTTGGATAAAGAAGACGCTGGTTTGAACGAGGCGTGAAAGAGACGATTCATGTCAAGGTGGAGAGACCATCTCTGAACAGAGGGGGGGGCTTTGACACCACCTGTCTGCTACATACAATGCTGTTCTAACATCTGTACCCCGGCGGATTCAGAACACTTCACACATCCATTCATGCAACTCTCACAAGTAACACCTGTATCTAGGAGTTGCATGACACATTGGATAATCCTATCACAACTACACAGAATCAACACCTCTGTGAGTTTCTTCAGATGTCACCTCTTTGAAGAGTTACAATGGGCCATTGTGATTGGATTAGTGGAAGAGTTTATATGACGAGAATTTCCCACACCAGTCAGTTGAACTGAAGAAGCTGCTCGGATGAGTAGTGAAACGTCTTCATTGATTACTCAGCAAGTCCAGTTGTTTTTAGATTGACCTATACTAGATAAACCAGAACACTAATTGCTTTTCAGCTCTCGGAGTTAAGGTGGCCATACACTGGCAGATTTAAGCTGCCGACATCGGTCCTTTAGACTGATTTGGCAGCTTATCTGCCCATGTGTGGGGGGCTCCCGATGGGTCCTTCCAATCGATATCAGGCTAAAAATCAGGCAGATATCGATCTGTCAAGTTTGATTTTTTTCAACGATCTAGGACCACATTGGTTTGCAGGAAGTAGTGTTCTGGCTATTATGTTACACATCCAGTCACTCCAGCCTTTATATATTACATTTTTGCCTAAATAACTATATTAGATACATTTTTTATTTTGAACAGTTCATTTATTTACCCAGTTTTTATTTTTATATTGAACAATTCCTTTAAATAGACCCAAGATAAAGGGAGTGGCACCATGGGCATTCCTTGCCTAGAGCACAGTCTGTTCATAGAGAAGGATTATCACTACAAGAGCACAGAGTCGATACATGGCTTCCCGAACTGAAAAGCACCCTGGGGGTTAGTTACTTTCCTCCTACCTCTAAGATTACCAGGAGAGTTAGACTGAGATAAGCAAGGTCCTCCCTCCCCCAGCTGCTGTGTTTTAGGGTTACAGATAAGGAGCAGTTCATTGTACTGTGTACTAGAATGTGAGAGTGACTGCCTTCTTCTCTCACAGCCAAGCTGAAGAACAAAGGAGTTTGGATCAGGTGTAGAATTAAAATACTTTTTGTTTCACTGTTCTGCACTGTTTGGTGCAACACAAACCAGTCATATTTTCAGTTAAAACAATAATGAGAAGGTCTGACTGCAGGACTTTCTGCACAAGGTGCTGCTTATTGAGATCCCAGATCACACTGTGTAAGGGCTTGGTGCAAACACTTTGTGTATGGAGGCCCCAAGGGGTCATGATTATAAGCCCCGAGTGCATTCACTTGGCAGCTGCTGGGAATATCATTGTGAGCTTCATGCACCATCCATTCCACTGAACAGGGAGGATTTTTGGAAAATACTGCAGTATGAAAGTCTGGTTTTCAACTATGTACTGAATGTTCTTCTTTGAATCTCAGCATTTTTGGGGTTATTCTGATGTGAGGGTCTGATTAATTGGAGACATTCATAGTTCTGGCAAAATAACAATACAGTATTTGTGCCTAAAATCTCTCTCTCTCCATTAACCCCCCCACAGCTCAGTGATGGAGGTTCCGCTGCTTGTCTTCTGCTGCTCTATTGCCATCTCTGCAGCTCTCGGTATGTGCTAAATATTATGGTTGGATGGAATATTGTGGGTGGAATCAAGAGAATGCTTTATGGTTTGGAAAAGGCTTGGTCTCAGTTACTCATGGAGAAAAGCACAGAGTATAACGAAAATATCAGAACCCTGCAAATACATGAAAATTGTACAACTACACAATATGTTGTAAATTAGCAAACAGTACCTATTCATTGAATGATGGGGAGGAGGGGCGAAGGGAACAGATATTGGGGTAGAGGCAGAAATGGCACAGACATCTTGGAAAGATTGGGATGTAGGGGGTAGGGCGTCCAGACGAGGGAATAAATTGGAAAAGGCACATGGATTAAGGAAGAGAGGAAACGGGAAAGAGATGGGAGAAAAGGGAGAAGTCATGGAGACTGGGGAATAGGAGAAGGCACGGAAATGGGGGAATAAGTAGGGAGAAGAGAAGAAGGCAAGAAGAATGCATTATTTATAATAAAATCATATAGGTATGACCTGGGTGGAGTCCATGTATCTGTCTTAGTAACAAGGCTTCTGTAGGGGGGGGCAGGTATGGTTGCTGTACCCAAACCAAAATATGAGCCCTGGTGGTGCTTATAAAAAGCCCTACTACATTGGTCTTGGGGGCCCAGTATTTTTAATAGTGGCCCTGATTAGTAATGAGAACAGAACTGCGCTTAGAATTCATTATTTAAATGTTATACACCCTTACTGGTGAGTCCAACTGAGTTATTTTGTATTTTTCTTGCTGCTGGCCTCCCCATAATCACTTTTCTATGTACACCAAACCATTCAAAAACATTATAAACTCCTCTTCTCTTCCACACTGACCCCACTGATACCCCAATTACATTTCCTCTTCCAGCCTCTTTCCCAACTGTTTCATTGACATCCCAGAATGAATGAATGACCCCTGACTTTATACACTGTAACCTCTCTAAAACAGAGCTAATTCTATTTCCGCTGACCAATGGTTCATGCTCCTTCCATTATCAGAAATAATGATCCCATTCATGGAATTCCTAAAGTATCACTTCCTCCCCCAATTTATACTCAGAGTTCCTTTATCTCAAATTATATCACATTTCCAAAAATAAGATATCCCCAGCTCAGTCCTCTTCCCCTGCAATTGGTTTCCATCCTTCATTGATACAACTGCTTTTTTACTGGTCTTCCAAAAATTAAATAATCCTTATTCAGTTTTAGACATTCATTTGTAATTACCAACCCTGTATTCGATCACCAACCTAGAGTCATGCATCAGGTCCGGTACTGCAGGGACCTGCAGAATTCCCACAATGAGCAGGTTACCCAGTAGTTACCCTGTTTAAGTCTCCAGTTAAACTGGGGTCCTAATCTGAGGAATTCCCCCACCCCCTCTGGTGGAAAATGCCATTTTTGAACCTGAATGACCCAGGTAGGTTGGGGTCACGAAACAGGTCTGGGGCGGGCCAAGCAGGTAGGCAGATACCACAGTATATCTTTTGTTATTATAACCCTAATTTGGTTACTGTCTCTTTAAATAACAATTAACCCTTGGCAACCCAGGGCCCTTAGTCCCTTTTTACGTATGAAAAGTACTGGGAACTGGAATATACAGTGCAGTGCCTCCAACTAGGGAACACGGAGGAGCACACCTCAGGGGGTTTCCACTAGGTAAAATAAAACACACACAGTTTGTAATAAAACAAATATAAACTTTATGTAAACTTTATAAATGCAAATCACACAATATCACTTTACTCTGGGAAACCTGTGTGGACTATCAACCCCTGGCACAGTCTCTCAATGCCACAGTCCTACACTCCACACCGAGTGGATAAATGTAGAATAAATCCAGTCAGTTCAATGTCCCTTCCCCAAGAGTTCTTATGCCCCCAGGTAGCGCTACCTGCCCCAAGGTACCTTTCCCTTTGAAAATAGTAGAAGCTCCCACATGGCAGGTACACGAGCAAGGCCTGTCTGCAACCGGGGAAAACACACAATAGCCAAAGTATCCACAGGCATTAAATAGAAACTGGCTCTCCCTGATGCTCAAATACTTGCTCCAGCAGAGCAAAACGCAGCCTTTCCTTCTCCCTCATCCTGAAAACTCCTTTTAAGCAGCTGGGTCACTCTCCACAGATCTAATTCTATATTGATCAGGATATCCAAATTTAATCAAACAGAAGAAACCTCTACTTGCACCTCTGGTTTTTCCTCTCATCTGTTTAGAGATAACCGGAGCCTGCCAACCTGCATTTGGCCTACAGATCTACAAATCATTGCTACAAGTGTTTTATGAGTTTCTCTTGAGCAAATCCAGGGGACCTCAGGGAATTAACTTCTGTGACGGCCCAAGCTTAATTTGTTCTGCAAAAATAATCACAATTTCTACATTGAGTTTTTACCCCTGAGTTATTAGTAGGAACTGTAAGGTATGGTGACCCCTCTGAATAACAGAAGCTAACTTCCAGCACAGGTTGTTAAACTGCCATCACTTTCTTGATAAATACCGGCAAGGTATGTTGATAAATGTTCCCTTTTATGGTTAGTGACTAGAGTTGAATCTGTTTAGGGAATGGGAGGATGAGCACAGGAATATTGTATAGCGGACCATTTATAACCCACCTTAGATCTGACTGCTGAGAAAAAGCAGCAGCTCCTTGTCCCATACTCATTCTGACCTCTCTCATCCCATTACTGTACATCATATTCTCAATTTCACCTTCTGATGTCACTTGTGCCCATCGATTCCTGTTTTGTTAGGTAGCTCCTCATGATGTTATCTGCAGCCTTTGTAGGTTGGTTCCCAACTGCCAGTCATCCATACAACTTCCATGGACACCACCACTGTCCTACTCATGGGAGCAGATTGCTGGAGGGGAAATGATGCATTTTATGTCCATATTTCTATTATGTTAGAATATAGTCTTTAACAGGGTCACTATAGGGAAGAAGAAATAAAATTGCATCTTGCTGGCCCCCCACAAGCTCAATAATGGGTCTTATTCTAGCAGTTCTATAATTGCTGGAAATTGGCACCATACTTTGTACCAGAGCTGGTTCTTGTTATCCATTGTACGTGATATAGCCAAGCTGCTTCTCATTAAAGTGATTCAAATTCCAATTCCTTGACCTCAAATGCCTTTTTGCAGCACAGGGAATACTACAACATAGTGGGGAAAAGCAGTACTTGCCCAGCACCTACTCTAGGAAGAGAAGGTTTTTCTAGAGCAGTGCTGTCCATCTTTGATATGTCTAGGCTCTATCCCATTAGGGGTCTGGATTAATGGATGTTTGCTATGCCTTTTATGTTTGCAAGTTTAGGAAATATTTGCCTTTATGGTTCCATGGCCTGGTTTCCTGTCCTACTGATAGCTGGTAAACTGGTGGGTTGGTGCAGGTCCTTAAAGGGGAACTATTGTGAAAATTCAAATTTAATATAAGCTTCAGCATACTGAAATAAGAAGTTTTCTAAATATAATTAAAATTCTGTACCATTTCTGAAATAATCAAGTTTATCTTCACTATCTCTCTCTCTCAGCATTTGTTTCTCTTCATTCTCTCTTTATACAGGAGTTGGGTGTCAGATATTTATTGACAGTTAGATCCAATATATCTTATAGGGGGGCTCCTTTTGCCTAGAAGATGCATTAGAGTTCACTCTATTAAACCACCGGACATCATGTCTCTCTACGTGCAGGATTTGTGCAAAAGGCAGTTATTTTGTTAGATTGTGTTTGTACTGGAATCAGTTATTTGAGTGAGCTCTAATACATCTGCTAGGAAAGGAGCCCCCCTATAAAATATATTGGCTCTAACTGTCAATTAATATCTGACACCCAACTGCTGCATGAAGAGAGAATGAAGAGAAACAGATGCTGAGAGAGGGATAGTGACCATAAACTTGATTATTTAAAAAACGGTACAGAATTATTAATTGATTATATTTAGAAAGTTTTTGACTTCAGTATGAGGAAGCTTATATTAAATCTTCATGGTAAAATGAAGTTTATTCTCGGCCTTGGGCTGGGGTGGGCCTATGTTGAGAAGTGGTTGTTTAGGAGAGGGCATTTCTTGACTGCTTAATTGCCTTGTTTGTTCTCCTGGGTGCAATTGATACAATTCACTCCTCCCACTAACAATCTTACGTCTCCACCAGCGTCAGGCTTGATTAGATAATTTTGGGAATCTTCAAGGCTTCAGGCTCATTGTGTTTATTGCAGTAACCTTGGGTTCCTCATTGATTGAGCTTCCAAACCATCCTATCTGGAACAAACCTAATTGCAAAAAAACCCAAATCTGGATGCAAGAACATTGTCTAAAGGACAAGGAACATCATAAATATTATTTTCTTTTGGGCACTGAGTAGCAAACGTCAACTCCATGCAATTTGTTTGGTCAAAAGAAATGATGTGCATAATGGGATCGCTGCATGGTGTCCAATAGCCTCCCTTATTATCCTTGGTATGCTGCTGACATATTACATAGAACCCCTGTATTGACATGTGTGTTACAGCAATGTGTAGGATGCTGAGTCTCGTGTCCAGCTGATAGCAGTCAGGGACAGAAGTGGGCAGGGGCTACTGGAAAAAGCTGTATCAGTGCAATGGGGGTTTGTAGTCCCAGTAGGGATGCACAGGGCCACACTCAGCAATTCTTGATCCTCTTTTGACCTCAGGTATTGATCACAATGATATGTCATTAACCCTGTGATACCAAGGAGAGAACTACAGCTCTAACAGGAACAGATAATGACCTGACTATAGGACTAGGTTTCCTAAAGGGGAAGCAACAGAAGGTCTGGTCAACTAGTGGCCCCAGGCAACATGTCACATGTCTAAATGCACTAGGTTCATGGATCAATTCTGTCTTTGGGGCTCAGATATCCAGTGCTTGTTTAAGGTTAAAGAACTGAATACCCAATTGTTCTAATATATTTGAAAGCCCACCCCCAGCTCTTTTGCAATGCATGACCCATTACTCTTCTTCAGGGACAGACAACTTAACGTCTTGCTTAATCCAGAAGACACCCTCCACCCCCACCAGATCCATATATCTCAATGATGTCGTCATATAGTCATTGGTGATGATGTTATGATACCGAGTTCCGCCTTATTTCTGGGGATGAAGAAGGAATTACAGTATGAAGAGGGGCAAATATTTGCTGTCGGAAGTCAAGTTTTAAGTGCTCACCACCATGTTCCTTTTAATCTCATCCAAAGCTGTGTCTATGCAGTGTAGCCACCTCACTACATTGAACCAGACCTTCCAGAGGGAAATACAAGTGACATGAAATCAATACTGAGAAGAGAGAGTGGCTATAAATGACTCTGTCAGACACTGATATGGAGCTGCCATACTGCTTTGATAGTACAACTGTAGAAATGGTGCTGCCAATATCGAACGTCTACCAGCTGCCCACACTGCCAGGCACCCAGATTTATGTCCACTCATTACAGCTGTCCACTGCTAAAAGGTCTCATATATAATGGGGGGGGGGCACACAAAGTGCAGCCACAGCACCATTAAACACAACTTTGTGTCTCTGTAACTGTCACTGAACTAAAGTGCCAGCATCACTCACTCCCATCTTCTGCAGATTACAGGGGCTTTGCTGTATGAAAACAGATCTTCCCAAATAAGGTGAAGTTCCCTGCCAGAGAGATTAATGCCTGGGGGCTGCCAACAGCTCGGAAACAAAAGTCTGGAACCCAGATCTACCCCATCCTGCCATTCATTTTATTCAATTTTCCCACTATGGCCGGAAGGTGCCACTGAGATCTTCATCAACAAGCATTAGAGAGCTGAGATAATGGCAAGGCCTCTAGTCTCGCCCTGTGTGTGTGTTTACTGGATGAATTCTATTTTGACTTTTGAACCCTGATTTTACAAAACATCCATCCTATAATGACACAAAGAGGATTTATTTATCTGTAATTTTGCTAAATGTCCCAAATATCTGAGCAAAACAGCTTTAGTTTTTGTGCAGTTCAAACCATAGCCCGATGTTAGAGGGAATGATATACATTTTGTGTGTTGTATTTTAACAGCTCTGTCAGTGTCACTGTCCCCCCATATAATAATGGGCCTGCGTCTGCCACTAGCAAGATGGCGGATGTTAGATCCAGAGGTTAGAGGGCTGACACCCATAATGGCAATGCTTTTGTACAGAAATGTCTTCTGTATCAAACAGAGCAAAATGTCTTGTGTATTAAACAGTACAAACCTCTTCTCTGCCTAACAAAGAACACTGTAAACATGATCTCTTTTTTTTAGACTCTGAAACTGAGAATAAACAAGCAGAAAAAGACCCTTTTCATTATGGTAAGACTCAATATAGTAAATTACAAATATCTGTTTTGTAGAATATAATAACTGGCTTAAAGGAGACATATTGTGCCAGTGAATTAAACCCTTATAAATAGAAGGAATGTGTTTAAAAAAAGTAATGTTTAATTGAAAATTTCTCCAAAAACCCTACTAGTCCTGCCCATCTGTTCTACTTTCTGCTGCCTCCTTTCCCAGGCTGTGCAGAGGGAAAGTACTTTGCACTGTAGGATAGGAACCAATCAGCAGCAGCTAGGCTAACCTGATAGGGAACTGAGTCCTGTCTTTGCTTTTGTGACTACAGAACTGTGATTAGCTGTGCCCCCTACTACTGTGCTTCTGGCAGGGAACGTTAGGACACTCCCAACCAGGCCCAGACTGGCAATCTGTGGTTTCTGGCAAATGCCAGAGGGGCTGCTATAAGGTGCAATAGAAAGTCAGTATTTAGTGGGCTGGTGGGGGCTGTTTTGGGCCTCTATGTGGATGATTGGGCCTCTGTGTACCTGAAATGCCAGGGCCTATTTTAATTCTCAGTCCGGACCTGCTCCCAACCCTCATTTGAAGGAGCCATAGCAGATCTATAGGAATTTGTAAAAGAGGCCATTTTAAAGATAATATGAATTCATTAATATTCATTATTATTATTATAATTATTATTAATAAGAGCTGAGGGGTTTTAGTTATGCGATATGTCTCCTTTAAATATCCCAAGCAACATTTTATTTGTGTTTAGCTGGGCATTCTAGGAGTTAGGATGAGAGGAACCATGTGGTGTAGTCCTGTGTGTTGACTCAAAGTATGATTTTATGATTTTACTGTCGGATCTGTACCCAAATGCTTGGGTGGATTCTGAATCTCATAATCTCATTATTGTGACCACTGTGTCCGGTGCATGACCAAGTCAGAGGGAAATGAATCTGTATGAAATAGACCCATTGTGGCTAGGGCCATTGTAGTTGTATAAAGATTGGTTTCCTTGCTTCCAACTGCAAACGTCATCCTACTTGTAGCTTTCCTGATAGGAAACACTGAAATTAAATGATGTAGTACTGTAAAGGTGACCATACACGTTATCATTACGATCTTTCCTGAAAAAGATGTTTCCAAGAAAGATTGTTTGTTTCAATACACGTGTGTAGTGCTGAATCGTCAGATATTCATATGGAAATAATAGAATTCTACCTGTATCTGACTATTCAGCACTAACAAAGGGCAATATTCAAAGGCGATTGAAGAGCCGACTGATATCCAAGTCTTATGCCGATATCGTTCGGCTCATCTCCTGCCGTACATGCACCAAATATCGTACAAAAACTTATTTTGTACGATATTATCGGTGCGTCTATGCAGTTTTGGACTGGGACACCAGGGGGCCACCAAAAAACCTAAGACCAGGCCCACTCTCAGTATTGCTTTTTCTCCTAATTCAACCTCTATTCTTCTAGTATCTTTATATTACATACTATAATCTATTATTTCAGTTATTAAAGGAATTGTTCAGTGTAAAAATAAAAACTGGGTAAATAGATAGGCTGTGCAAAATAAAAAATGTTTCTAATATAGTTAGTTAGCCGAAAATGTAATGTATAAAGGCTGGAGTGATTTGATGTATAACAAGTCAGTCAGATCACTACTTTTCAGCTGTCTTGGTTTACACTGACTGGTTACCCTGGCTACCAGGCAGTAACCAATCAGAGACTTGAGGGGGGGGCACATGGGTCATATATGTTGCTTTTGAATCTGAGCTGAATGCTGAGGGTCAATTGTAAACTCAACGAACAGGTTTGTACCATTTGACCCCCCTTATAGTCACTGACTAACTCAGAGTTAGAGAGCTGAAAAGCAGGAAGTAATGTTCTGGCTATTATGTTACACATCCACTCACTCCAGCCTTTATACATTACATTTTTGGCTAACTAACTATATTAGAAACATTTTTTATTTTGCATAGCCTATCTTTTTACCCAGTTTTTATTTTCACACTGAACTATTCCTTTAAGCCACTTTGTTCTTATAGAAATAGAGAATGAGCATGAAATAGGCCAATGTTTAGCAGCATGAGGACCCACTGACACCTGGGCCCACCGGCAGTTTTCCTGGTACCCCGGTGGGCCAGTCCGACACTGCGTCTATGGCCAATTTTAATAAGCAATGAAAAGACTTGGGTGAAGTTGGTGTATCTGCAGCAGGAAGACAAAGTGTAGTTGGGCAATTGGTTGCTACACTAATACTAATAAAACCTTTCTTCTCAATCCCAGATTACCACACTCTCCGGATTGGCGGCCTTGTGTTTGCTGGAGTTCTTTTTATCCTGGGGATCCTTATCATTCTAAGTAAGTGCCATATTGTTATAGTATCCCGAGATAACTAAATGCTGGCTTCTATGTGGCAGAGAACCATGGTAATATCAGCAGGACAGAGACTCATAACTCCTGTTCCTCTCCATGCTCCTTTGGACTCTGCCCTGCTCTCCAAATGGTATTTACATAAAATCCCAAATGTTTCTTGAGGAGGTGTAGTTTCCACAATAGAAGAGCTAACAATGTCTTTGTACAATAACTACACCCCAGTGTACACTAACTACACTTCAATGTAAGTACAGTAACTATATATACATATTTTATTTTCCAATTTACAGGCAGAAAATGTCGCTGTAAATTCAACCAGCATCAAAGGTAAAACATAAACTCACTTTTAAAAATACATTTTCCCTGTATTACAGCAAGATAAAGTCCCTATGCCAATGCCTATGCATGAAAACCTTCATCTTGAGCAGGGGACTCCAAAGACAGATAAAATCAGTTGAAAATAAACACACTGAATTAGCCGGTTGTGTTTTTGCATCGTCATCTTAAAGCTGATAGTGAGGCATAATAGCTATGTAAATGTTCTGTACAGTTCAAGGAATATTTGGGACTCTTGGATGAGATCCTTTCCTGTGAATCTAGAAGCTGGGCCTTGCAAAGAAGCAGTTGTGCAAAGGAAGAGTAATGGCATGGAAAGTAAGACAGAGATTGCGAGGATAGGGAAAGATGGCAGCAGTAAGGCAATATGGTGGCAGTAGACTTAAAGGGGGTGGTTCACCTTTAAGTGAACTTTTAGAATGTTATAGAATGGCTGATTCTAAGCAACTTTTCAAATGGCCTTCATTTTTTCATTTTTATAATTTTTTTTAATTATTTGTCTTCTTCTTCTGACTCTTTCCAGCTTTCAAATGGGGGTTACTGACCCCATCTAAAAAAACACATGATCTGTAAGGCTACACATTTATGGTTATTGCTACTTTTTATTGCCCATCTTTTTATTCAGTCCCTCTCCTATTCATCTTCCAGTCTCTTAGGGTGGTGGCAGCTGTCCTGTCTGCAATTTCAGCGATCTGGTTGCTAGGGTCCAAATTATCCTAGCAACTGCATTGAGAGTTGCTGAATAACAAGCTAAATAACTCAAAAACCACAAATAATAAAAAATGAAAACCAATTGCAAATTGTCTCAGAATATCACTCTCTACATCATACTAACAGTTAACTCAAAAGTGAATAACACCTTTAATATTAGGGTTTGCCACCATGCAGCTTTTCGAGTGATTTGAAGTGCAACTCCCAGAATTCATGATACCTTGAAGTTGTAACTCAACAAGGGATTTATATAATGGGGCTCCCCAAAGTCTTTTTTGCCCTACCACCACTAAAACAGTCCCCAACAGGTCAATGGAAGGTTCTTGATAGAATTCATCAGAAGAGCTAGTATAATAATAGTTAAACATAAAATAATGACTTTGGTGTATTTCTGCTTTGCTGCTGTAAGGGTAAAGCATTGTCTTTGTTTTGTTCCCTAGGACAGGGGAGCCACTTGAAGAAGAGGGAACCCTCCGGGCATCGATAAGACGTAAGTACTATTCAGTGATTATTTACATGAAAGCCAGCTCTATAAAATCGGCCAATTTCTAAAAATCTGTAAATTGTTGTGTTGATGAGGAAAACACAGACCAAATAATCTGGTTTCCTGGCCTGTTCTAAACTTCTGGCCCATTTACTGACAATTAGTGATGAGCACATTTTTTCACCAGCCATGGATTCGCAGCAAAATTCTGAATTTTGCCCATTAGAAAAAACGCAGATTGACTTTAATGCATTTGGACAAAAAAGTCGCCATAAGAAAAACACCCATTGACTTTAATGCATTAGGACAAAAAAAGTCGCCATGAGAAAAAACGCCCTATGACTTCAATGCATTTGGAGCGAGAATAATTGTGGCATGTGTAAAAATTTTCGCATGGAAAAACACCCATTGATTTCAATGCGTTTCGCAAAATTATTGCTGTTTCACGAATACTTTCACAGTTATACAAATTTTTCTGCGAAGTGAAACAGGACTTATTGTCTCATGACTACTGACAATCATTCCTTTACTGAGATTCCACGCAATTGCTTTGGAGGAATAAAGTGACACTTTCCCTTTAATTAAAATCTTTTATACAATTTGAGGTTATTTTTGCATGTGCATAAACCAGTGACCAATGACAAATGGCCACATTTAACTTGATTTAGTGATACACTAAATCATCATGGAGTCATGTAACTGGCAATGGACCATTCCATGGAGTAGTGAAGGGAGAAGATCTTGTACAGAACATCAGTGGTTCCTTATGCTGGCCGATCTTCTCTTTCAGGACTGTCTAGTAGAAGGCTATAGACTGGTCTCTGTGAGAACATGGTAAGTACCTGAGAGGATCTTCTATACAGACTAAACAGTCATTGTGCTGCCTGAACGCTATGAGCTGTGAATTTTGTATCTGTCACCAGGGCAGCCATCAGGGGGGGACAGGGGGGAGAGTTGTAGGGGGCCCGAGGGTAAGGGGGGCCCAGCCACGCTGCACTTACTTGATTAGCTGGGCCCCCCTGCTTTCTGAGAGCTGCAGACTTCGGGAAGGCAGAGCAGGAGCACAAGGGGAGGTATCTTCTGTCCATTACTTCCCCTTATTGGTCACTGAGTTTAAGTCCCGGCTGAGCTGCTCAGGGATTGGATAGCAGAGGTTTGAACTTCCCCTCCAGCTCATCCAATCACCATGCAGCTTTACCGGGACTTGAAATTCTGTGACCAATAAGGGAAGAAAATGCTGTCACTTGAAGAAGATGCAGCCGCCTGTGCTCCCCTCCTCCCTTCTGAGGTTGGCAGCTCCCTGACAGCAGGTGGGCCACACTAATGAAGTAAGTACAACATGGCCGGGCCCCGCTAAAGGTAACCCTTTGTGATCCCTGTTGTGTGGTGGGGCCCTGGGCACCAATTTTTTATTTAAACTCCTGGGAGTGCAAGTTTTTTTTTTAATCCGTTTAAGGGGGGCCCTGACCACCAATGTTCTTATAATGTGGATTTAACCACTTGTTTTTTTTACCTGCTCACCCTTCCCCTGTGTCCTTCCCAACCTCATTATCGTCACTGCAAGAACCACAATGGTTGCACAACGGGCCAGGAACACTGGGGATACTCCTGGTTGACAATCATTTCCTGGACCAAAATCTAAAGGGATGGTTCACCTTTAAGTTAACTTTTCGTATATTAGCATAGGGCTAATTCTAAGCAACTTTTCAATTGACCTTCATTTTTTCTTTTTTATTGTTTTTGAATTATTAACCTCTTCTTCTTCTGACTCTTCCCAGCTTTCAAATGGGGATCAGATGTAAGGAAAGATGGCAGCAGTTTGGCAATATGTTGGCAGTAAGACTTAAAGGGGTGGTTTACCTTTAAGTTAAGTTTTAGTATGTTATTGAATGGCTAATTCTAAGCAACTTTTCCACTGACCTTCATTTTTTCTTTTTTTATAGTTTTTGAATTATTGGTCTTCTTCTTCTGACTCTTTCCAGCTTTCAAATCCCCCATCTAAAAACAAATGCTCTGTAAGGCTACAAATGAATTGTTATTGCTACTTTTTATCAATCATCTTTTTGTTCAAGCCTCTCCTATTCATATTCCATTTTATTATTTAAATCAATGCATGGTTGCTAAGGTAACTTGGACCTCACCAACCAGATTGTTGAAATTGCAAACTGGAGAGCTGCTGAATAAAAAACAAATTTACTCAAAACCCACAAATAATAAAACATGAAAACCAATTGCAAATTGTCTCAGAATATCACTCTCTACATCATACCTGGGGGCACATTTACTAAGGGTCGAAGTGAATTTTCGAATTTCAAAGTAAGTTTTGGATACTTCGACCATCGAATAGGCCAAATTCGACTTTGATTCGAAGTGAAAAACTTTGACTTCGAAAATCAAAGTACTGTCTCTTTATAATCGACTACGACACTTCGCCATCTTAAACCTGCCTAATTGCTGTTTAGCCTATGGGGGACCTCCTATAACCTATCTTGAGTGTTTGGGCAAGTTTTGAGAAACCAAAGGATTTTTGGTAAAATCGTACGATTAAATCGTTCAAATCGTTAATCATACGACTGTACGATTTTAAAAATCCTTCAACTTCGAATGTCGAAGCTACCCTATTCGATGGTTGAATTTCGAAGTTTTTTGCACTTCGAAATTTGACCCTTGAGAAATCTGCCCCTTAAAGTTAATTTAAAGGTGAACAACTCTTTTAAGCAGCTAAACACAGTGGCCAGCAATACCACTGCACAGCTCTTCAACTCAGCACCAAGGAAACAATTTCATTTCTGCCAGTGAGTCTAATGCGGTCAGAGGAAGTGGGTGAGAATTACCCTTTAAAGGGGAAGTAAAGTGTAAAATAGAATAAGGCTAGAAATGCTGTATTTTGTATACTAAACGTAAACATGAAATTACTGCACCACAAGCCTAATTAAACAAATGATTTATGCTTTCAAAGTTGGCCACAGGGGGTCACCATCTTGTAACTTTGCTAAACATCTTTGCAAGACCAAGACTGTGCACATGCTCAGTGCGGTCTGGGCTAAGCTTAGGGATCAAAACAGCACAAGTCAAATAATATCTGCCAGAAGCCGATACAGCAAGACTGATTAATAATCAGAATATACAGACTGCACTGGGTCCTGTGTTGTCATGTAATCTAATGTGGATTTTATAGTTTTTGTATTGTTTAATACAAACTTTCTCCAACTCTGCAGAACTAGTGGCTGCAGCAAAATAAGCCTCCAAATAGAATCCCAGTTTATCTGTTTAAATCTGGCTCCATGATCTTTGTCCCTGCAGCTGGAGTTGGAAACAGTAAAGGGGATGTAAAGGCAAAAATAAAATCCAATGCAAATCTCTACACAGTCACCGACTGCTCTACAGGAAAACAAACAAAGCTGCTTGAGTTCTGCATGGCTGGGAAGTAAGGCGGGGGCTCCCCCTGCTGTTCATAAGTATGATTGTTTCCCTGCAGAGCAGTTAGGGACCGTCTGACATTTCCTATCCACAGCAGTAAATGAAAGGAGAATTTCACTGCATATAGTCAGGTTTCTTATAAAAACGGTACACATTTTTTAATTAAAGTATATTGGAGATAGGTTTCTTTTTCATTAAAGAAAGTAAAAATTGGGGGGGGGGTTTGCCTTTACATGCCCTTTAAGCCTATGTATTTTTTTATATCTCTCTCACAATGTTTGGTCCATGAGGGACCAAATGCTCTGCAATTATCTATATAGTAGCACCCAACCCACCCATCTCTGTTGTCACTGGAGGAAGCAGAGTGGGGCCTGCACAGTTACTGTATATAAATTAAATGCAGCAAAGTGGGTTGAACCAAGGAGATATCTCAGAGAGTGGCAGGGCGATTATTTATTAATTAATATTAACAGCATGAACGAGAATGTTCCTGGGCTGCAACCCATTCAAAAAGTAAAATTGTTGGCTGGACCCATGGGTTTTGGGTCAGCCCCTCCACTGCTAAAGCATACATGTGTTTGAAACAAAGGCCTTTGGCTTCAATTGACTTCCGACAGTTATATTTGTGGGATACGGTAGTGATGATTGAGTTACAAACAAACGATCAGTAGATATATATATAAACATCTAACTGCCTTTGCTTTGATTTTTAATAGTTCTGTGGTGTGGCCTCTGCTTGGAACCTGAGTGATTCCCCTGTGCAACTCTCTCACCTACAGAGGAACAAGAAGAAAATTGCACCAAAGTATCAAGTCTACAGATGCCAAAGTCATAAAGCCACTCTATATATATATATATATATATATATATATATATATATATATATATATATATATATATATATATATATATATTATATTTTATTCAAATGCCATATGCTGGTTTTACAGGAGCATTCATGCACCTGAGCTACGCTCTGAACCCTATTGCAGTCTCTCTTAGAAAGGATTTTATTATAAGGTTACTAAAATGGGGGGTTTTGCTGAACCTTTCCACTCAGTTCTTGACTTGTGGATTCTACAAGAATTGACTAAGCCTGTGTGCCACCATTTTGCCCATTTCCCTACTCTATAAATGTGGCCCACTGCAACCTGCTCTGAGTGCCAGTGAGTTAATCAAGGGATGTGAGGGAGCTGCAGACAAAATCCCTAATTGCCCAATGGGCACTACTTTTGCCAGTTTATACTAAAATACACTAGAAATATATCATTTTAGGTTTACCATGGCAAAGGGGCCCACTCAATTTCTAACATCCCCTACGTCTGTGTAAAATGTCACAGCCACATATACTTGAGTGTTTTGTCGCAAGATCACACCTCTCGACAGGCCACACAAGGGTGGGGATTCCTGCATTAACTGGATGTAAATGTCTTGGGTAAACTGGGTGTAAATTGGACATTCTGTTTTCCAAAGAAGAGCCCTTTTTAGCTCACATTGATGCACTTTTGATACACTATATCCTTTATTAATCTTTAAAGTTGCTGTAAATAATAATCAATGGAATGGATCCATATCAATTTGAGATAATATATAAATATGATAAACGCTAAAAGAAGTATATGTCAGGCTGTGGTGCTATTGCACAGAACATTCCCCTAATCACCATCACCACTGAAGTTTGGGAAAGGCTCTGTCTATGAGGCTGCCCAGAAACCCTTGCTGGCAGAGCCCTGCCCATGCTTTGTTATGGAGGTTAGGGGCCCATATATTACAATTTATTTTAAGTGACAAAAAAAATGTGTTGCCAATTAAACACTGTTGCTTTAAATATTGGTATAAGTTTGACGGGGCTGCCTTCATGACTAACATTATGAAAACCTGTAGTGCCTTATATTAAATATTTGTAATACTTTTTCTTGTTTGTATTATTTGTTTATTTCATTATCTCAGTGGAAATCATTTTTATAACTGGAAAACTGAACTTATGACAGACAATTTATATTGTAATAAACAACCGGAGAATCTTATCAAATTGTTATATACAGCAACTATTCCCCTGTCACATTTTTCCCTTGAGCAGCCATTTTGTGCTGTTGAGCTGCTCCCTCACTACCACCTAACAGGACAAAATGGAGCTTCTAACTGTTACAGGACGTGTGGGAGGAACAGACACAGGTCTGGCCATTCATTGGCTGATGGTAGCTAGCAAGTATGTGTGCCCTTGGTTTGTGTGAGTGCAGTGCCTCAGTCCAACCATAGGGACTGACTGTTGTATTCATATTGTCATTAACTTATAATACATACTATTAAAAAATATATGTTAAGGCTTTATCTTGAAGACATGGACTGTTTAATTTGATATATTTATATATGTGCCCAATTCTGTGTTCGAATTAAAGACAAACCAATCTATTTGTTTAGATCTGGATTTAGCATAAAGGAAGGGGGATTTGTCACAGGTAATTTATGAAGCAAAACACTTTTTCCAGTTTCCTTAATAATGATCAATTTCCACCACAATTAACATAGATTTCTTTGAATG
The DNA here is from genome assembly GCA_038501925.1 of Xenopus petersii. Classification (NCBI taxonomy): domain Eukaryota; kingdom Metazoa; phylum Chordata; class Amphibia; order Anura; family Pipidae; genus Xenopus; species Xenopus petersii. The sequence goes on along the minus strand of CM076684.1, from coordinate 7,429,155 downwards.
ATTCTCAAAATATGATCCTTGCTGTGGGGTAATTGGCTCATCAGTACCAGTAGCTGTCCCTTATTACACTGATTAAAGAGACAAGGACACCACACAATTGGCCATAATACAATTCCCTCTTTTACACAAGATTTTCTCACAATGTTAGTTCTGTTCAATAAAAGTAGATCTTGGGATCACTGTAGCTTTGGATATTATGCTTCTGCCGCGATAATGAAATCTGGCATGAAAACATTATCCCTTATAATACATGAGTGATACTCAGAGTTCCTTGTATAACTCAGCCTGCAGCCTTGTGCCTTTATATGGTCACAGAACAACCCCTCAGTGACTTCTAATATCTTTATCATTTACAGTAGGGGGTACATTATCCCATTATCCCTTATAATACATAAGTGATACTCAGAGGTCAGTAGATATATATATATATATATATAGCAAGTGTAGGATGACAGCACTCCAAGGATTTAACAAGCAAAATATAGTGTCAAAAATAGAATAGGTTTATTAAATCCGACGTTTCAGTTCCTCACAGGAACTTTCCTCAGGAACTTTTTCCCTGAGGAAAGTTCCTGTGAGGAACTGAAACGTCGGATTTAATAAACCTATTCTATTTTTGACACTATATTTTGCTTGTTAAATCCTTGGAGTGCTGTCATCCTACACTTGCTACACATTCTTCACTTGGACTAGCACCCAGGTTATTTCCATCTCATGGTGTGCGGACTATACGCATTCTTATATATATATATATATATATATATATATATATATATACACATCTAACTGCCTTGACTTTGATTTTTAATAGTTCTGTGGTGTGGCCACTGATTGGAAACTGAGTGATTCCCCTGTGCAATTCTCTCACCTACAGGGGAACAAGAAGAAAATTGCACCAAAGTATCAAGTGTATATATTGAATTATACAAGAATTGACTAAACCTGTGTGCCAGCATTTTGCCCATTTCCCTACACTATAAATGTGGCCCACTGCAACCTGTGAGTTAATCATGGGATGTGAGGGAGCTGCTGACAAAATCCCTAATTGCCCAATGGGCACTACATTTGCCAGTTACTACTAAAATACACATTAAAAATATATCATTTTTAGGTTTACCATGGCCAAGGGGCCCACTCAGAAGCAGGTTATCAATGGCTAACATCCCCTACTTCTGCGAAAAATGTCACAGCCATATATATTTGAGTGTTTTGTTCACCTATCATTTTGTCGCAAGATCACACCTCTCGACAGGCCACACAAGGGTGGGGATTACTGCATTAACTGGATGTAAATGTCTTGAGTAAACTGGGTGTAACTTGGACATTCTGTTTTCCAAAGAAGAGCCTTTTTTTAGGTCACATTGGTGCACTTTTGATACATTATCTCCTTTTTTAATCTTTAATGTTGCTGTTTGGGAAAGGCTCTGCCTAACTATGAGGCTGCCCAGAAACCCTTGCTGGCAGAGCCCTGCCCATGCTTTGTTATGGAGGTTAGGGGCCCATATATTACAATTTATTTTGTGACAAAAAAAATGTGTTGCCAATTAAACACTGTTGCTTTAAATATTGGTATAAGTTTGACGGCTGCCTTCATGACTAACATTATGAAAACCTGTAGTGCCTTATATTAAATATTTGTAATACTTTTTCTTGTTTGTATTATTTGTTTATTTCATTATCTCAGTGGAAATCATTTTTATAACTGGAAAACTGAACTTATGACAGACAATTTATATTGTAATAAACAACCGGAGAATCTTATCAAATTGTTATATACAGCAACTATTCCCCTGTCACATTTTTCCCTTGAGCAGCCATTTTGTGCTGTTGAGCTGCTCCCTCACTACCACCTAACAGGACAAAATGGAGCTTCTGTTACAGGACGTGTGGGAGGAACAGACACAGGTCTGGCCATTCATTGGCTGATGGTAGCTAGCAAGTATGTGTGCCCTTGGTTTGTGTGAGTGCAGTGCCTCAGTCCAACCATAGGGACTGACTGTAGTATTCATATTGTCATTAACTTATAATACATACTATTAAAAAATATATGTTAAGGCTTTATCTTGAAGACATGGACTGTTTAATTTGATATATTTATATATATGTGCCCAATTCTGTGTTCGAATTAAAGACAAACCAATCTATTTGTTTAGATCTGGATTTAGCATAAAGGAAGGGGGATTTGTCACAGGTAATTTATGAAGCAAAACACTTTTTCCAGTTTCCTTAATTATGATCAATTTCCACCACAATTAACATAGATTTCTTTGAATGATTCTCAAAATATGATCATTGCTGTGGGGTAATTGGCTCATCAGTACCAGTAGCTGTCCCTTATTACACTGATTAAAGAGACAAGGACACCACACAATTGCCCATAATACAATTCCCTCTTTTACACAAGATTTTCTCACAATGTTATTTCTATTCAATAAAAGTAGATCTTGGGATCACTGTAGCTTTGGATATTATGCTTCTGCCGCGATAATGAAATCTGGCATGAAAACATTATCCCTTATAATACAAGAGTGATACTCAGAGTTCCCTGTATAACTCAGCCTGCAGCCTTGTGCCTTTATATGGTCACAGAACAACCCCTCAGTGACTTCTAATATCCTTATCATTTACAGTAGGGGGTACATTATCCCTTATAATACATGAGTGATACTCAGAGTTCCCTGTATAACTCAGCCTGCAGCCTTGTGCCTTTATATGGTCACAGGACCCCTCAGTGACTTCTAATATCCTTATCATTTACAGTAGGGGGTACATTATCCCTTATAATACATGAGTGATACTCAGAGTTCCCTGTATAACTCAGCCTGCAGCCTTGTGCCTTTATATGGTCACAGAACAACCCCTCAGTGACTTTTAATATCCTTATCATTTACATACATGTGTGTGTGTGTATATTATATTTTATTCAAATGCCATATGCTGGTGTTATAGGAGCATTCATGCACCTGAGCTACTCTCTGAACCTTATTGCAGTCTCTCTTAGAAAGGATTTTATTATAAAATGGAGCTTCTAACTGTTACAGGAAGTGTGGGAGGAACAGACACAGGTCTGGCCATTCATTGGCTGATGGTAGCTAGCAAGTATGTGTGCCCTTGGTTTGTGTGTGAGTGCAGTGCCTCAGTCCAACCATAGGGACTGACTGTAGTATTTATATTGTCATTAACTTATAATTCACACTACTAAAAATATATGTAAAGGCTTTATCTTAAACACATGGACTAGTTTATTTGATATATGTATATCTCTGTGCCCAATTCTGTGTTCCAATAAAAGACAAACCAATCTATTTGTTTAGGTCTGGATTTAGCATAAAGGAAGGGGGATTTGTCACAGGTAATTTATTAAGCAAAACACTTTTTCCAGTTTCCTTAATTATGATCAATTTCCACCACAATTAACATAGATTTCTTTGAATGATTCTCAAGATGTGATCCTTGCTGTGGGGTAATTGGCTCATCAGTACCAGTAGCTGTCCCTTATTACACTGATTAAAGAGACAAGGACACCACACAATTGCCCATAATACAATCCCCTCTTTTATACAAGATTTTCTCACAATGTTATTTCTATTCAATAAAAGTAGATCTTGGGATTAGTGATGTGCGGGCAGACGCGGGACCCGCGGTTTTACCTGCGGGTTCGGGTCGACCTTGCAGTGCCCGCATCCAATTTCTGGGTTATGGTTTTATAGTCTCGCGTCTGCTCGCCTGCCCCTTTTGTGACGTCATCGGTGGGGCGGCGCGGGTCTATAAAAGGACCCCCGGGAAGCGGGTGCGGGTCATAGCAGGGTGGGTTAGGGTCAGGTGCGGGTCAGGGAAACTCTGACCCACACATCACTACTTGGGATCACTGTAGAATTTCTACATGTAATTCTAAATGTAAAAAGGGATATTTTGTTTTATAATGCTGATAAAATACAGGCCCCTATAATGTTCATTTCAGCCCATTATCTAAGCCAACATACAGTACATTAGGCAGTGGGAGTGCAATAATGGAATTATATGGGATATGCTGGAAGTACAACAGGAAATTGCCGTTGGAGGTAGAAAGAGAATGTGATTGCTGCTGCCGCACAATAAGTCTGACACTGCTTCCCCTGATAATGAATACAGTAAACCCTTCCCTGCTGTTAAGTGTCTTCCCCAAAACCAGACTCTGCAGGATGTGCTACTGCCACCAGGATTCCTTCTGCTGGGATTCCCCCAATTCCCACATTTAGCGATTAACCCGCTCTGACCCACCAGCAGCAATAGCCGCTGAGAACAGCACACTGCTGTGTAAAAAAAATCCTTTTCATTTAAACTTTAGATTCTACACTTCTATGATGTTAGCAGGGAAATGATTGATATATATATGTGCCACATGTTGGGTGGTTGGTGAGCAGGGGGCAGGGGTGCCATGGTATTCCTTGGAAAATTCCCAGTGATGTTGGCATAAAAATTCCATCTTGTGCAAGCGAATGATAGGAGGGCTGTGCAATTTTAGAGCCACCGTGCCATAACCAGCAGCTCTGTGCTACGGTGAATTTCGCACATTCCCTTAGTTGTTTAAGGACTGTACAGCCGTTACCCACTGCTGACAGTTATACTACAAGAGAGCAGTCAGAGAATTCTGGGAGTTGTATTTTAATAGCAGGAGAAATTGAGCCCCAGACACAGTGTATTTGTTTGTGCTTTGCCTACGCTAAGGGCAGCCAGTCTGATGGCAGGATCTGATGATTCAGCACAGAGCGAGCTTAGTCTCATTTTACACTGAGCTCTGGATCATCAAATAACCTATTTACTACTCCCACCTCAGGGAGCTGCACAATTCATTGATTTGACATGAAAAAAAAGTGGGGAAATAACCGTTGTGCATAGAGAAGAGTATAAATCTTCTTTATATGTGATTATTTATAGCACACACTGCACTGCTGTATCTATTGATAGAATAAATGGGGGATAGCAATCATAGCAGATATAGTAGGGAGAGATGGTGCATATAGGGAGTGTGACTGTAGGATAGCAGGTATAGTAGGGAGAGATGGTGTCTATAGTAACAGTGGATAATAGTCTCTGGGAAGGGAGTGTGACTGTGGGATAGCAGGTATAGTAGGGAGAAATGGTGCCTATAGTAACAGTGGATAATAGTCTCTGGGAGGGGAGTGTGACTGTGGGATAGCAGGTATAGTAGGGAGAGATGGTGTCTATAGTAACAGTGGATAATAGTCTCTGGGAAGGGAGTGTGACTGTGGGATAGCAGGTATAGTAGGGAGAGATGGTGTCTATAGTAACAGTGGATAATAGTCTCTGGGAAGCGATTGTGACTGTGGGATAGCAGGTATAGTAGGGAGAGATGGTGTCTATAGTAACAGTGGATAATAGTCTCTGGGAAGCGATTGTGACTGTGGGATAGCAGGTATAGTAGGGAGAGATGGTGCCTATAGTAACAGTGGGATAATAGTCTCTGGGAAGGGAGTGTGACTGTGGGATAGCAGGTATAGTAGGGAGAGATGGTGTCTATAGTAACAGTGGATAATAGTCTCTGGGAAGGGAGTGTGACTGTGGGATAGCAGGTATAGTAGGGAGAGATGGTGTCTATAGTAACAGTGGATAATAGTCTCTGGGAAGGGAGTGTGACTGTGGGATAGCAGGTATAGTAGGGAGAGATGGTGTCTATAGTAACAGTGGATAATAGTCTCTGGGAAGCGATTATGACTGTGGGATAGCAGGTATAGTAGGGAGAGATGGTGTCTATAGTAACAGTGGATAATAGTCTCTGGGAAGCGATTGTGACTGTGGGATAGCAGGTATAGTAGGGAGAGATGGTGCCTATAGTAACAGTGGGATAATAGTCTCTGGGAAGGGAGTGTGACTGTGGGATAGCAGGTATAGTAGGGAGAGATGGTGTCTATAGTAACAGTTGATAGTCTCTGGGAAGCGATTGTGACTGTGGGATAACAGGTATAGTAGGGAGAAATGTGGAGTAGCAGGTATATTACATTTAATATGTGCACACATTTTGGTTATTAGTAAATAAGCCTTATAGTTTTTTTTTAAAAAAAAACTTCTGTTCCTTGTGTTCCCTGAAAAAAAAACCCAATAAAATATAAATGTGTTATCTTCTTCTATATGGGGGTTTTGGTTGGGGGATGTTTTCCAGCACATCTGTGAATCAGTCCTACAGGATCCCTACATCAGGAATTAGAAAAACATATGGAGTTGGTGCCCCAGTGCTCTATACATGTGAGTAGTCTATGTATTATGTATCACAGAAAGAGAAATATAGAGTTCTAAATATTTCAGGACTGTTCCATTTATCAGCTGCACATTACACAGCCGTCCCTTTGGTTTCTTTGAGAATATGCTGCTCTGGGCCCAATATGACAGAGACATATAGGTTTTTGTTGAGGCTTCTGGTGGGAATAAAGATAGACTGCTGGGAATTCTCCCAGGACTGGGCATAATACTGGAACCTAGGCCCCACTGGAAGATCTTGTAGACCAGTCTGACCCTAGTTCTCTCTTTCTCCCAAACAAATTACCCTCTCATTTTGGTGTTTCCATTCTGCTTTCCATGTGTTTCACTGTAGGAAATGTATTTTACCCTTGGCACCCCTTTTGGAAAAAAAGCTAGCACTCAATATTGTTGCACAGTACAGACCAATCAAACAACAAGACCCAGTGGGACAGGTTCCTATGTCTGGGTCATGCTGCCACTGGCCACTAGTTGTCAAAATAATAGCCCCTGGGGTTTATAAATCCCACCTTGTGGCATAACAGAACTGGCTTGTTCAGGTGAGGATCATTCAGGAGTTGGGAGTATTCTCTTAGGTGGACAATCCCAATAATAAAGCAACTAATAGTTGGATCAGCTGACTGTCAGCCACAATGTCCTGGTTGTATCTTACAAGGTAAACCCCATGGCGTTCATAGAATTTAATGAGGAAAATCATTATAGGATAATTAAAGGAAATATTTGCACCCATTGATGTTGATCAGCTATCAGTACAAATTCCTGACCCTTGCTATATATGCCGCTAAGCCCTTCAACAAAACCAGGTCTGGAACCTTTCTAAGCAACCTCCAAATCTGGTACCTTTCTAAGCAACCTCCAGGTCTGGAACCTTTCTAAGCAACCTCCAGGTCTGGGACCTTTCTAAGCAACCTCCAGGTCTGGAACCTTTCTAAGCAACCTCCAGGTCTGGAACCTTTCTAAGCAACATCCAGGTCTGGAACCTTTCTAAGCAACCTCCAGGTCTGGAACCTTTCTAAGCAACATCCAGGTCTGGAACCTTTCTAAGCAACCTCCAGGTCTGGAACCTTTCTAAGCAACCTCCAGGTCTGGAACCTTTCTAAGCAACATCCAGGTCTGGAACCTTTCTAAGCAACCTCCAGGTCTGGAACCTTTCTAAGCAACATCCAGATCTGGTACCTTTCTAAGCAACCTCCAAGTCTGGTACCTTTCTAAGCAACCTCCAGGTCTGGTACCTTTCTAAGCAACCTCCAGGTATGCTGTGCCTTTGTTACTCCCCTGACTAAACCACATGTATCTGCTGTATATCATTGTCACCCAAAGGAACTGCATCTCTAGTGTGTTCTTCCCTTACCCATGACATTGTGTATCCATTTCTTAGACATTTATGATATTTGCCCTGAGCCCCTGTATTGGTGGCAAGACTTGCTCCAGGCAGTTACACAGACATATACTGTCTATGAGATGCTTCTAAAGATAGTTGGGTGGGACACTGGATTCTAGACCTAGTGGTGATAGTAGAGCCATATTGTGGCATGATGTTTGATTTTGAAGATACTGGGCTGAGCCACTTGCTTCTGGATATACTGGGGAGTAATACTTGCTTCTGGGAAACAAGAGTGGGATCTGGATTCTGGCATGAGACATTTGATTCTAGAAATACAGGCGTTGGATGCTTGGCTCTAGAGATACGTCAGTGGGATTCTTGCTTCTGGAGATACTAGTGTGGCATACTTAATTCTGAAGGTATTGGACATTTTGTTATATTTTGGATATGCTGGTGAAATACAAGAGTAGAATTCTTGCTTCTAATGTGGGATATTTTATTCTGAAGAGGGCCACTTGTTTCTGGAGATACTGGGGTGGGATGTTTGCTTCTGAAAATACACAAGTGGAATTCTTCCTTCTAGTGTGGGAAACTTGTTTCTGGAGGTACTTGGGTGGGATGCTTGCTTCTGGAAATACACAAGTGCAATTCTTTGTTTTAGTGTGGGAGACTTGCTTCTGGATACACTTGGATAGGGCACTTAGTTCTGGAGATAATAGGCTGGGATGCTTGCTTCTGGAAATACACAAGTGGAATTCTTTCTTCTAGTGTGGGAAACTTGTATCTGGAGGTACTTGGGTGGGATGTTTGCTTCTGAAAATACACAAGTGGAATTCTTCCTTCTAGTGTGGGAAACTTGTTTCTGGAGGTACTTGAGTGGGATGCTTGCTTCTGGAAATACACAAGTGCAATTCTTTGTTTTAGTGTGGGAGACTTGCTTCTGGATACACTTGGATAGGGCACTTAGTTCTGGAGATACTAGGCTGGGATGCTTGCTTCTGGAAATACACAAGTGGAATTCTTTCTTCTAGTGTGGGAGACTTGTTTCTGGAGACACATAGGCAGGCCACTTGTTTCTGGAGGTACTTGGGTGGGATGCTTGCTTCTGGAAATACACAAGTGGAATTCTTTCTTCTAGTATGGGAAACTTGTTTCTGGAGGTACTTGGGTGGGATGTTTGCTTCTGGAAATACACAAGTGGAATTCTTTCTTCTAGTGTGGGAGACTTGTTTCTGGAGACACATAGGCAGGCCACTTGTTTCTGGAGGTACTTGGGCGGGATGCTTGCTTATGGAAATACACAAGTGAAATTCTTCCTTCTAGTGTGGGAAACTTGTTTCTGGAGGTACTTGGGTGGGATGCTTGCTTCTGGAAATACACAAGTGCAATTCTTTGTTTTAGTGTGGGAGACTCGCTTCTGGATACACTTGGATAGGGCACTTAGTTCTGGAGATACTAGGCTGGGATGCTTGCTTCTGGAAATACACAAGTGGAATTCTTTCTTCTCGTATGGGAAACTTGTTTCTGGAGGTACTTGGGTGGGATGTTTGCTTCTGGAAATACACAAGTGGAATTCTTTCTTCTAGTGTCGGAAACTTGTTTCTGGAGGTACTTGGGTAGGATGCTTGCTTCTGGAAATACACAAGTGCAATTCTTTATTTTAATGTAGGAGACTTGCTTCTGGATACACTTGGATAGGGCACTTAGTTCTAGAGATACTAGGATGAGATGCTTGCTTCTGGAAATACACAAGTGGAATTCTTTCTTCTAGTGTGGGAGACTTGTTTCTGGAGACACATAGGCAGGCCACTTGTTTCTGGAGGTACTTGGGTGGGATGCTTGCTTCTGGAAATACACAAGTGAAATTCTTTCTTTTAGTGTGGGAGACTTGTTTCTGGATACACTTGGATAGGGCACTTAGGTCTGGAGGTACTTGGGTGGGATGCTTGCTTCTAGAAATACACAAGTGGAATTCTTTCTTCGAGTTTGAGAGACTTGTTTCTGGAGACACTTAGGCAGGCCACTTGTTTCTGGAGGTACTTGGGTGGGATGCTTGCTTCTGGAAATACACAAGTGGAATTTTTTATTCTAGTGTGGGAGACTTGTTTCTGGAGACACTTAGGCGGGCCACTTGTTTCTGGAGGTACTTGGGTGGGATGCTTGCTTCTAGAAATACACAAGTGGAATTTTTTATTCTAGTGTGGGAGACTTGTTTCTGGAGACACTAAGGCAGGCTGTGCCAAAGGAATGGACGGCACTACACTTGAAGAGGAGAAAATCTTTATTACAAGCTAAAAATAGGGATCAAAGGCCCTACGCGTTTCGGGATACAATCCCTTAATCATAGGCATGCCTATGATTAAGGGATTGTATCCCGAAACGCGTAGGGCCTTTGATCCCTATTTTTAGCTTGTAATAAAGATTTTCTCCTCTTCAAGTGGAGTGCCGTCCATTCCTTTGGCACAGTTTGAGTTAAGCGGTGGGGACGCTGCGGACCGAGCACCCCTGAAGAGGGGCAGAAGCTGCCATAGGAGGGGAAGCTGAGCGGTCTCCTAGGAGAGACACTAAGGCAGGCCACTTGTTTCTGGAGGTACTTGGGTGGGATGCTTGCTTCTAGAAATGCACAAGTGTATATACAACAATTAGGGAGCACCAACCATCTATTATAGGAAAAAATGGTGTGCAGAGTCAGATAATGTATAATGAATCAAAAAATAACGAAGAAAAATAACTGACCCATATAACTGCACCGTCCCATTCACAGCATCCAAATTTCTAATGAGTAATGTAGAGAAAAATGTATAAAACTTAACTTTTATTAAGAAAAATATATTAAAATGTTAATGTCCAGTATCCACACTTAAAAAATGGGCTGAGCACGGAGTACTGATTGGCCAGGGCACAAATGAGGTGGTGCTGTAGGTCAATATAGATTAATTGCGTGGTAGATACTTTGACAAAGCCCGCAATTTAGCGGGCGAAACGCGCGTCAGGCGCACTTTTTAAGTTACGGACTAGGCAGGACTACTGATAAGGACCTTGAATGGGCTTAATCTAACAGACTGGGTGGGAATCAGATGCGGGTGAAGGGGTTGGTGGCGTCTCGTAATTCGATTAAGCAGCTCTAATAGCAACAATTGACAACGCTTTAGGCATACTTCTTAGCTGTGTCACTTCAACTTATAAGCATCAACTCTGCATTGGTTGATGGTGCCGAGGACACCACTTGATGGGAGGGATCTCTAAGTGGGTGAAGGGGTTGGCACGGGGTATTTAATCCAGTCTAAACTTACCAAGCTTGCCCGGATCGCTATCCTAAGAGAAAGGTCTCAAAGGGAAAACTGGTGGAAGGGGTTGGCACGTGAAGTGGGGCCCTTCAATGGTTGTGTCTAGCAGTGGGACACTTTATTTTTGCTATATGCTGCACGCGATGGGTAGTAAGTATCTACCACGTAATTAATCTATATTGACCTACAGCACCACCTCATTTGTGCCCTGGCCAATCAGTACTCCGTGCTCAGCCCATTTTTTAAGTGTGGATACTGGACATTAACATTTTAATATATTTTTCTTAATAAAAGTTAAGTTTTATACATTTTTCTCTACATTACACATAAGAAATCTGGAAGGTGTGAATGGGACGGTGCAGTTATATGGGTCAGTTCTTTTTCTTTGTTATTTTTTAATTCAAAATACACAAGTGGAATTATTTATTCTAGTGTGGGAGACTTGCTTCTGGAGACACTTGGGTGGGGCACTTGCATACAGGTATAAGACACTTGCTTTTTGAAGTGACTGGAATGAGATGTTCTTTGAGACAGTGGGGTGAGACAATTACTTGCTCATGAGGGACTGGCATGAAGTAGTTAGAAGGGATGGGCACAGGGCAAACACATTATAGACACCAAGCAGATGATGGAGAGAGGGGGAGAGAGTGGGGAGAGCAGTGCAGATACAGAGGCAAATGGACAGGAGAATGAATGGAGAGGAAGCCCAGGCTAGAGATAAGAAGTAACAAATAGAAATAATATAGTAATACTCAAGTGAAGACCAAATTAAGAGAATAAATAAGGGGCAGGAGGAATGTGGAGCAGACGGCAGCACTTCCCCGCAGCTTCTCTGCACTCCTAGCACAAAATCAGCCGCAACAAGCCCAAAGCATCTCTCAGAGGACCAGCACCAATCAGATGCCGGTCAGTGTCTGAGCTTGCCTGGGATTGGCTGCTAGAGAGCCCCCTGGGAGAGAGGGAGTGATAGAGAATAAATGAAGAACAGGCATCCCCCACTCATGCACCTTTCCCAGCTGTGAGATTCCAGGTCTGCAGCAGCATCATCATCCCTGTATCACCCACATACACACATACATACACATACACACTATCATCACACACACTGCATCACACAACTGTGCTCTCCCAGTTGCACCCTCCAACTTGCATCCCTATACCCACAACTCCCTGCACCCTCCTGCATTCCAATACACTAACACACGCACATAATTCCAAAGGCAACAGCCGTCGGGCCAATCTGGGACACACAAAGTGACACACAACTAAGTGCCACAGTTTGCTGCATTGTCCAGGATGGCTACACCAACTGAGCGGACTGAACAAGGTAGGGGGTTACAAGGGTGCTGCACTGGGCGGGGAGTGGAGACAGTTTTTCATTGACTCTTTTTTATTGTGCCGAAGGGTTAAGTAGCTGTGTGTCAGTGAAAGAAGACTTTCAGCTCTGTGGTACTCCATTGTCATTTTTCTCTTTAAGATGCTGCAATCCCGCAGGGCGGAAGGGGTTAATATAACTTGTCTATGGCAAAGGATTATTATTTCCCTGTGTTGTTAATGAATCCATTTCATCTCCAGCCTTATTGCCTCCTGCTGGGGGTTGAGGGGGGGAGGCAGTGTCTGCGGCTCCCACATAAGTGCTTCACTGCAGCAAGCGCTAAGATCTTCACTCCCACCACCCCTACTGCAGGTGCAATGCAGTGTCCCAGCTGAGTATCCGCTAAGCCCATCCCTACACATACTTATGGGCAGCTGCACTCCGGCACTAAATGCGGGGGGTTAATGGAGCATGCAGCAGGCTGAACATGTGTCCTGCATATCTTACACTACTAAATGTGAATTAATGCATGGGCTCATGGGAGCCACACTTATTGCAGGGGTAGGTGATCTGCAGCATTAAGACTCCCTGTATCCCATCATCAACCAATGGCTTATAGGGAGGATGCTGGGAAATGTAGTGCAAAAGCAATTGCATGCGTGACGTAAGTGCTAAAATAACCAATGGAAAACCCATAATTAAAAGCATTGCAGTGGAATGGGGGAGGGAGGTTTAAGGACTTAGGATCCACTTAATGCAATCAGGCCATGTACATTAATAAATGAAGTCAGTGACCCCGCCTCTGGGCTATTAAGAGTTAAATTACATACAGATGTCATTTCAAGCCAGATATGGGATTATCTGCAGAAAGTGGGTCGATAGAATGAGAAGAGATTTTATATCCCTAGAGTTATACAAAAAAGGGAGCGGTGGGGGCGCATATTACTCCAGTGTCTGGTGTTTGCTGAACTGCAGCTCCCAGAATCCTTAGCTAGGTGGGAAATCAGAGCTGTTGCAAGTGGGGTGTAAAAGTAAAGACATGTGGGCTTGTTTATAATGACTGCTTTTTATTTCAATTTTCTTCTTTTTTTCAAGTATTTCGCTGTGTCCGTGGTGCGGGGACCTGGTTAGATAGGAAACGACTTGTTCTATGTATCTCAAGGACACTGACGCTTTCTCTGCTCTTTGTTTAGGGATGCGGCTTCTCCTAAACTTCATTTGCTTTGTTAGACGAGCTGTGATTGGCTCGTGTGAAAAACAGAGATTTACTTATTAGGGAAAGGACCGGGTGGGAGAGACACAAACTCAATGCAGGGATCCATCAATTATCCAACCTGCAGCACTTTAGTTGTTACTGACCTACAACTCCCACAAATGAGAGGTGGAGGACATTGACCAGCACTGATATATATTGTTACACATACCCACCTTTTACACACCCTGTTATATGATCACACCCCCTCTCAGCAAAAGAGGCAGATTTACTTGGGGAATATGAGATTCACCTACTAAGACTCCAATAACAATGATGTGTTGTCAGGTTTTCTAAGGATACAGGTATAATGTTCTTAATCAATTCTCCACAACTCTACTATATCTCTCCCTACTATACATGCTATCCCACAGTCACACTCCCTTCCCAGAGACTATTTTCCCACTGTTACTATAGGCACCATCTCTCCCTACTATAGCTGCGATCCCACAGTCACACTCCCTTCCCAGAGACTATTATCCACTGTTACTATAGACACCATCTCTCCCTACTATACCTGCTATCCCACAGTCACACTCCCTTCCCAGAGACTATTATCCACTGTTACTATAGGCACCATCTCTCCCTACTATACCTGCTATCCCACAGTCACACTCCCTTCCCAGAGACTATTATCCACTGTTACTATAGGCACCATCTCTCCCTACTATACCTGCTATCCCACAGTCACACTCCCTTCCCAGAGACTATTATCCACTGTTACTATTGACACCATCTCTCCCTACTATACCTGCTATCCCACAGTCACACTCCCTTCCCAGAGACTATTTTCCCACTGTTACTATAGGCACCATCTCTCCCTACTATACCTGCTATCCCACAGTCACACTCCCTTCCCAGAGACTATTATCCACTGTTACTATTGACACCATCTCTCCCTACTATACCTGCTATCCCACAGTCACACTCCCTTCCCAGAGACTATTATCCACTGTTACTATAGACACCATCTCTCCCTACTATACCTGCTATCCCACAGTCACACTCCCTTCCCAGAGACTATTATCCACTGTTACTATAGGCACCATCTCTCCCTACTATACCTGCTATCCCACAGTCACACTCCCTTCCCAGAGACTATTATCCACTGTTACTATAGGCACCATCTCTCCCTACTATACCTGCTATCCCACAGTCACACTCCCTTCCCAGAGACTATTATCCACTGTTACTATAGGCACCATCTCTCCCTACTATACCTGCTATCCCACAGTCACACTCCCTTCCCAGAGACTATTATCCACTGTTACTATTGACACCATCTCTCCCTACTTTACCTGCTATCCCACAGTCACACTCCCTTCCCAGAGACTATTATCCACTGTTACTATAGGCACCATCTCTCCCTACTATACCTGCTATCCCACAGTCACACTCCCTTCCCAGAGACTATTATCCACTGTTACTATAGACACCATCTCTCCCTACTATACCTGCTATACTACAGTCACACTCCCTTCCCAGAGACTATTATCCACTGTTACTATAGGCACCATCTCTCCCTACTATACCTGCTATCCCACAGTCACACTCCCTTCCCAGAGACTATTATCCACTGTTACTATAGACACCATCTCTCCCTACTATACCTGCTATCCCACAGTCACACTCCCTTCCCAGAGACTATTATCCACTGTTACTATAGACACCATCTCTCCCTACTATACCTGCTATCCCACAGTCACACTCCCTTCCCAGAGACTATTATCCACTGTTACTATAGGTACATCTCTCCCTACTATACCTGCTATCCCACAGTCACACTCCCTTCCCAGAGACTATTATCCACTGTTACTATAGGCACCATCTCTCCCTACTATACCTGCTATCCCACAGTCACACTCCCTTCCCAGAGACTATTATCCACTGTTACTATAGACACCATCTCTCCCTACTATACCTGCTATCCCACAGTCACACTCCCTTCCCAGAGACTATTATCCACTGTTACTATAGGCACCATCTCTCCCTACTATACCTGCTATCCCACAGTCACACTCCCTTCCCAGAGACTATTATCCACTGTTACTATAGACACCATCTCTCCCTACTATACCTGCTATACTACAGTCACACTCACTTCCCAGAGACTATTATCCACTGTTACTATAGGCACCATCTCTCCCTACTATACCTGCTATCCCACAGTCACACTCCCTTCCCAGAGACTATTATCCACTGTTACTATAGACACCATCTCTCCCTACTATACCTGCTATCCCACAGTCACACTCCCTTCCCAGAGACTATTATCCACTGTTACTATAGGCACCATCTCTCCCTACTATACCTGCTATCCCGCAGTCACACTCCCTTCCCAGAGACTATTATCCACTGTTACTATAGACACCATCTCTCCCTACTATACCTGCTATCCCACATTCACACTCCCTTCCCAGAGACTATTATTCACTGTTACTATAGACACCATCTCTCCCTACTATACCTGCTATCCCACAGTCACACTCCCTTCCCAGAGACTATTATCCACTGTTACTATTGACACCATCTCTCCCTACTATACCTGCTATCCCACAGTCACACTCCCTTCCCAGAGACTATTATCCACTGTTACTATAGGCACCATCTCTCCCTACTATACCTGCTATCCCACAGTCACACTCCCTTCCCAGAGACTATTATCCACTGTTACTATAGACACCATCTCTCCCTACTATACCTGCTATACTACAGTCACACTCCCTTCCCAGAGACTATTATCCACTGTTACTATAGGCACCATCTCTCCCTACTATACCTGCTATCCCACAGTCACACTCCCTTCCCAGAGACTATTATCCACTGTTACTATAGACACCATCTCTCCCTACTATACCTGCTATCCCACAGTCACACTCCCTTCCCAGAGACTATTATCCACTGTTACTATAGACACCATCTCTCCCTACTATACCTGCTATCCCACAGTCACACTCCCTTCCCAGAGACTATTATCCACTGTTACTATAGGTACATCTCTCCCTACTATACCTGCTATCCCACAGTCACACTCCCTTCCCAGAGACTATTATCCACTGTTACTATAGGTACATCTCTCCCTACTATACCTGCTATCCCACAGTCACACTCCCTTCCCAGAGACTATTATCCACTGTTACTATAGGCACCATCTCTCCCTACTATACCTGCTATCCCACAGTCACACTCCCTTCCCAGAGACTATTATCCACTGTTACTATAGGCACCATCTCTCCCTACTATACCTGCTATCCCACAGTCACACTCCCTTCCCAGAGACTATTATCCACTGTTACTATAGACACCATCTCTCCCTACTATACCTGCTATACTACAGTCACACTCCCTTCCCAGAGACTATTATCCACTGTTACTATAGGCACCATCTCTCCCTACTATACCTGCTATCCCACAGTCACACTCCCTTCCCAGAGACTATTATCCACTGTTACTATAGGCACCATCTCTCCCTACTATACCTGCTATCCCACAGTCACACTCCCTTCCCAGAGACTATTATCCACTGTTACTATAGACACCATCTCTCCCTACTATACCTGCTATACTACAGTCACACTCCCTTCCCAGAGACTATTATCCACTGTTACTATAGGCACCATCTCTCCCTACTATACCTGCTATCTCACAGTCACACTCCCTTCCCAGAGACTATTATCCACTGTTACTATAGACACCATCTCTCCCTACTATACCTGCTATCCCACAGTCACACTCCCTTCCCAGAGACTATTATCCACTGTTACTATAGACACCATCTCTCCCTACTATACCTGCTATCCCACAGTCACACTCCCTTCCCAGAGACTATTATCCACTGTTACTATAGGTACATCTCTCCCTACTATACCTGCTATCCCACAGTCACACTCCCTTCCCAGAGACTATTATCCACTGTTACTATAGGTACATCTCTCCCTACTATACCTGCTATCCCACAGTCACACTCCCTTCCCAGAGACTATTATCCACTGTTACTATAGGCACCATCTCTCCCTACTATACCTGCTATCCCACAGTCACACTCCCTTCCCAGAGACTATTATCCACTGTTACTATAGGCACATCTCTCCCTACTATACCTGCTATCCCACAGTCACACTCCCTTCCCAGAGACTATTATCCACTGTTACTATAGACACCATCTCTCCCTACTATACCTGCTATACTACAGTCACACTCCCTTCCCAGAGACTATTATCCACTGTTACTATAGACACTATCTCTCCCTACTATACCTGCTATCCCACAGTCACACTCCCTTCCCAGAGACTATTATCCACTGTTACTATAGGCACCATCTCTCCCTACTATACCTGCTATCCCACAGTCACACTCCCTTCCCAGAGACTATTATCCACTGTTACTATAGACACCATCTCTCCCTACTATACCTGCTATACTACAGTCACACTCCCTTCCCAGAGACTATTATCCACTGTTACTATAGACACTATCTCTCCCTACTATACCTGCTATCCCACAGTCACACTCCCTTCCCAGAGACTATTATCCACTGTTACTATAGGCACCATCTCTCCCTACTATACCTGCTATCCCACAGTCACACTCCCTTCCCAGAGACTATTATCCACTGTTACTATAGACACCATCTCTCCCTACTATACCTGCTATCCCACAGTCACACTCCCTTCCCAGAGACTATTATCCACTGTTACTATAGACACCATCTCTCCCTACTATACCTGCTATCCCACAGTCACACTCCCTTCCCAGAGACTATTATCCCACTGTTACTATAGGCACCATCTCTCCCTACTATACCTGCTATCCCACAGTCACACTCCCTTCCCAGAGACTATTATCCACTGTTACTATAGACACCATCTCTCCCTACTATACCTGCTATCCCACAGTCACACTCCCTTCCCAGAGACTATTATCCACTGTTACTATAGGTACATCTCTCCCTACTATACCTGCTATCCCACAGTCACACTCCCTTCCCAGAGACTATTATCCACTGTTACTATAGGTACATCTCTCCCTACTATACCTGCTATCCCACAGTCACACTCCCTTCCCAGAGACTATTATCCACTGTTACTATAGGCACCATCTCTCCCTACTATACCTGCTATCCCACAGTCACACTCCCTTCCCAGAGACTATTATCCACTGTTACTATAGGCACCATCTCTCCCTACTATACCTGCTATCCCACAGTCACACTCCCTTCCCAGAGACTATTATCCACTGTTACTATAGACACCATCTCTCCCTACTATACCTGCTATACTACAGTCACACTCCCTTCCCAGAGACTATTATCCACTGTTACTATAGACACTATCTCTCCCTACTATACCTGCTATCCCACAGTCACACTCCCTTCCCAGAGACTATTATCCACTGTTACTATAGGCACCATCTCTCCCTACTATACCTGCTATCCCACAGTCACACTCCCTTCCCAGAGACTATTATCCACTGTTACTATAGACACCATCTCTCCCTACTATACCTGCTATACTACAGTCACACTCCCTTCCCAGAGACTATTATCCACTGTTACTATAGACACTATCTCTCCCTACTATACCTGCTATCCCACAGTCACACTCCCTTCCCAGAGACTATTATCCACTGTTACTATAGGCACCATCTCTCCCTACTATACCTGCTATCCCACAGTCACACTCCCTTCCCAGAGACTATTATCCACTGTTACTATAGACACCATCTCTCCCTACTATACCTGCTATCCCACAGTCACACTCCCTTCCCAGAGACTATTATCCACTGTTACTATAGACACCATCTCTCCCTACTATACCTGCTATCCCACAGTCACACTCCCTTCCCAGAGACTATTATCCCACTGTTACTATAGGCACCATCTCTCCCTACTATACCTGCTATCCCACAGTCACACTCCCTTCCCAGAGACTATTATCCACTGTTACTATAGGCACCATCTCTCCCTAGTATGCCTGCTATTGCCACCCTCTTGATTATCTCTAATGGTCAGTCTCCTAGCAACTGTTGCTTTCTATATGATTGCATTGCTAACGTGAAATCCAATTAACTGGCCTAACCCAATACCTGCCCATTGATAGATCCACTAAAGCTTAATTTCCACAATGAGTGAGGCGCGGGGGAGGGCTAATGACTTCATTAAGAAGGATGCAAGATTTGTTAATGAACACAAGCCTGTGGGTACAGCAGAGGAGTAAGATATTTATTCTGTGTCTGCATCTGATTGGACACTGAGGGAAAAGCTGAGGGGGATAATTATTTACACTGGCCCAGATATACAGCTATTAATATCTGTCACACTTACACTGTATAAGAAATAAGTGCTGAGGAAAGAACCAAGAAAAAAGAGCCAGCAATGGAGGGAAGGGGGAAGATGCTACTGATCATATATCAGACATAATAATCTTAATATGGTTACATAGATAGATAGACAAGATAGATAGATAGATAGATAGATAGATAGATAGATAGATAGATAGATAGATAGATAGATAGATAGATAGATAGATAGATAGATAGATAGATAGACAAACAGATAGATGATAGACTGATTGATTGATAGATAGATAGATAGATAGATAGATTATTAAAAAATATCATGTGACTTTTCATCACACAACCAAGGAATACAAAAATATTTTACTCTTTTTTTTAACTCTCTTATTACTCTCCCCCTTATTTCCTTAAAATACATATCCAAATTAAGGTTTGGATTTGATTCAGTATTTGGCCGAATCTCAACAATTTCAAACCAGAAGTATAGTACAAAAATGAAAGAATACAGCAGTAGACAGAGAAGGTTGACCAACATTAGCTGCTAAATCAGTCCCTCCAGACACACGTACTGTAGGTGGCCAAATCAGACAATGCCTTTGCATTCACAAGTGGATCATTCCCTTGACAGGGGAAGAGAAGCAGCAGGAACTGGGGAAGAGAAACAGCAGGGACAGGGGAAGAGAATCGGCGGGGACTGGGGAAGAGAAGCGGCGGGGACTGGGGAAGAGAAACAGCAGGGACAGGGGAAGAGAATTGGCGGGGACTGGGGAAGAGAAGCGTGGGACCTGAGGAAGCGAAGCAGCGAGGACTGGGGAAGAGAAGTGCCGTTAACTGGGGAAGAGAAGTGACGGGGACTGCGGAAGAGAATCTGTGGGAACTTGGAAGAGAAGCGTCGGGGACTGGGGAAGAGAAGTGGCGGGGACTGGGGAAGAGAAACAGCAGGGACAGAGGAAGAGAAGCGTTGGGGACTGGGGAAGAGAAACAGCAGGGACAGGGGAAGAGAAGCGGCTGGGACAGGGGAAGAGAAGCGGTGGGGACTGGGGAAGAGAAGCAGCAGGAACTGGGGAAGAGAAACAGCAGGGACAGAGGAAGAGAAGCGTTGGGGACTGGGGAAGAGAAACAGCAGGGACAGGGGAAGAGAAGCGGCTGGGACAGGGGAAGAGAAGCGGTGGGGACTGGGGAAGAGAAACAGCAGGAACTGGGGAAGAGAAACAGCAGGGACAGGGGAAGAGAAGCGGTGGGGACTGGGGAAGAGAAACAGCAGGGACAGGGGAAGAGAAGCGGCTGGGACAGGGGAAGAGAAGCGGTGGGGACTGGGGAAGAGAAACAGCAGGGACAGGGGAAGAGACGCAGCAGGGACTGGGGAAGAGAAGTGGCTTGAACTGGGGAAGAGAAGCGGCGGGGACTGGGGAAGAGAAGTGGCGGGGACTGGGGAAGAGAAGCAGCGGGGACTGGGGAAGAGAAGTGGCGGGGACTGGGGAAGAGAATCAGCGGGGACTGGGGAAGAGAAGTGGCGGGGACTGGAGAAGAGAAGCGGTGGGAACTGGGGAAGAGAAGTGGCGTGAACTGGGGAAGAGAAGTGACGGGGACTGGGGAAGAGAAGTGGTGGGAACTGGGGAAGAGAAGCGGTGGGAACTGGGGAAGAGAAGCGGCGGGGACTGGGGAAGAGAAGTGGCGGGGACTGGGGAAGAGAAGCGGCGGGGACTGGGGAAGAGAAGCGGCAGGGACTGGTGAAGACAATCGGTGGGAACTGGGGAAGAGAAGTGGTGGGGACTGGAGAAGAGAAGTGGTGGGTACTGGGGAAGAGAAGCGGCAGGAACTGGGGAAGAGAAGCAGCAGGGACTGGGGAACAGAAGCTGTGGAGGGCAGTTGGAAAGAGAAGAGCAGGACATGGTAGTTTCATGGAGAAAGCTGTAGGAGATGCAGGACATGGAAGCAGGGAACAGAAGCAAGGGCAGGGTGCATGGGTCCATGTAAAAATCAGCAAAGTATTAGAGAAAGAATGTTTATTAGGCAGATGTTTGGAAAGAGCTGAAGCAGATGTATGTGAGAACAAAGGAGGTGAATTTTATGGAAATAAAATAATGGAGGAGCAAAAGCCAGACATGAGCCGGGTAAGTGTCATAGACAGATACGGACGACAAATTTCTTCTGCTTTGGGTTGACCTGGGACCATTTACTCCCGGAGGTTCCACCGGGTCACTGATAAATGGATCTTTGTCTAGAAGACCTGATTACAATGGGTAAAGGATACAATGTATTAAAAACTTGATCTGTAACATCCCCCCCACACACACACACACCCATTCATATATCAATACCAGCGGATTGGATAAAGCAGAGGAAGATCCTGTGTAAATCTGATTGCGCGTTTGCTGTCCCACTACTGCCCTTATGGTCACTCTCCAGACACCTTCATACAGACCTTGATATTCCTATGAAGGATTTCAATCCACTGCCCACACATGAAATTAGAGGTTGGCATAGC
This sequence comes from Xenopus petersii, assembly GCA_038501925.1. Taxonomy (NCBI): domain Eukaryota; kingdom Metazoa; phylum Chordata; class Amphibia; order Anura; family Pipidae; genus Xenopus; species Xenopus petersii. Next base: position 7,406,940 of record CM076684.1, on the reverse strand, counting down.
CCCGTACTAAATAGTTTACCAGTCATTTTTATAATGTTTAGAGACACCTGATGGATATAGAAATGAATGATGCACAGAATCAAGGATTCAGTTCAGAATTTGGTTCAGAATTCTGCCTTTTTCAGCAGGATTCAGATTCGACCAAATCCTTGTGCCTGGCCAAACCAAATCCGAAGCCTAATTTGCAAATGTCAATTAGAAGGGAAATCACGTGACTTTTCATCACAAAAAGTAAAAAAAAAATTTCCACTTTTTTCATTCCTGTTTTACATTTGCAAATTAGGATTTGGATTCAGTTTGGTATTCGACTGAATCCTTCACGAGGGATTCAGCCAAATCCCAAATAGTGAATTGGATGCAACCCTAATATTAATATATATATATCACAAGGCTGTTCCTCCCTATTACCAGCCAGGGTTTATTTTTATATTTGTTATATCCCACAAGCCCCACTACACCTATTGATTGCAGCAACCTTTAAGTCTGTTGAGCTAAAATAGATGAATTATTACTTTCTGGCTGCTGAGTGCTCTTGGCAAACAGAAGTGCAACAGAGATGGGGATCTGATCCTGAGCTCTACTAAATATAGACAGTGTTACTAATAAGGGTGCAGTACATAAGGGGTTGCTTGCCCTCTATTCCCCCTAATCTTTCTTATCCTTAGGATCATTAAACTCAATTAAAGACCTATAATCAATGTGGCCCTTCAGGGTTGTATTTGTAGATATCAGACTTTTCAAACTATGCTCCAAGCATTTTAGCTTTAATTTAGGGGGCTGTTCCTGCTGAATTGTGCTTGTATAGGGGAATATTTACGCTGGAGTGGATTATGTTAAATCTCCCCTGGAATAAATGTAAAGTAACAACCTGTACAGGCAATGAGCACACCTTGAGGGCTGTTCCTGCTGAACTATGATTAGTACAGGGAATACCTATGACTATCTCATGAGGCAGAACTGACACTGGGACTTACTGTATATCATGAAATCTTTCTTTCCAGTCTATTAGAAGAGGTGCATAAAAGTTCCTGCAGTGGGTCATTGTGCGACTGATATTACATCCCCAGTGCAGCAAGTCTCTCAAGGCACAAAGCCACCCCCCCATTATTATTATAATAAGGAGATTATAACACAAAAGGTGCCTTGTGGGAGATAAGAAATTCTCTCATGGACAGTCTTCCTGAGAAAACGGCAGCTTATACTGAGCTGAAAATACAAGCTGAATTTTTAACTTCTTCATAACATCTGGGGGGCAAAAGTGGAAACAATTTTACATTTAGCAGCAAGAGAATATAAATACATAAATAATGGAGTAACACTGGTATTTTGGTATTCTTACCGGGTTTCTGAGCTTCCCATATCCACTCTATTCATCCTCTGAGCCTCCCTCCCATCTTAGCTTCCCATATTCATCCTCTGAGCCTCCCTCCCGTCTTAGCTTCCCATATTCATCCTCTGAGCCTCCCTCCAGCCTAAGCTTCCCATATTCATCCTCTGAGCCTCCCTGCCAGTCTTAGCTTCCCATATTCATCCTCTCAGCCTCCCTCCCGTCTTAGCTTCCCATATTCATCCTCTGAGCCTCCCTCCAGCCTTAGCTTCCCATATTCATCCTCTGAGCCTCCCTCCAGCCTCAGCTTCCCATATTCATCCTCTGAGCCTCCCTGCCAGTCTTAGCTTCCCATATTCATCCTCTCAGCCTCCCTCCAGTCTTAGCTTCCCATATTCATCCTCTGAGCCTCCCTCCCGTCTTAGCTTCCCATATTCATTATATGCGCCTCCCTCCAGCCATAACTTCCCATATTCATCCTCTGAGCCTCCCTCCAGCCTTAGCTTCCCATATTCATCCTCTGAGCCTCCCTCCCGTCTTAGCTTCCCATATTCATTATATGCGCCTCCCTCCAGTCTTAGCTTCCCATATTCATCCTCTGAGCCTCCCTCCAGTCTTAGCTTCCCATATTCATTATCTGCGCCTCCCTCCAGCCATAACTTCCCATATGCATCCTCTGAGCCTCCCTCCAGCCTTAGCTTCCCATATTCATCCTCTGAGCCTCCCTCCCGTCTTAGCTTCCCATATTCATTATATGCGCCTCCCTCCAACCTTAGCTTCCCATATTCATCCTCTGAGCCTCCCTCCAGCCTTAGCTTCCCATATTCATCCTCTGAGCCTCCCTCCAGCCTTAGCTTCCCATATTCATCCTCTGAGCCTCCCTCCAGCCTAAGCTTCCCATATTCATCCTCTGAGCCTCCCTCCAGTCTTAGCTTCCCATATTCATCCTCTGAGCCTCCCTCCAGCCTAAGCTTCCCATATTCATCCTCTGAGCCTCCCTCCAGTCTTAGCTTCCCATATTCATCCTCTGAGCCTCCCTCCAGTCTTAGCTTCCCATATTCATCCTCTGAGCCCCCTCCAGTCTTAGCTTCCCATATTCATTATCTGCGCCTCCCTCTAGCCATAACTTCCCATATGCATCCTCTGAGCCTCCCTCCAGCCTTAGCTTCCCATATTCATTATCTGTGCCTCCCTCCAGCCATAACTTCCCATATTCATCCTCTGAGCCTCCCTCCCGTCTTAGTTTCCCATATTCATCATCTGAGCCTCCCTCCAGTCTTAGCTTCCCATATTCCTTTATCTGAGCCTCCCTCCAGCCATAGCTTCCCATGTTCATTATCTACGCCTCCCTCCAACCTTAGCTTCCCATATTCATTATCTGAGCCTCCCTCCAGCCTTAGCTTCCCATATTCATCCTCTGAGCCTCCCTCCAGCCTTAACTTCCCATATTCATCTTCTGAGCCTCCCTCCAGCCTTAGCTTCCCATATTCATCCTCTGAGCCTCCCTCCAGTCTTAGCTTCCCATATTCATCCTCTGAGCCTCCCTCCAGCCTTAACTTCCCATATTCATTCTCTAAACCTCCCTCCAGCCTTAACTTCCCATATTCATTCTCTAAACCTCCCTCCAGCCTTAGCTTCCCATATTCATCCTCTGAGCCTCCCTCCAGCCTTAAATTCCCAAATTCATCCTCTGAGCCTCCCTGCCAGCCTTAGCTTCCCATATCCATCCTCTGAGCCTCCCCCCAGTCTTAGCTTCCCATATTCATCCTCTGAGCCTCCCTCCAGCCTTAACTTCCCATATTCATCCACTGAGCCTCCCTCCAATCTTAGCTTCCCATATTCATCCTCTGAGCCTCCCTGCCAGTTTTAGCTTCCCATATTCATTATCTGCGCCTCCCTCCAGCCATAACTTCCCATATTCATTCTCTAAACCTCCCTCCAGCCTTAGCTTCCCATATCCATCCTCTGAGCCTCCCTCCAGCTGTTCAGAATACAATTTCTCCCTCAGTCTCTCGGAGATCAGTACCAGGCTCTTTCTCTGCTCCTTTCCCCTTTGCACAACCTTGTTTATTAAAGAGAGAGAAGAGGAAAATTTGAGTAAAATGAATATTTCATTGACACTTTGTTATGGTCGGAGCATTATCAGATCCCCAATTTGTAAATGTCTTCAAATACCTATTAAATATTTACTTGTGGAGGATGCACAATACTATTTCCTACTGGAACCCTCAGGCATTTGCTAAGTGACACTTTAATGTGACCTTGAAATAGTGTCTCTGTTAAAAGGCTTAGTGCTGAGCAATAGGAACCCGCGGGGGAAGCACATGGCAATGTACTGAGTCAGATTTTATAAAAAGCATGGCAACTCCAACCTTTGCTCTCACTATTATAAAATCATTTCTCATTAATATTAATAGTAGGATAGAGTCTCCCCCCACCACCCCCACACTCAATGCTTTTATTCTTTATCACCAACAGAAACAGACTGTGACTGTGTCACCCCTTTATAAAGCAATCACCCAAGCAGTGTTTGTATCAGTTATAATTGGTTATTTATATATCATTAAATTGTGTTTATTTCCCAGCAGGCTTTATATTACCTTACAGGCTTCTGTGTCCTCAGCCAACCCTGAGACATAACACTTCAAATTATAATAATAACAATACCGACTAATGCTACATACCCCAACGGGGGGGAAAGAATATTGTCAGAGAAGATTGTTAATGACTGTTACCCCAATGTTTCTATATATCTGTAACCTTGTTATGAGCTAAGGGCATCCAGTCTGAAGGTCAGTTAGGGGGAGATTTGGGGTGAGTGCTTATTTGTACCCTGGGTACCCCTGTAACTATAGCAGGGTGACTGTTACCCCAATGTTTCTATATATCTGTAACCTTGTTATGAGCTAAGGGGGCCCAGTCTGAAGGTCAGTTAGGGGGAGATTTGGGGTGAGTGCTTATTTGTACCCTGGGTACCCCTGGAACTATAGCAGGGTGACTGTTACCCCAATGTTTCTATATATCTGTAACCTTGTTATGAGCTAAGGGGGCCCAGTCTGAAGGTCAGTTAGGGGGAGATTTGGGGTGAGTGCTTATTTGTGCCCTGGGTACCCCTGGAACTATAGCAGGGTGACACCCCAATGTTTCTATATATCTGTAACCTTGTTATGAGCTAAGGGGGCCCAGTCTGAAGGTCAGTTAGGGGGAGATTTGGGGTGAGTGTTTATTTGTGCCCTGGGTACCCCTGGAACTATAGCAGGGTGACTGTTACCCCCAATATTTCTATATATCTGTAACCTTGTTATGAGCTAAGGGGGCCCAGTCTGAAGGCCAGTTAGGGGGAGATTTGGGGTGAGTTATTATTTGTACCCTGGGTACCCCTGGAACTATAGCAGGGTGACTGTTACCCCAATGTTTCTATATATCTGTAACCTTGTTATGAGCTAAGGGGGCTCAGCCTGAAGGCCAGTTAGGGGGAGATTTGGGGTGAGTGCTTATTTGTGCTCTGGGTATCCCTGGAACTATAGCAGGGTGACTGTTACCCCAATGTTTCTATATATCTGCCAACTGATATTGGGTATTCATACCCAGGGGCATTTCCCCCAACACCAAATCAGAATCCAAATCTGCCTCACTACCCTGAGTAGTCTCCCTCGCTAAATGTTAGTGGGGCATCTGAGAGCATCATGGGAGCAGCACTGTCCCCTACAGGCTAATCATAATAATTAGGAATTGTGTTAAATGAGCGATTCTTCTTTACAAAAAAATATATAGATTTGAGCCTTTAACTGCTTAATATGTCTTTTTTTAATATCATGTTGACTGGAGGAATGTAGAAGGTTGGGTCCATGGATCAGATATATTTTACACTGTATCTCTCTCTCTGTAGCCAGCGTATACGGAGATAAGGATCCCTTCCGTTATGGTAAGTAATATTCTGGAATAGCTTTACGGTATTTCTATAGAGGGCAACAGCAACTTTGCCTTCATAATTTTATTTCTAGTAAAAAAAATAATAATAAAGATATCACGGATCCTTAAGAAATTATATGGAGACCTCTAGTGGGAAACCAGATGTTGTAGAAACCCAGTGGGAATTTCCTTTTGCACTTTAATTACTACTAAATAGACTGTAGACTGATTAAGGCATGCTAAACAGTTTACTGCACTGCTGCTAAATATGTGTTGGTAAATTTGGAAGAATTATATTCTATAAAAGCACCTTAACAGGAGAGAATTGTCCTTAAAGGGCATGTAAAGTCTAAAATAGAATAAGGCTAGAAATGCTGTATTTTGTATACTAAACATAAACATGAACTTACTGCACAACAAGCATAATTAAACAAATGATTCATGCTTTCAATGTTGGCCACAGGAGGTCACCATCTTGTAATATCTTTGCAAGACTAAGACTGTGCACATGCTCAGTGTGGTCTGGGCTGCTTGGGGATCATCATAAACAAAGCTTCTTGAGTTCTGCATGGCTCGGAAGTAAGGCGGGGGCTCCCCCTGCTGTTCATAAGTATGATTGTTTCCCTGCAGAGCAGTTAGGGACCATCCGACAATTCCTATCCACAGCAGTAAATGAAGGGAGAATTTCACTGCATACAGTCAGGTTTCTTATAAAAATGGTACACATCTTTAAATTAAAGTATATTGGAGATAGGTTTCTTTTTCATTAAAGAAAGCAAAAATGGGGTTTTATTTTTTTGCCTTTCCATGCCCTTTAAGGTAATACCCCATGAAGAGTTTCATTATCTTATAGAATGACACAATTTCTGTTTTGATTAAGATTACGATACAGTGCGGATGACTGGTCTTATTCTCGCCATTGTCATGTTCAGTTTGGGGATCATCATTGCTCTGAGTAAGTGTTCTATTCCAGCATGTTTGCACTTTAATCCCACCCCCAAGGAACATAATTGTCCGAATAAATTGAGTTGCTTTGAGTTTGTTTTTTATATAGTGCCCTGTACTGGTCATGACGTCACCCCTGTAGAACAAAATTGTGCCAAAAATGTAAGCCACTTCCAGTAAGCGTATTCTCTCATATGCCTTTTCCATTCTGATCTAAACCCCACCCCTGAAGAACAGAATTGTGGCAAAAAGTTTAGTTACTGCTATAAATAGTCCTCTCTCATGTTACAGATCAGTTGTGATTGAAACCCCACATCTCAAAGGTGTATATAAGGTCGAATTTTAGAGCTTTTTTAGACCTTTTAATTTAAGAAAAAACTCAAATGTAAAAAACTCGAATCAGTGAATTTGAGTTGGGAAACCTGAAAACTCGAATTGATCAGGTTTTCGAGTGAAACCCACTGCAAAAAACTTGAACATCATGAAGGCTATCAACATCTTCAAATGGCTCAAGGGACCTCTGCCACTGAATTCTACATGACCTTGACAGTTTGTAGATGGTGCATTTTCGGCTTTGAGCTGTTTTGAAGTTCGGGGTATAATAAATCTCCAAGATTTGAGTTTTTTTTTTTAAAAAAACAAATTGAAAAATGACCCCCGAAAGCTGTAATTTTTTGTAGAAAGAACAATTCAACCTTTGATAAATAACTCCCTTAGTGTTCTCTCTCATGTCCATGTTCTTCTGATCATTTATAATACATATTAAATTTACACAGATGCTAAAATAAAAATCTTCTTTCTGTTACTATCCAATTTATAAGCAACCCACGATACACTATACCAGTGGTCCCCAACCAATAGCTCTCCCACTCCTTGGATGTTGCTCCCAGTGGCCTCAAAGCAGGTGCTTATTTTTTTAATTCCAGGCTTGGAGGCAAGTTTTGGATGTATAAAAACCAGGTGTCCTTTCAAACAAAGCCTCAATGTAGGTTGACAATCTACTAAATGACCAATCACAGAACTTATTTGGCACCCCAAGAACATTTTGCATACTAGTGTTGCTCCCCAACTCCTTTTACTTCTGAATGTTGCTCACGGGTTCAGAAGGTTGGGGATCCCTGCACTATACTATACTCACAAATTAGTTCTGATGTCTAATGCGATTCCCAATCGGACACTTCTAATGATCTCTCTTCTCTTTTTCTTATGCAGGTAACAAATTTAAATGCAAAAAGAGGAATCCAGAGTAAGTATTTATATTAGTGATCCTTCCTCCCTTACCCTCTGGCTCTTTTATGAGACTCAAGGCTATATCTGTTCAGATCGGTAATAGTCCCCCATGCTCAGTGCCCTCTGGGACAATTCAGTGCCATTCCTGGGATTTCACTATTGAATGGTGTATGGGCATTGACACTATATAACAGGTTTTTGCCAGCTTTGTTTGTTGCTCCTAGTGAGTACTCGCCCTGCATGACTTCCATCCAGAGAGCTGGGGGAGAGCTTATTCTTAAAATATCCCTTTTTTATTCCAGCAACAAAATCACAGCAATGTGAATTTTAAAGCCATAGAAAATGGCAAAAAAATATACCTTTATTAACAGTATAGATACCTGCCTGCATGTCTGATTCACTGCTGTTTTGTGAAGAAAGAAAAAAAACATTCATTTTAAAGTGATACTGAAGCTTTACTATAATGATAGAATTGTGTTGGTATCTCTATTAATGAAAGACTGCATTATTATTATTATTAGTATTATTATGAGAATTGTTTATAATATAATCTAACTATAAATTCTAAGAATATTAGAAGTCACTGAAAGTAAAGTCAAGTCACAAGGCTGCAGGCTGAGTTATACAGGGAACTCTGAGTATCACTCATGTATTATAAGGGATAATGTACCCCCTACTGTAAATGATAAGGATATTAGAAGTCACTGAGGGGTTGTTCTGTGACCATATAAAGGCACAAGGCTGCAGGCTGAGTTATACAGGGAACTCTGAGTATCACTTATGTATTATAAGGGATAATGTACCCCCTACTGTAAATGATAAGGATATTAGAAGTCACTGAGGGGTTGTTCTGTGACCATATAAAGACACAAGGCTGCAGGCTGAGTTATACAGGGAACTCTGAGTATCACTCATGTATTATAAGGGATAATGTACCCCCTACTGTAAATGATAAGGATATTAGAAGTCACTGAGGGGTTGTTCTGTGACCATATAAAGACACAAGGCTGCAGGCTGAGTTATACAGGGAACTCTGAGTATCACTCATGTATTATAAGGGATAATGTACCCCCTACTGTAAATGATAAGGATATTAGAAGTCACTGAGGGGTTGTTCTGTGACCATATAAAGACACAAGGCTGCAGGCTGAGTTATACAGGGAACTCTGAGTATCACTCATGTATTATAAGGGATAATGTACCCCCTACTGTAAATTATAAGGATATTAGAAGTCACTGAGGGGTTGTTCTGTGGCCATATAAAGACACAAGGCTGCAGGCTGAGTTATACAGGAAACTTTGAGTATCACTCATGTATTATAAGGGATAATGTACCCCCTACTGTAAATGATAAGGATATTAGAAGTCACTGAGAGTTCCTGTGGCCATATAAAGGCACAAGGCTGCAGGCTGAGTTATACAGGAAACTTTGAGTATCACTCATGTATTATAAGGGATAATGTACCCCCTACTGTAAATGATAAGGATATTAGAAGTCACTGAGAGTTCCTGTGGCCATATAAAGGCACAAGGCTTCACGAGTATCGTGTATTATTAGGGGTTTGAACTCATGACATCACTAAGCAATATTTATTAGGTTATTTGTGGTCCTAGAATATGATAGGTAAAATGAATATTAATCCTACTTGTATTTGTTTTTCTGACCCATTATTGTGTGTGTGTGTGTGTGTCCCTTACACTTTATCTGTCTCTTCCTCAGTGGTGCTCAGACTAACGGACGACAATCCCAAAGTAAGTAACTGTGTGGTAGTGCTACATTATTTGTATATCTGGCTGTAGACCACAACACTCGACTGAGATTGCACTAAACTGTATAACTAACAATCTGTTACCAGCTAAAGCCAAAACAACTTCTCTTATACTTTTAGATCTCTCAGCTGCTTCTGGCACTGAGGATCCCCCTCTCCTCCTCCAGTCTCATTATTCTTTCATTTGTGACACTGCCCTATCGTGGTTTTCTGACCTCTCATATCACTCTTTCAATGTCTCCTACATGGAGTATCATCTTCTCTCTATTGGGGTCCTACAAGGCTCTGTCCTAAGCCAGATATTTGCTATACTTCCTTTCTTGTCCAATTCATCAAATTCAAATCTATCTTTCTTCTCCTGATCTCAACCCTGAGCTCTTAACTCATTTATTGTACAACGCTGCAGAATATGTTGGTGTTTTATAAATACATTAATAATAATAATTAATTTTTTCTCAATGTCTCACTCTTTCATTCACAGCCCCAGCTGGAAGTGTATAGTTCCTTTGTTCCTTAACCCTACCACATGCTGCTGGATCCTGTCTCTAGATCCTCCATGAAGAACTGAGGGGAAGGGATGGAAAGGAATATGACCTCTTTTCACAACGATGCAGATAGCGTGTTACATGCATGTATGACATTCCTGCGTGAACCCCCCATTACCTCCATGCACACAGAGCTTCCATCTCTGATCCCCCCCAAAAGACTGATTTAGAGAACCACACAATCCCCAATATCCCTTTTCCAATACACAGAGACGGAGAAACACTGGAACAAAAAGCAGATAGAGAAGCAGAGAACGGCAGGCAGTGACCCCTAAAACAGACCACATTAGGTCTCCAACACAACATTCAACAAGAGACAACCAACAATTTTAAAAATCTACCTGTAATTATTCAGAAAAGGATGCCCACTGTATTCCTTCAAAAAAATGTCCAGCTTTTGTTGAACTAAAAATCCCATTATCCAGACAATTGGCCATGGGAAGTCCTTTAGCATTGTCTAGCTGCCTTTACAGGTCTTTGCCTGTGATCAGGACATGGTTAGTACTACCAGGTGGTCTTAGAAGTCTGGTGATCTCTATTGGTCTATATCACTGGACAGTAAAATTATAGTTTCTACCTGGTGGCCTTAGGAAGTATTTATCAGTGTCTAGCAGCCTCCAAAGGGCTCTAGCAAGGGTCAGGACTTTTAGGGACTACTAGGTAGTCGTTGGAGTTTCTTCAGGCGGTATATAAAATCACAACATTGTAGCTGCTACATGGTTACTATAGGAAGGATTTATAAGTGTCTAGTGGGATACAAAAGTCATTGGCCAGGATCAGAACATGTAGGAATTGCCTGGAAGTCATTGGAGCTTCTTTTTCAGGGTCTGGAAGGCTGTAGCTACTACCTGGTTGATATAGGAAGTCCTAGTTTCCTCCAAATATCAAGATTTATGGTCAGGAAATGGTACTTTATTAACATGTATCAAAGGTCTCTGTCAGCACCTGGTGACATCTACAGCTCTATAGCCTTGTTTAGAAAGTGGTGGCCACCACCTTGTTGCTATAGAATGTTCTTTATCATTGTCCAGTGCCTTCCACAAGTGGTTAGGTGTCCATAGCCAGGGAATTGTAGTTCCTGCCATTGCTAAGAATGAGCTGTAGCTAAAACTACTAAATTACAGTAAAATGTGAGCTGAGGTTCAACAGAAACTGGTTATTCTACTCTCCAATAATTGACCTACCGGTATTCTATAAGGCCCATTATACTGAATCTTTTGTTTTAAGGGTTTTGGTGTTTCTTGGATGTTGTTATTTAAGTATAATGATATATATATTACCTCTTGTGGGTACAGCCTCTAATCCACTCACGGATGCAGTCGGTATTGGCAAACATTTCGGTGATTGTTACCTATAATTCTGCAGAAGAAGAGTGGCCAATAATATCGGGGCCTAATTCCTGGACTGGTCTCTAATTCTCTAAAAAGCTGAAGCAGGTATGGGTGGATAATGGGAAGGTGTCCTGTTTTATTTTTCTGTATATAGCATGTAAGAGAAATAGAAGTATATATAAAGAGAGAGAAATATATCAATATATGGTTATCAAAGACTGATCTCTATAAGATATATGCACATGGGCAGATGCAACCAAGTCCCTACTTTGACGTTCTAATAAAATGACACAAATATGTTAGTTCTTTCTTAGCATGGTGTTTTTTATTGAAATATATGACATAGTAATATTGATTTCAGCTGTGTGCAAACTGCACCGACAACAAAGTGGCCATTATGCAGCAGGTGAGTGGGTGCAGATTGACATTGGATTGTGCACAGTACTGCCTCATTGCTCTGAGCCTTGACCTGAGCCTAATGCTTTAATCATAAAAATAGGCTCCATTGGCACATTGGGTGAAGTAGATGCAAGAATACCTAGGTGGTGAGGCCCAGCCTTATAAAGTAGAAACCCTATTATATATATAGTATATATATATATAGTACTATATATATAGTATATATACTAATGTACTAATGTACTAAATGGGATACTAAAGGACTTGCTATGCTACCCTATAGCCACAATCTTGACCTACTGTTTCCATCATGCATTATTGTTGCCATTTTGCCTTACTCTCACCACTACTGTCACTATATTTTTCTACTTTCTCCTTCTTCTTTTACTGTCATCTTCTTGTCCTACTATCTTCATCCTTTTCTTCTTTCTCAATCTTGTCATATTGTCACCATCTTGTCTTTCTGTCTCCATCTTCTTCTACTTTCTCCATCTTGTCTTATTGTCACCATCTTGTCCTAATTTCTCTGTCTTCTTCTACTTTCTCCATCTTGTCCTACTGTTTCTGTCTTCTTCTACTTTCTCCATCTTGTTCTACTGTCTGCATCTTCTTCTACTTTCCCCATCTTGTCCTACTGCCTCCATCTCTTTCTACTTTCTCCATCTTGCTCTGCTGCCTGCATCTTCTTCTACTTTCCTCATCTTTATCTACTGTCTACGTCTTCTTCTGCTTTCTTCATCTTATCCTACTACCTCCATCTTTTTCTACTTTTTCCATCTTGTCCTACTACCTCCATCTTTTTCTACGTTCTCCATCTTGTACTACTGTCTGCATCTTCTTCTACATTCTCAATCTTGTCCTACTGTCTCCATCTTTTTCTACTTTCTTGCCCTATTGTCACCAACATGTCCTACTACTCTGTCTTCTTTTACTTTTCCCATCTTGTCCCACTGTCTCTGTCTTCTTTTATTTTCTCCATTTTATTTTCTTATTTTCTTGTCCTACTGCCTCTATATATTTCTACTTTCTCCATCTTTTCCTACTATCTGCATCTTGTCCTATTGTCACCATCTTGCCCTACTGTCTCTGTCTTCTTCTACTTTCCCCATCTTGTCCTACTGTCTCCGCTTTCTTCTATTTTCCCCATCTTGTCCTACTGTTTCCATCTTTTTCTACTTTCTTCATGTTGTCCTGCAGTCTGCATCTTCTTCTACTTTCCCCATTTTGTCCTACTGTCTCCTTCTTCTTCTACTTTCTCCATCTTTTTCTACTTTCTCCATGTTGTACTACTGTCTGCATCTTCTTCTACCTTCCCCATCTTGTCCTACTGTCTCCATCTTCTTCTATTTTCTCCATCTTGCCCAAGGTTTCCATCTTGCCTTACTTTTGTCAATGCACTCTACTGTCAACATATTTTCATACTGCTGCCATCTTGTCTTACTGTTTTCATCTTGTCCTACTGTTTCAATCTTGTCCTACTGTTTCAATCTTGTACAGCTGTCATCATCTTGACTTGCTATCTCCATCTTGTCCAGCTATCACCATCTTGACTCGCTATCTCCATCTTGCCCTGCTGTCTCAGTTTTCGGATACTGATCCCACATTGCTCTTCTATACCCATTATCTCCCACTCTTCCAATTTCTGTTGGGCCCAACTGTATGAGGGTTCCTATTCCTAAAAAAACCTCTGATTACATACAATCTGGTTCTTATGTGCTGATACTGGGAGTTGGATTTGATTGTATAAAGGTTTTCTCTTCTGCAGCCAGTCTGACTAGTGATCAGAGAGATGTCTTATAGAGCCCTCTAAGGTCACTTCTCCAGCCCTTAATTTATAGTCCCGTATATGTCAATAGACTAAAGAAGACTGGTGTCTGACTGTCCGAATTTATCTGGGCCTTCTGTCTGCAGGTAATTGATTCACTTAAATGCACAATTCTATTCAAAATTCCTCGGGGGAGGGGGGCAGCCTAATGGATTTAAGATGATCAGAGGGGCTGGCTAGCTGCATGCCCATCATACCTGCCCAGACCTTTTCTTTTGAATGGAGAAGATAAAATATTTATTGTGCTGGACTGTCTTTGCATTATTCATAAGTATTGCCTGCAAGTGATTAGCAGTCAGCCCTGTACTGCCTCTAGGCTAAAATTCTACTAGTGTCTCCTGGGATGGAAAGTGGAGGATTCCAGTGACCCTTGCCTAAAGGCAAACTTCACCTAAAAATTAAAAACATTCTTTTAGCCACAGAATAAAGCTAAGCAGTTGTTCTCCTTAATGGTGTTTTTTTTACTTATTTGCTTCTCAGTTTGTCCTTTGGAATTTCAAGCAAAAAAATATCCTGCCATTTATTCTGGAGTCTGAGGTGAAGCTACTGACACAAGGAAAATCATTAAAAAATCAATTGTAGAAAAAACCCCTATGCTACAGCTGATATTCTACTGTTCTTCCTGGGGTGGGACTTCATTAAAGCTGTCACAAGAGCAACTTTTAAAGGCACCTTGCTTGTATTTTACAGCAAAGGCAAACACTTTTGTTTCAGAGTAAGTCCCCTTTAACGTTCCAATTACTGCCAAAACCACAAGAAGAGAGGGAGGGCTACCAAGTCGCTGGCTCAATAAATGACACAACCTGTAATCTTAGCCTGTGGTTCCAGTCACTGCTCCGTAGATTGCAAGCTCTGTGCAGATTCCCCAGGGTTCAGAAGTGCCGGTGGTCGCACAGGGAATAGAAGGAGAGATGGAGAAGTTACATTCATTTAGGGAACTGCAGGAGGGCACCTAATGAACAGGAAAAAACTACTTTAGGGGCATTTGGCTTTTATTACATTGGGCAGCTGAATCTCCACCCCCACCTCAACACATCAGCGGTGCCAGAAGTAGTGCAGAACAGCCCAGAGACCAGACTCCTATTGGCACAAATACATCAGCCGTTAATCTTTAAATCCTTCTGCATCTCCTCCGGGCGACTTCTCCCTATTTCTCCCTATTTCCTGCCTTGATTCCGGGTCAGAGAAATCTAACACAAAAATTCTCTGTCATAAAGTAAAACCCTGTGAATGTGAACATGGGTCTGCGCTATTATGCACCAGGCAGTTCGAGACTTCAGCTTTTTGGGGGTTCAGGACTTTTGAAGAGGTGGCACGTTTTCGGTTCTGCCAAGGGGGGCTTGGCTTTTTGAAAAACTGCAGCACAGCTGGGCCCCTCTTTAGGCCCAGGCCCGGTACACTTGTACCCCCTGTGCCCCTCTGATGGCGACCCTGCTTCCAGAGCATTTGTTTTTTAGATGGGGTCAGTGACCCCCATTTGAAAGATGGAAAAGCAGAAGGCAAATGATTTAAAAAAACTATTAAAAAAATAATGAAGACTATTGACGGGCAAATCTGACCCGTTTCGCTTTGCCGAAAATTCGCAAAACGGCAAAAGTTTGCCAAAATGCTTTGCAGTCTATGGGCAACTAAAATGTTATGAGGTGCGCCAAATTGTGCAACTAATTTTTTTACCCATTAGAGTCTATGGGTGTCATTTTTGCAGCGAACCTTGGCGAAAAAGTTCGCTCATCACTAATGAAGGCCAATTGAAAAGTTGCTTAAAGGGGTTGTTCATCTTTAAATTTTAAACTTTTAGTATGATGTAGAGAGTGATATTCTGAGACATTTTGCTTTTTAGTAGTTTTCCTGTTTGCAATTTCAGCCGTCTGGTTGCCAGGGTCCAAGTCACCCTAGCAACCATGCATTGATTTGAATAAGAGACTGGGATATGAATAGGAGAGGCCTGAATAGAAAGATGAGTCCTAAAAAGTAACAATAACAATACATTTGTAGCCTTACAGAGCATTTGTTTTTTAGATGGGGTCAGTGACCCCCATTTGAAAGCTGGAAAAAGTCAGAAGAAGAAGGCAAATCCACCCTTTAGTCAAATCCTTAAAGGAGAACTAAAGCCTAGCTAGAAGTAGCTAGAAATGTTGTACATGATGGTTTGTGCTTCTGTACCAGCCCAAGGCAACCACAGCCATTTAGCAGTAAAGATCTGTGTCTCCAAAGATGCCCCAGTAGCTCCCCATCTTCTTTTCTGCTGATTCACTGCACATGCTCTGTGCTGCTGTCACTTACTGAGCTTAGGGAGCCACTCACAATATACAGTACACATAGAATAGAAATGTCACAATATAAGGCTGATTAGTAATTAATACACATAATTACTACATGGCAGCACAGAAACCAGTGCAATTAGCATCAGAATTGAATAATCAGCAAACCTGTAGCATCAGCTTATATTACAGCCAGGGAAGCTCATTTACTGCTGGATAATTAGTGACGAGCCCTAAGCTTAGCTTCTCAACAGCCAATCAGAGCCCACTGAGCATGTGAGTGACAGACACTTTCCAAGATGGTGACCCCCTGTGACAAGTTTGAAGTCCTGGATCATTGCTGCTATTGACAAGCTGAAACTTTAGCCTCATGCAATAAGTTTACTATATATAATATGGTATTTTTAACCATTTCCATTTTTAGGGTTTAGCTCTCCTGTAAATCCAAGGACACTTTATAGGTTTTTGCCTTAAACCTCACCCTAAAAGATGAGATTATCTAGAAGAGCAAATAATTCTCCTCCCCGATCTCATTGTAACTGCCATTGACGCTGAGCCCCCCTGCCACTGCCCCAAGCCCCAAAATACCCAAAAATCAAACTACTGCTGCAATGGGAATACTAGGCAAATCTAGTTTGTATAGATAGGGAGTATGATCTTCTGGCTCTCAGCATTTGCACAGTGGGCATGATGCAGAACATTCCTCTTAATAATTCATCATTTTATATATATTTAGTATCAGCCTGGAACCTGTGGGTAATAATCAATGTGATGTTCCCTTTCCATGAGCACCTGTCTGCCCCCCCCCAGTATTATTACTTGGCAGATCATCACATCCCCCAGCAATATTCTGGGGGAGTCCAAAGCATAAAACACTTTAAAGAGATACTGTCATGGTAAAACATGTTTTTTTCCCCCAAAATATGTCAGTTAATAGTGCTGATCCAGCAGAATTCTGCACTGAAATCCATTTTTCAAAAGAGCTAACAGATTTTTTTATATTCAATTTTGAATCTGACATGGGGCTAGACATATTGTCAGTCTCCCAGCTGCCCCAAGTCATGTGACTTGTGCTCTGATAAACTTCAATCACTCTTTACTGCTGTACTGCAAGTTGGAGTGATATCACCCCCTCCCTTTCCTCCCCCAGCAGCCAAACAACAGAACAATGGGAAGGTAACCAGATAACAGCTCCCTAACACAAGATACCAGCTGCCTGGTAGATCTAAGAACAACACTCAATAGTAAAAACCCATGTCTCCTACCCGTAATACTACAAAAGACAGACACATTTGGTATCATAGCGGGTTTCAAAATCAATTTAGGGAAGTCTGAGGCCTTACGCCTACAGCACACCACTCCAACAGACTGGGCAAATCCCTTCCCCTTTAAAAAAGCCAGAACCCATATCAAATTTCTGGGAATACATTTGACACAACACCACAAAGATATGTACAAATCCAATGTTAGACACACCATAGACCAAATTGAACAAGACACTCATAAATGGATAAACACAAATCTAACGTTTTCAGGAAGGATTCATTTAATAAAAATGATATTATTCCCTAAACTGCTGTATAAACTACAGATGCTGCCTTACAGAATTTCCACAACCGATAATAAAAGACTTCAGCACATCTTAAGGACTTTTATATGGAACAAAAAGCGTCCCCGAATAAAGTTTACCACACTTCAGCAACAAAAACAGGATGGTGGACTCAATCTCCCAAACATATTGGAATATAATGATGCTGCTCTTCTTAGATATGTGGGAGATTGGCTCCACCATAGGAATATATATACAACAATATCTTTGGATGATGCCCTGTCGGAAGGGATGTCACTCAACTCGCTACTGCACACACCATTACAGGAGATCCCCAAAAACATGCAGGAAAATCCCTTATTCATCCATGCATATCAAACCTGGCAATCTCTTCGGAAAAAAGCGAATTTATCCCCCTTTAATTCAATAAACCTTACCTGGCTCAACAATAAATCGTTCCCTCCAGGCTTTAGTAGTCTAGTCTTTAAATCCTGGCAAACTAAAGGCTTACAAAATATCAAAGACATGGCTACCATTACTAACACATTGCAACCCATATCAACCTTACTTCAGAAATATCCGTTTTTACAATCCCATCAATTTTCTCTAATCCAACTTACACACTTCATCAAGCAGCAACTGTCCAAATTAACAGACAAAGATAAAAATAACCCCATTGATTCATTGTGGCCTAAACACGAAACAATTAAGTCTACAGCACATATATACAGGCAGATCAGGACGACCACTGACATTGACAATACCACCATGAACTTCACAAAATGGAAAACAATTATTCCACATTCGGAGAATATTGACATCCTTAGATACCATACATATGTGATGAAAATTCTACCTGCCAGTGTATTTCAGGAGATGGCTTTACAAATACTGCATCACACCTACCTAACACCTTTAAAACGGTTTCACATAGGCACAACACACTCAGACTGCTGCCTCAAATGTGGAGAGCCCAGGGCTGATATAATACATTGTCTGTGGTCATGCCCACTTATACAGAAATTCTGGGGGGAAATCGCCAGCTACTGGGAGAACCTATCGGGGAAGCCATTGATCATTAACGACACATGGGCTATATTTAGCAGACTACAACCCACTCAACATATTTCCAAACCAGAAAGGGCCCTAGCAGAAAGACTGGCGGCAGTAGCCAGGAAGTCCATTTTACACACTTGGCTATCCCATTTTCCACCGCCAATGTCTTTGGTACTACAAAAATTGCAATATGTTTTCCACTTAGACTGGATAGAGACGTTAACAAATAAAGAAAAAAACACAGAACTTTTCTTTGACACCTGGATGACTTATATTAATACCCTTCCACCACCTACGAAATTACTCACACTCCAAACTTTTCAAAACACCACCTGGTACGAAAAAGAGCTGTTGCTGGGGACCGATCTTGTCCGTGAGGCGGAACACCTACTAAGATCCATGGGAAACATACAACAACCATCTACAATGGGACCCCCCAGGAGTCATCATCTGAACCAAATATTTGCAAGTACCCTAATATGAGCATATATATCTAGTGTTTTAAACTCATCGTCTATAGACATTGTAACCATGAGAGTGTTTACTGTCCATAGTCGGAGGAATGCATACTTGGTTTTTCTTCTTTAATGATCACATGATAATTCTGATTCTGAACGTACAAATCTGTACTTGACCTTGACTGTCTTGTTATTTTTTCTTTTCTATTGTATGTGTTATGATTTCGTTACAACTCTTATCTGTAAACAAAACCAAATAAAAACATTTGTGAAAAAAAAAAAAAAAAAAAAACCCATGTCTCACTGAGACACATTCAGTTACACTGAGTAAACAACAGCCGGCCAGAAAGCAGTTCCATCCTAAAGTGCTGGCTCTTTCTGAAAGCACATGACCAGGCAAAATGACCTGAGATTAGGGATGCACCGAATCCAGGATTCTGTTTGGGATTCGGCCAGAATTCTACCTTTTTCAGCAGGATTCGGATTTCGGCTGAATCCTTCTGCCAGGCCAAACCGAATCTGAATCCTAATTTACATATGCAAATTAGGGGTGGGGAGGGAAATCACATGAATTTTTGTAACAAAACAAGTAAGTAAAATATGTTTTCCCCTTCCTAACCCCAATTTGCATATGCATATTAGGTTTCGTTTTTGGTTTGGTATTCGGCCGAATCTTTCGCAAAGGATTCAGGGGTTCAGCCAGATCCAAAATAGTGGATTCGGTGCATCCCTACCTGAGATGCACCTACACACCAATATTACAACTAAAAAAAATACACTTGCTGATTCAGGAATGACATTTTATATTGTAGAGTGAATTATTTGCAGTGTAAACAGTGTCATTTAGAAGTAAAAACTACATCATAAAAATCATGGCAGAATCATTTTAACAAGAGATTAGTTGGCCTTTATACCGAGTAAATGACATAGGCTGTAACTGTAATAGTTAAAAAATATCCTGTGTCCATCAAGTCCTTTGTTCATTAAAGGACCAGTAACATCAATTTTTTTAAAAAAAAATTCATTAGTATACATTGAAAAAAAGAAACACCAAGACAAATTAAACTTTAAAATTGCAAAGTCTTTATTAAAATAACTTAAAAAAACTCCGCTTGCGCTCCTCTTCAGAAAAGGCAATCCAGTGATCCATCGTGCGGCACTCGATTACTCCTCCCTGCCTTCCTTATAGGCGATAGCCAGGGAGGAGAAATCGAGCACCGCACAAAGGATCGCCGTCTTTTCTGAAGATGAGCGTAAGCAGAGTTTCTGTAAGTTATTTTTTAATAAAGACTTTGCCATTTTAAAGTTTAATTTTTCTTTAATCTTAGTGGGTTTTTTTTCAATGTATACTAACAAATAAATAATAATAATAATACATTTTTTACATTTTTTTTTTGATGTTACTGGTCGTTTAAGTCCATGAGCCGGAGGAAGGATACTACCCAAGTCCTCTGACTCCAGCTGGGTCAGTAGTAATTCAGTCTATTGAGTGAAAGCAAAAAGAGAATCTCCAGCACCATCTACTGGATTCAAATGGTCTAGCGGCAGGTGTGAGTTCTTGGGTCTTTGTGTTGGTCATGGGATACTACGTCTGTGTAGCCCTGTAAATCAGAAGCAAATCTCTAAATACAGCGTTGCTATGGAGCTGCCTTTGCCCTAGTTACTGGACCACATAAAGAGCAGAGTCAGGGGTACCACCCTGTCGTCTCTCTGGGTTCTGTTAGTCACACACTGAGGATGTGGTTTGGGTGGGAAATGACACATTCTGTTACTTCCTCCCATGCCGAATTCACCTCCTCGTGCTTCATCTCACATCTCACAGCTGTTCCCTCTCACACCCTTAACTTCTCCAGACACATTGCCTCGGATACCGAGACCGTGCACAGGGTGAGACTTTCTAACAAACCCTACGTCTGAGCTGTGAGCTCTTCTGCCCAGGATAACCCCTTGCCTCAGGTAAGCACCCTGCTTGTGTTTATATTAACCTGCTCAATTCCCATTCCTACTGTATTGGTCAGATCAACATGCTTCTACTGTAACAGCTTCTTTACTTTAGCCTGACCCACTGCACAGAACCTTCTTTATATATACAGTCATGTGAAAAGGTTTGGGAACCCCTCTCAGCCTGCATAATAATTTACTCCACTTTCAACAAAAAAAGATAACAGTGGTATGTCTTTCATTTCCCAGGAACATCTGAGTACTGGGGTGTTTTCTGAACAAAGATTTTTAGTGAAGCAGTATTCAGTTATATGAAATTAAATCAAATGTGAAAAACTGGCTGTGCAAAAAATTGGGTGCCCTTGTTATTTTGCTAATTTGAATAAATGTAACTACTGTAAATACTGATTACTGGCAACACCAAATTGGTTGGATTAGCTTTTTAAGGCTTGAACTTCATAGGCAGGTGTGTCCAATCATGAGAAAGGGTATTTAAGGTGACCAATTGCAAGTTGTGCTTCTGTTTGACTCTCCTCTGAAGAGTGACAGTATGGGATCCTCAAAGCAACTCTCAAAAGATCTGAAAACAAAGATTGTTCAGTATCATGATTTAGGGGAAGGCTACAAAAAGCTATCTCAGAGGTTTAAACTGTCAGTTTCAACTGTAAGGAATGTGATCAGGAAATGGAAGGCCACAGGCACAGTTGCTGTAAATCCAAGCTCTGGCAGGCCAAGAAAAATACAGGAGGGGCATATGCGGAGGATTCGGAGAATGGTTACAGACAACCCAAAGATCACCTCCAAAGACCTGCAAGAACTCACGCCACAAACAGTCACTTGTTGTTTGCAAAAGCCACAGTCATTTTGGAACAAAGTGCTTTTCACTGATGAGACAAAAATGGAGTTATTTATTCATAACAAAAAGCGCTTTGCATGGCAGAAGAAGAACACCGCATTCCAAGAAAAACACCTGTTACCTACTGTCACATTTGGTGGAGGTCCCATCATTCTGTGGGGCTGTGTGGCTAGTTCAGGGACTACTGGGGCCCTTGTTAAAGTCGAGGGTCGGATGAATTCAACCCAATATCAACAAATTCTTCAGGATAATGTTCAAGCATCAGTCACAAAGTTGAAGTTACGCTGCAGGGGTTGGATATTCCAACAAGACAATGACCCTAAACACACTTGGAAATCTACAAAGACATTTATGCAGAGGGACAAGTACAATATTCTGGAGTCCCCCGACTTGAATATCATGGAAAATCTATGGGATGATTTGAAGCAGACTGTCCATGCTCGGCAGCCATCAAATTTAACTGAACTGGAGAGATTTTGTATGGACGAATGGTCAAAAATAGCCACATCCAGAATCCAGACACTCATCAAAGGCTATAGGAGGCGTCTAGAGGCTGTTACATTTGCAAAAGGAGGTTCAACTAAGTATTGATGTAATATCTCTGTTGGGTGCCCAAATTTATGCACCTGTCTAATTTTGTTATGATGCATATTGCATACTTTCTGTTAATCCAATAAACTTTATGTCACTGCTGAAATACTACTGTTTCCATAAGACATGTTATGTATTAAAAGGAATTTGCTACTTTGAAAGCTCAGCCAATAATAAACAAAACTCCAAAGAATTAAGAGGGGTTCCCAAACTTTTGCATATGACTGTATCTGTATTAGAACATGTGACTTGGAGCTGCCATGCTTTTTATTTTGACATGTACCCATAAAGATCATGTTGGAAATGGCTTCAGTCAGCTGTAAGATTTCTACACTTCACTAATACCTACACACAATATTTTTTTTTGCTGGTGTAGAATTCTTTTCAGAATTGCCCGTGCAGCTCAGTGGAATCTGCCGGCATCTACCTCTCTGTCTGTTTATATTCTTTGTCTGACTCCTGAAACAATGTAGCAGAAGTCAGCTGATTAAAGGACTGGTTCACCTTATTGAGATTAACTTATACAGGTATAGGATCTATTATCTGGAAACCAATTATCCAGAAAGCTCCGATTTACGGAAAAGGCTATCTCCCATAGACTCCATTTTAATCAAACAATTCCGTTTTTTAAAATGATTTCCTTTTTCTGTGTAATAATAAAACAGTCGCTTGTACTTGATCCCAACTAAGATATAATTAATCCTTATTGGAGGCAAAACCAGCCTATCGGGTTTATTTAATGTTTATATGATTTTCTAGTAGACTTAAGGTATGAAGATCCAAAATAAAGAAAGATCCATTATCAGAAAAACCCCAGGTCCCAACCATTCTGAACAAATTCCATACCTGTAATATGTTATCAAATGGCATTTTCTAAGCAACTTTTCAATTTGTCTTGTTATTATTTTTTTGTTTTTTTTTTTTTTAGTTTTTTTGCCTTTTTCTTTTGACTCTCTTTCCAGCTTTTTCTCACTGACCCCATTTAAAAAACAAATGCTCTGTAAGGCTATAAATGTATTGTTATTGCTACTTTGTATTACTCATCTTTCTATTCAGGCTTCTCCTATTCATATTCCAGTCTCTTATTCAAATCAATGCATGGTTGCTAGGGGAATTCATACCATAGCAACTGGATTGCTGTAATTGCAAACTGGAGAGCTGCTGAATAAAAAGCTAAATAACTCAAAAACCACAAATAATAAAAAATTGCAAATTGTCTCGGAATGCCACTCTCTACGTCATACTAAATGTTAATGCCAAGGTGAACTGACATCTGCTACTGTACATTGTTTCTAGAGTCAGAAGCACAGGACAGACAGGGATAAAGAAGCACTGCTTTAAATAGCAATTACATTGACAAGTACATATAAAATCAAAGAAAACGCATCATGAATGTACATTGGAAAGTTGCTTGGAATTATGTTTTTTTCATGATCAAAATACAGTTTTTGGGGCAGTTCCCCTTTAGTCGTCACAGAGATAAACAGACTGCTGCTTTGGCTATGCCCTTATCCTCTCCCAGGCCTAGATATGTGAAGTCTTATCAAAGCGCTGTTTATCCTGTGCCCCATCACAGTAAGAGCCAGTGTAATTGTAGTTCAGACAAGGCTGGAAGTGTAATGCTGCCCATTGCCTATAGGGGGAACCTGCAGTGTCCACTGTGAGAATGGGACAGTCCTTCCCCATGTGATATCAAATGCCTCCCACCATCTTTGGATTTGTTATGAGATCAGTGCGGTCGTGCTCATGTCACAAGCTAAGGGGCAGGGGTATAACTATAGAGGAAGCAGACCGTGTGTCTGCAGGGGGGCCAGGAGGTATAGGGGCTCCCATGAGGCCCTAATTCTTATATAATTTAAGATTGTCGTGGATCTACCCTAATCTCCTGCTAAAAAGTGGATTTCATCAACCTTAGGGCCTCGGGGGGGGGGAAGGAATAGCATACCCCCAAACATTTTGGAAATAAAAAGAGGGACAAAAAAGTTGGCAAAAGTTTATTTGACCACACCCATTTTTACAATAACTAATTTGCTTATCTCAAAATTGTTACAAAAGTATCTTATCACCTGCTCTGGCTTTTCTGGACTCTCTGCCAAAAGCCAATTAAGTTAGACACTTTGTTTCTTTTTCTGGCTGTTCTGTGCAGAGAAAAACGGGACTTTCCAGTACAAATGAGGGACTGCAGGTTGAGCTGTCAACAGAGGGACTGTCCCTCTAAAAACGGGACAGTTGGGAGGTATGGTATGGGGGTCCTATGAGGCCCTAATTCATATATAAGTTCGATAAATATAGGAAAAACAAGTCCTCTAGACATTTTGGAGGCCTGAAAAATAATTTGCTGTGGGCCCTGTAATATCTAGTTACCGTATACCACTGCTTAGGGGTTACAGGTTCCCTCCTGCCCTGCACTGGTCTCTCAGCCTCCACCAACCCAACGGCACTTGAGCTCTACCCTCCTCCTCCTCCTCAATTCTGCATGTGTGTGGCTGATTCAGCAAACATGCAAGTCACCATCCAGGATAAGAATGGGGGGCCCAGGGCCCACCAGGGCTGCTGTCTTGGGGGCCCCTTTCCGACAGCCAATCGTTGGCGTGTACGGTCACTGTGTTTTCGCCACTCGCGGCAGGTAAAAGATCAGCCGGTCGCAGTAGATAGAGGAGCAGGAAGTGGATCTTGGTTGGCGGGACCAACAAAAGCTGGGGGCCCACCGGGTTTTTTCCCGGTGTCCTGCCAGCCCAGTCCGACCCAGTTGGACCATGTACTGGATTAGCCTGTATCTGGCTGCAATACACCCACAATACACTGCTAATTCAGAGTCACATTACATATCAGCATAGATGAATGACTGCAGTGTGTATCCCAATTGATTCTTAAAGGAACAGTTACATCAAAAAAAATGAAAGTGAATTAAAGTAATAAAAATATAATGCAGTGTTGCCCTGCATTGGTAAAACTGCTGTGTTTGCTTCAGAAACACTACCATAGTTTATGTAAACAAGCTGCTGTGTAGCCATGGGGGCAGCCATTCAAGCACAGGATACACAGTAGATAACAGATAAGTACTACTATAGTTTATATAAACAAGCTGCTGTGTAGCCATGGGGGCAGCCATTCAAGCACAGGATACACAGTAGTTAACAGATAAGTACTACTATAGTTTATATAAACAAGCTGCTGTGTAGCCATGGGGGCAGCCATTCAAGCACAGGATACACAGTAGATAACAGATAAGTACTACTATAGTTTATATAAACAAGCTGCTGTGTAGCCATGGGGGCAGCCATTCAAGCACAGGATACACAGTAGATAACAGATAAGTACTACTATAGTTTATATAATCAAGCTGCTGTGTAGCCATGGGGACAGCCATTCAAGCACATGATACACAGTAGATAACAGATAAGTACTACTATAGTTTATATAATCAAGCTGCTGTGTAGCCATGGGGGCAGCCATTCAAGCACAGGATACACAGTAGATAACAGATAAGTACTACTATAGTTTATATAAACAAGCTGCTGTGTAGCCATGGGGGCAGCCATTCAAAGGAGAAAAGGCTCAGGTTACACAGCAGATAAGCTCTGTAGAACATGATGGTGTTCTCTGTTATCCATTATTTAACCTGTGCCATATAGACTTTTTTCAATTTCCGCCACCAGGGAATGTATGTGGGAGGGGCTGAATTCATATATATATTAAAGACAGAGAATTAGACATTTGTGTCAGTTTCCCACATTTATCTTCAGTTGTGTTTCTCTCCACAGAACATGGAGTCTTTGCTGCTGCTTGTTGTCACCCAGCTACTAATCCAAGGTAAGATGGCAGATGGTGGGTATGTGCGTATGTTGGTCGGTGCAGGGTGGGCTGTGTGGGTAGGTATGTGAGTGCTGGGCGGGTGGGTAGGTGGGTAGGTGGGTGCCAGGTCACAGCAGGGCAAGGCTGTCATGTAGCTAGTTAAAGTAATATTCCCAGGGCTGCACAAACCAAAGCGTTAGGATTCAGAATTTCCACAGTGCAGGGAAGAACATAAAGAAAATAAATGAACTTGCAGCCAATCAAATCTGTCAGACCTAACAGGGCAGGACAAACCTGTAAATAATCATTGCACAATGTCCTGACTATATTAGTTCTATGAAAAGATGTCATTTGTAATGACTAGGGAAAAAAAAATATAGATAGATATATATATATATATACACACACACACACATTTTAAATGGGCACACCCTTGCAAAATCTTTGCCTTTTTCCCAGTAATGTATTGTATAAAAGTTCAATGTTTCAGTCCTCATTGGGACCTTTCTCAAGGATTGAATATATATATATATACTGTATATGTAGCCCAGCCTTGGGTGTGGTTTAGTAGTGTGAATTATAACATACCTCCCAACATTTTGGATGTAAAAAGAGGGACAAAATTTTTTTTCCCGCACGTAGCGCAACATTTTTTTGACCACACCCCTTTCTGTGGCCACACCCCCTAATTACCATGTTTGAGGGTCTATAAATAGAAGGGAGAGAGTGGGCCAGATGAGGGTGTGGGTGCAGGTCAAGCAAAACTTGATCACTACTACTCACTGTCTTCCCTGAGCCTCCCTCTTGCTCGTAGAGTGACTATAACCTTGGACTTTTTTTTTTCTTTTCTTTTTTCTAACCTTGGACTGACTAACACTAGCTAAGTCTTATCTAAGTTGAACACAAAGTGGAGCCCTGGGTCTGTAACAACCTCCCAGAGAGGTGAGGTCCCTGCAAAGACCCAGAGCACATGGGGCTCTACCCTTTTATATCCAGACACACTGCCCTCTACTGGGCAACCCATGAACTAAACTGAATTACAATAGACACAGGAACAGGACAACAGATGTCTGGGTAAATCAAAGGACCACTTATGTGTCCAAATATAGGGGGAACAGCCTGAGTGGGGTTGCCACCTGTCCGGTTTTGACTCGCACAGACAGTTTTTTTGAAGGGCTGTATGGGTCAAAACTGCCTGCCTGGTTATCCAAATTAGAAAAACTAGACGGGATTCCTTGAGATTGACACATTGATGGGGCAATCGTCGATCTCCATATCATAGACTTGCCCCCAATGTCACGATCCCGCCTCCCCACCTGGATTTAGTTGGGAGGAAAGGTGGCCACCCTATGCCTAACCCTCAGGGTATATACTGTATATATATACTGTATATACTGTGTATGTATATATATATATATATATATATATATATATATATATATATATATATATATATATATTAGGGATGCATCAGGATTCGGCCAGGATTCGGCCTTTTTCAGCAGGATTCGGATTCGGCCGAATCCTTCTGCCCGGCCGAACCGAATCCGAATCCTAATTTGCATATGCAAATTAGGGGCGGGGAGGGAAATCGTGTGACTTTTTGTCACAAAACAAGGAAGTAAAAAATATTTTCCCCTTTCAACCCCTAATTTGCATATGCAAATTAGGGTCCGGATTCGGTTCTGTATTCGCCCGAATCTTTCGCGAAGGATTCGGGGGTTCGGCTGATTCCAAAATAGTGGATTCGGTGCATCCCTAATATATATATATATATTTTTTTCTCCTCTGTATGAAACCAAGTTCATAAAATATCCAATGTATCTGCCTAGTACTGGCATTAATAAGGGATTTTCTCTCCCACAGGTCCACTTCCAACCCACTGTGTAACAGAATCCACACATTCCTCTTCATGGACAGAAGGTAAGTGCCAGTAGTAGGTAGGTCTCCCTGTGCGCTGACTGAAGGGCCACAAGACAAATAATATACAATTGTTATTTTATAAAAAAGCAAATGGGAAAGGTAACCAGTGAGCAGTAAATTACTTTAGAAAGCTAGGCTTATAGTTCAGCAACACCTGGAAGGAGGCACTTTGTTTGTGATTCTAACTGCCTGTTATTTTTCTTAGCAACTTTGGCAACATCAGTATCAACTTTAACCAATGGATCAGAGCATGAAAATCCTGATGTACAAGAGACTCTTCCTGCAAGTGGTGAGTACTGAAAGTGTTAAAGGGCACCTATTAAAGGGGTTGTTCACCTTTACGTTAATTGTTAGTATGTTAAAGCAACTTTTCAATTCTTCTTGGTTATTTATTTTTTTTATCGTTTTTTAATAATTTTCCTTTTTCTTCTGATTTATTCCAGCTTTCAAATAGGGGTCACTGACCCCATCTATTCAAGCCCTCTCCGATTCATATTCCAGTGTTCAAAATAATGCATGATTGCTAGGGTGATTTTGACCCTAGCAACTAGTTTTGTGTCTGACGGATAAATTCGCCCTCTATATAGTTAATAAAGTTCCCCTTCTTGTAAAACATAAGGATATTATAATTAGAATTAGGAGTTCCATGACCATGTAAAAACAAGAGGCCGAAGGTGACTAATTTCCTCATATTTTGCAACAGGGGGTACTTTATTTATTATAATACACACGTTTCAGTGAGTCATGTGACAGAAATGACATCACTACTCACCCTTTATAACTGATGACATCAATACTCACCGTTTATAAGGATATCATTTACAGGATATTCATGGCTTTTGTGTATTATATAGTGAATAAAGTACCCCCTCTTGTAAAATATAAGGATATTATAAGTTACCGAGGAGTTTCATGACCATATAAAAGCAGGAGGCCAAAGGCCGAGTTTTTATACAGGTCATGGAACTCCGAGGTAACTTCTAATATCCTCATATTTTACAACTGGGGGTACTTTATTTATTATAATACACAAGTTTCAGTGAGTCATGTGACAGAAATGACATCAGAACTCACCGTTTATAACTGATGACATCAGAACTCACCGTTTATAAGGATATCATTTACAAGATATTTATGGCTTTTGTGTATTATAATTATATAATTGTTACTAGAAATACTCCCAGTCCATATTGGGATTTGGGAATTAGACGAATACAACATCCTCCACAAAAGATCTGGCGGAATTCAGACCTCATATTATATTCAGTCCCATAACTTTGGGATTCTGATGAATCCTAGTATTTTTGCAAGATTGAAATTTGACCAAACCCCAAAACAGCTGGGAATCGTTACATCTGCTGACAAGGGCGGAGTTATTGATATTAAAAATACAGCTGATTAAATAAAAGGGTAAAAACACATGAGAATTCATAATAGAATAGACTTTTACTCTTACACAAAACAAATAAAAACTCGACTATTGAGGAGGGGGGTATCAAAGGGATTAGCAAAAAATAAATGGATAGAATTCTTGAAATAACCAATAGAATCTCTGCACAGAGTTCCATACAGATATGCCTGATTAATCAAAGTATTCATTGTTTCCAGAGAAGAAGATAAACTCATCTTTTGGATCAGAGAATGTAACAGCTGGAACTGAACCCCAGGATCCTGCAGCAGGAGGTGAGTATTCAGCTATGGCAATATATAACATAACTGATTATACTGCCAATTACTGTGACACCCCTCCAGCTTTAACACACACAGACATTTAGTAGTGGGTTGCTGGAGGGTTACATGTCTATTTTATCTCTAAGTGATTATTACCTTCCCTAACAGCCACAGAAATGAGTGGGTATAGAATAATAGAAAGGATCTCTATGAGCAGCAGAGAAGAGCCTGGGACTACAGCTAAAGGTCATTGCAGGGGAAAGATTAGGGCACAGACTGTTATTGGGTGCTGATGAAAAGTGTCTTCTTCATGCCCTACAGTTACCACTCCACTCTGCTGTCACCAATTTGTCCTACTCATCCTGTTCTATTATCTCCATCTTGAGCAACTGTCTCCAATGTTCCCTGTTGTCTCTATGTTGTCCAGCAGTTTCAACCTTTCCCTACTCTTTCCATCCTGTTTTTTTATCTCCATCTTGAGCAACTGTCTACAATGTTCCCTGTTGTCTCCATCTTTTCCTGCAGTTTCCATCTTGCCCTACGTTTTCCATCCTGTTCTATTATCTCCATCTTGAGCAACTGTCTACAATGTTCCCTGTTGTCTCCATCTTTTCCTGCAGTTTCCATCTTGCCCTACGTTTTCCATCCTGTTCTATTATCTCCATCTTGAGCAACTGTCTCCAATGTTCCCTGTTGTCTCTATGTTGTTTTGCAGTTTCTATCTTGTTCTACTCTTTCCATCCTGTTCTATTATCTCCATCTTAAGCAATTGTTTCCATTGTTCCCTGTTGTCTCTATGGTATCCTAAAGTTTCCATCTTGCCCTACAATCCCTATCTTACTCTATTGTTTCCATTTTGACCTACTGTCTCAATCTTGCACTACTGGCACTGTCTTCCCCTACAGTCACCATTATGTTCTACTGTTGCCATCTTGCTCTATTATGCCTACTGAATTCTACTCTGGTAAAAAAAGCTCTGTCTGAAGAGTTTACATTCTAGTAGGGTCAGTGGTTATTTGCTGTACTTGATACCTCTGGACCTCTAGCAGGGCCACTATTTTTGTAAGGAGTAAGTGTCATTTATGTTACATGATTATTGTTAATTGTATTTGGGGGGGGGGGGAAGTCCCAGACAGAGGTTATATAAATGAAAGGTCAGGAATTAAATTCCTCTTTGGAAGATTAAGGGAATAGAGCTGGAGCACCTGAGGCCTGCCACCTCGGAGAGGTACTAAGAAGAGCATTAGATTAGATTAGAGGCTAATTAGTTTGGTGGAGCTTGTTGTAGTTGGAGAGAGTTAGGGGTGGGTTGTATAGCCAAGCAACTGAGCTCCAAAAAGGAGAAAGAAAAGGACTAGTGTCCTGGTGGTACCTTGCCCAGATTAGTGACCCAGAGAAGAGGCGACTAGGGTAGACAGGGCCTAGAACCTCAGGGCAATGTAGACCCCAGTGCTGAAAGTCTATTGAGGTATACAATGTCTATGACTCAAGCAGGAGGCAGCTAGTTGGACCTGGTGGCACAAGACCCCTAATTCTGGTTAATAGACAAGGGGGAATATTGTGTGTGGAAAGTATCACTGTGAAGGTTGAGCTGGTGACCAATAAAGAGAAGTTTTTGAGTTCAGCTAAGAGACGTGTGGAACTTTACGTTTATTCATTACAAGTGTTACTGCAGGGAGTAGCATGTGAGGAAGTCAACCAAGAAAAAGCAGAAGCCACTTGACAGCAAATTACACATTTATAGGACTTGTAATGTAACACTGTTGGGAGCATTTTAGGAACCTGACCGAATAATGGGTTACAAAGTCTGAAAATCACTATTCTCCTGTTCTCAGACATGTAGAAATACACAGACACCCTACTAGTGTCCAACCATGTCCTTTATTTGATAAAATGTTCTAAAGCACACAAAAACATGCTTCTTCATCAGAATTATTCACAGGGGAATCTTTCTCTACACTTGTGTTTGGTGATACACCCCAAAATATAGCACTTCCCATGTCTTTACCCATTAGAGATATGATGAAAATGCCATTATAATAAGGGTGCG
Organism: Xenopus petersii; assembly: GCA_038501925.1. Taxonomy (NCBI): domain Eukaryota; kingdom Metazoa; phylum Chordata; class Amphibia; order Anura; family Pipidae; genus Xenopus; species Xenopus petersii. The sequence goes on along the minus strand of CM076684.1, from coordinate 7,375,506 downwards.
GTTATTGTTATAATATACAGGTATTTGATTTATTATCTGGAAAGGCTCTATGTGATATTCTCACTCATTTAACACAGTCTTATATCCTAGGTGTCACAACAACAGAGCCAAGAATTGCTGTCACAGACCTGACTAATAAAGGTGGGTCACAAATTAAATACTCTGGGGTAGGAACACCTTTAAAGGAGTAATTCACCTTTGAGTTAACTTTTAGTATGATTTGTAGGGTCCAAATTAACCTAGTAACCATGAATTGATTTAAATAAGAGACTGCAATATGAATACGAGAGGGTCTGAGTAGAAAAATAAGTAATGAAAAGTAACAATTTAGTTGCCGGGGTCGCTGACCCCCATTTGTAAACTGGAAAGTATCAGAAGAAGGAGGCAAATAATTAAAAGACAATTCAAATTAAATAATGAAAAGTGATTTCAAAGTTTCTTGGAATTGGTCATTCTATAATATACTAAACGTTAATGTATAGGTGAACCTCCTCTTTAATGTAGTGGTGATATATTTATATGCTCACAGATATGTGGGGTGGGTAGCAAGGGAGCATCATAGTATAAATCCAATCTATACCTAAGCCTCACACGGCATGTTCTGAATTGTTGTTGTTCTAGGCGTCACAGCAAAACAACCAAGAACTACTAGAACTACAACTAAACCTTCCAGTAAAGGTGAGCCACCAATTACCTGATCTAGAGTCTTTCATTAAGTCTCATTATGATACAAGGACAGCATATGTAACCTAATATAGCTTGGAAACAGTGAAGAGCATGATCTAGCTCCCTTTAATCTACAGCCAATCCCTTTCCCTTAAAATTTAATTTTAAAAATGTAAATTTTTGGGACAACTTTTTAAACTAAAGGGATACTGTCACACGAAGACTTGTTTTTTTTTCTTCAAAATGCGTCATTTAATAGTACTGCTCCAGAAATCGGTTTTTTAAAAGAGCAAACAGATTTTTTTATATTTAATTTTGAAATCTGACATGGGGCTAGACATATTGTCAGTTTCCATGATGCCCCCAGTCATGTGACTTGTGCTCTTCAGTCAGTCTTTACTGTTGTAAAGCCCATCAGCAGCCTAACAACATAACAATGGACAGATAACCAGATACAGTAGAAGCTGACACCTCTGCTGAAGGATTTGTTGGCATGGCTCCCTAGCCCCATCTAATGGTAGACATGAGAATAGCACCAAACCACCAGGAAAACTTTTTTGCCTGCTTAGGTGTTATTCTCATGTCTACCACTAAACACGACTAGTGATGAGCAAATCTGTCCCGTTCTGCTTTCGCAAAACTGCGGAAAAAAATTTGGGCGTCAAATTATTTTCTATGCGCGACACTTTTTTACGATTGCATTAAAGTCAATGGGAGTTTTTTCTTGTGGCAACTTTTTTTTTCTGAAACTTTTTTGTCCAAATGCAAAGTCAATGGGTGTTTTTTATTACAGCAACATTTTTGTCTCTGCGACTTTTCTGTCGCAGTGAATTTTCCAAGGCAAATTTTTGCAGCAGTTTCTGCAAAACATTTGCAAATTGCGAAATGCGGAATTTCGCCTCGAATCCATGAAAGATGATAAAATTTGATCATCACTAAACATGACCCATGTCATGGTACAATACAATGGGAAGGGAAGAAACAAAGCAGTTCCATCCTGAAGTGATGCCTCCACATTACAGATAAAACATACATTTGTTGGTTCAAGAATAAAATTTTAAATAGCGGAGTGAATAATTTGTAATGTAAACAGTGTCATTTAGAAATAAAAAGTAAACCATGAGAATCATGACAGAATCCCTTTAATTTAAAAAGTTGCCCCAAAATGAATGATGACCTTGTAATAAAACTTAGTACTAGGGTTTTACTTTTGTCTACAAAGAATACACTCGAGCATCTGGGGACAAAATGGCAATGTACAAACGTTATATTTTTCAGACACGAGCAGACAAAAAGGCCATGACGAGACTCTATTCACTTACGGTAGGTGGGAAGAGTTGGACTTTCTATCCTTAGTGGTGGAAACAGTATGTGTGGCTGTACTGTACTGTACACACACACACTATACAAACACACACACTTGTCTCCTACTGCTGCTAAAACACAATCTCCTTTACACCCCATGGTTAAATGTAGTAACAGTTTGCTCCATGCCCAGTAACCATTAGCAACCAGCGGGTAGAACTCACATGTCTTCTAGAAAAGAGACACTTGATTGGCTGCTGTGGTTTACTATACCCCAAGCAATTACATTAAATCATGCTGCCCCAGTTATTATTATTAGAATTAGAGGAATTTTAGATCTATTGAAGGCAAAATTCACATAAACATTAAATCCTCTCTGCATTACCCCTAAGGCAACCCATTCGGTCACCCCCTTTCTTTTCCAGACCTAACTTTCAGAATTTGTCTATTATTTAGCCAAATTTAAATGTGCTAATAAAAAGATAAAAACAAACAAAAGACCAACTGCACATTATTTGGATTTCTCCCATATGACACTTGAGGCAAATTTATTAAGGTTCCAGTTTTTTCCATGAAAATTAGAGTTTTCGAGATCTATTTTTTGGTCAAAACTCAAATTTTTGGTTTAAAAAAAACTTGAATCGATCGAATATTTGAGATTTAGTATACCCCAACCCTCAAATCTGAAAATACACCAGCTAAAACCTGTCAAACTTCTGTAGCAGTCAATGGCTAACAGCCTGCTTGAGGGGGGAGTTTTTTTTTATGAGGGTTTTTGCCCGAAAACTCAAATGATTCGAGCTATTTTCGTTTTCTTTTTCGCCACAACAGTTCTAGTTTTCGGGTTATGGGACTCGAACTTGCAGATACTTGCAAGTAAGATACCATTCAAGTTAAAAAAACTCTTAACACTTGACTTTTGATAAATCAGCCCTTTGAACTTGAATTGAATTTTAAGTTGGAATTGCCCTTTAAATGCCCTATAAATCCATAAAACCATGATGCATTTTTTGTAGCTTTTTGAATAACAGATCCCATTACTGTCTTTTCATAAAATACATATTTCACACCCTGAGAAAACCTTCAGATCTCAGTGCCATAGAAACAGTAACAAGGCCGTGCTGAGGTTTATTTCTATATTTTAAATAGCCTGGTCCATATTTTTGGTCTGGTCTCGTGTCCATGTGAGCACTCACATCTTACCGCAGGCAAAATATAAGGGGATTATGGGGGATTTCTGATGTTGAATCTCTAGGTGACAAAATGGCCTCTATATCCAGTGCAGATGAGCAAAATGGCAGCCATGCCCAACATATGTAAGTATAAGGTGTATATTATTGTCATCATACTCAGCCTATAAAAACCACAAGCATTTATTCCACTCCCACCATCCCTGGTTTCAAAAGACTGAAGAAAGATTATAACAAAGTGAGTATTAGTGGCACTTCCTTAGAATGATTAATGGAGCAATATTGTATTTTTTTGCAGATTATTATTCCCTCAGGCAGTGGGGGCTGGTGTGTGCCCTCGTCCTCTTTCTTCTTGGGATTCTGATACTAGCGAGTGAGTATTTCCCTGTCTATGGGTATGTCGGCTGCAAAACAGAGAGCAAAAATGTATAGTCCTGATTATTTGGGCCTAAATATTTGCTCCGCTTGTAACTGAGGCCTGGGATTAGCAGTGAACAAAACACGTTAAGATATTTGGGTTGATTTTGAATAAATAATTTCATGAATGTGGGGTTGGGACTGATTTTGGCTCCATGTTACCAGCAGAGAGCAGATGAGGGAAGTAACTGGAAGTGACATCATATTCAGTCGGCCATCATCTGCAACTTCCTGTCCCCAGACACAGCGGCCATTATACCTTCAGTTAGGGCAAATAGCCACTGCCCTGTCCTGGGCTTCTCTCTTAGCAAATTCACCAAATTTCTGCTTGCAAAAATAATTCCACCCATTTCTAGACAGCTCAGGTGATATAATAAAAAGTGCAAAGTTTATTACAAGTCTAGTCACCCTCCGATTAGCACACAAAATGTAATAAAAGGTACTACATTTGCACAGGAGCAGTAACCCATAGCAACCAACATGATCAGGGCCGGATTTACATAGCAGGGGCCCCTAGGCTCGCTGTTGTTTGTCGCCTCGTCCCCTCCCTTGTATCCGCTCAGATTTTCATCATCGAGACTAGAGCAATTGGGATTGGTGTACAGGGAATTTTAAAAACTATTGTATCTCCTGCACCCCCCAGTGCTTTTGAACCAATGCGGGTGTGATTGGGCAGCATGCTGCCCCTTAAAATCCTGCTGCCTTAGGCCTGGGCCTTGGTGGCCTCTCCACAAATCTGGCCCTGAAAAAGATGTTTTGCATTTAAACAATTGCTATGAGTTACTGCTAGGGTTGCTGGACAGGGAGCAGCTGGTAAAGTCATGGAGCGGGTCAGTTATGATGTGGCCAGGGGCGATCCTGGCCCCTCTGCCACCTGAGGCAGCAGCCGTTGCTGCCGCCCCCCTCCCCCATGCACTTACCTTTTTGCAAGGGGGTGCACGAGGGCGGCAGAGAGGGCTAGTACGCTAGTGCAGAAAGCCTAACTTCACTCTCTGCACTAGAAGAGCCGAATTTCCAGTTTGAAAAACGGAAATTTGGTTCTTGAAGTACCAGGAGCGGCATTTTTGCCACCCCTGGTACCTAGTGGGGCGCTGCCGCCTGAGGTGACAGCCTTAACTTGCCTCATTGGTGAAGCACCCCTGGATGTGCGCCCCATGTCATTTGAGGGAAATCCTGCCCAGTTTTCCTTATTTGAAAACCAGGAGGTGGTCTTGACCCGGGCAGTCCTTTTGAAAATCGGGCTGTCTGGGTCAAAACCAGACAGGTGGCAACTCTACTTACTGCACCTGGGCAAACTTAGTGCCTTTTATTACATAACCCCAATAATATCTAGTGGGAACTCTTTAAAAGCAAACATATGAGCTTGGCATTCTCCAATGTGCCCGTCCAGGCTGCTTTGATAAATTTTACTTTTAGTATGCTATAGAATGGTCCATTCTAAGCAACTTTTCAATTGGTCTTCATTATTTATTTTTTTATAGTTTTTGAATTATTTGCCTTCTTCTGACTCTTTCCAGTTTTCAGATGGGGGTCACTGACTCCATGTTAAAAACAAATGCTCTGTAAGGCTACAAATGTATTGTTATTGCTACTTTTTATTACTCATCTTTCTATTTAGGCCTCTCCTTTTCATAATCCAGTCTCTTATTGAAATCATTGTATGGTTACTATGGTAACTTGAGCCCTAGCAACCACATCGCTGAAATAAAAAGCCAAATAACTCAAAAGCTACGAAAAAAAATATGAAAAACAATTGCAAATTGTCTCAAAATATCCCTCTCTGCGTCATACTAAAACTTAATTTAGGGAGTCCCAAAAATTACCAGCAGTCCCTAGCAGCCCCGTGCTTCCCCCAGCTGCAAACTGGCTTATGAATCGGATACTAGTTGGCCGGCAAGCTATAAAACTCACACCAGTTGGTGTCCATATTGGTACATAAAGCACAAGCTGCATGCTTTGTATCCGACATTTGACCTTTATACCGGTGATATCATTGAATTTGCTGCAAAATAAATTGAGCTTCCCCTCCATGTCATGTTATGCTGCATGACTTATTATTACTGTACAAGGAAACGTAATCTCCTGCGCCAAAATTAGGATTTTTATTTTCTCGTTTATAGAAAATAACCCAATATTTTTATTTTGCAGGTAGTAAATGTCCCCAATGTTCCTGCAGAAGGAGACAAAGACAGTAAGTATGGCCGGAACAGGAGACCTGGGGCTCAAGCTTGTGTGCTGCCCCCTACAGTCAAGGCGATATATTAGGGTTCTCCTGCCAGAAATAGAATGGACGTCCATTGTGGTGTTGAAGTCAGCTCATTAGCATCAGTAGAGGCATGGGGGTAGTACAGTATAGACAGCATTTACTTTAGCTCAACTATAGCTCAGTATGTAACAGAGGGCCCCAAATGTAATTTTTGGACCGGGCTTAATATAACCGTCAGTCAATAACGGGCCATAGGGCCAGGGGTAACTACCATTGAGCAGGGGATTAGGGGGGGCCTGGAGCGCAGGGTCTGCTGTGCAGTTCAACCAACTTTCTTTTTTGTTTCGCAGGAAATACAATGTAACATTCCAATAGAATCCCGGATGAAGTTGTTAAAGTGAACATGAAAGAACAGCTTGGTTTGCCGTAACATTTATCTGTACAATAAAATTCACTGGTTTCCAATGTGCTTGTTTTTCTAGCTATGTTCTGCTAACATCGCTCAGAATCTTTATTTCTAAATGAATTGTGCACCGTTTAAAACACTTACAAATTTCAGGCAGTTTATTGTATAAAAAAAAAAAAGTACTGGAGTGCCAGTATATTTCAAAGAATCATGACATGTAAAGCAATACAACCAGAATCGTAAAACTTAAAGGGATACTGTCATGGGAAAACATGTTTTTAATAGTGCTGCTCCAGCAGAATTCTGCACTGAAATCCATTTTTCAAAAGAGCAAACAGTTTTTGTTATATTCAATTTTGAAATCTGACATGGGGCTAGACATACAGTATTGTCAATTTCCCAGCTGCCCCTAGTCATGTGACTTGTGCTCTGATAAACTTCAATCACCGAGTGATATCACCCCTCCCCCCAGCAGCCTAACAACAGAACAATGAGAAGGTAACCAGATAGCAGCTCCCTAACACAAGATAACAGCTCTCTGGAATATCTAAGAAAAGCACTTAATAGTAAAATCCAGGTCCCACTGAGACTGATTCAGTTACATTAAGTAGGATAAATAACAGCCTGCCAGAAAGTAGTTCCATCCTAAAGTGCAGGCACAAGTCACATGACTGGGGCAGCTGGGAAACTGACAAAATGTCTAGCCCCATGTCAGATTTCAAAATTAAATATAAAAAAAACTGCTTCCTCTTTTGAGAAATGGATTTCAGTGCAGAATTCTGCGGAAGCAGCACTATTAACTGATATGTTTTGGAAAAAACATGTTTTTCCATGACAGTATCCCTTTAAACAATTGAATATAAAATTGCTCAGGATGTTTTTCTAAGCACTTTTGCAATTTACATTTTATTTTTCTGTTTCATCATTATTTAAGTTTTTATTGAAGGAACAGTAACACCAAAAAAGAAAGATTTCTGGATAACGGGTTTCCAGATAACATATCCCATACCTACAAACAAGGGCCTAAAAAATGTTATTGCCCCTTATCCAATGTCAGAATGAGAAACTCAGGCTTTCACAGCCCCTGGCCACTATTAAAGATAGGGCACATCATTTTCAGTCATAATACCAGACAGAATTTTTATTTCTTAATTAATAATGCCCCAAATAACACTTTTAGGCCACCTATCTGCCACCTTAGTCGGTTAGGTATGTGGAAGGCACCTTCATAGTAACATAGTAAATTAGGTTGAAAAAAGACACACGTCCATCAAGTTCAACCTTGTATGTCTATTTATAACCTGCCTAACTGCTAGTTCCAGAAAAATATGTTTGGCCACCCACTTACTGGTCACAACTAGTGGTTCAGCACCTGCCTGCTTTTTAATTTCTCTGCATGTGTCCTTAGCAGTGATGGGCGAATTAATTCCGCAGGCATGAATTTGCGGCAAATTTGCCGCCATCTAATGTTTGTGCAAAACTGCAATTGCCGGCAAATAATTTGCAGTGACAAAAAAAATTGTAGCATGTCAAAATAATTTTGGTGTCCATTGACTTCAATGCTCCCCTTTTTGGAATTTTTCAGTGAAATAGGACAGAATAACTTGTCCTTAGTAGAGGATAATAATTATAGTAAAAATTCTTCTCTCATAGTCTTCACCTGGTCCTCTCAGTTTAGCAATGAACTATTTTTTTTCACCAAGTTTCACAGTTAAAATGACACCCATAGACCCCAATGGGGGAAAAAATTTGTTGCGCATCAAAAGACAATGCATTTTGGTGAATTTTCACAAAACAGGTCAGATTCACCCATGACTACACCTGTGACCAATCCCCTCATGTGCTGCCCCTTCTATTCTTATACTAATGCAGTGATCCCCAACCAGTAACATGTGAGTAACATGTTCCTCACCAACCCCTTGGATGTTGCTCCAAGTGGCCTCAAAGCAGGTGTTTATTTTTGAATTCCAGGCTTGGAAGCAAGTTTAAAAACAGGTGTACTGCCAAATCCATCCTACTGTAAGTTGCCAGTCCACATAGGGGCTACCAAATCATATACTTTATTTGACACCCTGGGACTTTTTCATGCTTGTGTTGCTCGCCAATAGTGATGGGCGAATTTGCGTCTCATTTTTTGACACCGGCGAAAACATTTTTTTGACACCGGCGAATTTTCGCGGGCGTTTCATGAATTTATTGGCTGGCGGCGAATCGCGCAAATTCAATGCGAATTCGCGTCTGGCGAATAAATTCGCCCATCACTACTCCCCAACTCTTTTTATATTTGAATGTGGCTCATGGACTGCTGGGAGGAAAGGGAGGGGGTGATATCACTCCAACTTGCAGTACAGCAGGAAAGAGTGACTGAATTTATCAGGGTACCTGGACCCCATGCCAAATTTCAAAATCAAATATAAAAAAAAAGATCTGTTTGCCCCTAAAAAAAAGGATTTCAGTGCAGAATTCTGCTGGAGCAGCACTATTAACTGATGTGTTTTGAAAAAAAACCATATTTTCCCACGACAGTATCCCTTTAAAGGAATTGTTCAGTGTAAAAATAAAAACTGGGTAAATATTTTTAATACTGTTAGTTAGTTACCAAAAATATAATGTATAAAGGCTGGAGTGACTGGATGTGTAACATAATAGCCATAGACGTGCAGATATGATCGTATGAATCTCTGTTTTGTACGATTTTCCGACTGAGCGTGGAGAGTCCCTACATTTTTCGTGCCATGGTCGATCAGTCATTCAGTCGATCAGAAAGGTTAGAAAATTTCTGTCGGCTACCGATATCTCTGCATGTAATGCCGATCTGCTGATATCAATGGGAGACTGTCACCAGCTTTTGTTGGACATAACTTTCGTACAAATGCTGTCAGGGGCAGAACATTGGCTGATCTGATATTTTACTCCTTTATTTGATCTGAATGGTTAGTGGCAGGTTGGAAGATGGCACAGAACGATCGTTCATCCAATATTGCAGGAATATCTGCACGTCTGTGGCCATAGAGAGCTGAAAAGCAGGAAGTAGTGTTCTGGCTATTATGTTACACATCCACTCACTCCAGCCTTTATACATTACATTTTTGCCTAACTAACTATATTAGAAACATGTTTTATTTTGCACAGCCTGTCTATTTACCCAGTTTTTATTTTTATACTGAACTGTTCCTTTAAAAGGGTTGTTCACCTTTGGGTTAACTGTTAGTATGATGTAGAGAGTGATATTCTGAGACAAACTGCAATTGGTTTTCATTTTTTATTATTTGTGGTTTTTGAGTTATTTAGCTTTATATTCAGCAGCTCTCCGGTTTGCAGTTTCAGCCATCTGGTTGCTAGGGTCCAAATTCCCCTAGCAACCATGCATTAATGTGAATAAGAGACTGGAATATGAAGAGGAGAGGCCTGAATAGAAAGATGAGGAATAAAAAGTTCAAAAGTCATTTGGCTCCTGCATGCATCAACCCTGTATATCATTGAGCCCATCCTGCGCATTATTTCCTAACAACACACAAGAGCCATGAATATCCTTAAAAAGGGAGCTTAGTGATGTAATCGGTTATAATAGGAGCTTAGTGATGTCCTTTCTGTCACATGACTCACTGAAACTTGTGTATTATAATAAAGTATTGAGTTCCATGATAAAAACATTGGTCATAGAACTCTGCGTAACTTATAATATCCTTATATTTTCAAAGAGGGGGTTATTATTTACCACAAATTATTATTTGCAACAAAACTTTCAGGGACCTTTCTTTCATATATACAGTATATACACAATTCCAGTATAAGTGGCATCACTAGCCAGAGGAAGGTGGGCATACAGGCCATTGATGACGATAACAAAAAGCTGCTTATGTGTGAGTTGGGAATTATACCCGGTGCCTTTGCACCCCCCGCCTTAATCTACACAGGTATGGAGAGAAAGCTATAATGCCTAGGATTAATGCATTGATTTCTACTTATAGAAAGTCTCTTGCCACTCAGAATAACTTTATTGTTTACATAATAACAAGGTCTAGCAAATATTTTGATGGTGGGAAAACTGCCACCCCTGCCTGATTTATATACTCATCCTGCCGAAAAGCAAAACATTGATAAAGGGAACGGATAAATAAAGGCCAAGGCATAAGCAGAGAGCAGATCCCATTCAGCAATATGACTCCTCTGTTGGTCTTGGCGCTGTGCGTAACTGCAGGTGGGTTTATAAACTGATTACTAATATGTCTTCTTCATAGCTATCATTTATCATAGTACTTAATTAAAAACACTTTGTAAGGATTATCTAATCAGCGCTGTAATGTCTGTCCAACAAGCTGCTCAGGCTCCCTTGTCAGTCTGTGATATCTCTCCACCCAATGAGATTCCGGCAAGAACTCAGGTGATAACACATGATCACTTCTGCTCACTCCTGCTAATTTACAATAACTATAACCCATAACAGCCAATCAAATGTCTGATTCTACCTGCAGTAGACAAGTTATTTACTGTTACTTTTTCGGTAGCTTATGTGGCGTTGCTACTTACAGGCCCGGACTGGCAATCTGTGGGTTCTGGCAAATGCCAGAGGGACTGCTGTAAGTTGCCATAGACGGTCACCATTTATTGGGCTGGTGAGGTGCTGTTTGGGCCTCTGTGTAGCTAAAATGCCAGGGCCTATTTTGAATCTCAGTCCAGACCTGGCTACTTACCAACCCGCTGAATCCCGAGTGGTCAATGGGCAAGAGGTTGTCCCTCACAGTTGACCTTGGCAGGTGAGTTATCTGTTTCTAATGAATGTGGGAAGGGCAGCAGTAACAGGGGAAGCTAACCCCATGATTTCTACAGGGTCCCAGGGAAAAGGTAATATGTCTAAAGGAGTGGGGGTCCCTGAAAGGCTCCTACTGTGTGGCCAAAACTCTGTGTCCTGTCCATACAACGTTCAAGGTTCCTTGGTTTGGCACACCTAAAAGCCTGTGTGTTCTGGTGCAGTGCTTCCTTGATGGCCAATTACAGTAGGATTTGGGAAGAATGTCACCTAGATACTCCTGGAAGCCCATTATGAACTTTGGTTAGATTGAAGAGTTACGAAGACCACTTACTGTGGTCATATAATTTATTCTTGGCACCATATTGCTGATACAACAGTGTCTTCATTTATCTGTTAACTTTTCTGGAATAACCCTTACTAAATTGTCTACCTCAAATGAGGCTGGAACTAAAAAAGTCCACTGTTACAGAAAATCCATGGCAAGGGTTCTTCTCCAAAGTTGCCTCAAATACAATGCAGGAATTGAAGAAAGCCGTGAACATTTGCTTCCTACAGATGCATCAGGTCAGTAGAGAACTAAGATATTCCTTGATCTATTCCCCTGTAGGTTTCTGTGCAGTACATCTATTATGGATTGTGGTATCACACATGTGGGGGAACTCTCATTGCACACAAGTGGGTTCTAATGGCTCCTCACTGAATCAGGTATGGAATTACTGTAAAGGGTGGATGATAATTCAGCATAAATAAAATTAAATGCAGTCTTTTATGTTGTAGACTAAATATAAAACTGTCAGTTAGAACTGACTTCATATTCAGCCAGAACGGTCTGTGTCTTGGTATCATAATTGTTTTAATTTGGTTGCAACATCATATTAGCAGGAACTTCATTTTAAGACAAAAAAAGCACTTAATTTAGATGCAACCTTTGGCGGTCTAGAGGTTGCTACGCTATGATTCCCGTCATCCCACCAAGAGCTGAACTTCTCCCACAAACAGTCGGAACTTGCCAGTTGATCCCAGCTTCTCATCAGGGGTGTAAGGCTTACCGTTATCTGGAACCAATTAGCTGAAGGAAGGCTGTTCTTACAGTACCCCACACGGTGTGTCCTCAGACTGAACAGAGGAGTGACTGGTAGGGGAAGGTATGAGAGCCGGAATATTAGTGATGACAGGCTCAATGCAGTGAAGAATTAGAGAGGTCAGGTAGGCCGAGGTTGGAACAAGCGGAAATCCAATGTAGTCAGGGACAGGCATGGTCAATTCAGTAAGGCAGAAGAAGTTCCAAGCGTATTAAAGGATAGGCAGAACCAGCAAGCATAGTCAAAACTAATTCCAAAGTCAGAGATAAGTTCAGGATAATGCAAATAGTATAAAGCCAAGACGGTGTCTAAGCAAGGTCCAGACCTTGAAGGACGCTAGAAATACCCCCCCATCATCAAAGTGACAAACTCGTGTCAAAAACGGATGCGTTTCGTGAAAACCGATGTAATCCTGACACCTGCGACAATGTGCTGTGTAAAAACCGCAGGGATCTTGACAAGGGGCAGTTTCATTACCCTTGAAACAATCAAAAATGCTCTGTTGCAAAATGTTGCAAAATGTAAAAAATAATTTTAGTTAAGTGGTCATTCTCAAGACCAAATTTTGAGGATCTTGTCTTTCTCTATTGTACTTGGCTGTGCCCAAGTCTTGAACAATAAAGATTCATAAGCCAGTTTACAGAACCGAACAAGATTAATGCAAAATTATAGAAACATTTGTCACCCCCAGTCCAACTTTTTATATGTAACACAACATCAGTTCTGGTCTGCTGGCAGGCTCATCACTCATGTCATGTTGGGCTCAGTATAGTCTCAAGCCAACAAAGCTCCCTCAACCATTAGTTTTAGTCTAGTTTCAGCCTAATGGACATTTGTTTAATTTACTTCTATTATCCTGTTTCCATACAGACGTACCTACCCGGGGAGTGGGATTGAATACAGTGAGACCTGCTCTACCAGGGGACCCCACCAGGAGACATGCAATGCTGTGGCCAAAATTGACTGAAGCTCTTCCTTTTCTTATTTTTTTTTTCAGTAAAGAGAATACTTACAAAGTACAGCTCGGGAAACATGATCTCCAACAGGTTGACTCTGGCCAACTAACAATCAACGTCGTTGGACTTTTTAACCACGAACAGTGGGACGAAAACGATGTGACCAAGGGGTAATGTGCTTCTAGCTAAGATGTTTCCCGTATGATGTGTGCACCCATTAAACCAGGGAGTAGCTTTTAATCAAGATTGGTATTAGGGATCATTTATGGTTTTGCCAGAAGCATAGCTTAGGGTCCATGCACCTACAGCTGGGACAATGGCTTCTGCACTTAATACTGTATAAAGAGATGTTACATTGCTACATTATTTGTACTTATAGGTTTAATATTATACATTTTTTCCATTTCCAGGTATGATATCGCACTCCTCAAACTGGAGATAGAGGTGCCTTACAATGATACCATCACGCCTGCCTGTTTGCCTCCTGATGGGTACATCTTCCACACCAATTTGGCTGTTATGTAACAGGCTGGGGGTATTTGCAGAGTAAGTCATACATATATCTTAATGCACCTCACTTGCTCCTGTCAGGGAGCCATTACAATAACAGGTCACAGCCTAATTCATATTGCAACTTTTTGCTTAACTAATGGAAAAGGGCCCCCCATATAGTGATATATTTTGTTTAGTACCGTTGTCCCATCTACAGCCTGCAGGTTAATCACTTGAATTCAAACTAAATTATTATATCAGTGGTTAGGATCAGTAGAAGGGACAGGAGCTAGGGCTTGATTAAATAGGGGGTCTAGTTTGACTGCCATAACAAAGCAACAGGTAGAAGCAATACAAAAAGAAAAGGGAGGCAAATCTGATCATAGTCAGTACAATGAGAGTATTATAGATATTCATGATATAGTTAGTATATACCTTCCCCCCTTGAACATTTGGTTCTCTGATTCTAAATATCCAATATTATTCCAGCCTCAGGCCCACCAGCAGGGAAGCTGCAACAGGGACTGTTATCGGTGGTGGATTACCAAACCTGTTCCCAGTCGGACTGGTGGGGGAGTATTGTAAAGACCAATATGATCTGCGCTGGTGGGGATGGCATAGTCACAAGCTGCTATGTAAGTAACAAGGCACAGAGCAATTCTGGAGAGAATCAAGAAGGCAGGAGATATACAAGGGCAGGGCATGGAGATTATATATATATATATGCATAAAACAGAAGGACCCACACTTCATATTTAGTGAATTGCAATTCTTCAATGATCATATATATACATAGTTACAAATTAGGACCTTTATCAAAATCAAGAACTGTATCAAAGACAAGGCTTGTCTATAATAAAGGCCTTAATAATTATTCCCTGTATACCAATTAAAACCAGTTTGAACCCCCTCCCCCTATTTTGACCCATTTACATTAGTACAACAGTATTGGGGGGGTTCCAATTTATACAAGTGAGTGATGATCTCGCTGTTCTCTCTGGCAGGGGGACTCTGGGGGATCACTCAACTGCAAGAATGATGATGGTGCTTGGGAGGTCCATGGTGTGGTCAGTTTTGGCTCAGCCGCAGGGTGTAATTACTACAAGAAGCCCTCGGCCTTCACTCGTGTCTCTGCTTACGGCGGGTGGATATGTAAGGTAAGAATGTGACCCTGCAGCACTGGGTTATCTGAGACAAGTTTCATAATATTTTCACTTTCTAGTGTTAAGGCAATGGCTCCATGTGTCATCGTTCTTACTGGGTTTCAGTCAACTGTTCTGCTGAAGGCAGGCTGCATTTAGTCAAACAATCAAATCCACAGAATTCCAGAACTTAACTGATCATTTTGTTCTCCAAAACCAGACTTCTAGGTGGAGAGTTAGAACCCACAGCCTACAGCATATAAAGCAGAACAGAAAGAACTGGCCTCATGTCCAGTATGGGACAAATACTGTAGCACACGTCTTGGGAAACTGGGTTTAATAGCAATATCTATCTAATTACTATAAGAAGGCATCTAAGATGTAACTGTATGATAATATCAATCAGGGATGGACAAATGTATTCAATCTTTTTTAATGTTATATTGATTTTAACCTTTCAGACTATAATAGAACATTAAGACGCTTTGAAAGCCCATCTGGAACACCCCTGTCCTTGGCATCCCAGAAGATCATCACTTGTTGGATTCCAAAATCGTTCAGTGTTCATATAAAAGTGTAATAGTATCATCTCTAGCTTATAAACAATGAGTGGGTCATTAATTATGTATTGCAGAACCATGCTCTTAATTAAAAATAAATATTCTTCTAATGGAACTTGGCTTAGATGTCATCAATAAAACAGCAATAAGTGTGACCTTTATATGCTCCACAAATGAGTCTGGAAAGGGACGACACCATCTGGTTGGGATTTCAGTGATGCCATTTTATATAATTTACTGATTACATAAAGAGAAAACTGAGTTTCCTACTGTAGGTAGAGCTGCTACTCTAAGAGGCTCTAATATTCAGCAGCACTGAGAGAGCTGCACACACAGCTGTATAACAGTTTAGCATGTGAGAGTTACACAATAAGTCAAAAGCTAGGGAAGGTCAGACAGGCCGGGTCAAGGCTATGCAGAAATATTACAGATTAACAAGCAGAGTTATACACAGTGATATTCACAATAAGAAGGTAGATTTCTCACTAGTCATTTCATGAACCAAATTGATCTGGAAAGGAAGGAAGGTCAGTTTGGGCTTAAAAAACCTATGCTGTGTGCTGATTGGACCTTTGGTTTAGATATCCTAAAGGGTTCTCTTAGGCTGAGTGGCAAGCTTATGAAACACAGACAGTTAATTCCTGCAGTTCCAATTCAATAGCCGTCATGACACTCTGACACCTCCTATGATCCAGTAGTAGACAATATTCCAAATTAGGGGATACTTAGACCTGCCCCTCTATCAATCTATGCTGGATCTTTAGACCTTCTGCTTTGTTCAATCCTTGAGTTTTTATTCCTGAGATCTTGAATTCCTGTTCCTGTATCCTGAAGTCCTTTCTTGTATGTTAGCCTGTGTTCTAACTCCCCGGTTTTGACCATTGGCCTGATTTGAATCTGAGTTTGAATTTTGATTGTTTGCTGCCTGCCCTGACCATGTGTCTGTTTTTGACTTGTTTGATTGCAGCCTGCCCTGACCAATAGCCTGTGCTGGGACTTTGTTTTTTTTATCTGATCCTTTACATTTCTAAGGTTGGGGATTGTTCATTATTACATCCTTGCTAAAAGACATAGTTGGGTTGAGAAAAGCCCAAAGTCCATCAAGTTCAACCTTCCAAATGAAACCCAGGGCACATACAAACACACACTCACTATGACCCCTCCACACACTTACATAAACTATATCAATATCTATATTAATGTTAGATTTTACTTTCACTATAGTCTCAAATTCGAATTCAAACCCTCCAGTCTGTCCATGATACTAAGCTTGCAGGGCATCCTGGGATAAAGAAAACAATACATCTAGTCAAAAGAATATTTTGGTGGCCAAATCTTGTAAAGATTGTGCACAGTAGGTACAATTTTGCAACACATAGGCAGATCTTCTTCTTCCTTTACCTGTAACTTCTAGGCTGTGGGGATCAGCTTCACTGGACTTCATCTTTGAATTACCCTTTTCTTTGAGCTAAAACACTATTTTTGTAGATGTTGATAGACTTACCAAGATGGCTCACTTCATTCGTCTTCATAAGCTTCCTACTGCTGCTGCCACTGCTGAGACTTTTATTAAACAAATAATCAGACTACACTTCCTGAGATAGTCTCCAAGTGTGGCATTCAGTTTTCTTCCCAGTTTTGGAGATCACTTTGCCAATTCTTACAAATCAAAGTCTCTCTTTCCTCTACGTTCCATCCTCAGACAAATGATCAGACAGAGAGGACCAAACAAACTGTAAGGAAATTACCTGTGCTGCGGGGATGCCTGCTGCATGGTCCTTAGCTCCATCGCCGGCACCATTTTGTTTCTAGGGCATGCCTCTTAAAGGCGCAGGCACGCTGGCGTGTTTGCGCCAGCATGTTTTTGCGCACGTTTTGGTGCGCATTTTGAAAGCTATTTAATAAGGGCCATTCAGCCCCTTGCCCGTGATTGAACTTGTTCTAGTGCTTTTCTTGAGCCTTGTGCGTCTGTCTTTGAAATTCTGATCTGATTATCCGGTTTTGACTCCAGCCTGTTCCTGACTATTCTGCATTCTGTATCCTGACCCTTGCCTGCCTATGACAACTCTCCTGCTTAACCCCTTGATTGACTACCCGGTTTTGACCTTTGCCTGTTTGACGATTTTGATATCCGCCTGCCTCGACCCAGCCTGTCTGATGATTCTCTTGCCTGCTCTATTTGTACCGTGACCTTCGGCCCAAAAGACTCTGCTAACAGCCGTGCCCCTTTGCCAGCCAGAACATCTCGCCTTGTACCCCTCGTTAAGTCCAGGTGACACCCAAGTAAGCTGAGGGCTCCTCCCGAAGCCCAACGGTGGTCACACTACTGGTGAAACCAGGGTGCTTGGCACTTGTTCTGATATTGGGTGCCGGTCGTGACACAAGCTTATCAGCAATATCTCAGATGTTTTTCCTGCCAACAAGGACGAGCTTCTCTTTTATCACTGACTGAATTTGCTTACAATATTGCTCATCATTCAAAAATAAATCAGTCACTCTTCTTTGCAAATTATGGCTTTCATCCACCTTATTTTTTCTCTGTTCTACCCAAAATCCTTGTGCCAGCTGTTCAAGACAGGTTAACATTCCTGGTCATCAATCTCACTTTTCTTCAAGAAACCATTTCTAAGGCCCAGTAATACTGTAAACTCTATGCTGACAAGCATCAAGGTAAAGATCCAGAATTTAAAGTTGGAGATAATGTCTGGCTCTCATCTGCAAATCTGATGATGTCTTGCCCAAGCAGAAAACCTGGTCTTTGTTTTTGTACCCTTCACTATTTTGCATGAAATCAATGCTCTCTCTTTTGAATTGAGACACTCTGCTCTAAACAAAGCAGTTGTTTCCATTTGCTGGATGAATCGCTTTAAAAAAGATGCAAAACGTATTCACGAAGGTACTTGCATTGGAATCATTCTGCTCTCATCTGTCTGTAGATGGGAGTAACAGAATGGAAACAGCTTAAGAAAAAACGACCATAAAAAAACAGGAGTATGGCCGCACTCTAATTATTCTATGCCCAAAGTCTACACTGTAACTGGAATTCCTTTGAGGAAGAGGCGAAATTTCTTGCATTTTTTAACTCAATGGATTCTGGAAACAGACCCTATTTGGCCCCAGTCACAGTTTATTAGTTGGTGCTACCATCAGTTAAATATCTGATAATAAAGCAATGCTGTAGAAGTTGCCTGGGTAGTGTCAGCTATCAGGAGTAGACAGTGTAGATCTCTCATTTTCAAGCACTAAAAAACTATGAACTATAATTCAATATGTTACAGAGGGCCCACATGTCTCAATCAGACTAAGCCTTAGAAAAAAAATGTTGGGTGCTGTCACAAGATCCTTCCTAAAAAGCTGACCATCAAGTATTTCAAGTATCATTATACCCCCACCCCCAGTACATCCCTAATTCTCACCATATGGGATTGTGCTTCTGTCCATGGAGTTTAAAGACCCAATTATAACCTCTGGATCCTGAAGTTACACCCCAAGGAGACCTAATAATGTTGATAACACCCTAGCATCTCTATAAGGGTTGGGGACAGTTTATAGCTGTGAATAGAAATTCCCCAATTCACAAAGTTTAGGAATCAACTGCATTTCTGCATTCCAGTGGGTGGCAATCATTTTACAAACAAGTTATTGCTCCTTATCTTCCAGAATAAGAGGCCATATCATCCAGCTGGTATAGAACACTACCTGCCCAGTTCCTCTCAAGGCAACATTAAAGCGCACTGCTATCAATTTCAAGCAAAGAAGGTTTGTATATCACTATTAACCAGACTCTCATTGTGCCCCAAATGCTCAGTCGAACTAATAGGAGGCTCCTGTTCACACAGCCTCTTGTTGCACCAGAATGGTGAGGATCATTTTTTGACATGACCTAAGAGTAAATATGCCCTAAATATGATGCATCCTCTTCTTCAAAGAATATGGAAAGTCAGGAAAGTCATTGTGGGGGTGACAATTAGTTTCACACCTCCAGATTGGCTGCAGTCCCTTACCTCTTACTCCAGGCCTCTTCTTTAAATATTGCACCAACCTTGTGTAGATTCCTGCAGGGCAGCCAACTCCATCGTTTCCCAGTTCCCCAGGAATTCTGTACCAGTTCAGGCTTGGTGCCTACACAATATGGAACTTTCTTCCCCTTCTCTGTGAATATTTCGACTTTCTTTTCGTTTTGTAGGAATAACAATAGTAACAATCACATTGAATGGGGGATGAGGCCATTAAAGCAGCCAGGATAAGTTTAATTATACTGTAAAATATATATATATATCTGCAATCCTACTTTGACTTCTCTTCCATCCGTGGGGAGGAGAAAACAATCCTGCCCACAATCAACACATTCATTTTCGAAATATTTTGCATTTCTGACTATTTTTAACAAGATTTGTCTTACATTAAAAGCGTCAGATGGAAATAAGTGTGCCAAGGTCTAACAAATATTGTGCGAATAAATTCACAGCTGCCCCATTCCATTTTTATCTTGTCGTGCCAAAAACTGCGCAAAACATTGATAAAGACTATGGATAAATAAAGGCCAAGTCATAAACACAGCAGCTCCCATTCAGCAACATGACTCCGCTGCTGCTCTTAGTGCTGTGCGTGGCTGCAGGTGGGTTTATAGGCAGGATCTCAATTTTGTGAAGCTAATAATGATTTTATTTTTCTGTAGAACTCATTACAGGGAATGCAAACGGGCGTAATTATCATTTATTCTGGTACTTTCTAACACCTCCAATACTTACCCATATTTATAAAGGCACAGTATTTTTAAGGCAATAACTTTATTAAAAAATACATTGGATATATCACTTGCACGGTTGTTCCAGTGCTGTAAAGTCTATCTAATAATCTGCTCAGGCTCTGACATCATATTCACCAGGAGTTGACAGAATATACATTTTAAGGCCATTACCCATGGTAAGCAATTCATCTATGTTTCTACCTGTAGTAGACTACCTATGTACTGTTACTTTTCTATTTCTGGCAGTTCATGGCTGTGGTGTTGCCACCTACCCACCTGCTGTATCCCGAGTGGTCAATGGGGATGAGGCTGTTCCACACAGTTGGCCCTGGCAGGTAAGTTGTCTGTACAATGGGAAGTAAATACTTGAATTTTTGTAGGACCCACTGGGGTCCTTGGGAAAAAGTCATTTTTCTAACGGTGTTGGGGTCCCTGAATGGCTCCTGCTTGCTGTGGCGCCCGCAATGCCTGTTTATGAAAATGAAGGTGTGTGTAATATCCACACAATGTTCCCCTAAGGACAGTTATGGTGAGATTTGGGAGAATCTCTCTTTGAAGTTCTGTTTGGGAAGATCATTACGAGGGCGACCACTTGCTGTGGTCATGTACAGGTAGGGGTCCTGTTATTCAGAAGGCTTGGGACCTGGGTTTTCCATATAAGGGGACTTTCCATAATTTAGATCTCCATACCTTAAGTTCACTAAAAAAAAATCATTCAAACTATAATTAAACCCAAGATAATTTTCTTGCCTCCATTAATGATGTATTATATCTAAGTTGGGATCAAGTACAAGGTACTGTTTTATTATTACAGAGAAAAATTAATTTGTCAAAATTTTAATTATTTGATCAAAATGGAAATGTGAAGTCATATATTCTGTGTTTCTATCCCTCTATAGGTCTCCCTACAGTACATCTATGATGGATTGTGGTATCACACATGCGGGGGAAGCCTCATTGCACCCAACTGGGTTCTAACTGCTGCTCACTGTATCAGGTATGAAATTACTCTGTAATGGCCTTTTTACTATTTGGGGGGGGGGGGGGGGATGCATTGGAATTTAGCATAAATGAAAGCCTCAAACAATCTTATAAAAACCCGACCAGTACCAGTTCAACTTACTCATTATTCAACTAGAATGGTTAGCGTCTTGTGTTAGGGAGCAACTGGTTTCCGCAACTGTTTTCATATGATTGCAATATAAACATCAGGGTGTTCTCTTTGAGCGAAATTGTACTTAGAGGGATAACATGTTTTCTTTTTTCAAAACACATCAGTTAATAGAGCTGCTCCAGCAGAATTCTGCACTGAAATCCATTTCTCAAAAGAGTAAACAGATTTATTTAGATTTAATTTTGAAATCTGACATGGGGCTAGACATATTGTTAGTTTCCCAGCTGCCCTCAGTCATGTGACTTGTGCTCTGATAAAATTCAGTCGCTCTTTACTGCTGTACTGCCGGTTGGAGTGATATCACCTCCTCACTTTCATCCCCAGCAGCCTAACAACAGAACAATGGGAAGGTACCCAGATAGCAGCTCCCTAACACAAGATAACAGCTGCCTGGTAGATATAAGAACAGACCTCAATAGTAAACTGTGACTCCTTCAGTTACATTGAGTAGGAGAAACAATAGCGTATCAGAATGTAGTTCCATAGTGCAGCGAAACGACATCATAATAATCATGACAGAATCCCTTTAATTTAAAGGAGAAATCAACCTGTGGGTAAAAAACCCTGGGGTCTACCTGGTGTGGGGGGTACAGGGTTTTTTGCAAAAGGGTTTCCTTCTCCTTTAAGTGCAACCTCTGACCCTCCAGCAGTTGTAAAACTATAACCCCCATCATCTTACCAACAGCTGAACCTCTCCTACTGCATTTGATGGATTAGTGGTTCATAGCAGCTTCCCACCTGGGGGTAAAATGTCTTACTGAAGAAATTAATATATGTAATTGTCCTCCTAGAAATTTGTCAGTCCTGTATTCCCTACACTTACTATTACTCTGGGCAGGAATTGTCACATCATTAGCCATTTTGCACAGTTATACACAGGCATGGGAGCTCTTATCCAGAATGCTTGGGACCTGGGGTTTTCTGGATAACGGATCTTTCTGTAATTTGGATCTTCATACCTTAAGTCTACTAGAAATTAATTTAAACATTTGCTTTCCAATAAGGATTAATTATATCTTAGTTGGGATCAAGTACAAGCGACTGTTTTATTATTACACAGAAAAGGGGAATCATTTTTTAAAAATTGGATTATTTGGATAAAATGGAGTCTATGGGAGACGGCCTTTCCGTAATTGGGAGCTTTCCAGATAACGGATTCCATACCTGTATTTCAATCCATTTCTCCTCCATCAATCATAAGCACTGAAATTGACAGTTCCAAAATGTAATCTTAGCCTTTCGATTTTATAATGTTATAGAATGTCTTCTTCTTACCAACTTTTCAACTAGTCTTCACTTTTTATTTTTAAAAGTTTTCTTTTATTTATTTTAAAATAAATATCATTTTTTTTGTACATAGTTACATAGTAACATAGTTAAATTGGGTTGAAAAAAGACAAAGTCCATCAAGTTCAACCCCTCCAAATGAAAACCCATCATCCATACACACACCCCTCCCTACTTTTAATTAAAATTCTATATACCCATACCTATACTAACTATAGAGTTTAGTATCACAATAGCCTTGGATATTATGTCTGTCCAAAAAATCATCCAAGCCATTCTTAAAGGCATTAACTGAATCAGCATCACAACATCACCCGGCAGTGCATTCCACAACCTCACTGTCCTGACTGTGAAGAACCCTCTACGTTGCTTCAAATGAAAGTTCTTTTCTTCTAGTCTAAAGGGGTGGCCTCTGGTACGGTGATCCACTTTATGGGTAAAAAGGTCCCCTGCTATTTGTCTATAATGTCCTCTAATGTACTTGTAAAGTGTAATCATGTCCCCTCGCAAGCGCCTTTTTTCCAGAGAAAACAACCCCAACCTTGACAGTCTCCCCTCATAATTTAAGTCTTCCCTCCCTCTAACCAATTTAGTTGCACTTAGTCTCTGCACTCTCTCCAGCTCATTTATATCCCTCTTAAGGACTGGAGTCCAAAACTGAACTGCATACTCCAGATGAGCCCTTACCAGGGACCTATAAAGAGGCAGAATTATGTTTTCATCCCTTGAGTTAATGCCCTTTTTTATGCAAGACAGAACTTTATTTGCTTTAGTAGCCACAGAATGACACTGCCCAGAATTAGACAACGTGTTATCTACAAAGACCCCTAGATCCTTTTCATTTAAGGAAACTCCCAACACACTGCCATTTAGTGTATAACTTGCATTTATATTATTTTTGCCAAAGTGCATAACCTTGCATTTATCAACGTTGAACCTCATTTTTGTAGCCTATTGTACAATTTTACAATAGGCTACAATTTTATACACTTGAATAACAACCGGCTGCAATTTTTACACAAATTTTATAACAATTTTATTACTTCCCTATCTCAGGCCCTCTCCTATTCAGCTTCTCTAATTCAACCCACTCCCTGGTTGCTAAGGTAAACAGGACCCTAGTAACCAGAAAGTCGCTGGAGTGCTGCTAAACAACCCCTTTAAAGGAGTTAACTGTTAGTATGACGCAGAGAGGTATATTCTGAGACATTTTGCAATTGGTTTTCATTTTTTATTATTTGTGTTTTTTTGACTTATTTAGCTTTTTATTCAGCAGCTCTCCAGTTTGTAATTTCAGCCATCTGGTTGCTAGGGTCCAAATCACCCTAGCAATCACGCACTGATTTGAATAAGAGACTGGAATATGAATAGGAGAGGCCTGAACAGAAAAAGGAGTAATAAAAAGTAGCAATAGCAACAATTTTGTAGGATTACAGAGCATTTGCTTTTTTAGATGGGGTCAGTGACCCCCATTGGAAAGCTGGAACAAGCCAGAAGAAGAAGTCAAATAATTCAAAAACTGTATAAAATAAACAATGAAGACCAATTGAAACATTGCATTACAATTGGCCATTCTATAACATACTAAAAGTTAACTAAAAGGTGATCTACCCCATTAATAGAGCCTAGTTACATTATTAGATGGACAGAGACAGTGCCTTAGATTAAACACACAATCGGCCTCATTTATAAACACTGGGCACGTTTGCCCATGGGCAGTAACCCCTCGCAACCAATCAGCGATTAGCTTTTTTAAGCCAGCTGCTAGTTAAACATTGAATGCAAGCATTTGATTGGTTGCCAAGGGTTACTGCCCTGGGGCAAATTTGCTCAGTGTTTATAAAAGACCCCCCATTATTTCTAAATTTTGGTCAAAAACGGTGATACTATGATTTCCTTCTGTAATAACTATTAAAAAACAAAAAAACAAAACAGTAATTTTCATTTGTTTTCAGTTCAGAGAACACATACAGAGTGCAGCTCGGGAAACACAATCTCCGACAGTTTGACTCCGGCCAGGAAACAGTCAATGTCATTGGACTTTTTAACCATCCAGATTGGGACCCAAACATCCTATCCAATGGGTAATGTCCTTCCAGCTAATGTGCTGCCCAAACTGTGGGGTCTGATGCTTCCAATCAAAGTCCTGCAATTATGATGCTGAGTCAGTGAAGATGTTGCTGTGTGGGATGCTGATTACTAATGTCTTGATGCAGTTAATGAAGCCACTGGGTGCTTTCAGTACTCATTACAGTAGGAAATATAGAGAACAGGCCTGGTGTATTAAGAAAAAAATTAAAAAGTCCCCTGTTTTTTGAAATATGCTTATTACACATTCGGGGTCATTTAACCTTGTCCCAGGAGCAAGTACAATTGAGGATTATACACTTACCTACTGTGCTTGGGGCAATGGCATCTGTGTAGTGCAAAGTGCAGCACAGTCAGGTGTAAGGCAGCTCTGTACTTGATTCTGCTGTTGGACTGTTTTGTTGTTAGCCCCAAATTTATACTTCTGAATGCTGCATCCAAATTAAAGACCATACTGCCCCAAGCCTGCCCCCCATACTGCCCAAGCCTACACTCATGATGCCCCAAGCCTGCCCCTCATACTGCCCAAGCCTACCCCTCATAATGCCCCTAGCCTACCCCTCATACTGCCACAAGCCTGTCCCCCATACTGCCCCAAGCCTGCCCCTCATACTGCCCCAAGCCTACCCCTCATACTGCCCAAGCCTGCCCCTCATACTGCCCAAGCCTGCCCCTCATACTGCCCCAAGCCTGCCCCTCATAATGCCCCAAGCCTGCCCCTCATAATGCCCCAAGCAGCCTGCCCCTCATACTGCCCCAAGCAGCCTACCCCACATACTGCCCCAAGCCTGCCCCTCATACTGCCCCAAGCCTACCCTTCATAATGCCCCAAGCAGCCTACCCCTCATACTGCCCCAAGCCTGTCCCTCATCAATACAGTGGTGCTGACCATAGGCAGAGCAGTATTTATTCATGGGAAAGGCACAGGTCTTTGAGCTTCATTATGGGGTGAATACTTTCCACCACTGAGATGTCTTTGTTATTCATTTTTATTATTATAAATCTTTTCCAAATTCCAGGAATGATATTTCACTCCTGAAACTGGATACAAATGTGACTTACGGTGACACCATCAAGCCTGCCTGTTTGCCTCCCGCTGGGCACGTCCTTCCAGATCAGTTTGGTTGCTATGTAACAGGCTGGGGGTATTTGCAGAGTAAGTTATACACATAATGCAACTCAATTGCCCCCCGAAATGTAATGTAACCCTACCTTGTCTAGAATGTATTTGCAGCTTAGCGGTATGAACACTGGTTACATTCAGACTCTCTATTTCAGCTGGACCCTGGCTCGATATTTATATTGATAAATAAGATAGAGGTTCTTATATAGTTACATAGTTACATAGTTAAATTGGGTTGAAAAAAAGACAAACTCCATCAAGTTCAACCCCTCCAAATGAAAACCCAGCATCCATACATACACCCCTCCCTACTTTTAATTAAATTCTATATACCCATATCTATACTAACTATAGAGTTTAGTATCACAATAGCCTTTGTATTATGTCTGTCCAAGAAATCATCCAAGTCCCTCTTATAGTCATTAACTGAATCAGCATCACAACATCACCCGGCAGTGCATTCCACAGCCTCACTGTCCTGACTGTGAAGAACCCCCTACGTTGCTTCAAATGAAAGTTCTTTTCTTCTAGTCTAAAGGGGAGGCCTCTGGTACAGTGATCCACTTTATGGGTAAAAAGGTCCCCTGCCATTTGTCTATAATGTCCTCTAATGTACTTGTAAAGTCTAATCATGTCCCCTCAGAAGCGCCTTTTTTCCAGAGAAAACAACCCCAACCTTGTCAGTCTCCCCTCATAATTTAACTCTTCCCTCCCTCTAACCAGTTTAGTTGCACTTAGTCTCTGCACTCTCTCCAGCTCATTTATATCCCTCTTAAGGACTGGAGTCCAAAACTGCCCCCATACTCCAGATGAGGCCTCACCAGGGACCTATAAAGAGACAGAATTATGTTTCATCCCTTGAGTTAATGCCCTTTTTTATACAAGAACTTTATTTGCTTTAGTAGCCACAGAATGACACTGCCCAGAATTAGACAACTTGTTATCTACAAAGACCCCAAGATCCTTCTCATTTAAGGAAACTCCCAACACACTGCCATTTAGTGTATAACTTGCATTAATATTATTTTTGCCAAAGTGCATAACCTGCATTTATCAACATTGAAGCTCATTTTCCAGTTTTCTGCCCAGTTTTCCAGTTTAGACAAATCACTGTGCAAAGTGGCAGCATCCTGCATGGAACCTATAGTTCTGCACAATTTAGTCTCATCTGCAAAAATAGAAACAGTACTTTCAATGCCCACCTCCAGGTCATTAATAAACAAGTTGAAAAGCAAGGGACCTAGTACAGAGCCCTGCGGTACTCCACTAACAACACTGGTCCAATTAGAAAATGTTCCATTTACCACCACTCTTTGTAGTCTATCTTTTAGCCAGTTCTTTATCCAGGTACAAATACTATGTTCCAGGCCAACATTCCTTCATTTAACCAGTAACCTTCTGTGTGGCACTGTATCAAATGCTTTAGCAAAGTCTAAGTAAATCACATCCCAGAATCGAGGGGGCAAATTCACTAAGATTCGTAGTTGCGCCAGTGTCCGCTTTGCTGCACTTCGCCAGGTGTATTTTCGCCAGCGCTGAGCAAATTCACAAAAATCTGAAGGTGCGCTCAGGGGAAGCGTAAGGTTGCGAAGTTGCGCTAGCGTTAATTCGCCAAGCAAAGCGAAGTTATGCGAGCGAAAATTAATTTGCATACGGCGCAAAATTGAAGTTACAATGGAGGTATATGTAGCATCACTACACAAGCCTGGGAAACCTTTAAAACAGCAAATAAAATGTTTATTTCGCATACCTGTACTGATGTCCCATCTAAAGTCTGAATGTTAATAACCTGAGTGTTTGCTCAAAAATATTCCATCTAAAAACCTGTCGACGTCATGTAGAAGTCAATAACAGAGGTCCCCGGAACCATTTCAAGATGTTACAGAGGGTTTCACTAGAAAACTCGACTAATTCGAGTGATTAAAGGTTTTTCCCACAAAAACTTAATTAATTTGAGTTTTTGGGTTGTTAACCCTGAACTCGCTGATTCAAGTTTTTTACATTCAAGTTTTTTCTTCAATCAGAAACCAATTGAGTTGTGAGTTCATTCAAGGGTTTAAAACACTCACAAAACTCTAAAACTCGACTTTTGATAAATATGACCCTAAATATAGAATTATTATTCCAGCCGAAGGTCCACCAGCAGATAAGCTACAACAGGGGCTGTTACGAGTGGTGAAATACGCAACCTGTGCCCGGTTGGACTGGTGGTTTATTTACGTACGGACCAACATGATCTGCGCTGGTGGGGACGGCATTGTTTCAAGCTGCTATGTAAGTAAGGCACCCAATAGTTCTGCAAATAGGGTTGCCACCTTTTCTGAAAAAAAATACCTGCCTTCCTATATATTTATCTTTATTCCCTATTAATAACATTGGGATCACTGACCTTCCTATATATTTATCTTTATTCCCTATTAATAACATTGGGATCACTGACCTTCCTATATATTTATCTTTATTCCCTATTAATAACATTGGGATCACTGACCTTCCTATATATTTATCTTTATTCCCTATTAATAACATTGGGATCACTGACCTTCCTATATATTTATCTTTATTCCCTATTAATAACATTGGGATCACTGACCTTCCTATATATTTATCTTTATTCCCTATTAATAACATTGGGATCACTGACCTTCCTATATATTTATCTTTATTCCCTATTAATAACATTGGGATCACTGACCTTCCTATATATTTATCTTTATTCCCTATTAATAACATTGGGATCACTGACCTTCCTATATATTTATCTTTATTCCCTATTAATAACATTGGGATCACTGGCCTTCCTATATATTTATCTTTATTCCCTATTAATAACATTGGGATTAGCCATCATTTTTACCGGTAAAATACGTGCCAGGTGGCAACCCTATCTGCAAGAAGGCAGGAGATATGCAAACAACTCTTTGGGGTCTATTTACTAACAATGTAATCTTTATTTTTTCCACAAATCTCTAAAATTTTTTATTTTTTCTATATTTCTTAAAAGCTCTAAAAATTTGAGATTTATGAAGTGTAAAAACCATGAAAACCTTTATGATAATATTGACCAGGTAAAAGTTGTTGAGATCCTATAGAAGTCAATGGGAGCTACGCTTTACAGTTTTAAATCAATTCGGACTTTTTATTATCAAGGTATTTGTACTTTTGAAGCACAGTTTTTTTTTTTTTAATTTTTGCTTTTTTAAATTTGGATTTTTTAATAAATTTCATGACACTCATGGTTTTATAGAAAGTGAGTTCAGTCGTGATTTCAAAAAGGTCTAAAACCACTAAAGTTCGACCTTTAAAGGAGAAGAAAACCTTGTAGAAAAAAAGACCCCCCCCAGGAAATGCCCCATACTTACCCCTCGTCGCAGATTCTGGCAGCGTACTTCACGGCATCCATCTTCTGGGTCTTTGGTAAGCTGACTGGGAGATCGTATGTTGTCGAATGCGCAGTTGGTGCAATTTGCCGGTTTTTTGACTACGCATGCACCGAAATTGACGGAGATTGCCGATCTCCCAGTCAGCTTACCAAGGACCCAGAAGATGGATGCCGTGAAGTCCGCTGCCAGAATCTGCGACGAGTGGTAAGTATAAAGTATGGGGCATTTCCCTGGGGGGCAGTTAACCTGGGGGGAGGAAGGAGGGGGATCTATGTGGGGTGGAGGGTATGGGTTTTTTTCCAACAGGGTTTTCTTCTCCTTTAAAGGAGAACTAAAGCCTAACTAAAGAAGTAGCTAGAAATGTTGTACATGATGTTTTGTGCTTCTGTACCAGCCCAAGGCAACCACAGCCCTTTAGCAGTAAAGATCTGTGTCTCCAAAGATGCCCCAGTAGCTCCCCATCTTCTTTTCTGCTGATTCACTGCACATGCTCTGTGCTGCTGTCACTTACTGAGCTTAGGGAGCCACTCACAATATACAGTACACATAGAATAGAAATGTCACAATATAAGGCTGATTAGTAATTAATACACATAATTACTACATGGCAGCATAGAAACCAGTGCAATTAGCATTAGAATTTAATAATCAGCAAACCTGTAGCATCAGCTTATATTACAGCCAGGGAAGCTCATTTTCTGCTGGATAATTAGTGACGAGCCCTAAGCTTAGCTTCTCAACAGCCAATCAGAGCCCACTGAGCATGTGAGTGTCACAGACACTTTCCAAGATGGTGACCCCCTGTGACAAGTTTGAAGTCCTGGATCATTGCTGCTATTGACAAGCTGAAACTTTAGCCTCGTGCAATAAGTTCAGTATATAAAATATGGCATTTTGCAGCCATTTTCATATTAAGGGTTTAGTTCTCCTTTAAGAGACAAGCTGGAATCAGAAGTGCAAGACAATGCAGTCATTCCCAGTATACTGATTTGAACCCTTATTTTGCTTTAGATACATTATTATAACAGTGTGTGGGGGGGAGGTTGGTACTTTGGTAGTTGATATAAGTAAGTGATGATCTTGCTGTTCTCTCTCTCTGGCAGGGGGACTCTGGGGGACCACTCAACTGTAAGAATGATGATGGTGCTTGGGAGGTCCATGGTGTGGTCAGTTTTGGCTCATCCTCAGGGTGTAATTATTACAAGAAGCCCTCGGTCTTCACTCGGGTCTCCAATTACAACAGCTGGATAAGTGAGGTGAGAATGTGGCCACCCGAGACTGAATGCAGGGCGTTTTGTTTCTACAGCAGGATAAAGACTATTCCCCCATGTGCCATTGTCCTGACAGGGTTAAGTCTGAGATCAAATCCAACAGCATTTCAGAACTTTTTTATCTATATTATTTTTATTGTCTCTAAACCCAGGTGAAGGGTCAGAGCCCTCAACATATGAAAGCACAACAGAAAGGACTTGGTTGCTGCCCAGAATGGGGCAAATGCTGTAACACAATGGGGGCTTTGGTTGGGCTCCAATGATCATGTAATGATTAGAAGCAGACTTGGCATATATGTGATTGTAAGATATCACAGATATATCAAGGAGAGTCTCAAGCCAGCAGGGATATACACATATATATATATATATATATATATATATATATATATATATATATATATAGATAGATAGATAGATAGATCCTATGTCTTTTTTTAATTTTATGATGATTTTGTCCTTTCAGACTATGCTCAACAACTAAGAGCTTATGAAAGACCACCTGGAACAGCCCTTTCCCTGGCCTCCTAGAAGATTATAAATCAGTATTTGTAAGGGGACAGGATATCATCTCTGATGTAAACAATGAGAGGGGCCATTGATTATATATTGTAAAAACATGCTTTTAATTAATAAAAATATGTTCTTCTTCTAATGATGGAACTTGGCTTGTCTGTCATCTATAAAACTGTGATAACTGATAACTTTTGATGTTGTT
Organism: Xenopus petersii; assembly: GCA_038501925.1. NCBI lineage: Eukaryota > Metazoa > Chordata > Amphibia > Anura > Pipidae > Xenopus > Xenopus petersii. Next base: position 7,344,537 of record CM076684.1, on the reverse strand, counting down.
TTTACATTGGTCACTATAAAAAGAAAAAGTCCTGGTGACCATCTGAGAGAAGTATGGCAGCCTTAGCCCCCTCCAAACTGAGTCTGTGGGTATGCGCTGCACATTAGATTTGATAAAGGGAGCGGACATTTTCCCAGTGCACATAACTGACTTCCTGCACAACTGTAATTCCTGGCACTGAGCTCAAAATGGCAGCTAATACGCCAGCAGGCAGGGATGGGTGTGACCTAGGTTTCTTTCTGGATTTAGAACCTATATATATATATTGTGGGGGTTCACTCGCTGGTAGGCTGCAAAAGAGACGACTTCACACACCTGGATCGGTTTAAGGGCTTCCTGCCCGCGTTTATTTTCCAGCAGCTGCAGAACCTTCCCCTCGCAGGGGGAAGGTAACCGAAACACAGCAGTTCAACAGAAAATCCAACCTTCTGGTTAACACAAAACAAATGCTTTTCTTTCTCTCCTGAAGCTGAGCAATACCAGCAGTTTGTCTCACACACATTCAGCACTGCTGCTCAGCATCAGGTGTACTAAATAGGCCTAGGGCCTCTTGAAAACCTGGCCTACGGATTTGGGAATCCTCCCCACCCTACTCTTGCGGGTTCCCAGTAAGACCAGTCCCGGATCAACAATTACAAAAACCTTGCAGAGAGACATAGAGTTTCTCTGCTAAGAGCACTACTGGTCTCACCTCAGTAACAATATCTGAGAATCCGTGGCCCAACATACATACCATCAATCACTTTTCCCCAGGAAACTGGGGACCTTTTTGTCACCATAACACAATATATATATATATATATATATATATATATATATATATATATATATATATATATATATATATATATATATATATATATATATATATAGGCAGGCCTATCGAATTCCCTTTTTGCCTACATTTTGCCAGATAGTATTCACTATCTCCACAGTGAAACAAGGTTCAGCAGCAAAACTGTAAAACTAATGGCTGACTGAGCACATGGCATCTCCTTTTATATTGTTGCACAGCGACACCTTGTGGCTGCCTTTGGGATCAGCCATGCTGCACCAATCACAAGGGCTCTGCCCCTTAGGAAACCCTGTATCTCAGCCTGAGGCTCCGACTGAAGGGAAAATTAACCCTGCGGGGTCCCTACATTTATGTACCCGCCCTATTCAAATTGAACTAATTGTAAGTGGATGAACGAAATTTTGCAATGAAATGAACGTTTGTGAAAGTTCGCAATGAAATGCTCGCGCTGACGAATTAACGCTAGTGAAACTTCACCAGTGTTCACTGCAAAGACGCAACTTTTTTAGTGAATTTGAGAAGTGGTAATGAATTTACACCTGGCGTACTGTGGCGGAGCGTTCGCAGTTGAAAATTCACCCTTTAGGGTATCCCCCCATAATCTCTAGGTCACTCCCAAGGAGACAAATTGGTACGTACAGAAAACAGAACTTTCTTTCCCTTCTCCTTGCATAAGCCCGCTATGTTTTTTGTTTTGTAGGAAGTACAATGGTACCAGTCACATAGAATGACAGATGAGGTTAAAGCAGCCCAGAAAAGAATCATTATATAGTGTATATAAATATGATCACTTTTCCAACCGTGGGGGGATAAAGCTATACTCAATACATTCATACTGAAACATTTAGATGGAAAAGTTTACCAAGGTCTAGCAAATATTGTGACGGTGGGAAAAATAACACTCCTGCCCCATTTCTTCTTATCGCGCCAACAAATAGTGCAAAACATTGATAAAGGCAACGGATAAATAAAGCCCCCGGCATAAACACAGCAGATCCCATTCAGCAACATGACTCCACTGCTGGTCTTAGTGCTGTGCGTGGCTGCAGGTAGGTTTATAGACTGCATTTTAATTGAGATTATTATAAGCTTTTTCTGTATAACTAAAAGCGATGCAATTATCATGTATAATGGTAACATCCAACAAGAACTGTAATAAATGAAAACAGTCTCAGAAATTTCCTTCTATGAATCCACCTGTAGTAGAGTGACAGAAGCTATAGTAAGTACAGATTGGCTTTTGTTGGTTACTAAATGCTTGTCCTCTTTGAGTCGATGGGTTTAGTAAGGTATATATAGTTACATAGTTACATAGTTACATAGTTACATAGTTACATAGTTAAATTGGGTTGAAAAAAGACAAAGTCCATCAAGTTCAACCCCTCCAAATGAAAACCCAGCATCCATACATACACCCCTCTACTTTTAATTAAATTCTATATACCCATACTAACTATAGAGCTTAGTATCACAATAGCCTTTGATATTATGTCTGTCCAAAAAATCATCCAAGCCATTCTTAAAGGCATTAACTGAATCAGCATCACAACATCACCCGGCAGTGCATTCCACAACCTCACTGTCCTGACTGTGAAGAACCCCCTACGTTGCTTCAAATGAAAGTTCTTTTCTTCTAGTCTAAAGGGGAGGCCTCTGGTACGTGATCCACTTTATGGGTAAAAAGATCCCCTGTTATTTGTCTATAATGTCCTCTAATGTACTTGTAAAGTCTAATCATGTCCCCTCGCAAGCGCCTTTTTTCCAGAGAAAACAACCCCAACCTTGACAGTCTACCCTCATAATTTAAGTACTCCGTCCCTCTAACCAGTTTAGTTGCACTTAGTCTCTGCACTCTCTCCAGCTCATTTATATCCCTCTTAAGGACTAGAGTCCAAAACTGCACTGCATACTCCAGATGAGGCCTTACCAGGGACTTATAAAGAGGCATAATTATGTTTTCATCCCTTGAGTTAATGCCCTTTTTTATGCAAGACAGAACTTTATTTGCTTTAGTAGCCACAGAATGACACTGCCCAGAATTAGACAACGTGTTATCTACAAAGACCCCTAGATCCTTCTCATTTAAGGAAACTCCCAATACAGTGCCATTTAGTGTATAACTTGCATTTATATTATTTTTGCCAAAGTGCATAACCTGCATTTATCAACATTGAACCTCATTTTCCAGTTTGCTGCCCAGTTTTCCAGTTTAGACAAATCACTGTGCAAAGTGGCAGCATCCTGCATGGAACCTATAGTTCTGCACAATTTAGTATCATCTGCAAAAATAGAAACAGTACTTTCAATGGCCACCTCCAGGTCATTAATAAACAAGTTGAAAAGCAAGGGACCTAGTACAGAGCCCTGCGGTACTCCACTAACAACATTGGTCCAATTAGAAAATGTTCCATTTACCACCACTCTTTGTAGTCTATCTTTTAGCCAGCCAGAACTGCTGTAGATACTGAAACCCCCACCAGTCACAGCTGGCTTGTATATGTAAGTGGCCTGCCCTGAGCTTTGTCTGCCATTTGACCTTGTTGAGTTCTTCAGGATTCTACTCCAATCAGCCAGGGCGTCCCTGTAGTAAGGATCTAAGAAGCATAGGGTGATGCCATCCTTGAGATGAAAATAGACTGTGAGCTTTATAGTTAAAGGGATACTGTCATGGGAAAAAATGTTTTTTTTCAAAATGCATCAGTTAATAGTGCTGCTCCAGCAGAATTCTGCACTGAAATCCGTTTCTGAAAAGAGCAAACAGATCTTATTATATTTAATTTTGAAATCTGACATGGGGCTAGACATATTGTCAGTTTCCCAACTGCCCCCAGTCACTTGACTTGTGCTCTGATAAACTTCAATCACTCTTTACTGCTGTACTGCAAGTAGGAGTGATATCACCCCCCCCTTTCCCCCCCAGCAGCCTAACACCAGAACAATGGGAAGGTAACCAGATTGAGCAGCTCCCTAACACAAGATTAAAGCTGCCTGGTAGATCTAAGAACAACACTCAATAGTAAAATCCAGGTCCCACTGAGACACATTCAGTTACATTGAGTAGGAGAAACAACAGCCTGTCAGAAAGCAGTTCCATCCTAAAGTGCTGGCTCTTTCTGAAAGCACATGACCAGGCAAAATGACCTGAGATGCACCTACACACCGATATTACAACTAAATACACTTGCTGGTTCAGGAATTAAATTTTGTATTGTAGAGTGAATTATTTGCAGTGTAAACAGTGTAATTTCAAAATAAAAACCATGACAGAATCCCTTAAACATCTCTGGAATTAGAAGGCATAAACAAGTGGATATTTGACCGGCCATGCCACTTCAGTGATCTTCCATAAAATAGTTTGACACCTTGGCATTGCAGTGGGCCCATGCAGTCTTTGCAAAGATCTCCAACCATATATTAATCAGACAGAACCTAGTTTTGGTCCCATACACCAACCAATACACTGCTGATTCAGCCAGGAGTGGCCAAGTCACCAGTATTACCTGTATAGTTACACTCTGGTCACTGACGAAACCATAGAGAAAGCAGACTTCACTGTGGGACCTGGACCTACTTACTGTGGCGTGAGTGGGCATGAAATTATTTAAATATTAAATAATAGGCTGGTTCTGCTTCCAGTACGGATTAATTATATCTACGTTGGGGTCAAGTACAAGCTACTGTTTTATTATTACAGAGACATTTTGTTTAAAATGCAGTCTATCAAAGACGTCCTTCTTGAAATTTGGAGCTTTCTGGATAATGGGTTTTCAGATAAGCAATCCAATAATTATACTGAAGAAAGTGCTACATGATAACTCAGAATCCACATTGGCCTCAATGTGGACACTGAACAGTCTAGCTATTTACTGTTACTTTTCTATTTCCGGTAGCTCATGGCTGTGGTGTTGCCACCTACCCACCTGCTGTATCCAGAGTGGTCAATGGGGATGAGGCTGTTCCACACAGTTGGCCCTGGCAGGTCAGTTGTCTTTACAGATTCTGACAAAAATACAATTAATATATTATAGCAGCAACAGGGAAAGCAGGCCTTGTGAATTCTGGGAGAGGAGCACTGGGTTTCTGGGTAAACAGAAAATTCACCGGCAAACCCAACCTCTCTATATAGTTACACTCCGGTCGATGGCGTAACTATAAAGAAAGTAGAACCCACTGAGGGACCTGAACCATATGGTCTGCTTCTTCTGTGGTTGTTAAGGTGGCCATACACTGAGAGATCCCCTCGTTTGGCAATGTCGCAAAACGAGCGGATCTCCCTCCGATATGCCCACCTTGAGGTGGGCAATATCGGGCCGATCCGATCTTGGGCCCTAGGGCCCCACGATCGGATCCTAACGAGGCCTTAACGGGCGGTCGGATCGCGGGACCGCATCAACGAATAGATGCGGCCGCGATCCGACGGGATTTTCTATCCCATCCGATCGAGATCTGGCCGACTTTCGGCCAGATCTCGATCGGTGAAGCCCGTCGGGGGGCCCCATACACGGGCCAATAAGCTGCCGACACGGTCTGTCGGCAGCTTTTATCGGCCCGTGTATGGCCACCTTTAGAAATCATCCTCCTCAACCTTTTTCCTACCTACTGTGGTGCGAGTGGGTGGGTGGGGCAGGGGTGCTGTGCCCCACCCACCCACATTTTTTTATGGGGGGTGCCTTACACCACTGACTTTTCTTAGTACATGGAGTTGCTTTTCCAAGGGGGTGATCCCCTGTGTTTATTGTGTGAAACAGGTTGCACACAATGTTTTTGAGGCATGCCCCAAAAACAGGTAATCTGTTTTTGTGAAACTACGGCGATAATTCACCAAAAGCAACTGTTGCTCGTCAAAATGATTCAGACTCCCACTGACTTTAATGCATTCAAAATAGTTGCATGCATAAAATTGTCGCTTAAGTCAACAATTGATGCACGTCAAAATAATTTTGCCACCCATTGACCTCAATGTGTTTCAAAAATTTTCGGGACAGATTCGCCCATCACTAGTTTGGGGGCTCCTGAAGAGATTTTATTGTGCTGCCCACACTTCAGGGTTGAACCAATTCTCTGTTTGGGGCCCTCTCAGGGAATGCATTACAGTGTTGAGCACTAAGACTCATATATGTGCTCCAGAAGCAAATAAGTACTCAACACTCTAGTACAGTGAATCCCTAATGGGAACTCAAGCAGAACATGAAGGCTAGTTAGGGTGAGATTTAAGTAGAATGTATATTTGTTAACCTAAATTCTCCTGGAAGCACTGTTTAAAGGTCTGTTAGGATGAGAGTTCTGGTTATCACTTGCTTACTGTCATGGATATTCTTGGAACTATGCTTCTGTGCTTCTGTTTTATGTATCTCTAACCTTGTTATGAGCTACTGGGGGCCCTCAACAAATCTTAGTCCTCAAATGAACCTTGAACTAAATGTATATGATATTTGGAATTTAGTTCAAGACTCATTTAAGGTCCAAGATTTGTTGAGGGACCCCAGTAGCTCATAACAAGTTTAGAGATAAATAAAACACTGTTCCAGTGTACAGGTTTTAGCAAATCCTCTCCAGTCTTCAGTAGTGATGTTGTAAAGATAAAACTATAGCAACTGCAGATGCCTCTAAAACAGTAAAGAGAAAGGAGGTTGTGTTGCTTTCAACAAAATCCACTAACTCTTGCTTCTGTTCTTCTGTAGGTGTCTCTTCAGTACATCTATAATGGATTGTGGTATCACACATGCGGGGGAAGCCTTGTTGCACCCAACTGGGTTCTAACTGCTGCTCACTGTATCAGGTATGAAATTACTCTGTAATGGCCAGATGTCACGTATGGCTCCCTAAATTCAGAACAAGTGCTAGGCTCCCAGTCACCGCTCAATCTTCTGACTGTAGCAGCCACCTTTGGCTTCAGGAGGTCTTAACCAGGTCTTAACTTGAGAGGAGCAAAGTAAGTTTTCTGAACAAGCAAAGGGCACATTCGTCAAGGTCAGGATGGAAGGCAACACCAGATTCTTAAGGAGTAGATGATATAGCGTGATCAGGCAGGCTGGGGTCGGTACAGGCAGAGTTCAAGATCAGTTAGGCAGGCCAGGACAGCACAGGCAGAATTCAATGTATAGTCAGGCAGGCAAAGGTAGGGTTGGCAGAGTTCAGCAGGGTCAGACAGGCAGGGATCAAAACCAGAGAATACACAGACTGAATCACTCCCAGGAACTAATCAAATTAGACCTAATGAGGGGCAATGAGTTTGAGTCAAAGGCCCCTATAAATATTCAAACTTTCATGCCAAAACGTGATGACGGCATACATTCGGTGCAGTAAAACTGGGAAGTCCACTCGCTGTGCGCACCATAGGAGGCAGGTCACACAGAGGGACCGGCTTGACGGAGGTTCCCGCCGACTCCCTAGACCACCAGGGTAAGCCTTCACACCAGATTTAACTCCTCATAGCTGGGGGGAGTCATGAATGGGAAGGGTGTGCGTAGGTGTGGATGGGAATTCAGAATAAATAAAAACTGCAAGAAATCTTCATGAAAACATAACAAACTGAAATCAATCATTTGACCAGAATGGTCAGTTTTTTAGCACCTCAACTGATTTCATTTGAATGTAGTATCAATGCCCTCAGTGATGTATTATTTTGAGCCAAAAAGAACTTCATTTATGTAACCCTCTAGTTAAGCTTTGACTTCCATTATCTCACAAACCACTGAAGTTTTCTTGGCCGACCTTTTGCTGCACTTACAGGATTGCCAGTTGAGATCAAAATTCCCTTCTAAAGACATAAGTCCATGTGAATGTCCAATCAGAAATGTAGTAGTCCCATATAACAGGCACACTGTTTCCTATCCAAAACAGCTGTTACAGGTATGGGACCTGTTACCCAGAATGCTTCGGACCTATGGGTTTCCATAATTTGGATCTGGATTCCTTTTGTCTACAAAAAAAATAATTTAAACATGAAATAAACCCAATAGGCTGGTTTTGTTTCCAATGAGGATTAATTATATCAAGTACTGGGTACTGTTTCATTATTACAGAGAAAACTGAAATCCCTTTTTTAAAAAAAAAAAAATCAATTATTTGTTTAAAATTCAGTCTATGGAAGATTTGGAGCTTTCTGAATAACGGGTTTTATTTGAACCAATAAAACACTCTAAAAATAGAATTAACACAACTTAACAAATTGTTTCAGTTTTGGGAATAAGTTGACCTTCGGCCTATGTCTTGAAGGTCTGGTCTTCATCTTGGCTTGGTCCAAGGTCTTGAGCAATAAAGGCCCTGATAATAGAACTGGAAAAGACTAATGCAGAATTATACTATCGAATAAGTTGTCATGATTAGTAATTTTACTTTTCTGCTGTTATGTAACACAACTGTGGGTTGGCTTGACCATTTGTCATCATGTTTTCACTTTTGATCTCAAGCCTACAAATCTCCTCCAGTTCTCAGTCTTGAACATGACAACCTCTAGGCCTGGACTGGAAATCTATGGATTTTCATATTCTATCTTATGGATAGTCATAGACTATTAAGTGGGCTGGTGGGGCCTCTGTGTACTTGTAATGCCAGGGCCTGTTTTGAACCCCAGTCTGGACCCAACAACCTCTAGGGTCAGTCTGAATACAATGTTGAGTTTTCTTGCCCTTAATTGTTTCACACATTTAGATCTGACTGTTCTGTACACAGACATATAACATTTTCTAGTTATAATCTTACATACATGGAGACATAACCCCAGGATACACACACACACACATGCACCTACATTACTTCTAGATTCCCTACTGCATTAAATACATCAGTTAATTAGTTTTAATTCCTTGAATTTAAAATAATTTTATTTATTTATTTATAACTGATTTTTTCCTACTTTTTTTCAGCTCAGCCTATACTTACAGAGTGCAACTTGGGAAACACAATCTTGGACAGAATGAATCCGGACAGAAAACAATCAACGTAATTAAACTAATCAACCATTCGAAATGGAACCCAAGCAAACTGTCCAATGGGTAATGTCCTTCTAGCTAACATATTTCTTTGTGATGTGTGCACTCATGTGGTGTGATGCTTTCAGTCAAGGTATTGGAGGCACAATGCTGAAGTCAAGATAAATCAGTGCTGAAAGCTTAAGGAGACATTAAGGGGCCCATTCACTAAGCTCGGGTGAATGAATAGAGGGAAAAAAGCTTGAATTTCGAGTAGTTTTTTGTGCTCCTCGGCTATCGAATTGGCGTAAACTCGCCTGAGTAGAATGATTAGAATAGATCGAGCACAAAAACGCTGCGACTATTAGCCCATTCGATAGTCGAAGTACTGTCTATTTTAAAAATACTTCGACTGCCTACTTCGCCAGCTAAAACCTACCGAATTGCTTTAAAAGCCTATGGGAAAGTCCCATAGGCTTGTTTTCCAAGTTTTTGATCGAATAAAAAGGCATTCGATCGAATGAAAATCCTTCGAGCAAATATTCGATTGTGCGCCTATTCGCCTGGCGAATATTCGCCAATTCGACTATTCGCCAGCGCGTAAATGTGCCCGAATTGCCTATTCGATTGTATTCCCCAGTCGAATTTCGAGGGATTTAACCCCTCGCAATTCGACCCTTGATACATCTGCCCCTTTAACACAAAATGAAAAAAATTAGTACAGAATATATCAAACTGTTCCATTTTATGTGCGAATTACATCCGTGCATGATGTACTGAATACCGTGGGGCCTATTAAAATGAGAAATTGTGTTCTTTCCACAATTGTATAAAATCAAGGTCTAAAACTTGAATTTTTGATATTTATTCAAAATCGTAAAAATTCTAATAAAAAAATTTGGCAGGTAAAATCTGGGGAGGTTCTGTATAAATCAATGAGAGGTTGCATATTCAACAAGCAAGCTTTTTTATTTTTTGAGTTATTTTAAATTTGCAAAAATGAATGCAATGATGGAATTATCATCGCAGTCACGTTTTTCTCCTTTTTTTCACTCAAAAATGCTAGTTTTTAATCAAGACCTTTTTCTACTCTTGGAATTTGAAAAAACTTGAATAAAAAAATTCACAAATCGTCCACCCTGTGTCCAAATATTCTTAAAGTGCCAGTGCATAATATTATTTTAATAAAATATATAATTGCAAGTATTATTTCAATCAAGATTTTTTCCACGCTGGAATTTGAAAAAACTTGAATTAAAAAATGTATAAATCATCTACCCTGTGTCCAAATAGTCTTAAAGTGCCAGTGCATAATATCATAATAAATATATAATTGCAAATGTAAATAATGTAGATATAGGTAAGACATGTAACCATTCTGATATTATTCATGAAATCAAGAAATGATGAGAAACCACCAGGAAAATAAGATTAGAGAGGAAGGAAAAGCGAGTTTGGAATCAAGAGTAAAAAAATAAAAATTAAATCTTGTTTTAATAGTGTTGAAGACAAAGAGAAAAATTGTTGAAAAGCTGGAAATGGATGGAGTTTTTTTAGAATCTCAAAAAATCACTAGCATATTTATGAAAAAGCTCTGAAAACTGATATTTTTAAAAAAATGTAAATAATAAAATAACTTGAACTTTGAGAATATGACCCTCGTTGACTCAAGCTTTTGAGAAGTTTTTTTAATCAACAAAACTCAAAAATTCAATATTCGAAAACTATAAAATTCCAAAATAATAAGAATACAAGCAAAATTGCCTGACGTAGGGTCCTGTGTGAGGCAACTTTGGGCGACTATAGAAAATGCATCGCCGCGTGTGCATTAGCGCAGGCGACTTTTCATTGTAGCCTATGGGAAAAAACGCTGAGGCAGTTCTCCTTGAGTGAACTAACCCTTAAAACTATTATTTCCCCACAGTCTTCTCCCATTGTGGCAAAAATGTGTACAAATTTTAGAAAACTAGTCCGATAGTTCTGAGCATGTTTTGCCTTGGTGTAATTTGGCAAATATATTTAGATAAACTATACCATATTTGTTTTATCCTACTTGTCTCCTTAAAGGGCATGTAAAGGCAAAAAAATAAAATCCCATTTTTACTTTCTTTAATGAAAACGAAACCTATCTCCAATTGACTTTAATTAAAAAATGTCTACTGTTTTTATAAGAAACCTGACTGTATGTAGTGAAATTCTCCCTTCATTTACTGCTGTGGATAGGAATTGTCAGACGGTCCCTAACTGCTCTGCAGGGAAACAATCATACTTATGAACAGCAGGGGGAGCCCCTGCCTTACTTCCCAGCCATGCAGAACTCAAGCAGCTTTGTTTGTTTCCCTGTAGAGCAGTCAGCGACTGTGTAGAGATTTGTATTGGATTTTATTTTTGCCTTTACATCCCCTTTACTGTTTCCAACTCCAGCTGCAGGGACAAAGATCATGGAGCCAGATTTAAACAGATAAACTGGGATTCTATCTGGAGGATTATTTTGCTGCAGCCACTGGTTCTGCAGAGTTGGAGAAAGTTTGTATTAAACAATACAAAAACTATAAAATCCACATTAGATTACATGACAACACAGGACCCAGTGTGTATATTCTGATTATTAATCAGTCTTGCTGTATCGGCTTCTGGCAGATATTATTTGACTTGTGCTGTTTTGATAATTTATGACAATCCCTAAGCAGCCCAGACCACACTGAGCATGTGCACAGTCTTTGTCTTGCAGATATGTTTAACAAAGTTACAAGATGGTGACTCCCTGTGGCCAACTTTGAAAGCATAAATCATTTGTTTGATTAGGCTTGTGGTGCAGTAAGTTCATGTTTATGTTTAGTATACAAAATACAGCATTTCTAGCCTTATTCTACTTTAGACTTTACTTCCCCTTTTAGCTTATTGTTATATACTGCGTATCATTTTGTTTGGAGTGAAACCTTTCAAGCAGTGGCATAAGTAGAGTGCACTGGGTCCCCCTGCAAAAAAATCTTTAGAGGGGCCCATCACACTCCGATCCCTATCCTCCCGTCCACTTCCAATCCCGCCCCATCCATGTCCCGCCTCCACCCCGCCCACTTCCGCCCAGTTTGCTTCCCCCTTCCTCACTGGTAAGAGAGAGCGGCTGGGGAGGAGGTGGTTTTTACAGGAAGCAGACCCCATAGTCCCTGTGTTCCCCGGAACCCCTGTGACTGCGGAGTCTGCTTCCTCTATAGTTACACCACATATTTAAAAGGGTTGTCTTATTATATCTTTTTCTTTCTTTCACAGGTTTGATATCTCACTCATCAAGCTGGAGGAAGAGGTGACTTACAGTGACACCATCAAGCCTGCCTGTTTGCCTCCGGCTGGGTTCGTCCTTCCACACCAATTCGGCTGCTATGTCACAGGCTGGGGGAATATCCAGAGTAAGTCATACACCTATTACACCTTTTTTGCCCCTTCATGTAGCCTGTTCCCAGGAAAGGTCGCCCCCTACTGACTAAATAACATCTCTTCCCAGGTACTGAAAGGGATACTGTCATGGGAATTCTTTTTTTCAAAACACATCAGTTAATAGTGCTGCTCCAGCAGAATTCTGCACTGAAATCCATTTCTCAAAAGGGGAAACTGATCTTTTTTTTTTTTATATTTAATTTTGAAATCTGACATGGGGCTAGACATATTGTCAGTTTCCCAGCTGCCCCCAGTCATGTGGCTTGTGCTCTGATAAACTTCAGTCACTCTTTACTGCTATACTGCAAGTTGGAGTGATATCATCCCCTCCCTTTCCCCCAGCTGCCTAACAACAGAACAATGGGAAGGTAACCAGATAGCAGCTCCCTAACACAAGATAACAGCTGCCTGGTAGATCTAAGAACAGCACTCAATAGTAAATGCCAAGTCCCACTGAGACACATTCAGTTACATTGAGTAGGAGCAACAACAGCCTGTCAGAAAGCAGTTCCATCCTAAAGTGCTGGCTCTTTCTGAAATCACATGACCAGGCAAAATGAGCTGAGATGCACCTACACACCAATATTACAACTAAATACACTTGCTGGTTCAGGAATGAAACTTTATATTGTAGAGTGAATTATTTGCAGTGTAAACAGTGTTCATTTAGAAATAAAAACGACATCATAAAAATCATGACAGAATCCCTTTAATAATATGACATGTTACTGGAAACACAATTCATGGCAATTTCCCCTCTCTGGGGAAATGTGTACAGAGCAAAGTTCCCTTTTAGGATGCGAAACAAAAATACGTGGCTGTGACCATGAGTAGGTGTGGTTTAAATGGGGAGTGGTCAAAAGGGGGCAGTGTGCTACATACCACGCCTCCCTATGTATCTCTGGATTTCACTTTAAATTTCCAGTACCGTATTCTATGTTCCAGGGGCAGACACAGGCAGCAGAGGGACCCCATGCAAAATGAGTGCAAGCCCCTCCCCCCGAATAAGGGCTAACCTTCCCCCCTTGAAGGTTGGGAGTACAGTTGTTAATCACCTGATTAGAAACTAAACTTATAAAATCAGATACATATCATTATAAATGATTTCTTATACATGAGAGGGCCCCAGAGTAGTTATATGTCCACCAAAAAATAAATTCAATTGAAATTGGTTTCTGTCTAGTCCTCCCATTGCTCATATCATATATTGATCAATAACATCAATCTAAAATGAAGAGAGATGCTTGGAAATGGTTATAACACTGACTTGTACTGACTCAGTCTCTTGTGTTATATGTAAAATATAAAATCCCCCATACTAGGAACTATTAAGCAAAGACGGTGTCAGACTGAGCCCCATAGGGCAGAGAGAACCTGATGTCAAATAGACTTATGGGCAAATAAGAAAGGGCTGATGGAAATTGTCCTTGGCCATGGGCCACTAGGAGCTGAACCCAACAAGAGATCCTGCTACTGTCAAACCCTGAGTAAAAAGATATCAGGACCCAGATCCTAAGAGGCATTTTATTATGCTGTGCAAGACAAAATTTGCCCAAAAAATGGTATAAAAAGCTGTGTTAAATAAATGGTGGATTTATCAAGGTTTTATTTTACACCATGCAACTATCAGATTTGCTGCAGACCTTTGTAAGTAAGTTCCAGCGTAAGTCACTCTATGGAAAAATGCATTAAAAAATTACGCTTTTTTATATATATATCAAAGTGCATTAAAAAATGACGCTTTTTTTTTACATATCAATGCCTGTTGATGTGTGGCGAATTATCCTGCTGTTTTTTTACACCACGTACGAAATCTGCCCCTGAATATCTAATTGTTATTCCAGCCAATGGCCCGGCACCAGATAAGCTGCAGCAGGGGCTCTTACTGGTGGTCGATTACCCAACTTGTTCCCAGCGGGACTGGTGGTGGAAAAGCGTAAATACCAATATGATCTGCGCTGGTGGGGACGGCATCATCTCAAGCTGCTACGTAAGTAACACGGCACCCGTATAGTTCCACAAAGCAATAAGGCTGGAGATATGCAAACAACTCTTACTGTACCCAAAAGAAATTAGGAATATAATGTCAATCAAACCCAAAATTATGCAGTATAACATGAAAAGTAAAGACAATTACATGACAATCTAACTCTTCTGATCTTTTCTCTTTGGATCTGTCTCTACTATATACATATATATATATATATATATATATATATATATATATATATATATATATATATATCAAAATTTTCCATATACGGGAGTGCTGGTTCTTTGGAAAATTTCAATATATTTACCGTGCACCTCAGCTGGATAAGCTACAATAGTGTGCCTTGGAGTGCGGATACTCATTGGACTGTGATATATATATATAATCCAACTTTAAGGTGCTACCAATAACTTTATGTGTAGGGAAATGAGAGCAGAGCAGACAGTAACCCTTCCGACACTTCCCTTTGTTTTGTCCAAGTTCACTGACATAGAAAACAGTTGGGGTCATTTAAAAACACGGGGCAAATTTGCACCTGGGCAGTAACCCATAGCAACCAATTAGTGATTACATTCTTTTCAGCCACCTGCAAGGAGAACAATGAAAGCAAACATCTGATTGGTTGCCATGGGTAACTGCCCAGGTGCAAATTTGCCCAGTGTTTTTGAATGACCCCCAATGTGATTGCTGTATACTAATTTGTATCAATTTGGACCCCATTTTTTCCCAGTTACATAATTATAATGGTGTGTTTGTCTTTTTAATTTACAAAAGTGAGTGATGATCTTGCTGTTCTCTCTCTGGCAGGGGGACTCTGGGGGACCACTCAACTGTAAGAATGATGATGGTGCTTGGGAGGTCCATGGTGTGGTCAGTTTTGGCTCATCCGCCGGGTGCAATTACTACAAGAAGCCCTCGGTCTTCTCTCGTGTCTCTGCTTATAACAGCTGGATAAGTGAGGTGAGAATGTGGCCCTGCAGCACAGGGGTTATAATATTTAGGACACAATTAAAAGTACTTTCACTTTGTAGTTCAGAAGTAGGTGGAGGCCTGCAGGCTGGGTGTTCTGACTATAACACAATCCTATGCAAAATGGTGATGATTGATCAGCCGGAGTTTATATGAGTAGAGCTGGTGACACATAATAGATCCTCTTGTTTGACAAAGTTGCCTAATTAGATATTTGCCTTATTTTGGTCACCCATGTGGATGACCAAATCATCCTGATCCAGTTATTAGTTATTAGATACTAATGCAAACCAGGGCAGACCCAATACACCAATGCGGCCCTTGCCCAACATAATTTTCAAACCTGTCTTGTAAGTATCTGGCTCATTTGCAACCAGATATTATTTAGGTGGATTCGCAGGTCAATCAGCTGCCATTGGTCTGGAGGGCAGGCTTTATTTGGACTTACATGACCACTTTCAGCCTTGTAGAATAATATTTTTGGAAGAAACATTAGTTTGGAGAACTTAAAAGTTCAGGGTTCAGATTTCGATCAAGTGGTTCCATGAAGCATGATTGTAAGGTCTATGTCATCTCTGGTGACTTTTCTTATGGTATCGGAGCAAGTTCTGATGTGGCTCAAAAGCACTTCAGGAGGCAACAGAAATCCAGACCAAACCAAGGCCTAAAAGTGGGAGGTCAGGCAGTTCCTCATATATGAATGCATAACAGATAGATCTGATTTGCTGCCCGGTTCAGTCCAACTGCTGTAAAACAAACTCAAGACTGGGTTTGATTCTGATGTCTGTCTAATGACTGTTAGCTCCATGTGACTTAGGCTTTAAGGGGATTATGAGGCAGATTTATCAAGGGTTGAATTGAAACTTCAAAATTCAAATTTTTTTATTCAAATTCGATTCGAGTTTTTAAAAACATTAGAATTCGATTTTCGAGATTTATCATACTCTGGCCCTTTAAGAACTCAAATTTGACTATTCGCCACCTAAAACCCGCCAAATTGCAATGGGAGAGGTCCAGGGATCAATTCTGAGTTATTTTGCACCCTTCCTGACATTCAAGTTTTTTTCTTAGAAAAAACTTGAATCGAGTTTTTAAAATTGGAATCAAATTCAATTCGAATTCGATTTGAGTTTCCAGGTCGATTCCATTCATCCGAGTTTAAAAAAATTAGATTTTTTAAATAATTTTAGAATTCATGGGAATTTATGGGAGTTTTAAAAAAATTTGAAATTCAACCCTTGATAAATGTGCCTCCCCATGTCAAAATCCAAATTTTTTTATTTTATTAAAAAAAAACAACCAGATATAACTAGAATCCACGCTTTTTTGAATAAATAAAAATAAAAAACTAGAATCCATGATTATTTACGGTATTAAACACAATTTAATCGGATCATGGAAAAACTCGATAAAATCGAGCGAAAATTCAAATTGCACGTTTTTTCTGATTTTTTTCTTGAATTGCCTGGTCCTCCAATGGCCACTTTCCACTGGCAATACTGGCACAGAAATTAGTCCAGCACCTCAAGTTTTCAATAAAACGGCCTTTATTGGACCAAGGGCATTACGTAATGTTTTATTGAAAACTTTGGGTGCTGGACTAATTTCTGGGCCATTAATTCCATTGCAGACCGCAGAAACTTCCAAATAAGATAGAGACTTCTCCCATTGACTAATATACAACATCGGCAGATCTGAGATGGCAGATTTTTGGATTCTGACTTTTTGTAGCATTGAGCTTTAATAAATCCCCCAAAAAATCTATTTTTTTCCACTAATATTTCGGGTTTTATAGTTAAAAAAAAAACTTGAATCTTTTGAGATTTTTGCATTCAGACTTAATAAATAACCCCCTGAATATGTGACTTTGAATATGTGACTTTAAGACCACATCAAGGAGAACCTCACATTTTTAGCAATGTCTATGAAATCGTTTTAATTTATTTAGATTTTTTTGACCTTTTAGACTCTGATCAACAACTAAGACACTATGACAACAACCCTTTTCCCTGGCGTCACTGAAGATCATAATCTGCTGGATTCCAACATTGTTCAGTAGAAGTAAAGACGTAAATGGGGGCAGGATATCCTGTCTGGCTTGTAACCAATGGCTGTTATTCATTATGTATAGTGGAAACATGCTCTTAATAAAAACATTCATTATTTGGTTTTATCTTTCATGAATAAAATACTGTAGCAATAAGTGTAACCTACACGCGCCAGGTGAGAAAAGGAGCACAAATAAAAATGATACAACAACAATGATACTCTCATTCATTTCATGGCAAATTAAAGGAACTCAGCAGAGAACAATGGTCGTTGTAGACGTAGGCCTATGATTAAGTATCTGTGAGTATGCGAAACGCGTAAGGCGATGCCATGAAAACCGGATAAACTGGCAATTCGTTTACATGTCTGTGTGGAGGCTGTAACAAATTAAAGGAATTTAAATGTTTTAAATGAATTAAAATATAAAGTACTGTTGCTCTACACTGGTGTGTTTGATTCATGTATGTCCTGTGCTTGAATGGCTGCCCCCATGGCTACACAGCAGCTTGTTTATATAAACTATAGTAGTACTTATCTGTTATCTACTGTGTATCCTGTGCTTGAATGGCTGCCCCCATGGCTACCCAGCAGCTTGTTTATATAAACTATAGTAGTACTTATCTGTTATCTACTGTGTGGCCTGTGCTTGAATGGCTGTCCTCATGGCTACACAGCAGCTTGTTTATATAAACTATAGTAGTACTTATCTGTTATCTACTGTGTATCCTGTGCTTGAATGGCTGCCCCATGGCTACACAGCAGCTTGTTTATATAAACTATAGTAGTACTTATCTGTTATCTACTGTGTATCCTGTGCTTGAATGGCTGCCCCCATGGCTACACAGCAGCTTGTTTATATAAACTATAGTAGTACTTATCTGTTATCTACTGTGTATCCTGTGCTTGAATGGCTGGGAAACACATCCGTTTTACCAGTACAGGGCAATAGTACACTATATTGTGATTCATTTTAAACACTGTTCCTTTAAATACCAACAATTCACAGAATTAAAGAAGACTTGCTCTACAACATGGATGTTTATTAGGGGAAGGTCCCAGTCACCCACTTAGAAAAGAACTGCGGATAAAAGGTTCTGTTGGCCACATAGCAGACATATTATAATTTGCAGCACTTCCTTTTACAATCTCTCAACTTGCTTTTGGGGGTCCTACTGCATAACCTTTTTTTACACTTTTTTAGGGGACCAGAAGAAAATTGTGTAAAATCCAGAAAATTCACTAGAAATTGGTATTGTGCATTAGAACATGGTGATACTAAAGAAAGAAATGGTGGGAAAACTTAAAATCCATGGTATGTAAAAATCGAGGTTTCGCTGTATATTAATTAAGTGCTTAAAAATGCACATTTAGTACTTAGGGAAAGTTTGTATGAAGGTTCACAGGGGTGGTTCACCTTTAAATTAACTGTTAGTATGATGTAGAGAGGGATATTCTGAGACAATTTGTAATTGGTTTTCATTTTTTATTATTTGTGGTTTTTTGACTTATTTAGCTTTTTATTCAGCAGCTCTCCAGTTTGCAATTTCAGCCGTCTGGTTGCTAGGGTCCAAATTACCCTAGCAACCATGCATTGATTTGAATAAGAGACTGGAATATGAATAGGAGAGACCTGAATAGAAAGATGAGGAATAAAAAGTAACAATAACAATATATGTGTAGCCTTACAGAGCATTTGTTTTTAGATGAGGTCAGTGACCCCAATTTGAAAGCTGGAAAGTGTCAGAAAAAAAGGCAAATAATTAAAAAACTATAAAAAAAAGAATAATAATGAAGACCAATTGAAAAGTTGCTTAGCATTAGCCATTCTATAACATACTGAATGTCAAACAACTAGTTGGTTTCAGATAGACAACCAGAAATAACAACTTTTTCCAATGACTTTCTATTTTCTATGTGTCACTGTTTTTCTATTTTTGTAAAATGTAAAGTGTCAGTTTTCACCTTCTAAAGCAGCTCTGGGAGGGGGTCGCCGACCCTCAAAACTGTTCTAAAGTCTTTATTTCTGGGGAACAATCTAAAAACAGCACTTCCGTCAGGGTTCATAGTAAATGACCCCTAGGGGCAGATTTATCAAGGGTCGAAGTGAATTCGAGGGAAATTTCAAAGTAAAATAATTCAAAATTCGAAGTAATTTTTTGGATACTATGACTTCGATTTGAAGTAAAATCGTTCGAATATTCGACCATTCGATAATCAAAGTACGGTCTCTTTAAAAAAACGTCAATACTTCGCCAAATTAAACCTGCCGAAGTGCTATGTTAGCCTATGGGGGCCTTCTAGAGCATTTTTCTAAGTTTTTTGTAGTCGAAGAAAAATCGTTCAATTGATTCGAAGGATTTCATCGTTCGATCAAACGATTTTTCTTCCACCGTAAATGACCAAATTCGATGTAAAAAAACTTCGACTTGGATATTCGAAGTTGAAATATTCCAATTCGATGGTTGAATTTCGAAGCATTTTCTACTTTGAAATTCGACCCTTGATAAATGTGCCCCCTAGAATCTGTTGATTCAGCAGCGTAATTTTTAGAACTGACAGTTGGCTGCAGTGTACAAATGTATTCCATGGGGCTCAAACTGTTTGACAACTCTTTTCTTGTAGCCTCATAGTTTTCTCTAGACTTTCAAGATGGTTTTTATGATGCACTTGGCTCAGACAGCAATAGGAGTGGCATTTTTCCCTGGATGTTTGTGAGCTCTGATACACAGGATACTTAGGGGCCGATTCACGAATGGTCGAATATCGAGGGTTAATTAACCCTCGATATTCGACTAGGAACTAAAATTGTTCGACTTCGAATATCGAAGTCGAACGATTTTGCGCAAATCCTGCGATCGATCGATCGAAGGATTTTTCATTCGATCGAACAATTAAATCCTTCGAATCGAACGATTCGAAGGATTTTAATCCAACGATCGAAGGAAAATCCTTCGATCAAAAAATCCCAGGCAAGCCTATGGGGACCTTCCCCATAGGCTAACATTGACTTCGGTAGCTTTTAGCTGCCGAAGTAGGGGGTCGAAGTTTTTCTTAAAGGGACAGTACTTCGACTATCGAATGGTCGAATAGTCGAACGATTTTTAGTTCGAATCGTTCGATTTTCGGAGTCGAAGGTCGAAGTAGCCCATTCGATGGTCGAAGTAGCCCAAAAAAACTTCGAAATTCAAATTTTTTTTAAATCGAACCCTTCACTCGAATTTAGTGAATCGGCCCCTTACTGTGGTTCAGTAATGGTTACGGTCTCTTTAAGTAGGTTATAGCACTGGCAGGGGTGCAGGGCAAAAAGTGTTGTGGCAGGGCCTGGCTGTGGATTAGGCAAGCTAGGCAAAGTACACAGGAGTTTAGG
Organism: Xenopus petersii; assembly: GCA_038501925.1. Classification (NCBI taxonomy): domain Eukaryota; kingdom Metazoa; phylum Chordata; class Amphibia; order Anura; family Pipidae; genus Xenopus; species Xenopus petersii. Next base: position 7,324,015 of record CM076684.1, on the reverse strand, counting down.
TGGGCATGCGCCACTTCTACTTGTGATCCCCTATTTTCAAAGCTTAAAGGGGAAGTAAAGTCTAAAATCTAACAAGGCTAGAAATGCTGTATTTTGTACACTAAATATAAACATGAACTCACTGCACCACAAACCTAATCAAACAAATGATTTATGCTTTCAAAGTTGGCCACAGGGGGTCACCATCTTGTAACTTTGTTTTATATCTTTGCAAGACCAAGACTGTGCACATGCTCAGTGTGGTCTGGGCTGCTTAGGGACCGTCATAAAATATCAAAACAGCACAAGTCAAATAATATCTGCCAGAAGCCGATACAACAAGACTGATTAATAATCAGAATATTCAGACTGCACTGGGTCCTGTGTTGTCATTATTATTATTAGTACTATTATTAACATGTTTTTATATAGTGCCAACATATTGCATAGCACCGTAAAGTAAATGTGATTATACAACTAAATCACATGAATTATATACATAGAACATATGGAGTTGCATACATCACAATCAATACTGGTACAAAAAGGTGAGGAAGGCCCTATGCAAAAGAGAATACACTCTAAAGTCATGTCATGTAATCTAATGTGGATTTTATAGTTTTTGTTTTTGTTTTGTTTAATACAAACTTTCTCCAACTCTGCAGAACTAGTGGCTGCAGCAAAATAAGCCTCCAAATAGAATCCCAGTTTATCTGTTTAAATCTGGCTCCATGAACTTTGTCCCTGCAGCTGGAGTTGGAAACAGTAAAGGGGATGTAAAGGCAAAAATAAAATCCAATACAAATCTCTACACAGTCGCCGGCTGCTCTACAGGGAAACAAACAAAGCTGCTTGAGTTCTGCTAGGAAGTAAGGTGGGGGCTCCCCCTGCTGCTCATAAGTATGATTGTTTCCCAGTTAGGGACCGTCTGACAATTCCTATCCACAGTAAAGGAAGGGAGAATTTCAGTGCATACAGTCAGGTTTCTTATAAAAACAATACACATTTTTTAAAGTTTTTTTTTTTTTCATTAAAGAAAGTAAAAATTAAATTTTTTTTGCCTTTACATGCCCTTTAAGTCTTACACCATAGAATCTCCCCACTGGCCTGTGCTTGGTGTTGGGCCCAAGCGGAGAATAATATTTCCTTTCTAAACTCTGGAGCACCTCCTTACACATTGAGGTGTATCATGAGGATAAGAAGTCTCATAATGTGGGTTGGGGGCTGTGATGGACCCATCTACCCTACTTACAGTACTTCATTCTGTTTCATTGTTGGGCCTTCAAGTATGTTTTTTTTCTTTTTATAATTAAGAATCCATTTTAAGAATCAAACGCTCCTAGCCAGGACTGGGCATAATAAACTTGTAATTGCAATACACTAGAAAGGTATTTAGAGTTTCATTTTCAGGAATATATTTACACATAATTTTTAGTACAAGTCTGTGGGTTACTGCTCTAAATACAACTTTACTCTATTACAGGAGGGTACAGCCACTTTGCAGTTGGTCTCCATTCTAAGCCTAACTGCATTGTCTCTTACTCTATTTGTTGTATGAGACATATACAGAGCCTACGGCATCCCTAAATATGAACATAACCATCACATATAAAGGAAGAAACAAGACCATGAACTGAACAAAATACATTTTATTGAAACTCCTGGTCACAATGTAGTTTATGGAGACTGCAATATGAGTGGCCCCGTTATAAGCAGCACAAGGTGTTTGCTTTTTTATACGGATTCTGACATGATTTTAGGGTGTGATTTTTATTTCTAAATGACACTGTTTACACTGCAAATAATTCACTCTACAATATAAAATGTCATTCCTGAACCAGCAACCAGCAAGTGTATTTAGTTGTAATATTGGTGTGTAGGTGCATCTCAGGTCATTTTGCCTGGTCATGTGATTTCAGAAAGAGCCAGCACTTTAGGATGGAACTGCTTTCTGACAGGCTGTTGTTGCTCCTACTCAATGTAACTCAATGTGTCTCAGTGGGACCTGGATTTTACTATTAAGTGTTGTTCTTAGATCTACCAGGCAGCTGTTATCTTGTGTTAGGGAGCTGCTATCTGGTTACCTTCCCATTGTTCTGTTGTTAGGCAGCTGGGGGGGAGGGGTGATATGACTGGGGCAGCTGGGAAACTGACAATATGTCAAGCCCCATGTCATATTTCAAAATTAAATATAATAAAAATGTGTTTGCTCTTTTGAGAAACGGATTTCAGTGCAGAATTCTGCTGGAGAAGAACTATTAACTGATATGTTTTGAATTTTTTTTTCCCATGACAGATTCTCTTTAAACTCTCTGTTGGCATTGTGTCCCCCTGCTAAGACTCACCACTAGTGATGGGAGAACCATTTCGCTTTACAGAAAATACGTGAAAAATCAATAGGCCTTTTTTTACTATACATTACAGTCTATGGGTGTTTTTCATGGCAAATCCTGGTGAAACATTTCGCCCATCACTATTTACCAGCACTGCGGCTCCTTTGCATGATCAACAACCAGGAGCATGGGCACTAGAAGTCAGGACTAGATCAGCTTATAAAGTACATACCTTTTAGTGATACTGTCAGGGAGGTGAAGTGGCTGAACATGGGGTCTTTAAACCCACTGCTCAACGCTACCTGGTGTATAGACTTGTATGGGGCAGGGCTGTTTAAGGGATTGAGGTTGCAACAATTCTGGAGGGGTTCCTGTGCCACAGACCCTATGTTTGCAAAATGGGTTTAATCTTCCTTTAATAGCTCTTCAGCTTGAAATGAACCACATGCAGCTTGGCAACAGGGGTAATAGATGTGCCCTAATAAATGCCCCTATGGACATTGACTCTTAGAGTGTATGTAGTGCATGCAAGTAGCTGTTTAGTGCTAGTAGCCTAATTGACACTAAAAGGGTGAATCCTGTGCCAATCCATTAGAAGGCCCAGCTGACGGAGTGAAGGAGTGATGACAGGGTGGCTACATAAAAAGATGCCTGAAATGGTTCAGCAAAGGCTGAATGCAGGAGAATGGGAAGTGGTACTTGAACATAAGATGCAGAACAAATGAAAGGGAAGTTTAGACAAGTTCAGTTTAAGAACTGGTTGTATGATTTTTGAGCTCCTGAAATCAATAAAAGAATTGCATTTTGTTTTATTTAGTTTATTTATGAATGTGCTTTTCTGCCTTTTATTCTAGCATGGCACAGATGGAATATTGTTATATAAAATTGTATCTTGTTAGTAAACGCTGTACTCATTATAGGACATAATTCTTGTGTCCATTGTTACCCCAGTGTCTTTATATTTACACACTCCTTTACCTCAACAACACGACATTGCTCCTTCTGTAGCTACAAACCCCCCCCCATACATTTGCTTTTCCCATCCTGTACTTTTACACAGCCACCATTAACCCATATTTCCCATTCTGTATGACTGCATGTCCCACACTTCACTCTTTCCCCTTCTATTATACTACACAAGCAACATACTTCCATGTTTCCCTCTCCCCATACATCAATACTTCCCATCTTTTACTAATAGACAAGCCTCCATGTACCTGAATGAACCAACTATATAGGTCTGGACTTGGAGTCAAAATTGGCATTACAAGTACATAAAGGGCCAAACACCAGCCCACTAAATAGTGACTTTCTACAGATTGCCAGTCTCAGCCTGCTACTATACTTTGTTTTACCCCTTCTATTTCTCCAAAACCCCTGTGCAACTACATTTATGTTACTCTACACCCCCCCACCAATGCACAATTCTACCCTATGTCCTTACAGGCTCCGTACCACTGCCCAGATTTATTCAGCCTCCCAATACCTTTATACAGTCTCCACATTTCCATACAGCCCTCGTCCCCCAATAGCTCCACTAAGTATCAATCTAAGGGCTAAGGACAGGTGCTTCAGAAACACAACTATACTTTATATAAACAAGCTGATATGTAGCCATGAGGTCAGCCATTCAAAGCTGAAAAAGGAGAAAAGGCAGAAGGTGCACAACAGATAGCAGATAAGCCCTGTAGTATGCAATAGGATTCTTCAGAATCTTTAGTCTGTTATCTACTGTGTATCCTGTGCTTTAATGGCTGCCCCCATAGCTACACAGTAGCTTGTTTATATAAATTATAGTAGTACTTATGTTATCTACTGTATATCCTGTGTCTGAATGGCTGTCCCCATGGCTACACAGCAGCTTATTTATATCAACTATAGTAGTACTTATCTGTTATCTACTGCGTATCCTGTGCTTGAATGGCTGCCCCCATGGCTACACAGCAGCTTGTTTATATAAACTATAGTAGTAATTATCTGTTATCTACTGTGTATCCTGTGCTTGAATGGCTGTCCCCATGGCTACACAGCAGCTTATTTATATCAACTATAGTAGTACTTTTCTGTTATCTACTGTGTATCCTGTGCTTGAATGGTTGCCCCCATGGCTACACAGCAGCTTGTTTATATAAACTATAGTGGTGTTTCTGAAGCAAACACACCAGTTTTACCAGTGCAGGGCAACAGTATACTATATTGACATTCCTTTAAAACACTTTCATATTTTGGTGTTGCTGTTCCTTAAAATGATTGACAAAAAACATAAATGACGTATCTGTGCAATGAATGCTTTATTTATTTTTTTTACACAATTTCTAATTTCCAGCAAATTTCCTTTTAACAGATCCTGTCATAATAAGTTAGGTTGAAAAAAGACACACGTCCATCAAGTTCGCCCTTTTTACTTTTTTTAACCTGCCTAACTGCCAGTCGATCCAGAGGAAGGCAAAAAAACCCCATCTGAAGCCTCTCCAATTTGCCTCAGAGGAGGAAAAATTCCTTCCTGACTCCAAAATGGCAATCGGACTAGTCCCTGGATCAACTTGTACTATGAGCTATTTCCCATATCACTGTATTCTCTCTTTTGCTAAACACCATCCAACCCCTTCTTAAAGTTATCTAATGTATCAGCCTGTACAAGTGGTTCAGGGAGAGAATTCCACATCTTCACAGCTCTCACTGTAAAAAAACCCTTCAGAATATTTAGGTGGAACCTCTTTTCTTCTAATCAGAAAGGGTGCCTCCTGGTTCCTGGCACCTGTAATGGGTGCCTGTGATGTTTCTGCACTGGTCCCTGATCCTGGAGAGGTGGTTCCTGACTCTTGCAAAGTGGTTTCTGTTCCTTTTGATGCCCCCATTCCGGGTCCTAGTAGTGTTCCACTTATTGGACTAAAATGTATGGGGGGCATTCGACTTTGGGATTGCCCGGTGGTCGATCCTCAAGGGGGGGTAATGTAAGGACCAGCCTGGGACTTGAACCCTGTGTGCTGCACTTACTCCATGAGCCACTGGAGGCTCTTAGGACTGGTCCTGGTTCCAATGCTATATGTTCAGGTGTTCTCCCTGTCTATAGTTTTCTCCTCCCTGTTCTCCACCCGCGTAGTTTCCCTCATGTGTTTCCCATTTCTCATCACCATTCCTTTATAAACCCAGCCCAGAGCGTTGCCCAGGGCTGAGTCATTGTGTGTGTTCCTGTATGACCTGCATTCCTTGTTTCAGTATTCCTGAATTCCTTGTTCCAGTGTTCTTGTTCCAGCATTCCTTGCCCTCCTGGATTTAATGGTAACGACCTTGGATTGAGCTTGTTTTTGATTTATGCCTGTTCCTGTTATTATCTTCTGTTGCCATTAATCCTGCAATATCACTATGTCATCTCCAATTGTTTATGGGTATCCCCCTGGGCTTCCACCATACCCACTTCCTAGTGTGTGGTTAACTCCAGTTACAGTCCTGGTTCCTATGCTATATGTTCAGGTATTCTCCCTGTCTATAGTTTTCTCCTCCTGGAGGATGAGCAGGCATCTCTGGAGCAGGATCTGGAAGCTCAGGAGCCAGTCCTAGGAAAGGGAAAGCAGCAGGACCTGTATGTATCAGGATCTGGAGGCTCAGCAGGTAGTTCTGGAGCAGGATCTGGAGGCTCGGGAGCCAGTCCTACAGAAGGATCTGGAGGCTGAACAGGTATCTCTGGAGAAGGATTTGAAAGCTTAGGAGCCAGTCCTAGAAACGGAAAGCGGCAGAACCGGCATGTATCAAGATCTGCAGGCTGAGCAGGTAGTTCTGGAGCAGGATCTGGAGACTCAGGAGCCAATTCTAGAGAAGGCTGAGCAGCATATCCAGGATCTTCAGAGTCGTACACCAGTATGTCCTGTAGGTTCCTGAGTTGTCAGTGGAAAAATAAAGAAGCGAAAAGTAAAATCTTTGAGATCTATACTTCCATCCTGTACCTCTACCTCTGTATATTTAGCTACAAACACTCCAAGTCATGCATTTTTGCTGGTGTTGGCATAACCCAATATTCCCATTCTTCTGCTTATCCTCAATAAGCTCCTCTATTTTTTTATTGGGATAGACAACTTTTTGATTGGGAAATTTGAGGTAGTTGACAGGAATAGCTCCACACAGACCCCAACTTAAACAACCCTTTTTACTACCAATCACCCTCTGCTACCTTCATGGTATCCATCATGGAACTTATACTGCCAAACACTGCCTTCCAGTCTCTACATTGTCATCTATACGTCATACAAATCTCATTCCTATTTCCTATAATCCATTGTGCATTCATTAACCTATACTGTGTACTCACAATTCAGGTGGTGGGCTTGGGGTGCGGGCCTGTTCAACTACTTTCCGATCCTCTTCAATACAAATGTTTGTACAGAGGAAGGAGCATCCTCCAATCAATGCCACAATTGTCAATGTTATCAAGGCATATTGCAAGCAGCGCATTGGGCTGGTTTCTGGTTGCCACATCTGAATCACATCAGAAATCTGATAAAAGACATAGAAGTTAATTGTTGCATGTTTATAAAGTGGTAACATATTACACAGGACTGCACAGCAGAGAGACACTATGATAACAAACCATTTACAGTGGCTCAGATATAAAGCTAAAAGGTTGGCTGTGCTAGAGTTTAAAATCTTAAGGGGAATCAAATGCACTTACCGTCTGAATGATAAATGGGGCAAATACCCCTCCTCCTAACTGTGCTATAATAGACTGCAAGGCCATTGCTGTGCCACGGGAATTTGGCATTACTACCGACTGGCAAGAGAGAAAAGAAGGGTTTATCAGGGAAGAGGTCACTGCCATTATTATTATTTGATATCATATCTTGCGCTTATTGGTGTCCAACATGGGGTTATGTTATCAATAAAAAAGCATATAAACCCGATGTTTAGGACCCAAACACTCGTTCATATGATTCTGTCTGTCTGTGGGTAAACCAGGATATGAAAGGAAAAAGTTCTTCAAGAGATATATTTACCAGTATCATGTCAGTAGCTACAGCCTGGTTTATATTCAGTAGAACGCCACCTACAAAGACGAACCCCTGTAGGAGAGAGTATAGGGTGGTGAGATAAAAAAATACAATGAACCCACATCTAAATGGAATCATTTAATACAATTATTGGCGCCAATGTTGATGTTATCTCTAAGGTTGGCTCTTACATCACTTTTGTTAACTTATCCTTGAGCGTTAGTAATATTTTAAACCATTCGTGTAGAACTGGGGCCATAAAAATAATCTATTTCTAATCTAGGTTAATTAGCTTCATGCTATCACCTTCTCTCAATCTCAACATCCCTCGATGTTGGAAATAAAAACATTATTGTGTCTTAAATCCAATGGATATAACTCACATAGGCAAGGGCAAAGTTGCTTTGTACAGTGAAAAAGAAGATGCAAATGAAACATCCAGAGGCCATAAGTCCTAAACCGGATACCAGTCGATCAGCGGATGGATACATCTTCAACCACCGAGTGATGATCACCATTCCTATTTGTATCCCCACGATGTCAGCCGTGTATTTAATCAAACCATAGATCATACTAGAAGGAGACAAAGAGACAAGAATGTTTATTATATTGTTCAAACTGTAGAATGTACCTCTAATAATAAAATAAAATTTAATAAAACTCCCAATGAACTTTAAATGCGACCCTTGATAAACCTGACCCTAAATATGCACAAGTTCTGGAGACTCACAAGTCGCTGTAGTGACAAACTGGCAACAGACAGGGAAACGAACTGCTTGTCACGGCCCTGGTTCGGTTCATTAAATCAGGAACAATGGCAAACATGGCTTCATTAATGAAATTCACGGACCATGAAGCGATGGTGAGAAAAAGAAAGTTCCGTCTGAAAGTGGAGGAGAGGGATTAGTAATATATACATCTTCTGCAATTTTCCATTTGATTGTTATTTATCATAAATAATACTCACGTTTTACATAGCGTCCACAGATTTTTGAAGAAGGAGGAGGTCAACTTCCAAATATATTGGAAACTGAGGATCTGCTTCTGAGGGTCATCACTGTGGTCCTCGGTATAGTATCTAGGTGGTTCCTTCTTCACCCAGATTAGCAGCACTAGGCACACTAATCCAGCGACTGCAACTAGCTGTGTCCAAAGAAAACAGCAGTTAAGTACCCAGCCATGTATCTCTTTTCATGTACAGTATCCAATCAACTAAACTGATAATAAAAGGCTAATATCTCCCAACAACCACTGTTTTATTTGTCTCTTAATGTTTAGCCAATATTCAATTGTATCTTCCCGTCACCCCAATATAATTAATGGTACCCGGTTGTATTTTCCTTACCTGCAGTGCAAGACGCCAGTTTGAGCCTAAGTAGCTTGGCACAATTGCTCCCACAACGATCCCTAAGGCACTGTAACAGAACCAAGGAGATTCAGGGTTAATATAACAGAATCCACACACAAACCAACAGGAATGTAACAGGAATCCAGGTACAACTTGCAGCTTACCCCATCATATAGCTGAAATTGTTAAACGTGAATAAAGTCCCTCGTCGATTTTCAGGTGGGAACAGGTCATCAATCAGGGTCAGGGAAATGCCGGCAAAAAAACTTTCTATTGCGCCCACAGCACACCGTATAAAAGGGATGGTCCAACCCCACTAAAGGATAAGAGGGTACAAATTTTTATAAGTTAGGATTCATGAAGAATTAATATTACTGAGTACAGGTTATTCGCTGAGTGAAATCTCATTGACCATCCGATACATCGACTCTTACCTGCTGGGGAATTACGGAACAGCTCGCGACAAGCAGAGTCCAAAACGTTACTCCCAGACACATGAGGGTCCACTGGCTGATCTGATCCGATAGATGTCCAAAGAATGGAGTGACCAAGGTAAAAACAAAAGCAAAACCTGAAGGAAGAGAGAGAATATTGTGAGCTTCAGACATGGACCAAGCCCACGACTGGCTAGAAGAGACAGATAGAAAGAGGGAATGATAAGTATATTCATAAGAGAGAAAGTCCAAGGAATGTGACCTTACCTGTTTCTACTCTCGCAACTTTGTCAAAGGAGATTTCATATTCTGCTTCAATCAACGGCATAACACCTGTAAGAGGAACAAAGTACCATATGGACACGTTAGTACAGCTAGTGAAGTGGTTCTGTTACCTTCAGAAAATGTATTTCTTCCTTCCAGCCCCTGTCTTACTTTCAGCTAGATATGTGTCCGTGTAATGGACGAATTTGATCACGAGAAGTATGGCCAGCGTAACCTTCGCACAGAGGAGTGTAAACGGTGCCCTTCTCACTTTTTCCCCTTTCTCTATGTCGATCGGGACAGGATCACATGCCTGTTTTGATCTAATGCAAAGTTTTCTGAAGAAGTTCATATTTCTACAATTAAAATCAGAAGAGAAATGACAATTGAATTATTTAATTTTGCATTTGGTGAGTCTCAACAGATAAATCAGAATACAATGTAGAATGCGCTCTCACAAAATGGTTTTGTATGAACGTGATGTCAGAGAGCAGCCACATTATACCAACAGATGCACCTTCTTGAAATACTACCCACAAGTTAAAGATCCTGACCCTTTATTGGCAAATGAGTGAAACGCCATTCTAATATAAAAGATGTTTTTAAAAAATGAATTTCAGGAAATTCACTGCTAGGGTTTAGTCCAGCAGTGAAATTCCTGAAATGACCAGTGCCTTAAGTAGGTCACAGACATTATGACATCACAATGTAACGTGACCATAGCAACCAGTTACTGAGTTGGCACTTTGCCAATAATAATTGTAATAAGTACATCACTGACATTATGACATTATAATGTAACGCTACCATAGCAACCTGTTGCTGAGTTGGCACTTTGCCAATAATAATTGTAATAAATAGGTCACTGACATTGTGACATCATAATGTAATGTTACAATAGCTACTGAGTATGAATATGAACAAAGTATGAACTTTGCCAATAATAATTCTAACACATAAAGCACAGGCCTAGTTATAATGCATAAATACTGTATTTGAGAAGAAGTTGAAGATTCTTAACCTTTAACCTTTTTATGAGTCAAACGCTATTCTAAAAAAAAAGATGTTATTTAAATAATGATTTTCAGAAAAGTCACTGCTGGGGTTTCGTCCAGCAGTGAAAATCCTGAAATGACCAGATGTCGTCAGCACTGGCTTAAGTAGGTCCCAGACATTATGACAGTACCGACTGATATGACATCACAATGTAATGCTACTATAGCAACCAATTGCTGCCTTGGCACGTTGCCATCAAAGGGTGAACTTTCACTTTCACCCTCTGATAAATTACGCCTTTAAAAATCCCATAGAAATGAATGGAGAGTGGCGGAATTTCACTCTAGCAGACTGTGGCGAAAATTAACTTCACTCTTTGATTAATAGACCCCTATCTATGAGAAGTTGAATATTCTTACCCTTTGTTGGCAAATGAGCGAAATGTCATTCTAATAAAAAAGATGTTATTAAAAAATAAATAATTTCAGAAAATTCACTGCTGGTGTTTAGTCCAGTAGTAAAAATCCTGAAATGACCAGTAGTCTTGTTGGCACTGACTTAAATAGGTTACTGACATTATGACATTGTCAACTCATATGACATCATATGATGCAATGTTGCCATAGCAACCAATTGCTGCCTTGGCACTTTGCCATATATGGTCACATAACATATATCACAATGTAACGCTACCATAGCAACCAGTTGCTGAGTTGGCACTTTGCCAATAATAATTGTAATAAGTAGGTCACTGACATTGTGACATCATAATGTAAAACTACCATAGCAACCAGTTGCTGAGTTGGCACTTTGCCAATAATAATTCTAACACATAAAGCACATGCATAGTTATAATGCATAAATACTCTATATGAGCAGAAGTTGAATATTCTTACCCTTTGTTGGCAAATGAGCGAAACGTCATTCAAATATAAAAGATGTTATTAAAAAAAATGAATTTCAGAAAATTCACTGCTTGTGTTTAGTCCAGCAGTAAAAATCCTGAAATGACCAGTAGTCTTGTTGGCACTGACTAAAGTAGGTCACTGACATTATGACATCACCAACTGAAATGACATCACAATGTAATGCTGCCATAGCAACCAATTGCTGCCTTGGCACTTTGCCATATAAGGTCACATAACATCCCATAACATTTATCATAAATTAACGCTACAATAGCAACCAGTTGCTGAGTTGGCACTTTACCAATAATAATTATAACACATAAAGCACAGGCCTAGTTATAATGCATAAATACTCTATATGAAAAGAAGTTGAAGATTATTACCCTTTGTTGGAAAATAAGCGAAACGTCATTCTAATATAAAATATGTTATTAAAAAAAAATGTATTTCAGAAAATTCACTGCTGGTATTTAGTCCAGTAGTGAAAATCCTGAAATTACCACTTGTCTTGATGGTACTGACTTCAGTAGGTAACTGACATTATGACATTGTCAACTCATATGACATCATATGATGCAATGTTGCCATAGCAACCAATTGCTGCCCTGACACTTTGCCATATATGGTCACATAACATCCCATAACATATATCACAATGTAACGTTACCATAGCAACCAGTTGCTGAGTTGGCACTTTGCCAATAATAATTATAACACATAAAGCACAAGCCTAGTTATAATGCATAAATACTGTATATGAGAAGAAGTTGAATATTCTTACCCTTTGTTGGAAAATAAGCGAAACGTCATTCAAATATAAAAGATGTTATTAAAAAAAAATGAATTTCAGAAAATTCACTGCTTGTGTTTAGTCCAGCAGTAAAAATCCTGAAATGACCAGTAGTCTTGTTGGCACTGACTAAAGTAGGTCACTGACATTATGACATCACCAACTGAAATGACATCACAATGTAATGCTGCCATAGCAACCAATTGCTGCCTTGGCACTTTGCCATATAAGGTCACATAACATCCCATAACATTTATTATAAATTAACGCTACCATAGCAACCAGTTGCTGAGTTGGCACTTTACCAATAATAATTATAACACATAAAGCACAAGCCTAGTTATAATGCATAAATACTCTATATGAGAAGAAGATGAATATTATTACCCTTTGTTGGAAAATAAGCGAAACGCCATTCTAATATAAAAGATGTTATTTAAAAAAAATGTATTTCAGAAAATTCACTGCTGGTGTTTAGTCCAGTAGTGAAAATCTATATACGGCCATATATGGTCACATGACATATACAACTTCTTCTGCACAAAGGAATCTCCCGCAACTATCCAAGTCTAAAGTTTAAAAATGACACTCGTTTTTCAGAAAAATGTAAAATGAAATTGGGATATGGTTAAAAAAATCTGATAGCAATTTTGTCAATTCTGTTTTGTATGTTTATTTTTTTTTATTTCGGCTACGAGTTAAGGTGATGATTGTTGATACACAATGCTGTGTTTGGTCATTCTCATCAGATACACTAGCACTTCCCCAAATTATTCCTAATAAACCTGAAAGAGGAAAAATGGGGCAAACGTTGTTCTTCATATGTAGGATTGATAAATATATAAATACATGTATTCAGAGTTAGCAATTAACATGCTTGGATAATATAGGGCACATTTACTAAGGGTCGAATATCGAAGTTAAAAAACATCGAAATTCGACCATCGAATTTGATACTTCCATAGTCAAAGTATTTTTCGATCGAAAACAGGCGTTTTCGAGTGAAGTAAAAATCGAAGGATTCGAAGGATCACAGAAAAAAAATCTTTGACTTCTAAAAACGTAGCCAAATACTCAGAGAGGTTCTAGCAGGTCCCCCATAGGCTAAACAGAAATTCAGCAGGTTTAAGGTGGTGAAGTGTCAACGTTTTTTACTAAATTACGTAAATTACTTTGATTTTTGAATGGTTGAATTTGTGAAGTATTTTCAATTGGTATCTAATTTTGGCCTATTCGATGGTCGAAGAACCCAAAAATTACTTCGAAATTTGAAGTTTTTGAATTCGAAAATTCACTTTGACCTTTAGTAAATGGGCCCCTGTGTGTCGTATGTAGTTTTGTACATGACAAACTGTGACCCGCACCCACGGTTGGACTATAGGACTATTTACACTTTATGAATAACTTTAAAAGCTTTAAAGAAATTGCAGTTTCAGTAAATATAAAAAAGTGACAGAATATACACACAAGCACCCGTATTATTTGGGGGAACATAATCTTTTATCAGGGAAGCCATTTGTGTTTCTAGCCATTGCATCGCTGCTCTAAATACAACTTTACTCTATTACAGGAGGGTACAGCCACTTTGCAGTTGGTCTCCATTCTAAGCCTAACTGCATTGTCTCTTACTCTATTTGTTGTATGAGACATATACAGAGCCTACGGCATCCCTAAATATGAACATAACCATCACATATAAAGGAAGAAACAAGACCATGAACTGAACAAAATACATTTTATTGAAACTCCTGGTCACAATGTAGTTTATGGAGACTGCAATATGAGTGGCCCCGTTATAAGCAGCACAAGGTGTTTGCTTTTTTATACGGATTCTGACATGATTTTAGGGTGTGATTTTTATTTCTAAATGACACTGTTTACACTGCAAATAATTCACTCTACAATATAAAATGTCATTCCTGAACCAGCAACCAGCAAGTGTATTTAGTTGTAATATTGGTGTGTAGGTGCATCTCAGGTCATTTTGCCTGGTCATGTGATTTCAGAAAGAGCCAGCACTTTAGGATGGAACTGCTTTCTGACAGGCTGTTGTTGCTCCTACTCAATGTAACTCAATGTGTCTCAGTGGGACCTGGATTTTACTATTAAGTGTTGTTCTTAGATCTACCAGGCAGCTGTTATCTTGTGTTAGGGAGCTGCTATCTGGTTACCTTCCCATTGTTCTGTTGTTAGGCAGCTGGGGGGGAGGGGTGATATGACTGGGGCAGCTGGGAAACTGACAATATGTCAAGCCCCATGTCATATTTCAAAATTAAATATAATAAAAATGTGTTTGCTCTTTTGAGAAACGGATTTCAGTGCAGAATTCTGCTGGAGAAGAACTATTAACTGATATGTTTTGAATTTTTTTTTCCCATGACAGATTCTCTTTAAACTCTCTGTTGGCATTGTGTCCCCCTGCTAAGACTCACCACTAGTGATGGGAGAACCATTTCGCTTTACAGAAAATACGTGAAAAATCAATAGGCCTTTTTTTACTATACATTACAGTCTATGGGTGTTTTTCATGGCAAATCCTGGTGAAACATTTCGCCCATCACTATTTACCAGCACTGCGGCTCCTTTGCATGATCAACAACCAGGAGCATGGGCACTAGAAGTCAGGACTAGATCAGCTTATAAAGTACATACCTTTTAGTGATACTGTCAGGGAGGTGAAGTGGCTGAACATGGGGTCTTTAAACCCACTGCTCAACGCTACCTGGTGTATAGACTTGTATGGGGCAGGGCTGTTTAAGGGATTGAGGTTGCAACAATTCTGGAGGGGTTCCTGTGCCACAGACCCTATGTTTGCAAAATGGGTTTAATCTTCCTTTAATAGCTCTTCAGCTTGAAATGAACCACATGCAGCTTGGCAACAGGGGTAATAGATGTGCCCTAATAAATGCCCCTATGGACATTGACTCTTAGAGTGTATGTAGTGCATGCAAGTAGCTGTTTAGTGCTAGTAGCCTAATTGACACTAAAAGGGTGAATCCTGTGCCAATCCATTAGAAGGCCCAGCTGACGGAGTGAAGGAGTGATGACAGGGTGGCTACATAAAAAGATGCCTGAAATGGTTCAGCAAAGGCTGAATGCAGGAGAATGGGAAGTGGTACTTGAACATAAGATGCAGAACAAATGAAAGGGAAGTTTAGACAAGGTCAGTTTAAGAACTGGTTGTATGATTTTTGAGCTCCTGAAATCAATAAAAGAATTGCATTTTGTTTTATTTAGTTTATTTATGAATGTGCTTTTCTGCCTTTTATTCTAGCATGGCACAGATGGAATATTGTTATATAAAATTGTATCTTGTTAGTAAACGCTGTACTCATTATAGGACATAATTCTTGTGTCCATTGTTACCCCAGTGTCTTTATATTTACACACTCCTTTACCTCAACAACACGACATTGCTCCTTCTGTAACTACAACCCGCCCCCCCCATACATTTGCTTTTCCCATCCTGTACTTTTACACAGCCACCATTAACCCATATTTCCCATTCTGTATGACTGCATGTCCCTCACTTCACTCTTTCCCCTTCTATTATACTACACAAGCAACATACTTCCATGTTTCCCTCTCCCCATACATCAATACTTCCCATCTTTTACTAATAGACAACCCTCCATGTACCTGAATGAACCAACTATATAGGTCTGGACTTGGAGTCAAAATTGGCATTACAAGTACATAAAGGGCCAAACACCAGCCCACTAAATAGTGACTTTCTACAGATTGCCAGTCTCAGCCTGCTACTATACTTTGTTTTACCCCTTCTATTTCTCCAAAACCCCTGTGCAACTACATTTATGTTACTCTACACCCCCCACCAATGCACAATTCTACCCTATGTCCTTACAGGCTCCGTACCACTGCCCAGATTTATTCAGCCTCCCAATACCTTTATACAGTCTCCACATTTCCATACAGCCCTCGTCCCCCAATAGCTCCACTAAGTATCAATCTAAGGGCTAAGGACAGGTGCTTCAGAAACACAACTATACTTTATATAAACAAGCTGATATGTAGCCATGAGGTCAGCCATTCAAAGCTGAAAAAGGAGAAAAGGCAGAAGGTGCACAACAGATAGCAGATACGCCCTGTAGTATGCAATAGGATTCTTCAGAATCTTTAGTCTGTTCTCTACTGTGTATCCTGTGCTTTAATGGCTGCCCCCATAGCTACACAGCAGCTTGTTTATATAAATTATAGTAGTACTTATGTTATCTACTGTGTATCCTGTGCTTGAATGGCTGCCCCCATGGCTATACAGCAGCTTGTTTATATAAACTATAGTGGTGTTTCTGAAGCAAACACACCAGTTTTACCAGTGCAGGGCAACAGTATACTATATTGACATTCCTTTAAAACACTTTCATTTTTTGGTGTTGCTGTTCCTTAAAATGATTGACAAAAAACATAAATGACGTATCTGTGCAATGAATGCTTTATTTATTTTTTTTACACAATTTCTAATTTCCAGCAAATTTCCTTTTAACAGATCCTGTCATAATAAGTTAGGTTGAAAAAAGACACACGTCCATCAAGTTCGCCCTTTTTACTTTTTTTTAACCTGCCTAACTGCCAGTCGATCCAGAGGAAGGCAAAAAAACCCCATCTGAAGCCTCTCCAATTTGCCTCAGAGGGGGAAAAATTCCTTCCTGACTCCAAAATGGCAATCAGACTAGTCCCTGGATCAACTTGTACTATGAGCTATCTCCCATATCCCTGTATTCCCTCACTTGCTAAACACCATCCAACCCCTTCTTAAAGCTATCTAATGTATCAGCCTGTACAACTGGTTGAGGGAGAGAATTCCACATCTTCACAGCTCTCAATGTAAAAAACCCCTTCAGAATATTTAGGTGGAACCTCTTTTCTTCTAATCAGAAAGGGTGCCTCCTGGTTCCTGGCACCTGTAATGGGTGCCTGTGATGTTTCTGCACTGGTCCCTGATCCTGGAGAGGTGGTTCCTGACTCTTGCAAAGTGGTTTCTGTTCCTTTTGATGCCCCCATTCCGGGTCCTAGTAGTGTTCCACTTATTGGACTAAAATGTATGGGGGGGCATTCGACTTTGGGATTGCCCGGTGGTCGATCCTCAAGGGGGGGTAATGTAAGGACCAGCCTGGGACTTGAACCCTGTGTGCTGCACTTACTCCATGAGCCACTGGAGGCTCTTAGGACTGGTCCTGGTTCCTATGCTATATGTTCAGGTGTTCTCCCTGTCTATAGTTTTCTCCTCCCTGTTCTCCACCCGCGTAGTTTCCCTCATGTGTTTCCCATTTCTCATCACCATTCCTTTATAAACCCAGCCCAGAGCGTTGCCCAGGGCTGAGTCATTGTGTGTGTTCCTGTATGACCTGCATTCCTTGTTCCTGTATTCCTGAATTCCTTCTTCCAGTGTTCTTGTTCCAGCATTCTTATTCCAGCATTCCTTGCCCTCCTGGATTTAATGGTAACGACCTTGGATTGAGCTTGTTTTTGATTTATGCCTGTTCCTGTTATTATCTTCTGTTGCCATTAATCCTGCAATATCACTATGTCATCTCCAATTGTTTATGGGTATCCCCCTGGGCTTCCACCATACCCACTTCCTAGTGTGTGGTTAACTCCAGTTACAGTCCTGGTTCCTATGCTATATGTTCAGGTATTCTCCCTGTCTATAGTTTTCTCCTCCTGGAGGATGAGCAGGCATCTCTGGAGCAGGATCTGGAAGCTCAGGAGCCAGTCCTAGGAAAGGGAAAGCAGCAGGACCTGAATGTATCAGGATCTGGAGGCTCAGCAGGTAGTTCTGGAGCAGGATCTGGAGGCTCTGGAGAAGGATTTGAAAGCTTAGGAGCCAGTCCTAGAAACGGAAAGCGCCAGAACGGGCATGTATCAAGATCTGCAGGCTGAGCAGGTAGTTCTGGAGCAGGATCTGGAGACTCAGGAGCCAATTCTAGAGAAGGCTGAGCAGCATATCCAGGATCTTCAGAGTCGTACACCAGTATGTCCTGTAGGTTCCTGAGTTGTCAGTGGAAAAATAAAGAAGCGAAAAGTAAAATCTTTGAGATCTATACTTCCATCCTGTACCTCTACCTCTGTATATTTAGCTACAAACACTCCAAGTCATGCATTTTTGCTGGTGTTGGCATAACCCAATATTCCCATTCTTCTGCTTATCCTCAATAAGCTCCTCTATTTTTTTATTGGGATAGACAACTTTTTGATTGGGAAATTTGAGGTAGTTGACAGGAATAGCTCCACACAGACCCCAACTTAAACAACCCTTTTTACTACCAATCACCCTCTGCTACCTTCATGGTATCCTTCATGGAACTTATACTGCCAAACACTGCCTTCCAGTCTCTACATTGTCATCTATACGTCATACAAATCTCATTCCTATTTCCTATAATCCATTGTGCATTAATTAACCTATACTGTGTACTCACAATTCAGGTGGTGGGCTTGGGGTGCGGGCCTGTTCAACTACTTTCCGATCCTCTTCAATACAAATGTTTGTACAGAGGAAGGAGCATCCTCCAATCAATGCCACAATTGTCAATGTTATCAAGGCATATTGCAAGCAGCGCATTGGGCTGGTTTCTGGTTGCCACATCTGGATCACATCAGAAATCTGATAAAAGACATAGAAGTTAATTGTTGCATGTTTATAAAGTGGTAACATATTACACAGGACTGCACAGCAGAGAGACACTATGATAACAAACCATTTACAGTGGCTCAGATATAAAGCTAAAAGGTTGGCTTTGCTAGAGTTTAAAATCTTAATGCACTTACCGTCTGAATGATAAACGGGGCAAATACCCCTCCTCCTAACTGTGCTATAATAGACTGCAAGGCCATTGCTGTGCCACGGGAATTTGGCATTACTACCGACTGGCAAGAGAGAAAAGAAGGGTTTATCAGGGAAGAGGTCACTGCCATTATTATTATTTGATATCATATCTTGCGCTTATTGGTGTCCAACATGGGGTTATGTTATCAATAAAAAAGCATATAAACCCGATGTTTAGGACCCAAACACTCGTTCATATGATTCTGTCTGTCTGTGGGTAAACCAGGATATGAAAGGAAAAAGTTCTTCAAGAGATATATTTACCAGTATCATGTCAGTAGCTACAGCCTGGTTTATATTCAGTAGAACGCCACCTACAAAGACGAACCCCTGTAGGAGAGAGTATAGGGTGGTGAGATAAAAAAATACAATGAACCCACATCAAAATGGAATCATTTAATACAATGATTGGCGCCAATGTTGATGTTATCTCTAAGGTTGGCTCTTACATCACTTTTGTTAACTTATCCTTGAGCGTTAGTAATATTTTAAACCATTCGTGTAGAACTGGGGCCATAAAAATAATCTATTTCTAATCTAGGTTAATTAGCTTCATGCTATCACCTTCTCTCAATCTCAACATCCCTCGATGTTGGAAATAAAAACATTATTGTGTCTTAAATCCAATGGATATAACTCACATAGGCAAGGGCAAAGTTGCTTTGTACAGTGAAAAAGAAGATGCAAATGAAACATCCAGAGGCCATAAGTCCTAAACCGGATACCAGTCGATCAGCGGATGGATACATCTTCAACCACCGAGTGATGATCACCATTCCTATTTGTATCCCCACGATGTCAGCCGTGTATTTAATCAAACCATAGATCATACTAGAAGGAGACAAAGAGACAAGAATGTTTATTATATTGTTCAAACTGTAGAATGTACCTCTAATAATAAAATACAATTTAATAAAACTCCCATGAACTCTAAATGCGACCCTTGATAAACCTGCCCCTAAATATGCACAAGTTCTGGAGACTCACAAGTCGCTGTAGTGACAAACTGGCAACAGACAGGGAAACGAACTGCTTGTCACGGCCCTGGTTCGGTTCATTAAATCAGGAACAATGGCAAACATGGCTTCATTAATGAAATTCACGGACCATGAAGCGATGGTGAGAAAAAGAAAGTTCCGTCTGAAAGTGGAGGAGAGGGATTAGTAATATATACATCTTCTGCAATTTTCCATTTGATTGTTATTTATCATAAATAATACTCACGTTTTACATAGCGTCCACAGATTTTTGAAGAAGGAGGAGGTCAACTTCCAAATATATTGGAAACTGAGGATCTGCTTCTGAGGGTCATCACTGTGGTCCTCGGTATAGTATCTAGGTGGTTCCTTCTTCACCCAGATTAGCAGCACTAGGCACACTAATCCAGCGACTGCAACTAGCTGTGTCCAAAGAAAACAGCAGTTAAGTACCCAGCCCTGTATCTCTTTTCATGTACAGTATCCAATCAACTAAACTGATAATAAAAGGCTAATATCTCCCAACAACCACTGTTTTATTTGTCTCTTAATGTTTAGCCAATATTCAATTGTATCTTCCCGTCACCCCAATATAATTAATGGTACCCGGTTGTATTTTCCTTACCTGCAGTGCAAGACGCCAGTTTGAGCCTAAGTAGCTTGGCACAATTGCTCCCACAACGATCCCTAAGGCACTGTAACAGAACCAAGGAGATTCAGGGTTAATATAACAGAATCCACACACAAACCAACAGGAATGTAGCAGGAATCCAGGTACAACTTGCAGCTTACCCCATCATATAGCTGAAATTGTTAAACGTGAATAAAGTCCCTCGTCGATTTTCAGGTGGGAACAGGTCATCAATCAGGGTCAGGGAAATGCCGGCAAAAAAACTTTCTATTGCGCCCACAGCACACCGTATAAAAGGGATGGTCCAACCCCACTAAAGGATAAGAGGGTACAAATTTTTATAAGTTAGGATTCATGAAGAATTAATATTACTGAGTACAGGTTATACGCTGAGTGAAATC